>CM077928.1:23448032-24048032 GCA_039797435.1 Crotalus adamanteus
AAAAACAGGAGGAGGAGCAATTTTCAGCATCTGTTCACACTAAAAGAAACAAAAACAAAAAACTCCAGGAAGCGGAGGACAAGCAACAGCACATTTCCTCAACAATATTTTTCCCCCAAAAAATGGCACCTGCCCACCCACAGAATATGTTCTGGTTTGGGGGAGGAGGGGAAGAAGAGGAGATTAAAATGTATCCTTCAATTCACCATCTATCAGTCATCAAAATGTGACACCATTTTGGTCTTCCTCATGTCAATTGTGCATAGAACACATTTTTATGAGTACAAAGTGCTTCTAGAGCAAGCCTGGCTGCCATTTTGTAGATGGGAATGTGAGGCTGAGAAATACTCCAGGTAGGAGAGCAGCCTGGGCTTTCAACCTGCAGTGCCTCAGGTGTTTGTGTCAATGTGCCTGGTCTCCACCTGCACTAAAGCCAGCAATCTCCTGCTATCCAAGCCCATAATCCAGATGAATTCTTCAAAGAAGCATGAATAGAGTCAGGCTGCCTGAGCTGGATTTTTAATATTTTATTTTTGTACCAGATTTTAAATGTTCATATTGTGCATCAGTTGGTTAGTCACTTTGGAAATAAGAAATGCTCCCTCATTTTCATTCCAAAACCTTCCGTCTCTTTCTTGCTAAATTGCTTCCTGTTTCTCTGCTTTTCTAGAAAGAACCTTAAGTCGTACTGTTTTGCCAGCTTTGGCATAAGCATTTAAGATCTGATAAGAATGCCACCTCTCATTTCAGATTACAGATGGTGGATTGCATATCTGAATTAACTTATATAAAGCCAGAATTCAAACTTTTTCAAAGGAGAGAACAAGGGAGATTCTACCCCAAACCCCCAAAATATATTTCCCTCAAAAAGGTTATTCAATGCTTTGATTGCCTGCAATGTGAAGCTTTACAATTGTTTGTTAAATTAAAAGCTGTTCAATAAAGAATCATGCATATTCAGTTTAATAAATAATTCTATAAGGAATTTTGCTGGCCAGAAAGGCCACCTATCTGTTTTTGGAAGATAAAGTTGAGATAGTATCTAACTATGTTATCTAACATTTTTTTAGATTTTAATAGATATTCCAAGATTTAGGGACTTTTCTTACTTTTGACCAGAAAGGAACGTAACTTTTTGCCTTTATACACTGATTATATAAATTATATCCTGTCTATTATAAGGCATATGTTATAGCTTTCATATCTTTTTTTGTTTATGAAGTCATGGTCTTAATTTTCAACAATGTGGAGGGAGATTATCAAAAGAGGCTTGCAATTTGATCCGTGGTGTCACTATCTCACCTGTAGAGCACCCCGCCGACTGAGGATTGAAATTTCCTGATCAATGCTTTCAATTTCCTCCAAGCTTATAGTGACCCACTTCTTGATCTGCAGCAAATAGAATTCTCGTATTTGCTCTTCTTCAGCTTGACCACTATCAATGAAGGGTTTTAAAGAAGCCAGCTGGTTCTCCACATCTTTCTTTTGCTTGTATCTGTTTTCCAAGAGATTTATGGAAGGGAAAAACAAGTCTTATCTGCAGGCATTCAACTGAAAACATTTGCAATAGACAGTTGTACAGCTCTGCCTGAACACATCCAAGAAGGGAATGAACTGCCTTTCTACTGAATCTCCCCAGGCCCCCCAGTCCAAAAATTGAGTCAGTCTTAACTTTGCCATCCTTAACCTAGTTCTTGCCTCAGGCCCCAGCCATGATGTTCCCTTTTAATGTCTAACTCCAGCACAAGGCATTTTTAAAGTTTTCTGCTGTTATTTCAATATTTTCAGGACCACAACCCTATTAGCTGAGATGACTTGTCGGTAATTTCTAGTGTTAAAACCTAGCAAGTATTCTATATTGCAGTGGTCCTCAACCTTTTTTTTAACCACAGACCCCCTTTAAATACCTTTTGTGGCCACAGACCTTGGTCACTCAAGATTTAACATTTCTTCAAGCCTTTGCAAACCCCATGATGACATCTCCCCCCCCCCTCCAGGCTTCCGCAGACCAGTTTGAGAACCACTGGCGTATTGTATTATCAAAACGCATCATCTTACAGAGCTGGTTTTTACAAAGCCAATGCTGATGATAATTTGTCTCTGCAATATGGTATCGGCCTGCTCCAAAAATCAGAGGGAGAATCCAGAATCAAAACTTGTTTCCTCCCAGCCTCTGCTGGGCATTTTCACCAGGGCATCTCCACCATACCTACTGAAATCCAGAGAGGCTCAAAGGGGGGGGGGGGTCTTCCTCCCCCAGGGGAAGGAGCTGCCCAAAACCGCGTGGGGGGGAGCCGGGAGGTGGGTGCCTCGGGGGCTCGAGAGGAAAGGTCCCCGGGCCCATTCCCCACCACAGCCCCGCCCACCTCTCTATCTTGACTCGCCGGGCGGCCGCCATGGCCAGCAGAGAGGCCTGGCCGTCGCGCTGGGCGGGGGCGGCCTCCCCGCCGTGCTCCTCCTCATCGTCCACGGCCTCGCGCGGCAGATCGAAGCGGGCCACGGCGTAGTCCCGGCAGAGGCGGAGGAAGTCCAGGAAGAGGCCGCGCGCCCTCCGCAGGTGCTCCAGCCGCCGCGGAGGGGCCACCTGCCGCAGGGTCAGCGCGGCCAGCAGGGCGGGCACCAGCATGAAGCGCAGGTCGGCCGAGGCGATCTCCTCCAGCTCCTCGTTGCGGCTGCAAGACAGGCCGAGGCGGCTGAGCCGATCCTCCCGGACGGAGGGCCCCCGCCGCCGCCCCTCCCCCCACCGGCCCGCCCGCCGCCGCACCTGAAGAGCTCCAGCTGGGCCATGGCGCGGGAGGCGCGCTCCAGCAGCTCCAGGCCGCGCTGCACCCGGCGCTGGACGGCCGGCGCCCCGGACGACGCCTCGACGTCGCTCTCCACCTCCTCCAGCAGCCGCCAGCCGGACTCCAGCAGCTCCGAGAGCCGCGCCGGCTCTTCCGCCGCCGCCGCCGCCATCGCCGCGCCCGGCCGAAAGTGACGTCGCAGGGAAGGGCGGAGCAGGCGCGCACGGCTGACGTCACGCCCCGAGGCGGGGCTGGGCGGCAACCGGGCGGCAGGGGAAGAGGGCGTGGTCTCCGGACGGTCCCGCCCACCTGAGGCGTTGGGGCCGGACTGCCGGCCGCGGGAGGCGCCCGGTCGGGGAAGGGCCGGGCTGGCTGGGGAGGTCTCGGGCTGTAGCTAGGGAGTTGCCGAGGCGGACAGTCGCAGCTGCGAGGGGGCCA
Source organism: Crotalus adamanteus (assembly GCA_039797435.1). Lineage (NCBI taxonomy): Eukaryota > Metazoa > Chordata > Lepidosauria > Squamata > Viperidae > Crotalus > Crotalus adamanteus. The sequence goes on from CM077928.1 coordinate 23,451,254, forward strand.
GCAAGTCCAGTAACCGCCCCAGGAGATTACAAGCTGGAAGGCCCCGCTTGGAAGGGTGGCAGCAGGTGTGGGCGGCAGCCTCAGTGACCTCCGGCATATAATAGTAAACCACACACCCTTTTTTGACAAGAAAGCTTATTAGCATAAACCTGCAACGTATGAAGGAGGAGGGTAAAGTAGAAGAATCCAATCAAAACAAACGTGTGTCGAGGAACCAAGGAGTGATTCTTAACTTCATCAATCAGAATAGAGCTGGAAGGGAACTTGGAGGTCTTTTAGTCCACCCCACCCCGCTCAAGCAGGAAACCCTATACGTTCCAGACTGGTGGCTGTCCAGTCTCTTCTTAAAAACCTCCAATGATGGAGCACCCACAACTTCTGGGTTCTCAGTCGTCCAGGTCATGGTCACAGTAAAGTGGTACCTGGAAAAATATTAATGGTCTGACAAAGAATATGGGTAAAAAGCAGATGGCCCACCAAAGATTGTGTGTGTAAGGGAGGTTTGTTTTGCTTACAAGACAACTCTTAAATTTAGGATGGCCAGACATCCTGTTCCCAGCTCTGCACATGATATATTACTAACTGCTTGTCACATGGTGTATCTAAATTGCTTAACACTTGATATATTGCTGATTGCTAAAAACATTCCAATGTAAACGAGGAGCTATCGATTATAGATCTGTCTAGTAGTTTTTCTATGTTAGAATAAGGACCTATAGAATGTAATGTGACCTGAAAATAACCCCAGAAGGGTTATAAAAATGGTCATCAATGTACAATCAGGGTTCAGATTTCTACAGCCAGGATGGCTCTCTGAACCTGCGCGCAATAAACTTCCCTTTCCTGAAAGAGCTGATTCAAGTTTTTTTTTTTAATTCTATAACATTTTCTGGTGCATTGGCCGGGAAAAGCTTGAGTGAGGCGATATTTCGCTGAGGACGGCTGGACCCTTCGGACCTGCTGGTAAGCCACCTCTGAACAATTCTCCAGGCGCCATGGGGGTGTGTTTCCTCCAGGAGACAGCTGTGGCTTCTCAGCAGAGCCGACAGTACTGAAGGCCAGTCCAAGAACCCTTTGGGAAAGGAAAGGAAGTCTGAACCAACTCCTGGCCAGGATGGGTGTAACTACAAGGCAGGCGAGTATGTGTTTAAAGTAATGGTACCTATCTCACTTGAAGATAGAAGAGGGAGCCTGATCACTCCCCTGGACTCGGGACGGCGATCCTAATGAAGTCCGTGTTAGGTTGTGTGGGTGGTTAAGCCAGTGCATTCCCTACTAATGACCGCCGGTGCTGTAGGTCATTGGCAGTGTGTTAGGATGGAGGGGCATAGTATGGATGTGGGGTGGCCCCCAGAGGGGACTTTTAAGAAAACTATCCTAACCAATTTCAGTATATAGATCAGTGGGGGGATGCAGTAGCAGGACGAGCTGATGAGTTATTGCAATGTCAAGCTGAAATGGTTCGTTTGTATGTGGCTAGACCCAAAGGAAAAAAAAAAAAGCTTCAAGTACAAACTAAAAGAGTGAAAGATGTGAAGATTTCAGAAACTAAGGTGTCAGATGCTAAGAAGGAGATAAGGATGGAGGTAGAGGAGTTGATTCTCAGACCTCCTCCCTACGTTCCACCTTTCTCCCCCTCCCCCCCCAGTGCCGGCTGTGGCAGAGCCAGCAGCCGCTCTGACGGAGGAAGGGCTGATTGCCCCTGCTGTGTCCGAAGAAAGGCAGCCAGCTGTGAGACGAAAACAGAAAGGGGGAGGCTGTCAGCCCCCAAGGAGGAAGGGGATTTGGAAGGTCTCTCTGTAAATGTGAGGGGAGAAGTAAGTAAAGAGGAGCAATTGTTGAATATTTTGTTGACTCCCGAGGAAAGGGAGAAGTGGAAGGCTGCTGTTAGGCAGTGTTTGAAGGATAGGTTGCCGGCTGTGCAGGATATACAGCCAGAGATGGAAGCCAGGGCATCAGAAAAGGACCCTGAATGGAATACACAAAATCCAGCACACATGACTTTGTTAAAGGAATATCAGAATTTAGTAGTAGAGGCTCTTTGCAAGGCTGGAAAGCCTTCAGTGAATGTGTTAAAGCCGTCTTTTGTGATGCAGGAGGCAGATGAAAGTCCGGAAAGTTTTTTGTAAAGGCTGATTGAGGCTTATGAGCTTTATACACAGGTTGATGCAAGGAGTGCAGACAATGTGCGAATGTTGAATGAGAGGTTCATAGCACAGAGTTATGAAGATATAAGAAAGAAGTTGCAGATGTTAGAAGGAGCATTAGGAAAGAACACTACAGAATTGTTGGAGGTGGCTAGGAAAGTGTTTGTTAATAGGGATAAGGTGGAAAAACAGGAAAGAGATGCTAAAATGCATAAGAAAATTGAGTTGTTGGCGGTGGCATTGCAAGGAGGGATCATGCTGGGACCCAACCAGTGTGCTAATTGCAAGGAGGGAGGTCATTGGCAAAGAGAATGTCCAAGAAGGCAGATGCGAGGTAGAGGTTGGAGAGGAAGAGAAGGCAGAGGATGTGGAGGTGTTGGCAGTGGGCCCCCCATGCACTCCCCCTTCATGGGCAGAGGGCAGAGAGGGGCTCCAAGTAATGTGAGAGATGGTCCAGGGAATGTAAGAGATGGTCTGAAGAATGGGAGACATTGGAATAGAGACAGGGAGATTGAAGGAATTGGATTGGCAGGGACTAACTGGTCAGATTGACGAGGACCTGGCTTGAAGGAAGCCCCCCCTGAGCCATTGGTTACTTTAAATATAGGGGGCAAACAGACAACGTTTTTGGTGGATACTGGAGCAGGAAGATCAGTTGTGGATTTGAAAGCAGAGTCTTTGTGTGTGAAGTAAATATGACTGTTACTAACCTCAAGAGAAAAGAAGATACCAAAAAAAAATAAAAAAATATAACCTCACTCTGTTTGTCTGGCCAACAAACAAAGTGAAGAAAGATGTGTTTGTTTATTTATTTATTTTTTTCTCTCCCTCTTAAGAACAGCCCAAAGTTACCTGCTCAGGCAGGAAATCCTATACCATTTTCTTGCCTATTCTGCTCTCTCCCTTTTGCAAATGTTAGTGTGTTAATGCCTTTTCAAACTCTATCTGCAGACACAACCCCCTTTCCCCCCTTGCTTTTTCCTGGCTGTGTTGCTTTGAGAGAGAGAGAGATAGGGAGAGATAGAGAGAGATAGAGAGAGATAGAGAGAGATAGAGAGAGACAGAGAGAGAGGAGAAAAGGGGGGGGGGTTGATCTTTTTAACTTTTTCCCTGCTTAGAATTCAGGTTTGAGAAAGGTTGGGTGGCTGTGAAAATTTAATGCCCACTTTTGCAATTTTTTCTATTCAAAAGAGGAGTCAGTAATTGTTGGACATGTTTTGAGTAAAAATTTGTATGCAAAACTGTTAGAAAAAGAGCTTGTGTTAATAAATGCAAACAGGGTTTGGTGAGCTCTCCTTTGTTGGTTCTTTGCTAGGTAATTTATTTATAAACAAGGACAAAGGTTGGAGGAGGTTTTGGCCCAGAAGTGTGTGTGTGTGGGGGGGGGGGGGAAGGCAGCCAGTGGCATTTTTATCTAAAATTGACATTTGGGGACATCTTGGTGGTTAGCATTTCTTATCAAGTGTGGACAATTTTAATCAGGAAGTCTAAAGGAGGTATACACTTGTTCATAGCAAAGTGGTTTTCAGTTGTGGATTTGAAAGATGCTTTTTTCACGATTCCTATTCACAAGGCTAGCCAGCCGTTGTTTGCTTTTGAATGGGAGGGAGAACAAAAGAATGCCTTTAGGGAAGTGAAACAAGCCCGCACATCAGCTCCAGCTTTAGCCTTGCCTAACTTAGAAAAGCCTTTCAATTTGTATGTTGATACCAGGAAGAATGTTGCCTTGGGGGTGTTAACTCAACAGTTAGGACAGTGGCAACGCCCGGTGGCTTACTTATCTAAGCAATTAGATGGGGTTGCCCAAGGCTGGCCACATTGCCTGAAGGTTCTTGCTGCTATAGCAGTCCTTTTACAGGACTGTAATAAATTGACCTTCTCATGTCCCATAAGTGTCCACACCCCTCATGCAGTTCATTCTATCTTGGATAATAAAGGGCATTTGTGGATCAGCAGTCAAAGGCTTTTTAAGTATCAGGCGATGATGATTGAAAATCCTCAAGTGAAATTAGTGGTGTCTAACCGGCTAAACCCTGCCACCCTATTGCCCACAGAAGTGGATTCAGAACACAACTGCTTGCTGCCCTGAATTGGTATACAGACGGCTCGAGTTACATGAAGGATGGGAGGAGGGTTTCTGGATATGCGATTGTGAATGATGAGGAAGTGGTGGAAAGTAGTCTGCTAGGAGCAAGCTGCATTACTCAAGTAGCAGAATTATGGGCATTAATTAGGGCATTGGAAAGAGCTGAAGGGGAAACTTTGAATGTTTGGACTGATAATAAATATGCTTTTCTAACTCTGCATGCTCATGGTGCTGTGTATAAGGAGAGGGGATTCAGGGATTCGGCTGGCAAACATGGGTTACATGGACACTTGATAAAGCATCTTCTCGATGCAGTACAAAAGCCAGCAAAGGTTTCAGTTATGCATTGTAAAGGGCCATCAGGGGGGAGTATGGGGGGAACTGAATAAGCAAGTGGAAAAACTTAGGGACTATGTTGTTGAACAAACACCTTCTAAACTAATAACAAGATGTCATCCCTTTAAACCAGGGGATAAGGTGTGGGTAAAACATTGGAAACATGAACAACTGGAGGGGAGATGAAAAGGACCTTATGGAGTAAGAATGGCCTCTCCTTTAGCAATAAAGATTGCAGAATCTAAATCTTGGATTCACTGGACCAGAGTTAAAGCAGCTGCAGAACCTCTGTGGACAGTGAACAGGGACCCCAAGGTTCCCACCAAACTCACTCTTAAACGTGTTTAGTATGTTTAATGAATATTTTATTGTTTGTAAACCAGATATTGTATTAGCACAAGTGTATCCTGCACATATATCTACGGCTGTCTGGCTGAAATTCAACCCCCTGCTAAGCCACACCCGGAAGCTGGCTTTCTACGCACGGGAGAAGAAAGGATGAAAGGCTTCCTTCTGCTTTTATATAGTACTATTGTTGCATGTAATAATGTTTGTCTTTCTAATTTAGGCCAATGGAGCAAGCCAGAAGAAGCTCCACGCCTTATCCAATCTTATGCTATAGGCACGGGCACTTGTAAAGGTCACCCCCCTATTGGATTTTCCCCAGAATGCTGGAATGGTAGCTGGCCTCATCCTTGTCAATTTCCCCAAGCATTTGACAGAATAGTTAAAGAAGCCTGTATTACAAGACCACCTGTCAATCCCGAAGCTTGTCAGTATGTTGGGTATATTCTTAGGAAAGGCATATGTGTAAAGGCCCCATATAAGAAGCCTCCTCCTCCTGTTACTCTGGAGTGTGGGCCTCCCTTATTCTGGGGATGGGAGCGGGTCACCCTAGTCTCGCAGTTGAAGACGGGATGGAAGGGGACTTGCATCGTACATGTTATCCCGGTGGAATTTGGAGTAACTATCCAAAGACCCCCAAGGAAGCGCCCAGAGAGAAAGCGAAGTAAAAGGTCCCAGCAGAATAAGGATATGCCCCATCCATTGGAGTCAAGGATGCAATATAATTTGTGGGTCAATTGGCTAAACTAGCCAACACAACTGATTTTTGCCTTTCTGAAGCATATGACATGGAAAATTTGCTGTCCACATGTTTAATACCCGTATGTGTTCCTGTCACAGCAGCCAAGGAGTTCAGTCACCACGAGTTTAAAGAACATATAGGCTATGAAACAATGTACAGCTGGGGTCACATTTCCAAGTTTCTACCCACTGATGCTTTAGCTTTACATACTCCTAATGTAGCCATTCCAGAAGACTTACAATGTGCACATATCACGGGGTGTGAGCAGAATACACCTTCACCTCATTGCCTGAAAGTGAGCCAAGAAAGGCTAAATTGCACATCTTTCCAAACAGTGTCTTTTGGGTATGCAAACATATGGTTACCTAAAGGGTGGTTCTTCACATGTGGGAATTCCAGAGACAAGAGTATAACAACATACATACATAAGACCCAAGTGTTATGGAATGAAACTTATCTGCATAGATGAGATAAGTCTCATCAGGGGGGAATAAAGTGGTACCTGGAAAAATATTAATGGTCTGACAAAGAATATGGGTAAAAAGCAGATGGCCCACCAAAGATTGTGTGTGTAAGGGAGGTTTGTTTTGCTTACAAGACAACTCTTAAATTTAGGATGGCCAGACATCCTGTTCCCAGCTCTGCACATGATATATTACTAACTGCTTGTCACATGGTGTATCTAAATTGCTTAACACTTGATATATTGCTGATTGCTAAAAACATTCCAATGTAAACGAGGAGCTATCGATTATAGATCTGTCTAGTAGTTTTTCTATGTTAGAATAAGGACCTATAGAATGTAATGTGACCTGAAAATAACCCCAGAAGGGTTATAAAAATGGTCATCAATGTACAATCGGGGTTCAGATTTCTACAGCCAGGATGGCTCTCTGAACCTGCGCGCAATAAACTTCCCTTTCCTGAAAGAGCTGATTCAAGTTTTTTTTTTTTTAATTCTATAACAACAGGGCAGAAAACATCCTACAGCCAAGAAGGCTCCACGTGTATTTGCACCACTCAGGTGACTCCAGGACATAGATGAACCTCCAAATGGCCTGAATGACTCTCTAAAAGAAGGCAAATGACCAGCTGTCTGCAAGGAATATCAATCCTTCCATTCCCCACCATCCTGTCAGAATCGAAGAAGCTTCTTGGATAAGAAGTGAAATGTTGTCAAAGAAAAAAAAAGGAAGTCCAGTTGCCTCCTGAAAAAAACATCTTTGGGTCACTGTCAGGAAATTTCTCCTTAATTGTAGGTTGCTTCTCTCCTTGTTTAGTTTCTAGCCACTCTTTCTTGTCTTGCCTTCTGGTGCACTGGGAAATAAGTTCTCTCTCTCTCTCTCTCTCTCTCTCTCTCACACACACACACACACACAGACACACACACACACACACACACAGTGGCAGCTCCTCAGCTATTGGAACTGTCAGAATCCAATTATATTTCATCTTTAGTTATCAAATATAGAAAACCCCAATTCTGCCTTCTCTGGATTCTGCCATAAGAGGGAGAGAAGGGGGATAACAAAGGGGCTTTATGGCCCTCACTTCCTTCAGTATGCTTCTAAGGAACTGAATGTGTTTATTGCAACCTCAAAGAGTTTGAATGTGGTTAGCACCAAAAGTTCTGTCTTCTTAAGATGCAAAGTGGGATGGGTCCTTACATTAGACAGGACTTGCAAAAAATTGCAAGGGGGATTTTGCAAAAAATTACCATGTCAGACAATGGAGCAAGAGAGGGGAAAAACTCCCTGGAAAGAGAGCCGCTGACCCAGTTGGAACCTTGCCAGATGTAGGGATCCGAGAGGTCAGATTCCTCAGGAGAAGAAGTGGTGGAGACACGGGACCACAAGCCTCGCTGGTCAATGGGCGTTGGAAAGAAAAGTGAGTGGAGAAAGGAATCAAGAAAGGTGACCCTGAGACGGGGGACCAAGCAACCAGAATGGAAGCAGGAGATGGAGAAATCCCTGCACACAAGTGAAGAGGGAGAAAGCTGGGCACCGTACTCAGACTGGATCCTAGAGAAAGCTATTGACCTGATGAAGAGAACTCTCAGCTCCCTAGGAGAGGAGAATCCTGAGCCCTACGGCCGCCCCAGCTCCTGGAGCCGCAAAGGGAGAGACACCGAGGGGGACGTGGAACCTGCAACCCCGGGGACATCTGCTGATCCAGTAGTCCCCACCCCCTACCGGACCACAGATGGCAATCTGGATGGAAGACACTACCACCAACAATGGAGGCACCGATCCATTCCAAGACGTCCGCCTTTGGAGGTGAAATTCAAAGGGGAGCCAACACGCTTGGGGTTTTTCCTAACCCAAGTCCTCAGCTACATGGAGGAATATGGGCAGGACATCCCCAGCGACAAAGCCCGCATCCGGATCGTGCAATCTGCCCTGGATGGACCGGCTGCAGATTGGGTGGTGAACTTGCATGACTCCAATGCCCCAGAACTCAGTAACTTCAACCGTTTCATGTCCTCTCTGAGAAGACGATTTGAAGACCCCCCTGGCTGATCGCAAAGCCCGTGAAAGGATAAAGACGATGAAGCAAGGCAAATGCCCGGTGGCTGAATATAACACAAGAATTCCGGGCCATTGCCAGCAAACTGAATTGGCCAGAAGACATCCTCCTTAGCCATTTCAAAGACGGACTAAATTATGATCTATATGACGCTTGCCTGCCCCGAGGGGACCCACACAAAATTGAGGAATGGTACATCTTGGCAGAGGAAGCAGAGATCGACATATTGAAGAGACACCGCCGAGGAAAACAATGGAGCCGCCCCCCGCCGGAGCTGACACACGAACCGGTGAAATCATCGGCTACAGCCAAGAAGCAAATGGGGTGTTTCAAGTGCGGAAGAGAAGGGCATTGAGCTGTAGAATGCCGCTCCAAAGCCCCCCAGCACAACCCAGACAGATCCCCAACCAACAAATCCGGAAAGTCTTCAGCTAAGCCAAAAGAAACTGCCATGAGAATGATGGAAATTGTGGAACCCTCCACTTCTACTCACCAAGGGGAAAAAACTCCAGCCTACACCACAGAGCCGGTGGATGCCTCGGATGACAGCTTGGAGGGCGAACCCCTGGTAAGTGGACACATCACACCCATCCTCAAGACAGTGACTATATTAATCCCCCCCATGCCCGAAGCTGTGAAGGTGAAAGCCTTAATAGACTCTGGCTGCACCCGCTGCCTCATTAGCCCAACACTAGTGGGGAATCTGGGCATCCCATCGAGGAGACTGGAACAACCAATCTCATTTGGCCAGTTAGATGGATCCATAGCAGGGGGGGTGCCAGCTACCCTAGCCACTCTACCAATACACCTCTCCCTGGGCAAACATGAAGAGGACATAACGTTTGTGGTGACCCCAGGCATGGAATGCCCAATGATTCTAGGGATGGAATGGTTGAAAAAATGGAACCCCTGGGTAAATTGGAGGACGACAGAAATCAAATTCCCGAAGGGGGACCCTATGGACTTAAAACCCCAAGGGAGGCCACCAGAATCAAGAATAGAAAAAGCATCCATAGGAGAGGAAAAAAGATTAACAGAAATACCAGAGGAATATAGAGACCTTGCTGAAGTTTTCAGTGAGGAGAGGGCAAATGAGCTCCCCCCCCCACCGACCCACAGACTGTACCATTGAATTCAAGCCTGGGTAAAACTCCCGAAGCCCAGATTATACTCCATGAGCCCAAAGGAGAAGGAGGAAATGGAAAGATTTATTTAAAAAAAACCTAGAGAGAGGTTTCATTGAGCCAGCCAAGCCTAAAGTGGCTGCCCCGGTCCTCTTTAGAGAGAAGAAGGACAGCTCTTTACACTTATGCGTGGATTATAGGGCCCTGAATACAATCAGTGAAAGCAACCTATACCCTCTATCTCTCATGAAAGACATGTTGTCACACCTATCGAAAGGGAAAATTTTTTCTAAACTAGACCTAAGGGAAGCTTACTATTGCGTGAGAATTAAGGGGACGAATGGAAGACTGCATTTAACTGCCCCATGGGGTGCTATCAATTCAAAGTCTTGCCATTTGGATTACAAGGGGGCCCTGCAGTCTTTATGCAATTAATCAATGACGTTCTAAGGGAGCACCTGTTTAAGGGGGTCCTGGTTTACTTGGACGACATTCTTATCTTCACCGAAACAAAAGAGGAACATGTCAACCTTGTCAGAGTGGTTTTAAAGAAACTGCGAGCCGCCCACCTATATGCCAAACTCTCAAAATGCGAATTCCATCAGGAAAGGATAGACTACCTAGGTTATCGCATATCCCCCCAGGGCATTGAAATGGACCCAGAGAAGGTCAAAGCACTATTAGATTGGGCGCCACCCCGCACAAGAAAGCAACTACAAAGTTTCCTGGGCTTTGCAAACTTTTACCGCCAATTCATCCCCTCATTTGCCCAGATAGCCTTGCCCCTCACTAACTTACTAAAAACGAAGGGAGCATCCTCAGTAAAACCTAGCCAGCCACTAACATGGACAATGGAGTGCCAAGCAGCATTTGAGAGACTAAAGAGACTTTTTTCTGCCAAACCAGTACTAAGGCATGGACAATGCCCTTCGTAATACAGGCAGATGCAAGTGATGTGGCAGTGGGGGCTGTTCTATTACAAGAAAACAAGGGGTATTGCAACCCTGTGCATATACATCCAAGAAACTCACAGAAACAGAACAGCGCTGGCCCGTATGGGAGAAGGAGGCTTATGGGATACGTTGGGCATTACTCACGTGGCGACAGTTCCTGGAAGGCAACAAAATCCCCTTCCAGGTGTGGACTGATCACAAAAATTTGGAAGCCCTGAAAACGTCCAGGAAACTCAATCCCAAACAAGCCCGCTGGTCCCAGCATTTTCACCAGTTCCAATTTAAGCTCAAACATTTACCAGGAATAAGAATGTCGTCTCGCATGCCTCAATATAACAGCGCATGAACCACAGACTCTAGACCAATAATGGCAGAGTCACAACTGGCAGCACCAGTAACCACAAGAACCCAAGCCAAATTAAAACCACAACTGGACAGCCAAACTGGAATTGAATTCAGAAAAAGTTTGGAAACAGATGAATGGTTCCAGAAAAACAAAAATGTGTGCACAATGAGAGACGGGTTGCCTTGGGTAGGGAAAAAGTTATATATACCAACAACTCAAAGAGTCACTTTCATGCACCTTTGCCATGACACAAAATCAGTTAAAGAACACATGCGCATGCTTGCAGATGAAACCTCATCGTACTTTCCAAATCTACTTGACATCCCATTTGCACTTGCCAGAAGCCCATTCACAGTCAACGTTGAAAATGTTCCTGAGACAGCACAAGAGGAGTTCATTGAGCTTATAAACAGTGATGCAGCGAAAACTGATTTCTCCACAATGCCAGTTACAAAGTTCTGGATCAAATGTTTGCAGTCATATCCTGTTCTGTCTGAGACTGTGTTGCGCCTACTTGTTCCATTTCCAACAACATATCTTTGTGAAACAGGGTTTTCCAGCTTGTTGGTTATCAAGTCTAAATACAGAAATAGACTTGTTGTGGAAGATGATCTTCGGTGTGCTCTTGCAAAGACTGCCCCGAGAATTTCTGATCTGGTGAAAAGTAAGCAACCTCAACCTTCACACTGGTGTTGGCTTTTTATGCATACTGTTGAAAAATGTAGCAATGTAGTTTACTGTTGTTTGTTATATTAAGACTGTTACCCATGCTACACCATGCTTCCACACAAAATTTCATTGTTTTGTAATTAAAAATAAATATTTAACAATATATAATTACATATTGTTTTTGTGATTAATCACTATGCTTTAATTATGTTCAATGCAAATACATCCTGCATATCAGATATTTACATTGCGATTCAGAACAGTAGCAAAATTACAGTTATGAAATAGAAACTAAAATAATTTGATGGTTGGGGGTCACCACAACATGGTGGCCATGCCCACTTTGTGGCCACACCCACTTTGTGGCCACACCCACTTGGCCATGCCCCTGGGGTCACCACAACATGGGGAACTGTATTATGGGGTCACGGCATTAGAAAGGTTGAGAACCACTGCTCTAGGACATATCATGGAGCAACTCAGTACCTAGTTGCCTGGAAACACTTCCCTCCCTCACAAAACGAGTGGGTCCATAAACGTCATGTCAGAGCCCCGAAGCTATTGAAGAAGTTTCACACAGAGTATCCTAACAAGCCTGACTAACTTTTATACCTGTTTTGTTTCTTCCAGGTGGATCTCTCTTATTTTGAGGGGGCCGGATGTCAGAATCCAATTATATTTCATCTTTAGTTATCAAATATAGAAAACCCCAATTCTGCCTTCTCTGGATTCTGCCATAAGAGGGAGAGAAGGGGGAGAACAAAGGGGCTTTATGGCCCTCACTTCCTTCAGTATGCTTCTATGGAACAATGTGTTTATTGCAACCTCAAAGAGTTTGAATGTGGTTAGCACCAAAAGACCTTATCATAACAAAGGAGGCTATTTACCTTTCATGTAGTTTATCTGAAGTCTCCATCCAGATGGAAGAAAGGAAAAAAGGGGTGGGATTGTGATGCCTGAAACTATCACTGGAAGGGGGGGTGATTGGGTGGGACTACTGGGGAACCCCTTAAAACCTCGAATGGGAGAACTTGAACCCCAAGTCCTGTCTAGCACGCCTGCAACCACTTTTTCTTAATAAAGGATTCCTGTTGGAAGAATTATTCCAAGAGTTCTGTCTTCTTAAGATGCAAAGTGGGGTATCATGTTGCCCCTAGTTCTTCATTACACCAGATGGATCTGTAGCTGGCTAACAAACCGTACTCAACGAGTCCTCCTCAATGGCACTACGGCCACATGAAGAGAAGTAACGAGTGGGGTACCACAAGGTTCTTAGGCCCAGGACTCTTCAGTATCTTCATCAATGACTTAAATGAGAGAACAGTCAAGTCTGTCGTCTGTCTTTTTAGCTACACTTCGAGGTAAATAGACTCGCATGGAAGGATGCTCATTTTCATTGCCCTGCCTTCCCCTACTCTCACAGGACACACCCAGGCCCCACAGCTTCCAAAAATGAGCCATAAATACAAGACGATCTAGTATAAATGAAATCAATAAAATATGAATAAAAAATGAAATCAAAATTCTGCATTTGAAAACTTGCATTCTTTAATGACCATTAATGGCATCACGGACTCATCCAGGAAGTCCTGGGGTGTCAGAAAAATCAGGATGGCAGCCGCACAATCAGGTTTCACTACATATCCAGGAGAGGATGGGGGACTGGGGCAGAGAGGGAGGGGGTGGAGGACTTGCTACCTAGTGTGCCAGGCGAGTCTGGCCACCGCTGGAGCTGGGAACCAGAACCGAGCAGCCGAGTGGGCTGAGCAGTCAGGAGCCCAGCAGCCCGCAGGAGAGGAGAAGAGAGGAGAGCAGCCAGGAGCTGCCCGGGAGCCGAGGGGTCCCCAGGAGAGGCCTCGGGGGAGCAGAGAGCCCCGAGGCAGCAAGGTGGAGGGAGCGGGTGGTGGAACTGGGGGACAGGGCGGGGTGTAGGGTCTCGGGGGCAGGCAGAAGCTCCTGCTGCTCCAGAGCCTCTCGGGGGGAGCAAGAGAAGGACGAGCCCTTGCCTAACATCCAGCTGTAAGTACTCTATTGCTCGCCTGCATTATATATGCCAACGTTAAAAAAACATTCTGTTACAACACGCCTCCAGTAACTAAAAAAGCCCTAATACCCCACTTTTCTCCTGCACCCTATATGTTCACAGTTTTAGAAATACATTTATTTAGAACAAACCTCGAGTTACTAAAAATGCCCTAATATATTCCTACACTCTATTTTCAATGCTTATGTCCACTTTTAAAAAAAGATTAAAAACAAACCTTGAATAACTATACTATTTTTGTAATGCATTATATATGTCTACTGCATATATAATATCTAAAGTATGAAATGAAAAAAAAACCTAAACACCCCCCTACAATTTATGCTAATAGTTTTCTCCTTAATTATATGTGTCCACTTTTTAAAAAGCTTGTTTGGTTAAAACACAGCTCAAATGACTTAACAAGCCCTAACCGATAGCTAAACCCTATGCCTGTAATGTATTATGTATGTCCATTTTGATAAAAAAAAAAACAGCTCTTCTAGTTACTAAAAACACCTCTAGTATCTGCGTACATTGGACACTGTTGCCCCTCGCTGGTCCCGGGAGGTGACCCTGCCTCTCCAGCCCCGCCTCCCTCCCCCCTGATCTAGGTGCCCTGCGGTCCTACCGATCCTTCACCCATACCCCGACTACAATGGGCGTAAGGGGGGGTCACTCCCAGGGGGCCTGAACACTTCCTCTCAGGGCAGCAGGGGCTTTCGCTCCCCCCTTTCGCTCACCCCAGGGGGAGCCCCAAGTCATACTTAATCGAGCACAGGGACTTTGACCAAGTAACAGTAAAAGAGAGCTGGAAGGGACCTTGGAGGTCTTCTAGTCCAAGCACTGCTCCAAGTAGGAAAATAGTTTAGACTTTAAGAGAGCTGACCTCAACAAGCTAAGAGGGAGAGAGTAGGAAAGATTCCACGTGTGGATGCCCTCAAGGGAAAAACAGTTCAAGATGCTTGGAAACCCTGGAAAATGAAACAATGAAGGACCGAGCAAAAACAACACGACATGGAAAAATTAAAGATATCATGCGATACCAGCATAGTTGCTCAAAGAGCCCTCTGAGAAGTAGAGGGACAATAAGGTCAGGTAGAAAAAAATTGGAAAGAGGGGCACATAAGTAAAGCAGAATATCAGCGAGTAGACTGAATTTGCAAGGACGGACTCGGAATAGCAAAGGCCTGGAATGGGCAAAGACTGGCAACTAAGGCCAAAAATAATAAAAGAAACTTTTATGTAAGGAACAAGAAGAAAGTCAAGAAAGTCAATAGGTCCACTAATGGGAACAGAAGGCAGGAAAGACACAGGCAGCAGGGTGAATGCAGAAATGGTTAATCCCTTTCCATCTCTTTTTCAGCAAAAGAAAGAAAGAAAAACCTATCAACAACAACACTGAGGGAGATAGAATCTATATACAATTCCAAATAGGCACAAAATTAATCAAAGAGGACCAATCCACTCTTGATGGGTAGAAATCACGCCGACCAGATGGTTTGCCTCCCAGGCTTCCGAAGGCTCTGGCAGACCTAATTTTGGGGTCACCAAACGTAATTTCTGAATGCTCCTGTAGCCCAGGGGAGCTCCCAGAGAACTGGAAAAAGAGCTTGACATCAATTCCTGGGAAAATTCTGGAACAGAGAATCACGTGGAGGATTTGCAAGCACCTAGAAATAGACATCCACCAGTATCACCTTCAGATGGGTCCTCAGGGGGCTGACCAGCCGCACCAAGTGTTTATTCCTTAATGGAGCTACCGGTACATCTACATGGGGGGAAGCATTCAGTGGGGTACCTCAGGGATCTGCCTTGGGCCCAGGACTCTTCCACATCTTCATCAATGATCTGGATGAGGGGATAGAAGGGGAACTCATCAAATTTGCAGATGACATCAAGATTGTTGGAAGATAGGCTCAATATCTAGGAGGATCTTGACAGACCTGAACAGGATGCAGTTCATTGGTGAGAAAAGTACAGTTCTTCCTTAGGCAGGAAAATCAATTGCACAGGCACAGAGTGGCCGGTACCTGGCTCAGCAGGGATAACTGTGAAATGGATCTAGAGCAGTGGTTCTCAACCTTTTTAATGCTGCGACCCCGAACTGGTCGTAAGTCGAGGACTACTCAATCGGTCGTAAGTCGAGGACTACTCAACTGGTGCAGCACCATTTGCAGAATGGGACTTTTGGCGGGCTCAGCAGGGCAGCCTGGACAATTCCTATTGGCTTTTGAAAGCCAATAGAATTAGACTCTATTCAAGAGAGTCTATTCTATTGGCTTTCAAAAGCCAATAGAATAAAAGGGAGTAGCACAGCTAAGGAAAAGGGGGGAAAAATGGCGGACTGCATTGTTTGGCGACCCCCATAAAATGGTCGCTCGACCCCAAATGGGGTCCTGACCCACAGGTTGAGAACCACTGATCTAGAGGAAAACTACTTAAGGATCAGCCAGAAGTGTGCTGCAGGTGTCAACATAGGCCAATGCAGTCTTAGGCAGCAATAAAAAAGGGGCAGTTTCAAGATGGCCAGAAGTGCTGGTACCGCTTTATATCGCACTGGTGAGACCACCTTGGAATACTGTATCCAATTCTGGTCAGCCCAATAGAAAACATTGTTGAGACGGCAGAAAGTGTGAAGAGAAGAGCAACAAAGATGATTTAAGATCTGGAGGCTAAATCGTTTCATGAGCGGTTCAGGGAGTTAGCAATGTGTAGCCTATCAAAGATGATAAGGATTGGGCAGACACAACAGCAGTCTTCCACACTGTTAGGGTCTGTCTCAAAGGACAGGGAGTGACTTAAGAACTGGAGGGCAGGCAAAAAGACATGGGTGGACGTTTAAAGGGAGATCCAACCAAGAAGTCAGGAGAAATTTTCAGACAGTAAGAAGTTGTGAGTGCTCCATCACTGGAAGATTTCAAAAACAGACAAGCAAACCATTTGACTGGGATGGCAGAAAGTTCCTGCCTTGAACAGAGGGCTCGACTAGAAGATCTCCAAAGTCCCTTGCAGCCCTATGAATCAATCTCTTATGTTCTACCACCCCTAAGAGTACTTGACCACCCACAGGCCACTGACCACCCCCGGCTTCTCCCTTCTGTTGCCACTCTCTTGCAGGCAATGGAGCAGCAGGAGTTTCTGCCTGCCCCCGAGACCCTCAACCCAGCTCTGTCTTCCAGCTCTGCCACCAGCTCTGTCAGCCTTGCGGCCTCCGGGGGTCTCTGCTGCCTCGTGGCATCTCCTGCGGACCCCTCGGCTCCCAGTTTGGCTTCTAGCTGTTCTCCTCTCTGCTCCTCTCCTGTGGGCTGCTCGGATCCCAGCTGCTCGGCTCATTCGGCTGCTCGGTTCTGGCTCCCAAATCCTGTTCTGGCCAGACTCTCTGCTCTCCCCATTGCAGAGCCCTCACCCTGTCACTGGTGCCCCTTGTCCTCTGCTGGAACTGGAGCTGAGTCTGTGGACTCAACCTCATCTGCAGGTTCCTTTTTGGCTCGGAGCCCTGGGATTCCCCAGCCCTCTGAGGCCCTGATGCTCAGTGGCTGTGAAGTTTTCAGCTCAACTGACAGCCCTGCAATGATTGGGAGGGCGAGGGTGAAGCTGTTGCTTCAGCTGGTAAGGGGGGGGCTCACTTGGTTCCCCGGCACACTAGGTGGCAAGTCAGGGGAAGGGAGAGAAAGAATTCCTTTTCTTTCTCGAAAGGGTAAAAGGCCACCGTTCCTCTATTCCAGCTATGGGGAGAGAGGGTCAGTGAGTTGTCCCATGTGCTGGTGGCTTAGAGTACCAAAACCATTTCTGAAAAGGCCACTTGGCTGGGGACCTCCCTGTGGAGATCTTCACTGTCTTTCTCCAAACACCTGGTCTGCAGCTCTAATTCTTGCATCGCCATTTGGGCATGGTTCAATCCTTCTCCGTTGTCCTCCACAGGTCTCCCCCTGTGGCCTGGGAAGCACAACTCTGCGGCGGCTGCTGTTGCTGCTGTAGATTGTTGACTTGCTTCTTCTTATTTCCCCTCTCATTCTGCTGAAGAGGACTGACTTTCTGCATCAGTTGTCTGGAGTGGCTTTTTTCCACATAGTAACTTTGGTCCGTCTCAACCTGTTCATGCTGCAGACTTTAGAGGTGCTTCTTAAGTTTTTAAGAAGGTTCCAGACCTCTTCTCAAAGGTTCTAAGGCAGCTTTCTCGAATTTGAGGAAGGCGGCTTCTCTAGTAACCTGCACTGTTCTTTGTGCAGTTCTTCAGTGTGTTTCACCAAAGATTTGGTCTTTAGCCCTCGCTGAGGGATCATCATGGTGGCATGCTCCAACCTTTCTCTTTTGTCCAGTAGTTTTGTGCCACTTTTTTGTTGTGCTCTTAAATTGATAGACTGTCTGCTTGAGGCAACTGTGCTGCTCTTTCATCCGTTTGTCTCTTGAATTCCTGGGTCTGAAGGTCAATGGCATCTCTCGGCTGCTTAACCTGGAGATGGAGAACATCACTGGCTGCTGAGAGATAGCCCAGGGATATTCCCTGTAGGGCCATTTCTTCCCTGTTGCTGACATGTCTGAAGAAATGGAGAGACACAGTCACATCCTCCCTCCGTTCAGGGGCCATTTTGCTAACTAACCTTAAAGTGGCCCATTTTGGGAAACACGGACGTAATCCATCGATCATGACCTCCCTTCTAACTGTCCCGACTTCCCATTTGATTTTGACTCCTGTTCAAGGCAAATCACCTCTCAAAAGAATGCAAAGGAGTCAGTATTAGCGATCGACCAGTTTGGCCATCTCTGGCCCTAATAGGTTGCTTCTCTTATCCGTAAAAGGCGAATTAGGAAAGAAGCCTCTACTCCAAGAACTGACCAGGGCCATCCGAGGCAAGAGAGCCTGATGGGGACCTTGAGCCAGTCTCTCTCTCTCAGTCTTAGCCTACCTCACAAGTTTGTTGTTGCAGGGACGAAGGAGTCTTCAGTATGTTCACTGTCTTGAGCTATTTAGGGAAACAATAAAGGTCAGTAATAAATCTCAGTAATAAAAATAATAAATAAATAAGTAAATCTATGACCAGGCCGAGTGTGTTCGGGAAATAACCATATTTAGCCAAAGGAGTCCCTTTTTACCTTAATTTCCCAAAATCATTGAGCACGGTGAGTTTTTTAGCTTTGGGTCTCAGTGCGTATCTTGAACTGGAACATCTTGAAGCTCATTTTGTCCTAGATCACATTGCTGCCCCCTCCCCCCAGCCAGCCGGTCCCAGCCCCTTTCTGGAGACATGTACCTTTGAGATGGTGGATTGGCAGTTTGGCCACAGGTGTGGAGGCTGCTAACACAGCAGGTAACAGCACCACTCTGATCCACTTTTCTAGTCCCGCCCTCTAATTCTGCCTTAATGGGAACTGTCTCTTCCTTCTGACATGTCCAAACGAGGGAGATCCTCCCCGTGCCCACAGTGCCAGCCATCCAATCCACTCAGTTTCCAGGGATTTTGAACAGAGCCTCCCAGCCCTGTGGTCCAGACTCACCAAGGATGCTGGAGGTTGTCATGGCAACCTCCAGCCAATGAGGTTAGGAGGAGCCCCTGATGTCACAAGCCAAGCTGAGATTTGAAAAATAATCACCAACTGGCTGCCTTCACCGGAGGGCCTGGCTTATTCATTGATTGGCCGGCTCTGCAGGGGCTTTTGCAAGTGAGCCCTGAATCCTCATCCACCAGAGCTCCTCCACCTGAATGGACAACTGTCCATTGTCTGGAGAGCTGGGAAGCCACAGATGTTGCCCCTTGTTTTGGGGATAAAGTCCAAATTAAAATGTTGTCCCTTGCATCTGAAATCTAGCATTAGAGATCCAGAGAATCCAGGTTTTCTGTCCATGTCAATTGGGGTTGAAGGAGAAATACGCATAAGGATTAGATGTTATTCATCTTAAAAAGATGTTATGAGAATGTGGCTAAAGAAACAAAAAGATTAAATCTTGTACAGTCCCTAACCAAGTACCCTACAATAGTCCTCATTTTATAGCCTTTCCTTTTGGGACCGTTCCAATTTCCAATGACACTAAAAAGAGTGCCATATCATGGGTCCTCGCTCATATGACTGTAGCAGCATCCCCAGGGTCACACGCTCATGACTTGGGTGCAGGGCTATTGGCTTGGAGTTACAACGTGACAGCAATGGGCAAAACTGCACTTGCTTAATGACTGCCTGATTCACTAAACAACTGCCGTGATTCGCTTAATGACCATGGCAAAAACACCGTAAATCTGAGGACAACTCACTTAAGGACAACTAGCTTAGCAATGGCAATACTGGTCCCAATTCTGGCTGTAAGTCGAGGACTGCCTTAAGGACGCAGCAGTAGTGTTCTGTTCTGTGTGTTGGTAAGGCATCGAGACTAGACAGGAGTAAGAACAGTTGCTTCTTTATGTAATCTCCAAAAGAACAACACAAAATGACGCGGATCCCTTTTATACCTTTCTGCAGGGAGCAGCGTCAACCAATAGATGCAACATATTTTTCCGGCCTTGCGCATGCACAATAGGCTGGAGACAGCCTGTCTGGCCTCAGCAGCCTTGTGGTCTGCCTGGGACTCTCTGCAGCTTCCTGCACCTGCCATGACAATCACAGCCCGGGACATAACACCCCTCCCCTATTATTTCAAAATAGCCTTTCTATTTTGCAATACTACAAATATAACACCTTTTCAATTCTTTTGAGCATGTTCTGATTTCTAAGGAACACTTAAGCCTGCCCACCTACTAACAGAAACTTTACATAGTCCTGCAGATACTTGGGTAGGCCTGTGGCCCACTCTGATCTTCTTGGAGTGGTTGCACATGCCCAGTCTGCAAGCTCGCCTGTCAGGCTTGGCAGACCGGGACTTTGATGCCCACTAGGTACAGGCAAACCCACATCATGCTGACTGGCTGGGTCCTGTAAACCCAGACCAGAGTTCCTTCATGGGGTGGAATTCCCCAGGTCCATGACAGACCCCTCTTGGGAGCACTGTCCCGTCGGTCCAAGGCCAGCAGATGGAGTGGCCTGAATAGCTGGTTGCGTGCAATGTCCCATGAACCCAGTGCCAGAGTCAGGAGCCGCCTCGTTGGCAAAACCCCTATGTGCAGGGTGCAAACCCCTGTTTCTGCTGGAAGACTGAGATCCATTATCATGATCATGGTCCTTCTTCCCCCCCAGAGCAGAGTCAGGAGCGGAAGGGTGACTGGGTAGTCTCCAGCTTAGCTGGTCAATGTACCGACGCAACACACGACCATCTTCCAGAGCCAATTCATAGGACAGCAGCCCTGTGACTTTGCAGACCCGTGCAGTCATCCAGAGATGTCCAGGTCCATAGTTCCTTGTCCAAACTGGATGGCCCACCTGTAGACTCCTAGGTGTCTGCAGCTGTGACACCTGTGAAGCCACCTGGTCTTGGTGCAAACTGTCTTGGTAATGAGACGGTGACCCCAGTGGAATTCAGCTGGGCTTTTCCCAGTAGCTGTGCAAGGTGTGATGCCAGCTTCCATGAGTGATCCGCTTCAAAGCCTCTTTGGTTGTTTGCACCCTGTGTTCAGCTTGGCCAATGGAAGCCAGATGAAAGGGTGCCCAAGTAGCATGGCATATCATGTTGGCCTGAAGGAAAGCCTGAAACTCAGAAGAAGTGAATTGAGGGCCATTGTCAGAGTCAAGCACATCTGGGAGACCATGGGAGGTGAAGATCCCCCTCAACACCTGGATTGTCCTGGCAGTCATCGTAGTGGACACTGGAACGACCTCTAGCCATTTATTTATTTATTTATGAGACTTATATACCACTTTAAGTGCAAGCACTTTCTAAGCGGTGTACACCAGTAAGCAATGTATATATATTTTACATTGCCCCCAACAATCTGGGTCCTCAGTTTACCTACCTCGGAAGGATGGAAGGCTGAGTCAATCTTGAGCCGGTGAGATGTGAACCGCTGACCTGCTGCACACAGTCAGCTAAAGTGGCCTGCAGTACTGCACTCTAACTGCTGTGCCACCTCGGCTCATAGAGTGACTGTACATAACAATGAGGAAGAATTGCCCCTGAAAGGGGCCAGTATAGTTGATATGAACCCTCGACCAAGGAGCATGTGTGTCCTCCCACCTGTGAACAGGAGCCTGTGGCATTTCAGGCCTGGACTGTTTGCAAACGTGGCACCCCTGGACCTGGGCCTCTAACTTTTTATCCAGCCCCAGCCACCAAAGATAGCTGCACGCAAGAGCCTTCATCCGGACTATGCCCGGATGTCCCTCATGCAGAGACTCTAGTCCTCGATGAGGTTGGGATCACTACCCTGCTACCCCACAGGACACAACTCTTAAAGGTGGATAGCTCATGCTTCCTTTTCTAGAAACTTTGGAAGTTAGTGCCAGGACACATGTCAGGCCATCCTGACAGCACCCATGTCAACACACGTGTTAGTGTGTGATCATTGGCTGTTTCTGCAGCCACTTCCCTTGCATTGAGGGGAGACTCAGGCAAATCCTGGATAGCTAATATATGGTTAGCTGGAGCAGAATCAGATTCTACAAGCTGTAGAGGTAACCTGCTAAGGCCATCTGCATGGCCCATTTCTTTGCCAGTTTGTGAACCAGTGAGCAGTCATATGCAGAAAGGAAAATTGACCACCTCAACATTCATGGAGAAATTATGTGTGGGGTTTGTTTGTTCGTTGTGAACAACCTCAGCAGTGGCTTATGGTCTGTAAAGAGCATGAAGTGGCGACAATACAAAAAGTCATGGAACTTTTTTATGCCAGCCACTATGGCCAAGGCTTCTTTGTCTATCTGTGCATAATTACACTCAGCAGATAACAGAGTCCTGGAATAGTAGGCCACTGCGACTTGTGTCCCATCAGCCTTCAGGTGACTTAAGACAGCCCTGATTCTATAAGGGGATGCATCGCAGGCTATACACACTAGCAACTGCTCATTGAAATGAGCAAGAACAGCCTTTGAAGACAACAATGTCTTGACCTCAGCAAAATTCCTTTCGTAGACTTGTGTCCACTTCCATGGAGCCTGTTTGTCCAAGAGCCTCTGTAACGGCTCTGCCACTGCAGCCTTATGAGGGAGGAAGGAATGATAGAAATTTAGAAGCCCAAGGAAGGCTTGAAGCTCGCTCTTCAACTTGGGGCTTGGGGCCTGCTGAATCGCTTTGAGCTTAGATTCATCAGGATGGATGCCGTCTGCATCTATACGAAATCCCAGGAACTCAGTGGAACTGACTCCAATTTTGCATTTGTCTCGCTTAAGCTTCAACCCCGCTTTGCAGAAACGCAGCAAAACGGACCAAAGCCTCTCAGCCAAGTTTTCAGGTGATTACCCTGTGATGAGGACATCATCAAAATATGGGCAAACTCCCGGAATGTTACGGAGCATTCGCTCCATAACGCTTTGGAAAATGACAGGGGCTATGTTAACCCCAAACTGCAGTCTTCTGACTTTAAAAGCTACCTGGTGGATTATGATCATCTGGGCCTCTGCCGTTGCCTTATCAATCGGTAGCTGTTAATAGGCCTGAGCCAAATTAAGCTTGGCGAAAACTCGGCCTTCTTT
The DNA here is from genome assembly GCA_039797435.1 of Crotalus adamanteus. NCBI lineage: Eukaryota > Metazoa > Chordata > Lepidosauria > Squamata > Viperidae > Crotalus > Crotalus adamanteus. The sequence continues at coordinate 23,474,106 of CM077928.1, forward strand.
CAGCGAAGCCAAAATGTGGCTCACCACAGGCACTGGATAAGAGTGCTGCTGTAATACTTTGTTTAGCATGCATTTATAGTCAGCACAAATGCGGAGTTCCCTGTTGGCCTTGAGTGGTGTGAGTATGGGTATTTCCCATGCAGGAGGAGCCCCTGATGTCACAAGCCAAGCTGAGATTTGAAAAATAATCACCAATTGGCAGCCTTCACCGGAGGACCTGGCTTATTCATTGATTGGCCGACTCTGCAGGGGCTTTTGCAAGTGAGCCCTGAATCCTCATCCACCAGAGCTCCTCCATCTGAATGGACAACTGTCCATTGTCCAGAGAGCTGGGAAGCCACAGATGTTGCCCCTTGTTTTGGGGATAAAGTCCAAATTAAAATGTTGTCCCTTGCATCTGAAATCTAGCATTAGAGATCCAGAGAATCCAGGTTTTCTGTTCATGTCAATTGGGGTCAAAGGAGAAATACGCATAAGGATTAGATGTTATTCATCTTAAAAAGATGTGATGAGAATTTGGTTAAATAAACAAAAAAATTAAATGTTGTACAGTTCCTAACCAAGTACCCTACAATAGTCCTCGTTGTACAGCCTTTCCTTTTGGGACCATTCCACGTTCCAATGGCACTGAAAAGAGTGATGTATCACGGGTCCTCATACATATGACTGTAGCAGCATCCCCAGGGTCGCACGCTCATGACTTGGGTGCAGGGCCATCGGCCTGGAATTACGACAAGTGACAGCAATGGGCAAAACTGTACTTGCTTAATGACTGCCTGATTCACTAAACAACTGCCGTGATTCTCTTAATGACCATGGCAAAAACACCATAAATCTGAGGACAACTTGCTTAAGGACCACCTAGCTTAGCAATCGCAATACTTTTTCCAATTCTGACTTAAGTTGAGGACTGCCTTAAGGGTGCAGCAGTGGGCTTCCAGTTCCAGTTCGTGGCAGTGCGGTCGGGCGAAGGGAGTCGTCCCTTTGCCGATTGAGTTTCCCTTGCCAGTAGACTCCTTAGAGGGTCGAAAAGACGGTCTGGAGGAGCGTCTTCTGTTGAGGAGGCTCTCGGATAGTTGAAGAGGAACGGCAGCGTCCTCTGCGCAACGAGTATCTCCTTTGGGCTGACAGGGTAAAGATCGGCCAGTAAAATGGCTGATCATTTAGCTGCACCAACCGCAAGCCACAAGATCAGCTAAGCAAACGGACCCACTGTGTAGAACTCGGTGAGACTTTCCCTTTATCTCTATTTTCTTTATACCTGGGAAAAGTTTTTTTTTCTTTCGAATTACTCCCTTTTCTGGTGAAGCAGCTTTTTAAATGGGGGAAGAGAAGCACAAAGGATTAAATTTATTTTTGTTTTATTGTTGATTTTATCTTTGGAGATTGGGACCCTCAAGAATGTTTTTTGTAATATTTGGAGAATACTGTCTGCTTTTACTTTTATGGTGTCTGGAAAGATTGAACATCTGATTACTTTTTGAGAGACACTCTGACAAATTTACTCATTGAACTTGCTATCTTTTCTTTGCTGGAAAAGCTTTTATTTTGTATAAAGGAAAAAGGCGAGGAAACTGGGAGGAGATGGATATTGTGATCATTTTTTACATATAGTCTCCTTTAAAAGGATAAGGATTTGAAAGATAATAAAGATGGAGGAAACCGGTGTAGATATTACTTGTAAATATATTTTGGACAAAATTTTGGAAAATACAGAGAAGATAATTGCCTGTTCAAAGGAGATTTCTTTGTTTCGACAAGGCAAAAGACAAGGACTAAGTGAAACATCAGTTTATACACAAGAGGCTTGTGCCCTGCTTATCGAGGAGGAAGAAGTAAATCCGCAGTTGGACAATCAATTGATTTTGAAAAAAAAGATTTGATATCAATGGACAAAGGACTTATAGTAAGGAACTGGACGATCTTGTTTCAGAAGGACAAGTTGGTTTGCAGACGCCATTTGAATTTGAGATAGAGAAAAAAACATGGGAAGAAGAGAAACATGTGATTAAAGAGGACAATATAAAAGAAAGGATTTTAAGTGAAATTTACTTAATGTTAAAAGAAAGGGGAAATGATGTTCTGCTACGAGTCATTCAGATTAATTACAACTTTTATACTAATTTAACAAAATGTATAAAGGGAGCTTTCTTTTTGGAGTGTATAGTGTGGTAGGCAGAGGCCCGATTATGGAAACCTGTTTGGACTAGAAAGAAACCCAGAATAAGATACAAATATTAAATCTGATTATAGTAATGTGGTAAAGGCCTTACAGCAATTTGGATTGAGTTGGACTTGGATTTTGTTAAAAGGGCTTTGTATGTTTTTATTATTAGAGATGGTATAATGAGAAAAGAACTGAAATATGGGAAATGATGGAATTAATTATTGGAGATTTGGAGACATAGTGAAAAACAACAGAAGATTGATGAGAAAGAGAAGAATTTATTTTTGGAGTTAATAATGCTCAAATATAAAAAAATAGGGGCACCTGAATAGTAAATGAATATGTTAGTTTAAGACTAAATATTTGTAAAATTAAGAAAGCATAATACAGGATTTTTGGGATGGATAATGAGTGTGTAAACTTTTATTGATTAATGAAATTCATATAGAGTGACATATTCAATGAAAATTTGTTTTAGAAATGTTTTAATAAGCCTATAATAACATAGTTTATTTTTAATTATATAACTTGGATGAAATGTTATATTAGTGAATGAATTGGTTTTAGAAAGATATTGACTTGATTATAATGTTCTTAAGAAATGTAGTTTTATAGATTAAAATTTTTATTGATTAATGTAGTTGATGGTTAGATATAGTGATGAATGAATTCATTTGAAAATGTATTAATTTGATTATAATATTCTATATAGATGGAGAGGGAAATTTTTAAGAAATACTGGGTATATATGTACTATGTTATTGTTTGTTGTTTAAAAAAATGGATCACCATTTTTCCACGTGGGTTCTTAAGCTGTGTTGGTGTAAAATGGAAAACTAATAAAAATTGTTTTAAAAAAAGGATGCAGCAGTGGACTGATTTGGAAAAGCTTAAGCAGACTTGGATTAAAGCAGGGATGGGAGACCACTAGGAAATGCCGGGGTTAGGCTGCGAAGGGAGTCGGAAGTCAATGCCTTTTCTTTCTCTTTCCCCCTTTTCCCTCCCCTATTCTTCCTGCTCTGGTCTTTTGTATTTTTGCATTTTATGCCTTAAACTAATAAAAAATAAAACGAGAGAGAGAGAGAGAGAGAGAGAGAGAGAGAGAGAGAGAGAGGCCATTCCTCACAGGAAAACCGCCTGGATGCAGCCACCCAATTCAGGAGGCTGATCTCCCCCCAGATCCACTGGGATCTGCAGAGTGACCGCCAATGTCTGAGACACTCTGTTACTTACAGCGACTGCACTACTGCAAGGGATTCACCTAGGGAACCCGAGGGATGCAGCCATGATACAGCCATGATACAAGCCCGCCATTCCTCTGCGAATCAAGCAGGTCCTTCTGTGAGTCAGAGCTACCGTTGTTAAAGAAATTGCTGCAGTTGCAAAATGAATCATGAGTTTGGGGTTCGTTTCATTAAGGGAACCCGGCTTTTCCCATTGACTTAGTTTGTTGGAAGCCGGTTGGGAAAGTCGCAAATTGAGATCACATGACCAAAAGACTGCAACCGTCAAAAATACAGGCTGGCTACCAAATGCCCAAATTTTGATCATGTGACTGGGAACGTTGCAATGGTTGTAACTGCGAGGACTGGTCATAAATCCCCTTTTTCAGTGCCACTAGCATTTTCAACGGCCAACAGAGGTCTCGTTTTACATTGCTGACTCCCTGCAGCTCCATCAGCACTTCTGTCCTTCCTCTGTGGTGTCGCTGCAGAATAGCTGAGCTTTCTTTTTTTTTTTTGTATTATATTTTTTATTAATTTTTTACACAAGCATAAGTCACTCAATAATTGGTAAACAGTGTGTTACATTTGTAAAAACACTCCTTAACAATTGATTTCTATAGTCTGAATTCCATATATTAATTTTGGTTGATTTCCTCTTTCCCCAAAACATCCTTTTTTGCAAACATTGAGTTAATACAATTCTTATTGTTTTAATAAATGACAATTTAGTATATATATTTTCCAATATTCTTAAAAAATAATCATCATATTAATACATTTCTTTTTTTTTTTCAGTCATTTGGATTGCCTTATCATCGATCCTGTTACGATCCTTATTTTAGTTTATTTCTCCCACCAAATTCTAAATATTTTTACTGGTAAAAGCTTTCTCAGCAATTAGTTACATTTACATTGACAGACTTAATTCTATTTTTTCCATATAAGCCACCTCACATTTTTACGTTTCTTAAGTAATGGATATAAGAGTAAAAAGAAAGAGAAAAAGAAGAATAAAAAAGAAACAAAAAATAAAGAAGAGGAAAGGAATAATAATGGAACATAAGAAATAACATAGTACTTAGAATATATATCCCTCCTAGATTAATAGTATTTATTTTCTTGAGTTTCTTATTCTTTTTAATCATAGTTAAGAATATATTTAATCTTTAGACATTCTATTCAATAGATCTAGTAATCTAATCCCTTAACACTAATTCAAAGCATTATATATATATACTTTTCTTGAATTCAGTCACATTTAAGTATCTAAAACATTTAATTCTTCTTAGAGTGTTCCAATATTCCTGTTCCGGCAAGCAGTGCTATCAGCTGAGAGATTCGGGATGCCGAGCTCTTCAGCTGAGTTTCTTCCTGTTTGGGGACCCTAAATGGGCCAGAAGCCGCCCCGGAGAGGTGGCAATGAAGGAAGGTAGTCCCAGGGACCTAGGAGAGATGGCGGTCTCCCCGATTGGTCCAGGAGAAGCCTCCCAGAAACCAACAGGAAAAAGGCTAGCTAACTCCATTGTCTAGTCCCAGCTGCAAGCAAACGGAAGTCAAGAAGCTCTATTTAAGCTGATTGTAAACAGTGTGTTTGAAGCTGGGTAAGAACTAATTTTCACTATCCTACTATTTTCCTGAAAAAAAAAGAACTCCCAAGAAGCAAAAATACCTCTGAGAGTGAAAAAAACAGAGGGATTCTCCCCCCCCCTTTGGCTATTGGAAGGGGTGAATCTAACTCTTTAAGGAGGAAAAAAAAGACTTGAAAACTGAAAAATGATCCAACACTGACACCTACTGGTGGATGAGGAGCTATAAAGCTTTTGTTTGTGGCTTTCAAAATCTTAGTAAACAAAGCTGCTCAGAGAAAGTGATATTTACAGAAACAATGGATGCTTTACAAGATACGCTGCAATCCATTCAAAGGACAATGATTTTAAATCACAAAGAAATACAAAACAACCTTGAAAGTATAAGTCAACTTATCTCCAATTTAAGTTCACTTCAAAAAAATCCTCAGGAGAACATAGCAGAGATGATTGAATATAAATCAGAGGGAAAAGACTTAAAGATGGACTTTCACAAAATAGAAGAGTATGATTTAATTCAAGTGTAAGGAAAGACAACTTACACTTCAACATCACAAAACAAATTGGAAGGCAAGATAAGGGATTTTAATGGAAAGAAGAGTGCAAGTGCTCAGGACAGAGATATTGATTTACTTTTTACATCTACAGGAACACCTACAATCGTATGGGAAAACCTTTGGATCCAGCAAAGTATATTGATCAAGAAAGATTCTGGGCAAAGAAAAGAGATTAAGAAAAAAGATGATGGGACATACCAGAGCGAATACTTAAAAAAAACACATGTGTTTGAATATAGTTAAAGAAATAGAAAAAAATTGAAACATACCATTCTAAGAGGGATGAAATGTTTTAGATACTTAAACATGACTGAACTCAAGAAAAGTATATATATACTCGAAGCGCGAAGTTGAAAACACCAGCCTGAAGATGACGAATGGGACTTCGTCGAAATGTTGCCAAGACACTTCCAATTTTACGCGGGAGAAAACCCGAACAACCAAAGACCTACATACAAACACCCGCGAAAACCTCAGAAAACACACACACACACACACACACACACACACACACACACACACATCCTTAATGGTTATAAAAATACGAATCCCGGGCATATTTGTTCAATGATGCAATCTTCGATCTCCGGGAAGAGTATACTCAAGTGTGTAAGTGGAATGGCTACCCAACTAGCTTCATTCGGAGGTATAGCAAACGTCAAGAACCCCGCAGGGCATCGAATGATCCAGGGACAATGGCCCAGACAACAATACCGTATGTCCAGGGAGTATCAGAAGCAACAGCGTGCATATTGGTGCCTTATAATATCAAAGTTGCTCACCGGCCTGATCAAACACTCCGGATGAAAGTCATGCGCCCTAAAGAGCCATTGCCGAAGGAAGAAAGATCAGCGGTCGTATACAGAGTGCATTGTAAAGACTGCCAATGTAATTATACGGGGGAGACAGCCAAACGAATAAAAACTAGGATACATGAACATAAATTGGCTGTCAGAAGGCAGGAGCAATACTCTCAAATATGGATGCACATGATTAATACCGGACATTCTTTTGATTTCAAGGAGGCAGAAGCCATTGCCCAGGACGCCTCCAAAGGAGGACGCTTACAAAAGGAGGCCTGGTTCTCCAACACAGACTCCATCAACCGATGTATAGAACTGCCCTCGGCGTACCAGGCACTAAGAGTGCAGGAAGAGCACATCAAGAGACGGATGCCGATTGTCAGAGGCGAAACCAAGACTGGTGTGGGGGGGTATTTACTACATGACTAGACATAGGGAGGATCCCATAGACACGCTACAGGTAGAGACAGATGAGGGAATATTAGGGTCACAGACAGGTAAGGGTAGTAAAGGAAGAGGAAGTGGATATGATGAGGGACTGCAAGGAGAAGGGGACCAGGGAAGACTCTTGGGAACAGCAGAATTGATCGTATGGCCCAGAACATGGGGGAGGGGTATGCCCGACCCCAGGGGACTGATCAAAAGGGAAGGGGAGAGAGAAAAGAATAGAAAAGATGAGGCACGTAAGATTGGAAGCATATTCACGGGGGGAGAGGGGATATTTGAGAAGGGAGTAAGAATGGAGGAGAATAATCAGGAACAGCAGGTAGAGCTGCAGATTAGAGGGGGGGAGGAAACAGGAGAGGGTGGGGATGATAGGAATGGAGAAGGGCAGGCAGGAATAATAGGCAGGACAGTAGTTTTGGGGGGGGAAGTTTGGGAAGGAGAGTCCAACAGGAACGCAGGTCGGTAGATGGGAACAGTACGTAGGACAGCAGGTAAGGGGAGGAAGAATGCTGGAAGGAACAGCAAACAGAGCAGTGGATTGGAGAGGGGGGGAGGAAACAGGAGAAGGTGGGACTGACAGGAAAGGAGAAGGGCAGATAAGAATAGCAGGCAGGACGGCAGATTGGGGGGGAGGAAAGCTTGAGAAGGAGGGTTTAATAGGAATGGATGTTGGCATGTGGGAACAGCATGTAGGACAGCAGGTCAGAGGAGGAGGAATGCTAGAAAAGAGAGGATGGACAGAAATGGATGAACAATAGGCAAGTCAGCAGATTACGGGGAGGACATTGGAGAGGGGAAGATGGACAGTGGGGGAGGAGGGTAAACAGGAACAGCAGGTAGAGCAGCGGATCAGGAAGGAAAAGACATTGAGGAAGAGAACATCAATAGGAATGGTTGATGAAAGGCAGGAGTAATATGTTAATCAACAGGTGGAAGGGTTGAAGGAAGGGGGGGAAGGATGACAGGAATGGACAACAAAGGGTATGAATCGGCAGGCTAGGAGAGGAGGGGAGTTGGAGGAGGGAGATGAGATAGGAACTGGCAATGGAATGCAAAAACGGCAGGCAGACCAGCAGCCCAACAGGACTCGTGTAGTGCCGAATTGGAGGAGGCACCTTGCATTAGGTAGAGAGGAGGGATTGAGGAGTGTGTTAGTGATAACACCGCAGGGAGGGGGAGACGGCACAAGGATGACAGAGCAGAAAAATACAACGTTAGAGTGCAAAAAAGAGAGGGCGGAACAGTTAAAGCAGTCACAGGCAATCAGGAAGAGTGGCCCTGTCACGAGGGCAATGAGTAGGCAATTGGATCAGCAAGGGGATAAAAAGAACTTTCCCACCCCCTAAGCCCCACTCTGAGGACGCTGGCAGAGGACCAGCGAAAGCTAAGTTGTTTTAATCTTGTATATAACTGTTTTTATTGTTTTAAATGTTGTTTTAACAATAAATACTGGAGTATACTCTTCCCGGAGATCGAAGATTGCATCATATATATATATTCAAGAATATTGGTAAAATGCGACTCCCAGGCATAATTATGAATAAAAGAATAAAATACGATCACTGGGAGGGTTAAAATAAGAATACTTTACTAAAAATATACTTATACTAAAAAGTTGCCAAGCTTTCGCTGGGGGAACTCCCCAGCATCGTCAGGGCTAAAAGGCCATTACATGGTCTAGGAGCCGTGCGCAAACGTTACTTGAACCTACTTAAACCACCTTTATTGTAATGGCCTTTTAGCCCTGATGATGCTGGGGAGTTCCCCCAGCGAAAGCTTGGCAACTTTTTAGTATAAGTCAGTGTTTCTCAACCTTGACAATTTTAAGGCATATGGACTTCAACTCCCAGAATTCCACAGCCAGCAATGCTGGCTGTGGAATTCTGGGAGTTGAAGTCCACATGCCTTAAAATTGGCAAGGTTGAGAAACACTGGTATAAGTATATTTTTAGTAAAGTATTCTTATTTTAACCCTCCCGGTGATCGTATTTTATTCTTTTATTCATATATATGTTTTCTGAGGTTTTCGTGGGTGTTTGTATGTAGGTCTCATTCGTCATCTTCAGGCTGGTGTTTTCGGCTTCGTGCTTCTAGGAGCAATGTATGATCGTAGCTGTTTCTTCCTTTTAACTGCCATTGGGGGTATGAGCTGATTGGATGAGAGCTTGGCTGTGTTCTGATTGGATGGAGGTGTGTTCTGATTGGTTAGGAGCTTTGCTGTGCTCTGATTGGATGGGGGTTTGGCTGTGCTCTGTTTGGGTGGGGGAGTGTTCTGTTTGGGTGGGGGCTTTGTTGTGCTCAGGTTAGTCTGAGTTGCACAGGGATGTGAGATGGTGAAGTGCATTGCTATTGTTTGGCTTCGCATTCATGGTTGTGTCTCATCTTCATGGTGGGTGTCAGTTTGCTTCATGTATGGATTGGAGGGGTTTAAAGTGGCTAATGATGCAGCTGTGGTCTGGCTTCTGGTTTATGGTCGTGCCTCATCATCAGTGTGGCTTTGGGTTTGCTTTTTGCGTGGAGGTGTGGTGGTGACATCTTGTGTGGCTTTTGTGAGTGTGGGTCTGGTGTCATTCTTTGAGTTAGGGACTCGTTTGTCAATAAGGGCGGGTTTCCAAATGGCTGGTAGGCAGGAGGTATTATCTCGTTTGTTCATGCTGTGTGGGCGTTTTTCTATCTCGATGGCTTCTCTGATTATTCTGTTATTAAAGTGTTCAGTTTTGGCAATAGTTCTGGTCTTTTTAAAGTCAATTTCATGTCCTGTGATTTTAAGGTGTTGGACCAGGGAAACGTCGCCAAGACACTTCCAATTTGACGTGGGAGAAAACCCGAATGACCAAAGACCTACGTGTATGTGTGTGTGTGAATTAGAGTTAAGGGATTAGATGACTAGATTTATTGAATAGAATGTCTAAAGATTAAATATATTCTTAACTACGATTAAAAAGAATAAGAAATTTATTTATGAGTAAATAAATACTATTAATCTAGGAGGGATATATATTCTAAATACTATACTATTTCCTATGTTCTGTTATTACTACTTTTTTCTCTTCTTTTTTATTTTTTTTGTTTCTTTTTCATTCTTCTTCTTTTTCTCTTTCTTTTTACTCTTATATCCATTACTTAAGAAACGTAAAAATGTGAGATGGCTTACATGGAAAAATAGAATTAAGTCTGTCAATATAAATGTAACTAATCGCTGAGAAAACCTTTACCAGTAAGAATATTCAGAAGTTGGCGGGAGAAATAGATTAAAATAAGGATTGTAATAGGATCGATGATAAGTCACAAATGACTGAAAAGAAATGTATTAATATGATGATTATTGTTTAGGAATATTGGAACACTTTAAGAAGGATGAAATGTTTTAGATATTTAAAGGTGATTGAACTCAAGAAAAGTATATATATATATATATATATATACACATATAAAATGCTTTGAATTAGAGTTGATTAGATGACTAGATTTATTGAATAGAATGTTTAAAGATTAAATATATTCTTAACTATGATTAAAAAAGAATAAGAAACTCAAGAAAAATACTATTAATCTAGAAGAGATATTTTAAGTACTATGCTATTTCCTATGTTCCGTTATTACTGCTCTCTTCTATTCTTTTTTATTTTTTACTTCTTTTTCATTCTTTGTCTTTTTCCCCTCTCTTTTTACTCTTATATTTAATACTTAAGAAACGTAAAAATGTGAGATGGCTTATATGGAAAAAATAGAATCAAGTCTGTCAATGTAAATGTAACTAATTGCTGAGAAAACCTTTACCAGTAAAAACATTTAGAATTTGGTGGGAGAAATAAACTAAAATAAGGGCTGTAACAGGATTGATGATAAGGCAATCCAAATAAATGGAAAGAATAGAAATTTATTAATATGATGATTATTTTTTAGGAATATTGGAAAAAATATACACTAAATTGTCATTTATTAAAACATCAAGAATTGTATTAATGCAATGTTTGCAAAAAAGGATATTTCAGGGAAAGAGGAAAGTAAACAAAATTAATATATGGAATACAGACTATAGAAATCAATTGTTAAGGACTGTTTTTAAAAATGTAACCCAGACATCACACTGTTTACCAACTATTGAATGACATGCTTGTGTAAAAAATTAATAAAAAATATAATAAAAAAAGAAATAGAAAAAATTTGAAACACACCACTCTAAGAGGGATGAAATGTTTTAGATACTTAAATGTGACTGAATTCAAGAAATATATATATATATATATATACACATATGCTTTGAACTAGAGTTAAAGGATTAGATGATTAGATCTATTGAATAGAATATCTAAAGATTAAATATATTCTTAACTATGATTAAAAAGAATAAGAAATTTGAGAAAATAAATACTATTAATCTAGGAGGGATATGTATTCTAAGTACTATGTTATTTCTTATGTTCCGTTATTACTGCTTTCTTCTCTTCTTTTTTATTTTTTTATTTCTTTTTCATTCTTCTTTTTCTCTTTCTTTTTATTCTTATATCTATTACTTAAGAAACATAAAAATGTGAGATGGGTTATATGGAAAAAATAGAATTAAGTCTGTCAATGTAAATGTAACTAATCGCTGAGAAAACCTTTATCAGTAAGAATATTTAGAATTTGGCGGGAAAAATAAACTGAAATAAGGATTGTAGCAGGATCGATGATAAGGCACAAATGACTGAAAAGAAATGTATTAATATGATGATTATTTTTTAGGAGAATAGCTGAGCTTTCTGTGCTCCGTCCCAGAGCAGACATGAAGTCACTCTTCTTTTTGGATGTGGGACTCCGTTTGCTCTTGCTGGTGGGTTTTAATTTCCGGGAGCCCCTTGCCAGCTTTCTGGAAATCCAGAGTTGTGCTGAGACAACGGACAAATGGTGTGAAAACAGCTCCACTAAGGAGTTTGTCACCCCCATCGACCATGGGGAATCCAAGCTCCCTGTTGATGGTGGGAGGGATGCAGGGAGGGGGAAGTGGGCAAGATTGGGGGTCTCTATGACTCCCAGGGGCTTCCTTGGCACAAGAGTGCCAAGGAAGAGTAGGCCAAGTCTGTGCTCTTTTGTCAAAAGGCTTCCTCATGCAACAGACTTTGCGAGGGGCATGGAGCCTGGCCAGGTCAGAAGGGCAGGACTTCCCCATCGCCCACACTCCATGGACTGCTCTATTCCTTTCTTTGGGGCAGTGATTGTTAGCTGACTTTATTTCAAGAGGGATGTTAAGAAATCTTGAGCCACGTCTTCATTTTTGACATTTTGTGGAAGGTTGAAGGTTTCTTGGGAGTGGCTACCTGCTTGTCCAGAGTAGCAAATGCAGGAGAAGGCCCACAAGTGGGAGGCCACAAATCAGGATGACTCATTGCATGGGATTCTTCTTCTTTCCTGGGAATTGAGGAAAGAAATAGGAAGTGGGAGAAGGACAGAGGGGAAAGAGCTTCTGGGTGCAAACACAGTGTTGATCTTCAGTAGGGGATCTGGTGTCTTGAATGGCTTTCTTCAGCTTGGTAATTTCAGAGAGGTTCAACTACAACTCCCAGGATTCCCAGCAGAGCTTTGATTATATCATCGGGGATGCTTCTGACCTATGGGCATCTCATCCACGGGAGTTCTTGGAACTGCAATCAACACAGCTGCCAGATGATGGAAGGGAGAAGAGGGCTCCTAGAGGCGATCCACTCCTGTGGGATTTGCAGACTGGATTCAGGCCTTCCTACTTGGAAGAACCCTCCAAATGACGAGATAAAGGAACAGTACATCTCTCAAACTTCTTATAACAGAATAACAGACCTCGGAGGTCTTCTAATCCACCCCCTTGTTCAAGCAGGAGACCCTCTACCATCCTGGACAAATGGTTTTCCAGTCTCTTCTTAAAAACCTCCAGTGATGAAGCACCCCGACTGTCCCTGAGTTTTCTGTTGAGAGTTTTGAACAGGATTGAGGAATTGCGCCTAAGGGCGTGCCTTTAGCTGGCCTTCCACTAGTTGACCTTTTGGGCTGGAAGGCTCAGAAATCGGTCCATTCACAGAGCTGCCCCCGGAAGGGCTCGGAAAGCTGGCTGTCCAGGACATGGCTGGCCCTTGCTGGCTGACCCTGTGCCGACTGCTGATAGCATCCCAGAGCCGTTTGGAGAGGCTGGCTGTGAAGATGAAGCCTTTTGTGGCTCAAGTGTTGTTAGCTCAAGCCCTGCCTGGCTTCTGTAGCCCCTGCCCTTGTCCAAGGGGCAAACCCAGCCATGAGGATAGAAGGGGAGGAGGATCCCCTTGTTCGGGAGATGCCTGCCCTAAAGTAGGATGGGAATTCTTCATGGTTATAGCACTAGCACTTCATAGTCCTTTACAGCCCTCTCTAAGCAGTTTACACAATCGACATTTTGCCCCTAACACTCTGGGTCCTCATTTCACTGACCTCAGAAGGACGGAAGGCTGAGTCAACCTTGAACCGGTCAGGATCAAACTCCTGGCAGTGGGCAAAGGATCCCTGTCCTGTAGCTATGAAGGGGTTTGATGGAGGAATTAAAATTCACGCAGAGGCCAAGGCATTGAGCAAGTCTTCTGTAGTTCATGGTTCTGTTAAGTATGTAAGGACTGTTGGAAGTCAGCATCCACCCTCCTAGAGAAGGAAATATTTTGGGGAATATTAAAAGAGGCAGAATATTATATTTCCCCAAAGGAATAATAGAAAAATCTTAGGCAGAAAACAGCCCCCCCCCCGTCTCCTGCCTCCAGGCAGAGGTCAGCTTTTAGAAATGCAGATTTGAGACTACCTATTCATAAGCAAAATGCCTTCAGCCACAACCCCAGAGAAGGTTTGAGTGATGGGATTAGAGAAACAAAGACTCCCAAGGACAGGAACATGACCTTGAGGACATAATAGGATTAACCCACCACCATTAAAAAACCCAAAAAGGGCACACTCAAGCCAGGTGAAAGTATATTGCACAGGGACAGGAAGAACCTCAAATACAAAGCCCAAAGAAGGTATAAAAGCCCACCACTCCCAGCTCCATTTTGTCAGCCACCCAGAAACATGCTGTGTCACTGAGGTTTCTGGCAAGTAAATAAACAAGAACCTTCTTTCCAAACAGCCTCCATTTTATTTATTCCCAGCTTGGACTGGACCTGATGATTTTTCTTTCAACAGGATGAATCTGATTCAGCAGATACATATCTCCATAGCTGCTTCTTCGATGTTCTGAAAAGCAAAATGGCATTTTCTCAGTATACCTCGAAATCCTGCGAAATGATGGCCTAAGTAGTGCAGATTCATTGAAATTTCTGGAACAAACTTGTGAACTACTTGGTGACATTCTAAGCATTTCCTACTTCTGTTAAGGCAGGGGTCCCCAACCTTTCTGGCTTTGCAGACTGGCAGTGGCAGGGGGGAGAGGGGATTGTTCTGCGAGCACAAGCACACACAACCCACTGTGCACGCAAATGGAGCAACGCACGTTTGCCATGCCGCTTGCGCAGCCCAGTTCCAAACAGGCTGTGGCCCGGGGGTTGGGGACCCTTGTGTTAGGGAACTGGCAGGCTGGAAAGTGAGGAGTGAATATGGCAAGAAATTAAATGGTTTTTCCTCCCTCTTCCGGTATTGAGCTGGTGTTGTGTTGTAGCTCAGAGTAGCATACCAAGGTAAGCATCATCCCATTGTATCTCCCCTTGTCATTCTCAAACTGCTTCATTTTCTTCAGTCTTTCCAAAAAAACCCTTCCTTACCCTTCCTAAAGGTAAAAAGGACGCCTAACCATTATCACTCATCTTTTAACCTTGAATAATGGAATCTTGTTCCGACAATGCTGTCCTGATTCTTTCATGAGCCATTAGATGCCCCAGGCTGTGGTAGTACTTTCAGAATGAGAATCCGATACAGCTGTCCTGCTTTGTGGTTGAAAAACAGAGGCTGGGATTCAAGCAATTGAAATCACATCGAGAGCTTTATTTGCAAAGAAAATACTGTAAATTAACTAAACTTACATCCCGGTTTATATACATTTATATCTCTCTGTATATATATCTCTCTCTATATCCTTCTCTCTCTCTCTCCCTCCATATATATATATATATATATATATATATATATGTATATCTATATATCTATATACACAGAGATCATATCATTGACTAGAACTGCTGGCCCACAAAGCAGCCTAAAGCTTGCCCCCCGCTTGCCATCTCTAGCCCCACCGCAAGAGAGGCTTGTTTGTGCCAGGAGCATTCCTGTCATTCGGTCCGAACAGAGTTTGACTAATGTTACGCTTTTAAAAAACATAATGGTGGGTCGTACTTTACACTCTAGTAAAGCCAACTCTTTAAGACCATTAAAAACAGGAAGCCTGAAGAGGAACGGTCCATAAATACAGGTAGTCCTCAACTTACAACAGATTGCTTAGTGACTGTTCAAAGTTACAATGGCACTGAAAAAAAGTAACTTATTATTGTTTTTCACACTTATGATCATTGCCGCAGCCCCACGGTCACGTGATCAAAATCCAGATGCTTGGCAACTGACTCACATCTATGACGGATGCATTGTCCTGGGGTCACGTAATCACCTTTTGTAACTTTCTGTCAAGCAAAGTCAATGGGGAAGACAGATTCACTGAACACCTCTGTTATTAACTGCAGCGATTCACTTAACAATTGTGGTAAAATGGGGCAAAACTCACAACAAAAGTTTCACTTAGCAACAGAAATGGTGGCCATAAGTCAAGGATTACTTGTAAGTGTCCCACTGGACAAACAGAACCGTTGGCCTGGAGCCTTGGCCCTTATGTTGCTGATGGAAGGGCAAAAACAGAGAAGGTTTAAACATTTCTTGGGGAGTTTTCAGTCTTGGGCCACTATTTCCAAAATGAAACAACCTTACATCACTGGAAATGATGGGACTGGCATCGCTGCAGCTTTCTTTTAAAAGTCATTGCTAAACCAGAGCCTGCAGATAATACACAAACCTTTTTCAGAAGCATTTCTTCATCTTTGCAAATAAATGAGAACAGGAGAATCAAGACATCTGTGCATAGCACAATTGTAGAATTTCATCTTTACAGTTGCCAATTAAAACCAAGCACCATGCTGGCACTTTTCTGCTTCTCCAACTACTCTACCAGGATGGCCGTTACTAAGAACTGGTTTGGCTGAAACAAACTGGTGACATTTTTTGTCTCCCTGGCAGAAAGCTGGAAGAAACAGATTACATCATCACAATTGTTGCTTTAATTTTCTCCCATCACCTTTCTAAAGCAGGGGTCCCCAACCATGGTGATTTTAAGACTTGTGGACCAACTCCCAGAATTCCTCAGCAGCTTTGCTGGCTGAGGAATTCTGGGAGTTGAAGTCCACAAGTCTTAAAGTCGCCAAGGTTGGGGACCCCTGTTCTAAAAGACAGAGTCAAACTCTAAATGATCCCCCTCGCCAGCTGACTTGATAGTTTGCCAGAATTGCTCCACAAAAAAATAGAGTACCCAGTCATATTGTCTTTGCAATTATAATTCACAGCGTTAAAGTATCAGGTGGGAAGCAGTCGCTTTAAAGTTTGGCTGAAATTGATCTGTATACATTGGAAAAAGTTGCTTCCCAGATTCCACCCAAGTCTGAACTCAATCCCAGAACTGCCTAATTGCCTTCCCTTAGCCTCTCTTTTCTTAATAGGAAACAGGTAGCTTGTCCACATCTCAGGACAAATATACTGTGCAAGGCAAGATTGTGTTTTACTGCCCTGACTCAGCCCACTGGGAAGTTTGAAGAAAGACACACCACCACCACCACCCACTGCTAATCTTGGTCTGGAAGAAAAGTATCAAGACTGAATAGGGAATTCCACATTCTGAACATCTCATGGTAGAGACAGACCCTACAAAACCAAATCCAGAAAGAAACCTCTTTTTTAAAAACCTGCAACACATTTGCTTTTGAAAGTCGAATTCATTATTTTAACTGGGTAGTGTGTTTTTTGCCAAAGGCAACTTCCAGCTTCATAAATAGTCCCTTCATCTGTAATTCCAGTTTCTAAAATGTGAAACTTATTATGATCAGAATTTGGATGTGTCCTGGCCAAATTTTAGGTCCTTTGTATATTTGGTATCAAAAATTAAGAGGGGGACAAAATCTTTTGCCGTTAACGTACATCCTCCTGGAGAGCATTCAGTTGCATACCTTCCATCATCTGTTGCCATAGTAACTCTTATCAGTGCAAGTTGTGGGAAGGAAGTGGCCTTCTGACCACCTGCCTCTGATGTGATATATACAGCTCAGGTAGAAGGTCTTGCAGGCTTGCCCTCCCCCCTAGCAGTGCTCCATTTTTTAGCACTGCTCCACTGGCACCAAGGGAAACCTGGCTTACTTCCGGTAGTTACATAAAAAAATAAATATCTCATCAGTTCTTTCTTTCACTCTTCCCAATCTTTTGAACAGTGATGCCAGGTGGTTTCAGAAGCCCCCGCCTGAGGTCCCAAGGTCCTTAAGAAGAGGGTCCATCCCCTAGCCGTATGGCCCCAAAGAAGGTGGTGTGCTTGCTCATGTTGATGGAGATGTCAGCGTGGACCATTTTAACAGCAATCTTCTGCCGAGCTTTGAGGAGACAAACCCCAGCTGTGTAGCAGGTATTGAAGTTGGTCTTTCCTGTCTCAATACTCCGAGTGCATTGCAGAAAAGGTTTTTCATCCACCACCACCTCGAAGCTGGCAAAATCTGTGAAGTTTATGTAATATACCTAATTGGAAATGAACATTTGAAAAAAAAAGTATCACCAGGAGGAAGAAACCCTACAGAATTCATGTAAAAGTGTGCCTATAGTAATGCTTGTTATTCAAAATACAGGATATATTACTCTTTAATGAGGGCAGAGAACATGGACACCAGTCACTGAGCCAAGAGCTCTCTCTGTCTCACACACACACAGGGCCCCACCCCCCCAAAATGCATTCATTTAATGGAACACACAATGATGGTTGAACTGATGATCAAACATCCTTGAAACAAGTCTGATTTTGTTTATGAATTATTTTGGAAGAAAACGTAAGGCTTCAGTTGATTTTCCACTTCCATGGTTAGTGGCCTATCAAAGAAGCATGGCTGAAATGCCATCTCTTCACAGAAGAAAAATATACCACTTCATTGGAAAAGGTTTGGCCTGTGGGGACATAGGCTCTATTACCTAAAGAAATTATTTGTGGAAAGCTAATTAAAAAACAACAACAACCCAACTCTCACATTCTTCACAGAACACTCCAATCACATTTTTATGAGATCCCCCAGGGAAAAAATCTATGCCACCCGTGTAAAAGGTTTCAGGCTGCTGCATTCACAGACAGGCTGCCAGAATGACCCATCCAGTGTGGAACACTTTTGCTTCATCTTGCGTGGGAGCCTTCCACACCTCTGCCTGAGGACTTGGCCTGTCTTCTGCCAGCGAGCTTCCAGATTCCTTACCTGGTGCTCATTTGCCCCAGCCCCCACCCCCGAATTCTTTGGTAATTTATAATATACAACAGGTCAACTGCAAGAAGGGAAGGGCAGGCTAGAACAGGCAGCTTAAGAAAAGGGTTTTGCAGAAAGGTTCCAAGATGGCGCTCATGCAACTCCCACTGGGTTGAGAGGCTGGAATGTGCTCTGAAAGCTGGCAGGAGCACTTACCGCTTTCTTTTCTTTTTAAATTGAATTATTTTTCATTTATTTATGCGGGGGCTAATTTTGTAGTAACACTATTTCTCCATTCCTAACCCCCCCACCCCCAAAAATGATCTGCAGTGTTTGTGGGTTGGGTTTTATTCCCCTTTTAATAAAGCACCTGTGACACTGACAAAAGTGGTTTTCATTTTTTTTCTTAATTTAGGAGCGAGATAGAAAAGGACATATTCTTTGAGGAGGTAAGTGAATAAGTACATGAGGCAACCAAGAAATGGATGGGGGGGGGCTAAGGAGGAGGGGATCCTGGCCATCAAAGACAACATTTTGAGGACAGTTGAAAAATGCCATACAGGCAAAGTGGTGGTGGCTGCAAGGAGATGCAAGCTTGGAGAAAAGGAGGAAGCCCGCCCGGGGGTGGGGTGGGATCGGGGGGGGGGGACACCTGCAGGTTCCATTAGAATCCTGTTAGACACATAGAGTCTAGAAAAGGAGAAGTTTGCATTCCTGATCTAAAAAGACAGCTGATATTTCAGCAATACCACTTCATCCTGATTCCTATTGTCTACAACAGGGATGTCAAACTGCTGGCTCAAGGGTCGGGTACGTCACATGGAAGCCACATCCTCCCCAGCTTTAGCAAGGGAAACGCAGCGAGTTTGACACCCCTGGTCTACAAGATGAAAGACTTGTGAATGCACACACTTTTGATTGCCTTCCTTTGTTCTGCAGCAACACCCTTCTGATGCCACAGATGTTGCATTTTGGATACAGGAAAAGGAGTTAGGCCTAAGACCGTACTCACTTCTACCTGACTATAGACGAAGTACGTGCCGTCTGCCAGTACCTCCAGCTCGCCACTCCGGGTGTGCAGCTTAAACACTCTCGGGTTCATTGTTATGCGAGACCAGTCATTAAGGACTCCACCTGAAAGATCTCAGCATGAGAAAATGGCAGTCACTCAAAAGTCATCATGAAAAGAAACATAAAAGTACAAACATGACATGATCAGGGTAGAACATCTTATAGAAAAGGGGGTGATTGGTTTAAATTGACATGTCTCAGGAATGGCGAGAGGCAGCTAGTGGCCTCTCAAGAACACTAGGCATAGCAAAAACAAAGCACGTTCAACGGAAATCATCACCAGTCTGGACAGGGACAGTCACACTTAGGAGGAAACTGTCAATCTGCCAAAATAAAGAAGGAAGATGCATGCTAGTGGCTGTCAAAGCCTTGGTAACAGAGAGGAAGATTTCCACAAAACCCTCCACAACCAGAGGTAGCAGAAATGTTGGGAATATAACTGTTGGGGCAGAGAAGATACAGAAAGAGGAAGACAGGTATGGAGTAACTTAGAAGACAGCAAGGTCCCACCCAGCCACTCCCATGCAGAAAGGCCCCAGAGGTTCAGAGGGAATCCCAAACGTTCAGGGTCCCCTCCCTGAAGGCTGACTTTATCCAAAGGACACAGAACGTTAACAGAAGGAACGCGCTCTCTCCCAAGCCTTTCGCTGGGAGATCTAAAAACTGAAATCTTCAGCCTTCTGAAGTGTGCAGCTGAGTTCACAACTCCACATATCTACATACAGAATACACACATTAGGAAAAGGGCATAGCAAAAATTCACACGGCGCATACACACTTTTCCCATTAAAAAATCACACTATGAAAAAGCCAATAAAATACTCATAAGAGATACAGGGATGTTTGCATAGGCTTTCCTTTTTTTTTTTTTTTTTTGCTGAGTTGGTCAAAATAAAACTTGCGGCCAAGAATTTCATTCATGCGATGCGGCTGATGCAGAAGTAGCATCCCTCGTTCCAGCAAATGTGGAGGAAAGCTGAAGGAGAACCACCTCCCGGCCAACAGGCAGCCGTTTGGGGGACAGTCCTTTGCTGCTATGGGAAACACACTCTTCCCCAATCCCACTTTGCAGGATGTTAAAAAAGCTTTTATTTCATCAAACATAATAATGACACAAGAATAGAAAGGAAAGAAAAAAAGAGCCAAAATAAATTGCTAAGAGGCTAGGCCTTAAAGATAGGGAAGATACATTTATGGCCCTAATAGCTCAGTGGAGACCTGACATTGCATGTGATGTACAAGTCATCTCTCTGCAAGCATCTATTATGGATATTACAGTGAAATGTTGTGTAAGCACATATGAGAAGTCCTTTTCTTCATTTTTCAGGAAGGCCACTGAGCCTCTGCTGAGGCAAGATAAAACCAGATCAAAGAGGCTGAGTAATAATTGCTTGTTGCTGTTCCCACAACATACTTCCTGCCTGGGTCCGGACTCAATTCCAAGTGGGAATATGGACCATGTAACCAAAGAGAGGTGCCTGCAGAAGACTTTGCTGAGAGCCTGGAGGCTGCCGCAGAGGCTATTGAGAACTCACTCGAAAGACAACATAGGGAATGGAAAGGGTGACCAGCCTGTATGTGGAATAAGGGCCCAATGGGAAGCACTGGCCCCTCCCCCTCATAGCCAGCCTCCGTCTGGTAGGGATGTGTGTTACAGGAAGGAAGGTCTAGAGCAGCGGTTCTCAACCTGTGGGTCGGCACCCCATTTGGGGTCGAACGACCATTTCACGGGGGTCGCCAAACAACGCAGTCCGCCATTTTTTTCCCCTTTTCCTTAGCTGTGCTACTCCCTTGAATAGAGTCTAATTCTATTGGCTTTCCAAAGCCAATAGGAATTGTCCAGGCTGTCTCTGTCCTGCTGAGCCCGCCAAAAGTCCCATTCTGCAAACGGTGCTGCAAGTTGTCTGCAGCGAAGGCGAGCTGTCTGGAAGCTTCCACCGTTCCCTGCTGAGCAATTACTAAAACTGTAAGGAAAAGAGGGCCGGGGTGGGAGGTGGGAGGCCGGCGGGCGCAGGGAGGGTTGCTGGCTCACGTGGGGTCCAGTGGATGCCTTACCTCCCTTGGGCTGGGCCAGCTGGTGGCCCAGCCGGTGGTTGGCCTGTGCCGTCTCTGCCGCTTGCCAGCTACGCTTTGGCCGGTGCAGGGGGCGGCACCACGCATGCGCGGTCAGGGAAAGTCCTCAACTTACGACCGGTTGGGTAGTCCTCGACTTACGACCGCTTGAGTAGTCCTCGACTTACGACCGGTTGGGGGTCGCGGCATTAAAAAGGTTAAGAACCACTGGTCTAGAGAGATGCTGAGCCTTTTGCTTGCTTGGCATTCTCATTCCAAAGAGCAGAAAAAGAAAAGTGCTAGTGGGGAAGTTCCAGGTTGCTTGAGCAAGAGTCCAGATTCAGAAATGAATCAGGATTAAGCACCTTTTGGCTACAAGCAGGCCAGGCTGCTTCCTGAACTCAACATCTGGTTGTGAAGCCCCGGGCCTTTCATGATACCTGCCATGGCCCAGACTTTGATTCTGAATCTAAGGAAGCTGCTCCAGCTGATCCTGTGGAATGCCAACCTCAAGAGACACCAAGCCAAGAATTACATAAGACTGATCAAGCACAGGCACCCCCTGGACAACTGGAGCAGTCTGATCAGGACGAGGGAAGGCCTCCAGCCTCTGCACCTGGCCAGGAGAGCGGAGAAGAGACATTCCAGGACGCCAAGCAAGTAAATAAATCTCTTGATTGATGACAGCTGATTGCAACCTGATTTCAGAGGCAGCCCTGATCCATCTTCCCTTTGCTGGAAACAACACCTAATTCTGGCTCTCCTATGCCATTCCTGTGGATCCTGCTGTACAAGAAACCTTGAAGCTCTGAGCTCTGTGGGAAGCCTCTTAGAATTTTTGCTTTTGTTTGACTGACAGCCCTGATGAGGCTCCTACAACCTGGACTGGATTTTGTCAGGCATAAAAAAGACCAGGTCCACCCACAAAGAGCCAATTAAACTGGTTTGCTGCTAAAAACCCAGGCACAGGAGTCGCATATTAAATATTGTTTATTTTCTCGTTGCAGAATAATTCAGAAATCTTCCGAGTTCCCTGCCTCCACAACAAAGCCCTGCAGAACTCAACGACCTTTCAGGAAGACAAGAAGGCTGCTGCAGAGTCATCTGGAGAACCAGATATTCGAGAAAAGGCAGGAGAACTTCAAAAGTCCACCGGAAAAGAAGATCTGTCCTAAGAGCTGTGGAATTAGAACTTTACTGGCGTGTCCACAAGTGTAGGTTTGACTGCACATCAAGGTTTGTTTTATACACGTGTAAAACAAATAGGCATCACCTTTGAGGCAAATGGGGTCGAAGGTGAAATGGGAGACACCAAAATGGGAACCAAAGAGGCAACTTCTTCTGAGAAGTTACAGGTGTTGCTACTCAAGAGGCCTACAAGATCAAGGAGTCGCTGCACGGAGCACCTGAGGTAAAATTCAATTTGACATGACAATTAGAGGCAAACAAAGATTGAGATAGTGAAGATGGTGATGAGCATGAAAACAAAATATCTGGATTGATGTGATAACTAATTTTAATTAGACATTAAAAAATGAAGGAGAAGGGAAAAAAAGATAATCAAATTAGTGTTATATGCTGTTGAAATGTTAAAATCAGAAACCTGGGAAATATTCTAACAGAATCTAGGAAACTGGCATTGTGAGTTGTGGGTCTTTGTTGTGGCTGAGTGCTTAGCATTCTTACCATTCTTGACTTGGATAGCCGAGCCCTGTCCTTGAAGGTGAACTACTGCTGGCTGCAAAACAGAAGATAGCAGAGTCAGACTGAAGCAAATATACATTTCCAGTTTCCAAAAATGCCCAAATTCATCTTGAACATTTACAATACACACAGTCCTCAAAGTATCACAATTAGGACTGGAATCCCAGGCATTGAGTGATCATTAAGCAAAGACGCCCATGTCACTGTTTCTGGCAATTACACACATGAAAACATCTCCCGGGTCATTGAATGGATGGAGTGAAAGAGTACGCACTGGAGGGTTTCTCCTCCCCTCCATGCATGGAGGGGAGATCCTTCTTGGGGCTGCAGGAATGGAGCTGAAATCCAGAAGCTTTCAGCTCTCCCATGTGTTCTCCACTTTCAACCTTCCCTGCTAGTTTCCCCTTTCCCTTTTCAAGGAAAGCTGGCAGAGAAGATTGCAAATGGCAATCCCATGATTGTGAGGCACTTGGCAACTGGTTGTAAATGCGAGTCACTTACTAAGTACCTGAAATGTGATCATATGACCATGGGGGGGATGGTGGCACATCTTTTTATAATTGACAGAAGTGCTTTATGGGCCATAACACATCATTCTGAAGCCATCATAATTTTAAAATGTCTGGTAGTAAGTTGAGATCTACCTGGAAAAGACCATGATTTTCTGACCTCATGGAACTAAAAGTCCATTTCTATAAATAACTTATTTGGTCATCAAGAATTTCCTAAATGCAAGCTGTGAAAAACTGACAACAATTTTTGAAATTACAGCAAATAATTCCTTTAGCAATGTTACATGAGGAAAAGATGGTAAATCTATTCAGATTGCCTAGATCAGGGGTAGGCAGCCTTGTATCTTTTATGACTCGTGGACTTCAACTCCCAGAATTCCTGAGCCAGCCATGCTGAGGGGAAAGGGAGAGGTTTCCAAGCTGAGCCATGCTGGCTCAGAAATTCTGGGAGTTGAAGAGCCAAGGTTGCCTACCCCTGGCCTAGATTATATGCAAGGATGAATAAACAAATTTGGTCTGGCTGGAAAATTAGCATTTTTACATTAAAAAGGAGGCACGATTCAATTTGTGACCAGGGTACTGAAGTTTCCCCCAATGAAGTCACTGACCTGTGAATCCCGAGGCCCTGCTCTTTCTGCTGTACCTGCAAAATAGTTTCTATATTGAGTCATATATGGTTTTATATGAGCAAAATTTTTAAAACAGACTTCTTCAAAATTCCATGCTTTTAGGATTTCATTGGTCTTCAATTTGAGTATCTGCACTGTATCTTTCTAGGACACCTACATCCTGGAAAGACACCTTCCATGCGGTGACATTGTATTTACTATTTTATAGCCAAAAAAAATCTCTTAGCGCCTTGCCACTCTTATAAAACAGAACATTTACACCACTATTGCCCTATTCTCCTCCCCCCCTTTGTTCACTCCTATTTATTAAAACATGTCACCCTGAATCCAATAAACCATAATTCAGAAAAATCCTGAACAGCTGGTATTTCAAGATATCAAAAGAAAAAGATCTTGCTTCACAATTTATACTCAATATTCTCAAATGAGTATTTTATGTATTTTTAGACCTTTTAAAAAGATTAGTTAGTTGGACAATATTGGAAGAAGGAATCTTTGCCTACACTGCAGGAATGGTTTCTTAAAGTGTCCTATTTGGCGGAAATGGCAAAGATTTCGGCTTTCTTAAAGCAACAAACGCAAGAGAAATTTCTTGCTGTTTGGGATAAATGGATAAAATTTATACAGTTTAAAATGGATATTAAAAAATATTATATAGCTTTTTCTTAATTTTTATTTTTATATTTATATACATATATTTTAAAATATAATTTTTTTAATTGTTTTTTAATTAAGCCTATATTCTGCTCTGGGAAGCTCGGGGGGGGGAGAAGGGGGGGTGTCTGGGAGAGGTTGGGGGAGGGAGGGTTTGTTGTGTAATGTTTAGGTTTTTTTTGTATATGTTTTTTGTCTTTGTATTGTTTTGTTTTTCTCTTTTTTTTGTAAAACTTATAAAACTTCTAATAAAAAAAAAACATTAGGAATGAACACTCATTTTAAAATTTTACCCTTTTTTTGGCGGGAAAATGAAGAGAGACCCATCAGTCTTAATTCTACAATTAAGACTACGTTTGGCATAATTTTGGCATAACATAAAAAGAGCTGTGGTGGTGCAGTGGTTAGAATGCAGCATTGCAGGCAAACTCTGCCCACAACCTGGAGTTTGATCCTGACCGCCTCAAGGTTGACTTAGCCTTCCTTCCTTCCTTCCTTCCTTCCTTCCTTCCTTCCTTCCTAGGCTGGTAAAATGAGGACCCAGATTGTTGGGGGCAGCATGTAAACCACTTAGTGAGGGCTGTAAAGCACTGTGAAGTGCTACATCAGTGCTATTGCTATAACTCAGACTTGCTCCAGAAAATTCACTGATCCCCATTGCATTAAGAGAGGATGGCTGCAAGTCTGTGCACAGAAAAGTCAACGAGGACCAACAGATCATTCAGGCAGGTCCTGGGAAGATTCATTTGCTCATCTGTGACATTCTTCATGGGTTATGTGGAGATCAAATATGTAGTTTGGACAAGCCTCTATTTTGTGCCCTTTGGGACAAGGCCAGATTCTAAGCATTTTTTGAGGTGACAGTTTCTCACATTCCTGTATGTGCCTACAAACCCCCACAGTTGACAGGCATTATATAGTAGGGTGGCAGTTTTAATCTTTCTTGCCTGCTCATTCACCCTCCTAAGCACTTACCGGTGGGACCTTGCAATCCAGGGGGTCCCTGGGGGCCTGGAGGTCCCGGAGGTCCTGGAGGTCCCATCACTGTGGTACCTGGAATGCCAGGGATACCTGGAATTCCGGGGGGGCCTTGGGGCCCAGGTGGCCCAGGAGGGCCTTGGGGCCCAGCAGGTCCTGGAGGGCCAGCTTTTTTGCCTGTGAAAATACAGGGTTAAGTTTTCATTGGTATAAACAAGGTTGCTAAGCTATGTAGGCAGTGTTCTATCCCAGCCTATTGTCATCCTTGTTAACTTCACAAGGACAAAACCCCTGCTACTACAATAGGCTGGAGACTTGCAAACAAAAACAAAAACCTCTTTTAATTTTGTTGACAAACCTGTCAAATACAGTAAACTCAAGTCCAAAAGAACATGATGAAAAGCAGATGCGAAGTTACAAGAGAAGTCACAGACCAAGATTCCAAGACGCAGTTTTCAAACAGTTGCCTTCAGCAACCAGCACTACCCACACCTCCTCCCTTTATTTAGCAGTCCTAAGGCGGTGCCTCTCCTTGCCGTTTCTTCTTACTTTGGAGGTGCCTCATTGACCTCTGTTGACTTACTCTTGCTAATTGACACCCTCTGCTTGCGTCAATTAGCAAGTCCATCTGTTGTGATTCCTCCAAGTCTGACTCATGCTCCTCACACAGCTGAGCTTCATCAGAAACACGACTGGAGGGCCCAGGCTCTGCATCCAACTGCGAGTCCTGTACTTCAGAGCCTCCCTCTGGCTCTGATGGCCCTTCAAATGCCTCCTCCACCTCCTCCTCAGATTCCTCTGACTCAGCTGTGGGGAGCACAGGCTGGCACGGAATCACAACAGGCAGATTCTATTGCTTCCTAGGTATGAAGGTGTTGGTTAACAGGACTGACACCATTACTTCTTCCAGTAACTCATCAACATACAGTTCTTTGAAAGTAACAGGAAGTGGGCAAACAGAAATTTGCAAGGGGTCAACAGAAGAGACAATGAAAAGAACAGAATGAACAGAGAAAGACCATAAGAAGCTATATGAACATTTCTATAACTTACCAGCTGTTGAACTCAGCTAGGAGATTTTTGGAAGAAAGAAGTTTGATAAAGCTTTCAAGTAATTTTTTTTACAAAATTACAAAGATTTCTTACTCCTTCAGATTGGAGCGAAAGAGCCCAGTGATAGAGCCCTGTAAAATGGTGATTTGAATTGTGGAAATGCTGGGCTCCTACAATTATAATTCATAGTGACAACCACTGTGTTCTTTTTAATACTGCCAGTAAGAGGCTTTCTATAAAAATGTGTTTTCTGAGAAAAAGCCATTGATTTAACAGTATACATAAAAAACTTATAGACCTTGAGAAAAACTGGCTGCATTTGCATTCACATTTAAGGGACTATGATAATTGATACCAGGTGGGCAGCAGTGAGGCTTCCAAGTTGTCTGCAATTCCTCGGAGTCTTAGATATAGCCTCCAGAGACTCTCCCCAAATTTATTTTGAACTATATTTTTTATTGTGATAAAAGGTAAAAGCTATTGAGATTGAAAGTAACTGTCTTTAATCTAATTGACATGTGATTTTAAATAAAATCAAATTTACATTTAAAAAGAAGAAGAAGTGTCCGAGTCCACCGGACAGCTGCTGACCACAATGAATATTATATCTGAGAGCTGCTGATTGATATCAAGAGTGACAGTTTCCTATTGAGTAAGCAGAGACTGTAAGAGGAATATAAAGAACCAGTTCAATTCATAATAATTCAGTGCACCAAAAGTCAAGACAAGAAACAAGGGATGGAAACTAATCAAGGAGAGAAGCAACCTGGAACTAAGGAGAAATTTCCTAACAGAACAATAAACCAGTGGTTTATTGTTTAAAACACTGGAGGTTTTAAAGAAAAGATTGGACAGTCATTTGTCTGAAATGATATGGGGTCTCCTGCTTGAGCAGGGGTTGGACTAGAAGACCTCTGAGGTCTCCTCAAACTCCGTTATTTTGTTAGTTGTGTTACTTCAGCCAGACTCTATGGATTAATATACATACACATTAGACAAAGCTTAGTAGTCATAGTAGTCATTCGTTGTTTACAAGTGCTGAGTTCTAGTAATCATCACATAGGCAGTGATTTGATTTAGCCAGATTATTAGCAAGGTGCCTCATTAATATAAAATAACAAAAACAAATTCATCTCGCCCCAGTTAATGAATGTGATGATAGTTTGACATTAACTAATTGAAAAAGTAAAAGGCCTGCAGCATCAAGATAAACTAAGCAGCCTGGATGCTACCTGAAACCCAACTCTTTGGACTAATTAATCCTGCTTCTAATCACAAGGACCTTGCTGGGCAGCAATTGGACTGACGTGAGACTTGACCGGCATGCATTTGGGCTATTCCCATTCTCTGGACCAGCCTGAGCAAGAGTGGGTAGGAAGAGTGGTGGCCTGGAATGGTGGATCCCCATTACAGGTCAGGAAAGACTGCTGATCTTCTGCTTGGCAGGCCCAGACAAGGTGGGCATGAATTTCACACCCAGAGACAAGTTGCAGAATTCCCCCCACCCCCCAGGCCACACTCACTTCCATCCCTCTGGCAGGTGGCCCACAGGGACAACCTATCATCATGAGAGCTATTTTTATTTCTGCTCTTAACTCATATGCCTGAGGAACAACACGTGGATCTGGAAGCCCCGCTTCCTTGGACTTATCTGATTAAACGACATCGCGGCATTATTTTTTCTTCCACCCGTGCAAAGTCCAGTCCCAGGGAATGCAATATTGTCTTACTATAAAGAGCGCCTGGAGCTGCAGCAGCAAACTTTGCTTTTTATTTTTTTAATGTTTTTATTAATTTATAATATAAAATGCAAAAGAAAATAGTAGGAAAGATAGGGGAGGGAAAAGGGAATGGAAACGTGTGGGGTAAGGGGAAAAAAGAAAGAAAGAAAGAAAAGGAGTGTACTTCCAACTCCCCTTTGTGCAGCAGAATAAAATAATAACATCAAACCTCAACTTTTTTACTTTTACATAATAGTATAAACTAGCCATTTCTATAACAACAAACCTATCTCACTGCTAAAAACCAAAATCAAAGTTTCGTTTTTTTCCACCTCGAGCACAAAGTCCAGAAGTGGTTTCCAAGCAGAAACAAAAGTAATTTTTTTCTTTAATCAAAGCAGCCAGTTTCGCCGTCTCTGCTAACTCCATCAACTTTTGCAGCCATTCATCCATTGTGGGAATCAAAGTGTCCTTCCAATTTTGTGCATAAAGCAATCTTGCACCATCCTATCTAGCATCAAAGTTCCATTTTTTCCCTCAAGTCTTATTCCACTAAAGAAAAGTTTCTGGTTTTATCTTTACATTCACTTTGAGAATCTTCTGTATTGGGATGGGAATCCTACTCCAATATTTCTTTGCTTTATCACATGTCCACCATAAGTGATAAAAGGTCCCTTCTTTACTTTTGCATTTCCAACATTCATTTGAAATACCTTTATACATTCTAGACAACTGATATGGTGTTAAATACCAATAAAAAGCAAATTTGCTTTTTAAAAAAATCACGAGCAGCAGAAGATTCTCCGTGCAAAGCACACTGAAGTCATCCTCTTTTCAGGCCCAACGGTTGTGTCTCTTCAGGCCTGGGCTGGCTGCTGGCCAAGCCCTCGTCCAATCAGCCTCTCAGCTGTCCTGCCTTTGGTCTGAAGCTAAACTTGAACTTCAAAAAATCTTATGTACGTGTATTATAAAATTCCTCTGGTTCATATCACTCTAGACTTTATCGGATGAGATGTACTGTATACCTAAGCCAGATCTCACCATTTCCCCCCCCCCCCAAAAAAAAGAACCAGGGGAAAGACACACTCCAGCTGCTTTTGCTAATCCTTCCCAGAGGCCTTCTGCTGCTAAATTAGTTGCTACTTCAGGTCTCACACAATTACATGGAATCCAGAGTGGCACGTGCAGGCAAGTTCTGGCTCGTGGACACCCAGGTTTCCATCCAAGTGAGGTGCCTGCTTAAAAAACTAACCAACACCTCTCTGCTGCTTTGCAATCCAGAACGAAATGGCTACCCTCACTGGGCATTTCTGCAAGTCCCTGGAGAGCCTGAATTTGCCTCGAGCTTTTCCCGGGAAGGGCCAGAGCTTGTTGCCCATCCCTATCCAGACCTTCAGATGAAGCCTAGAGGAGGGGTGAGAATCCCTTCAGGATAGTACAGATTAGGAAACCATTGCCAGATAGGCCAGTATTGTAAAGCTACAGTAACAGAACTTTGTAAGTCTGAATGTGCTTGGCCCCCCTCTCTCTTTAACTAGGAAGGGGCTTGGTCTGCGACACTTCCTTGCATTACATTTTTGCCCAGGGCCTTTTATCCAATCACTGCCTTGGTAGCAGCTCTTCCCCCTGACCTTCCAGGCCATTTCTTCTGCCTGGAGCAGCCGTGGGTGGGAAAGTCAACTGGACACTGTAGACATGACGTAGGATGGCTTCCCCAATTCATTGCTGCTCTTCTGTGTACAAGGCAGACGAAATGGCCTGGAAGGATGGCGAATATCCTACATCATGTCCACGGGGAACGTACTCTGTGTGCTATCTCCTCTCCTCTCCTGGTGAACCAGATTCTCTGGAAATCCCAACAGTCCCGTCCCTGTTAGCCTTTTGCAAACCTTTAAAGACCTGGGTGTTCCCCAGTGCTTTGGGCCAGACGGGGATATTGATTCTACTGGTCAACATTGCTTTGTTCTAAGTCAAACATCTGGCTTACAACCTATGGCGTTATGATTTGGCTTGTTTAATATAACATTGTAGGTCGCCCAGAGTCACTGCCAAGAGATAGGCAGCCATCTAAATCAGATAAGTAAACACAAACTATTGGATTTTGGATAGATGGTGAAGCTGAAAATACTTATGGGTCACATCATATGTGTTTATGTGCGTGCGTAAAAATAGAAAGACAAGCTTACCTTTCTTCCTTTTAGAAGGACTTGTGCCTACAAAAGAAAAAAAACATATGTATATATATATATATATATTTCTGTTGATGAAATTACATCCCATATCTATTAATATCTGATGAATAAAGAATAAAAATCCAACATCCGTCCCTGCACAATACATTCAGTATATGAACAAGAACTAAAAAAAACCTAGAATATAAATACTTTTATAATTATATTTTGGGGTTCAGTGTAGTCCTCAACCTCCTGCCAGGGCAGGAATCACTCCCGGAGGTGATGGAGACCCCAGGAGTCCGGGAGGCAACTACCCTTCACTTCATGGCATCCACACGCAGCTTAACGGAAGACTCAGTGAAAGCCTCCCCTTGTCAATCATCCTGCCAACCATCTTCCCCTCTACCGGGTTCTCCTTCTCCTACTCTCCAGATGCTTCCTACGGCAGGACAGTCAGAGCTGGATCTTGAGGGATGTTGGACCGGAGAGCAAGACAGAAAGAAGTGGAAAAATAGCTCCATTTTCTGCAAGACAATTCAGCAATCAACAAAAAAATATCTGGGACTCCATTCTGTTGTTTTTCTAGAGCTACCACAGAGATGGGTTCCCATTTCTCTCTCCAGCCCCTGATGTCCTGCTGCCAAAATTCAGTGGGCAAAATGGGTCATTTCGGAGGGGGATTCCATTTTAAAAAAAGGGGGACAGCAACTTGGCTTCCTTTTTACTCTTGAGAAGGCCTAAAATCCAGCTGATTCAACCCTTCAGGTCAAGGCTTTGTCTTCCTGCTCTTTGGTCCTCAGAATGAAAAGAAAATAGGGCTAAAATTGGTCTTCCTGCAGGCCCTGCTAGGTGGGGGGGGAGGGCTTCCCCATCCGATTCAAAGCAACTTTTTTAAAAGGGCAAGCGAAACATTTATTTGTTTTTTTGTTTGTTTGTTTGAATTATTTTTATAAATAATTCAAGGTGGCAGACACACTTAGATCCGCTTCTGGGAATCAAAATAAACAGAAAAGACCTGTTGTAAAAATGTGGCCCTTTCCAGTGGAATAAAACAATGGAACAAAAAAAGCCACCCCCCCTCCCCAAATACCAATAAATATCAGAGAAAAGAAGGATACAGACAATTACAAAATTACCTAAACAATTAACCAATTTGTCTGAACATGCCTGAAGAAAAATAGAATATCCTGGCAAAAGAGTATGATTGCGCAATTCCAGAGAGTTTGTTGACTAGGAAGAGAGGAACCCAGATTAAGTTCACACCAGAAAGCAGAAGCGTGGGAGATTCACTTCGCTTTAGTGTCTCTGAGGTTGCAAAAACTTCAATTGATGCGGTTGCTTTTCTCAGGCTTCGGACAGTCAGTTGGGACTTATGAACTGGCCAAGGGTAAGAACACGATTACAGGAAGTCCTTGACTTACAACAGTTCACTTAGTAACAATCGAAAGTTACAACAGACTGAAAAAAGTGATTTATGACCATTTTTCACACTTATGGTGGTTATAGCATCCCCCTGGTCACGTGGTTTACATTCAGATTCTTGACAACTGACTCATATTTATGATGGTTGCCATGTCCCGGGGTCATGTGATCTCCTTTTGCGACCTTCTGACAAGCGAAGTCAATGGGGAAGCCGGATTCACTTAGCAACTGTGTTACTAACTTAACAACTGTGGCAAGAAAAGTCGTAAAATGGGGCAAAACTCACTTAACAAATTTCTCACTTAGCAACATAAACTTTGGGCTCAATGGTGGTCGTAAGTTGAGGACTACCTGTCCATTAAAGTTTCTGCATAATGGTGGGGTGGGGTGGGGGTCACTGATTTAGAGAAGCCCTTCTCGAATGAAAATGTGACCTATATAATTGGAAGAGGTGTCAGGAGGCAGCCGGATCCCTAGTTGGCACCCAAACAACGCAAGAGTTGACCGTCTCTGAGAATGAGAGGAGGAGGTGGCACTCCTCAAGGTGGGCACCATGATTTAGAAGGATCATCTGACAGTCTCCTCCGAGGTGTGTCCAAAGGACAACAGCCGTGAGGAGAAGGGATCAGGAAAGAAAATGCATTTGATACGCTTGGCTCGAAGTAGCTGAAGGACTACCATTTTGCAGAGAGGGACGAATTGTTTAGAGTTATTTCAGGGGACTAAACAAGAAACGGTGGGATTACATTTCAAGGACATCGGCTTATTGTAAACTCCAAGAAACATTTCTTGCTATGAAGAGCTACTGAACAATGGAACAGATTTCAAGGTGTGTATGTTTTTATGTGTGTTTAAACAGATTGGAAGGCCATCAGTCAGAGATTCTGAAGCTGTGGAGAAAATGTTGGCCCAGTGATCTTCAAGGTCTCTTTCATTCTATGATTCTGTGGGGCTGAAGTAGCACCTCCTCAGGTAATCGTAATAACGGAACAGTTTTATGAAGGGAAAACTGCTCTACATATAAGGAGGTTACGTTATTTAGAGCTGTACCTCCCAGAAAAAGCTTTAAAAATCCTATTTTTTAAGAGTTATTCAAAAGACATAAATTAGGTTCACCCCTGAATATCACCTATGTTGTTGCATCATTCGTTTAGTAGCAAATTCGTATCTGGAAGAATGGTTTGTCCCAGGGGTGACACAGGCCCTCCTCAACAGCATGGCTGCCATTCTGTTCTGCACGTGGTTGTCCATATATAAGAGCAGCCCATCTAGGGCACATTCCAGCCATGCTGCTCCCAGCTCGCAGGGGACAGCAGCTGACTGACCCTATGCAAGGAAAGTTGTGGCAGGTAAAGGCCTTCCTAACAATGGAGATTACTCGAGCCCCAGTGATCACGATGAGCTCACTGCAAACTGCATTCCTTCTGAAGCAGCCCAACCCTCTTTCAGAACAGACAGACATGATGCTGCCTCCGTTTGGGAAGCATCCACCCACAAGCTTCCATCTTGTCAGATTTAGCCTCAGTTTATTGGCTCTCACCCAGCCCATTCCTGAATTTTGGCATTGGTTCATGACACGCACAGCCTCACCTGGTTGAGACGTTATGAAGAAACATAGCTATTCTCAGCAGAATGATGGCACCCCTCCCCAAACTCTTCATGGCTGTCCCAACAGCACCCTACAGAATTTAAGGAGCCCTGGGGACATGGTGCTGCCTTGCGGCCATTTTTGTGCCCAAAGACTTATCAATTGCTTGGGCCTCCCCATGAAATTATTCCTTCTACCAGGAACAGAAGTACCCCAGAACATGATCTCCTACTCCATCTGTGGGGATGGTTCAGAAGGAGTCAGCGGTATCAAAGGACCCAGATTGTTGGGGGCAATGTAAATATATATATACATTGCTTACTGGTGTGCACCGCTTAGAGAGTGCTTGCACTTAAAGCGGTATATAAGTCTCATAAATAAATAAATAAATAAATAAATAAATGAAAGGCTACAGAGAGATCTACCAGAACCAAAGATATCCATCAGCGGCCAAAACCTGATTCGTTATCCAAGCTGGCCCTGAACTCTGAGGGAAGGCAGTTAAGTTTCCTTCTGCAAATGCCTGTGCCTCTATGAGACAATCCTCTCCGACAGAAACTCTTCCCACCAGATTGTTTTGGTTCTAAATCTTCCCTGAGCATTGGAAGATTTTTTCAGGAACCTTGCTTCTGGCTTCATGTGATATCTAGAGAGCATCCTCTCAAAACATCCCAGTAAAATAGACTGCAAGCTGTAAGGCTGATGACTCCCTTTCACTGCAGAAGACAAACTCGCTCCTCCCTGGATCTACTCAAACATCCGCTTGGCTCACCTGACCTCAACTCAAGTTGGGCAAGGGAGCAAAAGCGGGTCAGAGGCAGACGTTATCTGGCCCTTCCCTGAGGCCATCAAGATGGAAAGCAATCAAACTTAACTGGCCAGGAGCTCTACAAACAAAGAGCTGAAGGCATCATCAACAGCACAGCCAGCCACTTCACCCCTGAAGGGTTCAAATTAGGGCAGGGGCCCCCAATCCCCGGTCCATGGCTCAGTGCCGGTCCACAGCCCTTTTGGAACCAGGCCACGGAAGCAGTGGGCAAGCATGCATGTGTGCGCGCACAGCTGCATTTCAGAAAGCGGCGTGCGTGCACATGAAACCATCCCCTCTCCCCGCCTTCATCACCTCTGCCAGTCTGCCAAGCTGGAAAGGTTGGAGACTGCTGACTTACGGGATTCCAGGAACAGATGAAATCAATCTCTGAACTACTTTGAAAACCTCTGCTGGACAATAAAAGGAGCCTTCTTTGAAACCTGTACCGGGGTGTGATGGGGTGCTGGTACATGGGCCCAGTCAGTTTCAGAACAACTATTGTATCACTTGCACTCTGCCAGCTACTGCTCAGCGCTTCCCAGAAAACCAGGGAGAGCTGGTTAGGTCAATGCCACTTGTTCTTTCAGTTTAAGCCCGGATGGCGCAATGGTTAGAGTGCAGCACTTCAGGCAAACTCTGCCCACAGTCTGGAGTTTGATTCTGATGGGGCTTGGGATTGACTCAGCCCCTTCCAAGGTCGATAAAATGAGGACCGAGATTGTTGAGGGAAATATGCTGACTTTGTAAACTGCTTAGAGAAGGCTATAAAGCACTGTGAAGTGGTATATAAGTCTAAGTGCTATTGCTATTAATCAATTTCAGTAGGATGACTGTTTCTGACTTATGAGCGCTGCCCAGAGCAAAAAGTCCACAAGATCTTGGTGGAATTAAGTTGGCCTTCTTTCCTGAAAAGGGATGAAACTACGACAGTGAACTAATCCTCATGTTCTGATGTGAAAAGAAAGTGAAGGACATGTCTTCTTCTCTGGGTTGGCTTGATGACAACAACTCCACATTGACAGTGTTAGGATTAGGGTGAGATCCCAGAGTTGTTGTGGAGATCACACAAGATGGACCTGCGCAGAGGAATCCAGATGTCATTCCAGAAATTCAGCTTCACATTAGTCATATACTAATGTGTAAAAATAAAATGTTGAGGCTGGGATGTGTTTATCTTGTACTGTGCTAAAAAGAATTGGAAGTCTACGCTTTTTTCTTTCCCCCTCTATTTTTCCTTCTCTTCATTTCCTATTTTTATTTTTATTTGTATTTTATATACTAAAAGTCATTAAATAAAAAAAAGATTATGAACATGACGGGTACATAATTCTTGCTCCATTTTAGGGAAGCCATTGTTTTGTATTTTTGCACTAACCCTTAATGACACTGAAACATTTGTTAGACTTTAAGAAACGGTATGAGAAAACCATTCTCATTTGGATTAGACTGCCTTTCTGAGTTTCTTTCCCTGCCCGTTACGCAGCGGTGGGCTAGGCCCTCTCTTATCTGATCCTTCCCCTCTCTCCCCCACCCCAAATCTCCCAAGGTCGTTCCCATAGGCCATTACAGGTGAGGACAGGTGCATATTTCTGAACCCTCTGGACGCAGGGCCAGAAATGCAGGAAGTGTAGGATTAAAACTCATTGCTCCCCATCCACTTTACACTCGGAGTTCCATGGAGGTCCAGCAGCCCTCTGGATCAGATTCTGCCCCCCAGCAACCTCTTGCAGGGAGAGCTCCATGGCAGAACTGAGCTGAAATGCGGAACTAATTTAGGATCTTCAGCAATTGTATATCACTAATTTGAATATGACAATGGCTCTTTTATTGTCCTAAATTTGAAACTTGAAAATTTGAATATGTATACATGGCTTGGTAAATTTCTGTTAAGCCAAATATAATTGGCTTACAGCTACAATTGAACCCAACATTTCTGTCGCTAAGCAAGACAGTTATTGAGTTTTGTCCCATTTTAAGACCTTTCTTGCCATAGTTGTTAAGTGAATCATTGCAACTGTTAAGTTAGTAACATGGTTGTTAACTGAATCTGACTTCCTCATTGACTTTGCTTGTCAGAAAGCCGCAAAAAGGGATCACATGATCCTAGGACGCCGTGACCGCCATAGATATGAGTCAGTTGCCAAGCATCCGAATTTTGATCATGTGAGCCTAGAGATGCTGCAATGGTCATAAGTGTGAAAAACAGCCGTAAAGTCACTTTTTCCGGTGCCGTTGTAGCCTTTAACGGTCACCAAACGAACGGTTGTAAGTTGAGGACAACTGTAGGAACACATTGGTTGGGACACAGTCCACAGGATGCACACTCACTTTCTGATCCTTCGTTGTTCTTGCTTCTTTTGTTTCTGCGCACACGGCGGCTTTCCTCTCTAAAGAGAGGCTTCTCAGGGGAGAAGACATTCAGCAAGGCCACCTAAGAGAAGAGCAGGAGAAGTCAGCATTAACAGCACAACACCAATCATTCACAGAGGGCAGTTTGGAAAAGCAAATAATGCACAATGCTAAAATTGACTGTTAAGTGTAAGAGCAGCAGCCAAACCACCTGTCCAGCCTCTGTTTCCAGAGAACCAGCAGTGATGCTGAGCAAACATGACCTCTGAGGGAGGGCAGGGAAAAAAGGCAAAATGAAGAACTGGCCCTTTTATGGCCATTGGGGTTTTCGTTGAGTCACACGAAGGGAATCCAACCATTTTAGTGGGGTATTAAAACTGTCTGTTCTGAGTAATCTGAAATAAAGGGTCCAGATTTCTATTTTTAAAGTATTCTATTGATATTAATTTTTATTGTTTAAAGTTTTCTAGTTTGTTCGAAACTACTAGACTTGGACTTCAGAGGACAACTCAGAAATAATTTTATAACAAAAAGGTGAGCTCCGTCTTTTTGATTTCTGACCATATTAGGACATTGTTCAAATCTAACTGCAGCCCACAGCTAATGGTTCCTTCTGAGATGAGTCCCATGGAGGATTCAAGATAAGGATGGCACAAAACACGAGGGGGAGAATCCTGCACAAGACATGCCAACACAAAGCCCCCTTTGGAAAGAAGCGCACCTACGCCTGGAATTACAACCCTGTCAACCTACAAAGGGGCGTTGTCTTACCTGAACGCCTTTTCTCAGCAGGATGATGTAGAGTCCAAATGAATGAATGAATGGATGGGTTCTATGACGGCCTTCCTGCCTGGCAGACTGGGTAAAAACTTCGGCCACACCCCTTCCTTTGGGCGTGACCCCAGTTTTGACTTAGGCGAGAAACTTCGTTGGAATTAACCTTGCAGCTCTTTATTATATCTTTATTATAACCCTGCCTAGACCTATCCTCTGGGTGGGTTTGGACTCTACATCATCCTGCTGAGAAAAGGCGTTCAGGTAAGACAACGCCCCTTCTCCAGCAGGATGGCTGTAGAGTCCAAATGGATGGGACATACCAAAGCCCTCATGTCCCCTTGGGAGGGAATGTCTAGGCTACCGAACTCTGAGCAGATACGACTTGTTGAAGAACTCTTCTGCCAAAAGCCGCGTCTGCTGCTGCTAGGGAGTCTAAACGGTAATGTCGAATAAAAACCGAAGGTGAGGACCAGGTTGCGGCCCTGCAAATCTCTTCCACCGGAGCTTGCGTTAGCCACGCCGCGGATGTAGCTGCGCTCCGAGTTGAGTGAGCAGTCACCTGAGTGGGTGCTGGCAAGTCCTGTGAGACGTAGGCCTGCGCTATGCAGGCTCTGATCCACCTGCCGATGGTGGAAGGAGATACCTTCTTTCCCATAGTTGCTGGTTGAAAGGACACAAATAATGCTTCGGTCTTTCGGAAAGCCGATGTGCGTTTCACGTAGAAACACAGCGCTCTCCGCACGTCCAGCTTGTGCCATCTGTGTTCTAGTCTATGTTTGGGTCTTGGACAGAAATCAGGAAGCGACAGTTCCTGAGATCTGTGAAAGATGCTATTTACCTTCGGAATGAAGGTCGGGTCTGGTCTAAGAACGACCCTGTCTTTGAAAAAGGTACACAGATCCTTCCTTACTGACAGTGCTGCTAGTTCTGAGATTCTTCTTGCTGAAGTAATTGCCACCAGGAAAGCTACCTTCAGTGATAGGTGATGGAGTGAGCATGTTTCAAGAGGTTCGAAGGGTGCTGATGTCAAGGCTAGAAGGACCTTAGGCAGGTTCCAGGACGGGTACCTGTGTATGACTGGGGGCTTTGTGTTAGATGCCCCTTTTAAAAAGGCATTAATAGCTGGATGCTGTGCTAGGGAAGTTAAGTTGTCGCAGGAGAGTACAGTTGAGAGGGCCGATATCTGTCTGCGGATAGTATTGACTGACAGGCCCTTATTAAGACCCTCCAGTAGGTAATCTAGGATATTGGGAATAGATACTGCGGTCGGGTCTAGGTGAAGCGAAGCGCACCACCTACAAAATCCCTTCCACGTAGCGTCATAAATTCTATTAGTGGACGCTCTTCGTGATGCCTGTATGATCGATATCACCCCTGCAGAATAAGATTGTTTAGTTAAGCTTTGCCGCTCAAATGCCAAGCGGCTAGTTGTAGCCACTGGGGATCTGGGTGTACAAGCTTGCCCTGACTGAGTTTTACCTTGTCCGGGGGGATCCTCCACGGAGGTGATATCGAAAGGTCCACGAGGTCGGCAAACCACGGACGCCGTGGCCAGTGAGGGGCAATGCAGACCATTTCTGCGCCCTCCAGGATCATCTTGCGTATGGTTGCCGGTATTAATGGCAGTGGTGGGAAGGCGTACAGGAGTTGCGCCGGCCACCGGCACCTGAGAGCATCCGTTCCCTCCGATCCCGGGGACGGGAATCTGGAGAGGAACCTGGGGAGCTGTGTGTTCCTGTGGTTGGCAAATAGATCTAGGTGCGGTTGTCCGAACCTCCGGGAGATCTCCTCGAAGAGAGCCGGGTCCAGACGCCATTCCGACTGGTCCACCTTGGCTCTGCTCAGGGAGTCTGCCTGGGTGTTTGTCTCCCCTGAGATGTGTTCCGCTCTGATGGAACTCACATTGGCTTCTGCCCACCGAGCCAGAGCCAATGCTTCCTTCATTAGTTCCACTGATTTCGTTCCTCCCTCCTTGTTTACATGAGCCTTGGCTGCTACATTGTCTGTAAGCACGAGGACGTGCCTCCTCGTTACTAGGTGTGAGAAACGACGGAGGGCCAGGTGTATGGCCCGGAGCTCTAGCCAGTTGATGCTGTGTGACAGGTCCTTCTGACCCCACTGGCCCTGTGCTATCTGCGTCCCCAGATGGGCTCCCCATCCGAACAGGCTCGCGTCTGTCGTGAGCGTGACCCTGTTCGGTTCCCTGAATGTGCTCCCCTTGAGTGTCATGGGGGATAGCCACCATTTTAGTGATTTCATCACCTGTGCTGGTACCGGCACTCTCCTGTTGGAGGTGCTGAGGTTCCTCCTCTGGTAGGGTAGGAGGAACCACTGCAACTCCCTCGAGTGGAGCCTTGCCCATGGGATGATGCCCATGCAAGATATCATCTTTCCCAGGAGCTTCGAGAGTTGTAGCAAGGGCACTCTCCTGATCTTTTGAATTTGGTGGATTAGCTTGGATATGCTGATCAGTCGCTCCTGGGAAAGGAATACCCTGCACTGTGACGTGTCTATCACCGCGCCCAGGTGTTGCAGTCTCCTTGAGGGAATGAGGTGGCTCTTGTTTAGATTGACCGAGAATCCGTGCCCCTGTAGGGTTCGGATTGTGGTCTCGAGATCTGTCCTTGCTTGTTCCCGAGATCTGGACTGGATCAAGATGTCGTCCAGATAAAACTGAACGCGAACCGGGATCAACCTGAGGTGGGCCGCTAGTACAGCTAGGATCTTGGTGAATACCCTTGGTGCTGATGATAGTCCGAAGGGTAATGCTCTGTATTGGTAATGTCGACCCGCGTAGGTAAACCTGAGGAATTTCCGGTAGCTGGGATGGATGGGGATGTGTAGGTACGCCTCTGTGAGATCTATTGAGGATAGTAGATCGTCTTCCCTGACGCTGGCTAGGATGGATTTCAAGGAGTGCATTTTGAACCTCCTGTACTTTATGAAATAGTTCAGGCCCTTCAGGTCCAAGATTGCTCTCCACCCTCCTGATGACTTTGGGATGACGAAGAGGATAGAATAAAATCCTCTTCCTTCCTCCTCCTTTGGTACTCTCTCTATGGCCTGGATTGACAGGAGGTGGATTATGGCCGAAGTTATCAGCCTCGTCTTGTGTGCTCTTCTGGAGATGGGACATCTGATAAACCGGTTTGGTGGGGGAGAACAGAAGTCTAAGGTCAGGCCATGCCTGATCGTTTCCAGAACCCAGGCGTCGGTCGTGGTCTGCTCCCAGACCTCGATGAAATTTCCTAACCGACCCCCAATGGGAGTATCCTGTTTGGCGTCACTTGGTACGCTTAAAGGATCTGCCTCCCGCTCCCCTATATGGGCGTCTGGACTGGAACTGGCCCCTGGCTCCCGGACTCTGGCGATCCTGGGTTCGATCCTGTCTGGGGTAGAAGGATCGTGAGCCTCTGGGCCAGTCCCAGGATTGCCCTGGTCGAAAGGGCTGTCTCCATTCCCAGGGGCTTCCTGGGCGGGAGCTCTGTCTCCGGAAGTCCTGACTGCCTCTCCTGTCCAATTTCTTTGATGGGTGAACTAGGATTTTTTTCTTGTCTCTGCCTTCGCT
The DNA here is from genome assembly GCA_039797435.1 of Crotalus adamanteus. NCBI lineage: Eukaryota > Metazoa > Chordata > Lepidosauria > Squamata > Viperidae > Crotalus > Crotalus adamanteus. The sequence goes on from CM077928.1 coordinate 23,515,378, forward strand.
GACATGTGGGTCCAGAATGGAACCAAATAGGGCTACTCCACTGTATTTGGACGTCGAAAGACGCCATTTGGACCTCAGGTCTGTCTTCCAATTTTTGAGCCACAGTAGCCTACGCGAGGCCACTGTGGCCGCAATGGATCTAGCCGCATACTTTGTTGCGTACAGTGAAGCGTCAGAGATAAATTGCGAGGCCGCAAGGAGCTTGGCCAATGTTTGGTGTACTCTGACCTGGTCTGGAGGCACCGTGCCTTGCAGTTCCCTCAGCCACATGATACTGGCCCTCGCGAAGAATGAGGATGAAGTGGCTGCTCTGGCCGCCCAGGCTGCAGCCATATGGGAACGCCGGAGGGAGTGTTCAAATTTCTTCTCCTCAGGTCTCAGAACCTCCGCCATGTCTCCTGGAATCGCGGAGGTAGAAAATAATGAAATTAAGGGGCTATCTACAGTAGGAACCTCTAACATGTTAGAGAAGGAGGGAGATAGATTAAAAAGCTTTCTTTCCGCGCTATTAGGTGCCGGTGGGCTTGCAAGTGAGGACCATTGCTCCTCCAGCGTGGTCATAAAGACCTCCGCACATGGGATGTACTTGTCTTGTGGAACCTTTTTGGCAAACAGAGGGTTGGCCTCCTTGCTTGTTGAGGGCTTCTCATCCTGTACTGATGTTAGGTTGACTGTGGAAACTGCCTTTACCAGGAGTGATTTTAAGAGCGCTGGGTTAAATAGGCCAGAGCTCGTCGTCTGCTCAGGAGTAGCCTCCTCGTCCTCCGAGAGGGGCATGTCTGACATGTCAAGGTCTACTGAGTCACCCTCTCCCAGTTGAGAGGAAGTTTCAGAGGTGCTGATAGGGGGTGGCCTAGCCCGACCCTTACGGGGTGTGTGAAAGGCCACTTGTCCCTTAGAAGCCATGAACTGGGAGAATGCATCTTGCATGAATGCATGAAATTGTGCCGACCATATGTTCTCCTGCGCCTTGTCGCTGGAGTGCGGCGCTGGAGTGTGGTCGGGTGAGGAAGCTGGTGAGGAGGGATTGGAGGAGTCTAACTGTTCAGTTTCCCCAGGAGGAGACCAAGTCTTGAGCACTTCCTCGGCAGTAGGCTCTGTGCTGGGTGCCACCGATGGGACAGGGGAAACCAAATTTGTCCCATTGGCATTGGTTCTCTGTGCCCTGCTAATTTGTCTTTCTAAAGCCAAATGTCTCCTCAAAGCCTCTCGCTCAGCCGTTTTAGACTGTCCCTTCTGAGAAAGGTGCTTTGTTTTAGCTTTCTTCTTCCCCCCCACCTCTGATTCAGAAGATCTGCGTTTTTGTTGTTGCTGTGGGGGAGACAATTGAGGGACCTGTGTGACTGAATACGAGACATTGTCTGCCATTGCGCCAGACACCCCGAGTAGGTAATGCCTGGAGTGGGGGAATAAGATACGCAGATCAAATGCAGATGCTTGGGGCTGAGCCCTCCTCTGCCTATACAAACAATGGCCGGACAGACAGGAGTCTTTGGACAGAAGATCCCGCAAGGCAGTGACTAAAGGCCACTATAGGAACAGTCAGGGAAAAAATACTCCTCCTCGCCTCCTCACCTAGTCCAGACAAAGTGCAGTTTGTATCTCTCTCTCCCCCAGTCTGTGGCTGGCAACAGACCACTATCAGAAAGGTTCTCTGTCTTTTCCCTCTTCCTTCCTCTTATCTCAATTCGTTGAGATAACCTCAGATTCCAGCATAAGGGCTCTCCCTTTGTCTGTAGGGAAATGGCCCCGCCCCCCGGGGGAAAACGGCGGGAAGATTCGTTCGTTCAAAATGGCGAATGGGGAAGAAGCCACGCCTCCCAATGGTAGCCCGGGAATCCACGAGGTTCAAACAATGGCGGATTTCTGACTTTAGCAATCAGTAAGACTAAAAGAGTCTTAAGGGGCTGCGCCTCTCCTCAGAGGAGAAAGGAATTCTGGCGCTATTTCTTTCCTTGCCGGGCTGCTTTTCGCGCCGCTCAGCTGCCTATGGCGAGCGGCGCCGCGGTTTGCTTTCCGCGCGGCTCAGCTGTTTCGCGCTGAGCGGCGCCTCTTCTGTCGGCCGAACCCTCAGCTGATTGTCGGACCCGTAGGGCGACGAGCAACCCGGTGAGGGGTCCCCGCGCCAAACAGCTGCTCGGCGGGCCGGAGATCGGCAAGCGATCCGGCCCGGCTCCAAGCCTCCCGTTAGTCCCTTTAACGCCCCACTCACGAATCCGCCGATCCTGGCTGCCTCTCCCGAGTCCTATCCGCTGCCAGGAAACTTTTCTTTAACTGGAGGAAGAGGGGATTCCTTCTCTCTCTTTTTCTCTTTTTTTTTTTTTTTTTTTTTTTTTTGAGTTAATTAGTTTTGTTCTGAGAGCTGCCTCTCGCACTTCTACCAGGCTTCGAGACTGAGTCAAAACTGGGGTCACGCCCAAAGGAAGGGGTGTGGCCGAAGTTTTTACCCAGTCTGCCAGGCAGGAAGGCCGTCATAGAACCCATCCATTCATTCATTCATTTGGACTCTACAGCCATCCTGCTGGAGAAAGGGAAGTTCACAACTGACAAGCAACAACACAATGACATGTATCCACCAGTAATACGTCAAACAGATGACAAAAGGAATGAAACTCTTCTCAATCAATCAGAACCTTGGAGTCTTCTAGTCCAACCCCCTGTTCAAGCAGGAGACCCTTATTCCATTTTAGACAAGTGACTGTTTAGCCGAGGGGTAGGCAACCTTGGCTCTTTTATGACTCGTGGACTTCAACTCCCAGAATTCCTGAGCCAGCATGGTTAAGCATGGAAACCTCTCCCTTTCCCCTCAGCATGGCTGGCTCAGGAATTCTGGGAGTTGAAGTCCACGAGTCATAAAAGAGCCAAGCTTGCCTAAGCACTTACAACTTTTGGAGGCAAGCTGTTCAACTGGTTAATTGTCCTCGCTGTCAGGAAGTTTCTCCTTAATTCCAGGTTGCTTCTCTCTTTGATAAATTTCCAACCATTGTTTCTTGCCCTGCCCTCTGGTGCTTTGGAGAATAGTTTGACCCCCTCTTCTTTGTGGCAGCCCCTCAGATACTGGAAGATTGCTATTGTGTCTCCCCTAGTCCTTTTTTCTGGATTAGGTATACCCAGTTCCTGATTCCTCTTAACCATGTGTAAGAGAAATGGGAAACAGGAAGGTAACCTGGTATAGATTCAAATGCTTGAGGAACCATCTCATTCACTAAGACAAGCCCCCCTTCTTCATGTTGGTGGAAAAGGCCTGCTGTAAATCTCACTGGTCAAGGAACTCCAGAGCCTTCCCTGTTGTAGCGCCAGCCCTCTGGAACATCCTGCCTCCCCAGTGAGGTTTGCCCCCATCATCCCAAGCCCTCCACAAGGGCCTGAAGACCTGGCTCTGCTGGTTGGCCTGGGGACTTCATGGTGGTGATGGCTGCAGGGCTACACACTGGTGATGGCTGCAGGGCTAATTAGCAGACCCCACCTCACCCTTGAGCTTTCTGCTCCCCTTCTGCCCATCTTTTAATTCACATTATAGTAATTTCCTTGTTTCAGTGCTTTGCTATCATTATGTTTACATTTTTTTATTATTTTTTCCATTTTACTGTTGTTAAGCTAGCCAGGGTAGCCCCATGGCAAGATGGATGGCAAATAAATTTAACCAATAAATAAATCTTCAAACTCTCGCCAGGTCTTCCCAGTGACTTGCAGAGTGCAACTAGCAGAGCATGCCACTCTGCAGGATCTGCCCCACAACTCAAGGCCATTCTGTTCCCCCATTATTCTCACCAGGAACAGCAACAAGGAATGTCACTGACTGATTAGCAGCTCAGTCTTTAAATTTGCTGCCTTCCAACCAATGAACAAAATAATTCAGCTTCATAACTTCAACCTTAGTAATAGCACAAATCAATCTTTTGGAGACAGTTCTTTGAGAACCCAAAAGGCTGGGAATATTACAGTCAGATTCTATCATTAAATGATCTAACAGCACTGTGATTCTTTGGCATACACGTTTCTTCATAATGACACAGATTTAGTTCAGCATAGGTGATATGCTCATTAAGCAGGTGCTGAAGTTAGTATAAAGTTTCAAAAAGAGTATGATACCTCAACCCCAAGGAATGCGCAATTGCCCTAGGGAAGTCATTCCACCTGATTTCACATTTTATCCTTCACATTGCAATGCCCAAAGTAATGCAAGAGAAAAATCTGTTTTTGTATAACAGAAAACCAACATTTGAGCCATAGAAGAAGGTCACAAATTTTAATTATGCTACTCAGAAACTGCAAAAGTCCAAAAATGTGCTTGTGTCCCAAATCCCAGTGCTCAGCATGCAAGGTAGTAAAATCCCTTCCCAATGCCCAAAACCAGCCTGGCCCAGGTTCCCGAAAATCCTGTTCAGAGAAGAAAGAGTAGTCACTATTACTCTCCCTGAATCCTATTCCTGCAGTCGCTATTTGTGAAGTTAAGGTGCAAATGGATTCTCCCAGTAATCCCTTTGTTGAGTAACATAATTTACGGTTGAAATAACCATCTAGTAAATACAAACACAACTTCAACAGAATCCGGGCTCTGTCAATGCTCACTTCAATTGTTCAGAACTATGAGAAGCTTGCTTAGTGCCTTCTGGTAGAATGGCATGGAGGTTTCATCAATGACTCTTGGATAAAAGGCAAGTATCTTTTCTTTTGACACCTCTGTATTCCACGAGTGTCAGAAATCCAGGAAAGAAATATCCATTCACAGCAAATCAATCAAATCTGGTCAGAAAGCAAAGAACTCAGAGAGCAAACCTCTGGAGAAGAAGGCAGCATGTAAACAGGACCTTGGATAGCTCTTTCTGAGAGCTGAACAAAACTAAGGAAAGCTTTGTGTAGTTACCCACCGCAGTTATCTGCCATTTCCACTTTCCTGGGAAACTCTGTGACAGATTAAACTTCTTCCCCTGACTTTTTAGCAATCTGACATCTGCAGCAGTATGGAGGCAGAGATAATGTTTTAAGTTGGAAGACAATAACAAGGCCAGGTTCTCAAAAGAGCCCTCTACATGCGGCTGAACAGTCTTCCCATGAGGAAGCAGAAGGTATCATATCGTCACCAAACTTCTGCTACATTCTGAAGGTTCAAGAACTGGAGGCCAGGACAACAGTTGACAACACCTTCCCTTCTCCAACGGAGCCCTTTATTTTCAGTCTTTTGTTAGACATCTCAGTTTCACATATATTATCGCCCCACATTTGAATGACCACCTAAAGCAGCGGATCCCAACCTTTTCTATACTCCGCACCCCTAGAATGCTTCTGATATATTCTCACACACCTTACAAAGGTTCAAAATAACAGCAACAAATTATGCATATACACTATAATTTTGAAAACCCAAGTTTTCGCACCCCCTGGAATATCATCTCGCACCCCCAGGGGGTGCAAGCACCCCTGGTTGGGAACCCCTGATCTAAAGGATGAGAAGTCTGCATCAAGGCTCAGTACCAGACTAATTTGTGGAATTTAAACTAATGGTAGAAGATCTGGATGGGATGATATTTCAGGATTGCTTTTGGGTACTCAAAGTTTAATTTAATTTTAGACAACCCATGACCTGGGCCAACTTTCAGAGCTGGCTCTTTACCAGATTCCTCAACACCTCCATCAGTGACAGAACTTCTCATGCGCTGTATCTGCCTTAAAAACAGCCCATGCTGAACTTGTTAGTGCAGTCAAAGATCAGCACAGGAAAAATGTTTTATGACATTCGGTATTACGTCATAACATGTTTTATAAAATTTGCCAAATTTCACCTTCATGGGAGTCATGGCTTCCAGATGTTGGGCATATTCTGTAAGTTAGCCCAGTTGAGATATCCAAGTTCAAACACTATTGCCCGTTTCACCCATTCAAAGGCTACAGGAACAAGAGTTTAAATACCATATAAATGAATGAAGGGTTCATAAAATCACATACAGTATTGTAAAGAGGGAAGCAATCATGAGCCCAAGAGCCATGGTGGCACAGTGGTTAGAATGCAGAATTGCAGGCCAATTCTGACGACTGCCAGAGTTCGATCCTGACCAGCTCAAGACTGACTCAACCTCCCGCCCTTCCGAGGTCGGTAAAATGAGGACCCAGATTGTTGGGGGCCATAGGCTGACTGCTCAGAGAATGCTTTAAAGCACCATGAAATAGTATATAAGTCTAAGTGCTATTGCTATTACTTTGCATTCTGCATCAAAATCAATTAAACCATCTATGAAAGGTAACTGAAAGGTCTTAAGAATTTTCAGAGATAAAAGTACCTACTGTCAGATTCTGGCTGAGAAGCCCAACGAAGCAAAACGCCAGAGACATTGCGATCTCTAATGTAAACTTTATTAGGTATTAGCAAACCGGTACGATAAAAGGAAAGCTAGCGCTGAGAATATGGCACAAAATAGATAATTAAAAGAGTAAAACTTTCTCTTCCCTCTCTGACAGTTCAGGTCACATTGTCCAATAGATCTTTCAGCAATTGTTATGAGAAGAGACTTCAGTTCGCCAAAACATCTCTTCAGCGGCTTCGGCTCTCACACTGATAGGGAGCACCTGTGGATCTCAAACTCTCCCCTCTCTCCCCGTAACTGTAGACAAGCTAGAAGCACTACGGTGATCCTAAGGACAGTAAATTTCGTACCTTGACACCTATAACTTCTATAAGTATACTGTTCCAAGTTGTGCACATTTTATCATCAGGATTATTTTCTCCTTGTAAAATAACTCCTTGTTCCTCCCAGCTCAATTCAGTATTCTAACCTATCCAGGTGAGACTGATTTAGATAGATTTAATTTCATTCTGTAATACTAGATGGAGTATGCTCTCCCCTCCCCCCCCCAAACACTAGCAGGGCAACTGTGTATAACCAGAGAGCAAACCTCATTCCCTTCTAGCACTGAAAATGTTATGTGGTCTGGCAAGGAAACATTTGCAAGCAAATCACCAAGCCCAGAGAGCACCAAGGACTCCACAAGCTATTATGTAATAGTTTGGATAGCACTGTTTTAAGGTGGATCCACAACTGGCTATCTTACGCAGAGTCTTCCTTGTCGAAACCTTTGTTCCAATCAAGATCTTTCCCTTGTTCACTAGACTAGTTATTCTGCCAAGGAAGAAGGCACGAGTCCTGATGGATCTTGGAAATCATGGTACTGCCTTCATAATTCATACAAATGTCCCGCTTTACCATCCAGGCTCCGGGGAATGATTAGCAGGGTCCTCTTTTTTTTCCTTTCCTGAAGAAAAGGATCACATTTGCTCATCTCTAGGCGAGCACCCTGAATTGAACCTGGAAGCACATTTAGCAGGCTTTTAGGGGACTGGTGACTTCAAGGTTGTTTCAAAGTTAATGATAAAGCCAAAGGCTCTTTCCAGTCCTTCAGCCTGGTTTCTGATGCTGCTTCAGCATCGCTTTATTTGACTATTTCCAATATTTGTAACCTCCATCAGTCATCCAGCTCCAATGATGTTGAGGAAGGGGGAAGAGAACAGAATAACAGAGTTGGAAGAGTCCTTGGAGGTCTTCCAATCCAACCCCCTGCTCAGGCAGGAGACCCCTAGATCATTTCAGACAAGTGGCCATCCAATTTCTTCTCAAAAATCTCCAATGATAGAGCACCCACAACTTGTGAAGGCAAAAGGTTCCACTGGTTTACTGTTCTCACTGTTAGGAAATTTCTATTTAGTTCTAGATTGGATTCTCTCCTTGATTAGTTTCCATCCATTGTTTCTTGTCCTGCTTTCTGGTGCCTTGGAAAATAGGTTGTCCTCCTCTTCTTTGTGGCAGCCCTCAGATACTGGAAGGCTGCTGTCTTGTCACCCCTGGTCCTTCTTTTCACTAGATTGGACATACCCAACTCCTGCAACTTATGGCTGGTCCTCGAAGTTGTAGTTATCACATCGTCCTCCACTGACATGATTGCTTGGCAACAATTTTGGCAGTTGCTGTGTCCCAAGTTCCCATGATCACCATTTGTGACCTGCCCTGCTGATTTCCCCCAAACAAAGTCAGAGGGGGGGCTGGCAGGTGTCGCTCCTGCAAGTCACTGCTGTTCCCATCACTTTCCTCTTGAGCAGCCTCCAGACAGCCCAGTCTCTTCTCCCCACATGCCTGCAGCATCTGCTTGCCTGTCTGCCTGCCTCTCAATGGCCTACCCACAAGGCCAGTCCATCTGCCCACATTTTGTAGTGCTGCCCAGCTGCCCATATGCCAAGGTGCCCACATGATGTCCTCACTCAACACCGGCAATGGGGACTACTCTGATTGTTGTTGCTAAGCGATGCAGTCACATGAACCTTTGTAGAGGAGTGGAAATTTCGGTCCCAATTGCTGTTGAAACCTGGAGACTACCTGTAGTACCACATTTTGGGGAACCTTCATCCTAGTACAAATTCTAAATGGGCACTGTTGGACTCTTTTCCTGTAGCACTTTTAGTTAATGTAACCGCTTTAAGTTCAGCATTTAATCTAAAGCCGCCTCTCTGATTGTCACACTGATATGAGGCTGCTTGTATTTCAAAGCTGCTCTTTTAGCCACATTGATTTGAAAACTGAGGTGTTCTGTTTTTAGAAAACTGAAAGTTGGCCAGTTTTTTCATGTCAAATTGACACTTACTGGATAAGCCAGGCTAGATAAAAAAATCTGTTATAGATAAAGTAGATAAACAATCTGTTATATGAAAGATAAATATATAAAAATAGATAAGCAATCTCTTTAACAGATAATCTGTTTATTTGTTAGATAAATAAATAAAATAAACAATAAATAGATAATAATAGAATAAATAGATAAATAAACAATCTGTTATATGAAAGATCTGGGTAGATTATCAGATTCTTTTTTAAATCAACTCACCACTGGATGATAATTGTTAAGTTTTTATCATTTGTTTAAAGTTATACTATTTGTCTGATGCCACCCACTGGCAGTAATTGCAACTACAACATTTCCAGCTTCAGAGGCCCTTAAGAAGTGATCACTAAATCTTACAAGACAATTGAGCATACTTTCACATATCAGTTATTAATAAATCAATTTATGTACATTTTGAACACAGACTGGAACAAGGGATTGGAGATCCCATTTTGCCTAAAAAATGGGGAAAACCCTCAATAGATACTGGATTATGGCTTATTTAATAAAAACCAGTATTCTCATAGAATCATAGGATTGGAAGGGACCTTGAAGATCTTCTAGTTCAACCCCCCCTCCCTAAGGCAGGAGTCCTCATACTATTTCAGACAAATGGCTGTCAAATCTTTTCTTGAAAACTCCAGCAACAGAGCACCCATAACTCCAAAGGCAAGCGGTTTCATTGATTAATTATTGTCAATGTCAAGAAATTCCCCCTCATTTCTAATTTGGATCTCCCTCTGAGGAGCTTCCACCCATTGCTTCTTCTCCTGTGGACAATAAATTGATGCCCCTCAAGTATTGGAAGTCAACTATCTGATCTCCCCTAATCCATCGTTTTTTAGGCTAAATGTACCTAGTTCCCGTAATCATTCATCACATGGTTTAGCCTCCAGACCCCTTATCCTCTTTGTTGCTCTTCTCTGCATTCTTCCTGGAGCCTCAGCATCTTTTTTGCATTATGGCAACCAAAACTGGACAGAGTATTCCAAATGTGGCCTCAGCAATGTAGTACAGACTGGTACTATCACTTCCCATGATCTTGATGCAGCCTAGAACTATGTTGCCCTTTTGGCAGCTGCAGCACACTCCTGGCTCCTACATAAGCAGTTGTCCACCAGATTCCCTTCGCAGCAATAGTAACAGCACTTAGATTTATATACCGCTTCATATGCTTTACAGCTGTCTGTAAGAGGTTTATAGAGTCATCATATTGCTCCCAACAGTCTGGGTCCTCATTTTACCAACCTCCAAAGGATAGAAGTCAACCTTGAGCCGGTCAGGATTGAACTCCTGGCAGTGGGCAGAATTAGCCTACAATACTGCATTCTAATCACCAAGGTATACTGTTGAACCAGACACTTCTTATCCTGTACTAGTGCACCTGTTTTTTCCTTCCTAACTGGAGGACTTATTTTTCTCACTTTCTTTTACTCTTTCTGAACTTCTTGTATTTATATAGAAAAGTAATTAGTAAATCATTGTGTTCCTGGGGATGCAAGGAAGATTTTTCTAAAATATATTCCTTCTCTGTTATCTTTCTTCCTAACCCCTGTCCTTCAATCTCTTCATCTTCAATGCTTTTCTTGGAATGTTTAAAATGTGCCCTGAACTGGATGCATCATTCGAGTTTATATCTGAGTGATGAAGTGAAACAAGGAATTTCTCTGATTTGGAAATTATATTTCTCTTGATGCAGCCTAAAAATGTTTCTGCTTTTTCTGCAGCCATTTCATAATACGGATTCATATTCAATTACTTTCACAGGAATCCTTACTCACCCAGGTAACTTCCATCGTATATACTTAATAGTTTATTTTTGTTTTCTCAATGAAGAATTGAACATTCAATTGAATATTTCATCCTTTTTCTTAGAGATCTGATCTATCACCTTAATTTTGAATTTTACTTTTGATTTTAAAATGTTAGCTATCCTGCACAAATTGTTATGATCTGAACATCTTGCTAAGTATTCTCTCCACATCTTCAAATAATTCATAAAAATGTTTTTGTATCAAAATAGATTACAGAATTTCCACAATCTACTATCGGAGGTAGTTGGGCTAATCTGCCATGTCAGGCACAAGAAACCAGAACAATATTGTGAGCTGATCAAGGCTACTTCTTCACTGCTGAATGCCCATTTACAAGAATCTCACCATACTGACTGAATTCTTTTGGGAATGGCCAGATAAAGGTTTCAAGGTTTCTGAGGGAGGTAAGATCTGCACCCCTTCCTGCAGTGCAAGGACTCTAAGCTCAGGCCCCTCTTCATGCCTCCCTCCACTTTAGTCCGAGATTCTACCACAAGAAAGAGGTAAGGTTCTTGATTAATCCCCACTGATTTTTGATAGTTAAAATATTGTTTTGTAGGTGCTTAAAAATCACACTCATTATTACACATACTAGAATCTACCAGATATCATTGTCAGACTGACAAGCATATTGTTTGCTGGATTTTCATTTTTTCTGTTTCGGAAGAGAAGTTTTGAAATTCTCCAGGATTTCTCAAATGGGTTCAGCTAGTTTCTTCAGTACTCTATAGCATTATTCATATGATTCTTGGTATTCATATTCAAAGTAAACAAATTGTCACTGAGCAACGTTTCATAAAATGAAAAATTTGGAAGGAAACTACTCCAACCTCTGCCCATTGTAGGAATCCACTATTATAGCATAGAGAATAACATTGCACATACCAAAAAGAATGACATTGCTATAGGTGTATGCTACAGGCACCCAACCAAGCCAAAGAAATTGGCATGCCGTGGCCTGGTGCCGGTCCATGGACCGGGTTGGGGACCCTTGTAATGGGGGCTTTAACTACCCTGATATCAACTGGGAGATAAACTCTGCATCAAATGGGAGATTGAAAAGATTCCTGTCTCCCTGGAGCAAAAATCAAAGATGTAACTGAGAAACTTATTAAAATAATCAACCTCACAGATTACTACCCCTTTCTCCTCCTACACATGCCGACCAATGACACAACAATGAATCTAAAAAACAATAACAAGAGATTATGAAGAGCTAGGGAAGAAAGAATTAGGAGCTCAAGTGGTGTTTTCATCTCTACTTCCAACAAAAGGCCAACATCCAATGATGGAACAAAGGATTTTAGAATCAAACCACTGGCTTAAAAGCTGGTATTGTCAAGAGAACTTCGACTTCCTACACCATGGTCTGCATTACTTATATGAAGGGCTACTGGTAAAGGATGGACTGTACCTCACAAGAACTAGAAAAAATATATTCAGAAAACAACTGGCTCGTCTTATCAAAAGTAATAATGGAAGACTTTAACTAACCTGATATCAACTGGGTGCAAACTCTGCAGCAAGCGGGAGATGTGGCATTGGCTTACTTGAACGCCTTTTCTCAGCATGGAGATGTAGAATCCACCAATGGGTTAACTCTGCCTTCCTGCCCATTAGACCGGGTCAGCCAACTTGTCATGCCCGTCCTGGGGTAGCCACTCCCCATTCTTGTTGAAGGTGAAGCAGCTGACTTCAATTTGACGTGACGGCTCCTGGTTCCCTGATATGATCTTGATGATTTTAAGGGTGGGAGTGGATTCTACGTCTCTGTGCTGAGAAAAGGCATTCAGGTAAGCCAACGCCCCTTCTCCAGCACTGGAGACGTAGAATCCACCAATGGGACATACCAAAGCCTCACTGTCCCAATGGGTGGGAAACAGAAGAGGTCGAAGCTGTGTTTGTCGAGATTACCCGTTGCAGGACCCTCCTTCCGAAGGAGCGTCTGCGGAGGCAAACCGCTCTATCTTATAGTGTCGGATGAAAGGCGAAGGCGAAGACCATGTCGCCGCCCTGCAAACCTCCTCGATAGATGCCTGTGTGGCCCATGCCATGGAGGTCGCAATGCTGCGAGTGGAATGTGCTGTGATTTGTCCTGGTGTTGGTAGCGAAAGCGATTTATACACTTCTGCAATGCAAAGTCTGATCCACCTGCCTATAGTTGAGGCGGACACCTTCTGTCCACTAGAGGTGTGGTGAAAAGAAATGAAGAGAGCTTCCGATTTGCGTTAAGGATGCCGTTCATCTGATACAATGTTTAGTGCCCTCTGGATGTCCAGTGTGTGCCACTGTCGTTCCAGGGCATGAGACAGGTTGGCACAGAAATCCAGTAGGACGATTTCTTGGGCCCTATGGAATAGAGTTTTAACCTTGGGGACAAAGGTTGAGTCCAATCGGAGAACTACCCGATCCTGATGGAAGGTGCAGAGGTCCTCCTTGACCTGTCGGTCCTCCTGACCGAGCCGCGAGTTCGGAAATGCGCCTGGCTGAGGTTATGGCGACCAGAAAAGTTACTTTGAGGGATAGGGCCCTCAGAGTGCAAGACCTGATGGGTTCGAATGGTGCCTTGGTAAGAGCCCGAAGGACCCGTGGTAATTCCCATGTGGGGTATCTGGGAAACACGGGTGGTTTTGCATTGGAGGCGCCCTTAAGGCACAAATCCTGGGGTGCTGTGCCAAGGAGACCGAATTGGCACAGGTGAGTAAAGTGGATAATGCCACGACCTGTCTACAAATAGTGTTCAGTGCTAGGCCCCTGTCCAGGCTGTCGAGCAAATATTCTAGTATGTTTGGAACTGTTAGGCCCGAGACCTCAAGTGTTCACTTCTCGCACCAGATGCAGAAATTTCTCCATGTGGAGTCATAGATGCGATTTGTTGCCAGTCGACGGGATGCCTGGATCATGGAGATTACTCTTGGTGGGTACGATTCCCCGCTCAGGACCTGGCGTTCAAGTGCCATGCAGCTAACTGAAGCCATTGGTGTTCTGGGTATTGGAGATCCCCTTGTCTTGAGTGACACTTAGTCCAGGGGTATCCTCCATGGGGGGGACCTGGAGAGATTCACCAGGTCTGCGAACCATGGTCTTCGTGGCCAGTGTGGAGCTACAAGTATGATTTCTGCCCGCTCCTGCAGTGTTTTGCGAATGGTTGCTGGGATCAGTGGAAAAAGAGGAAACGCATAAAGTAGCCCCCTTGGCCGTGGGCAATGTAGGGTGTCCGTTTCCTCTGCCCCCGACGATGGGAACCTTGAGAAGAACCTCGGAAGTTGGGCATTCGTCGGGGATGCAAACAAGTCTACGACTGGTCTCCCGAACCTCTGCGTTATTTCCGCGAATAGGTCCAGCTGCAGACTCCATTCGGCGAGATCCATGGTTGATCTGCTTAGGAAGTCCACTTGCCTGTTTGCCTCCCCTGAGATGTGTTCGGCTCTGATGGAGGCGAGATTTGCCTCTGCCCAGTCTCCCAGGGCTTGTGCCTCTGTCATGAGAGACCTGGGTTGGATGCCCCTGTCGGTTCACGTGTGACTTTGCAGACACATTGTCTGTGAGGACTAGTATGTGTTGTCCCACTATCCTGTTGTGTAGATGACAGAGGGCTAAGTGTATGGCTCTTAGCTCCAACCAGTTGATGTTGTGTTCCAGATCCCCCCGGGGTGATATGATAGCAGTATTCCAGTATTTGAGGGGCTGACACAAAGAAGAGGGGGTCAAACTATTCTCCAAAGCACCAGAGGGCAGGACAAGAAACAATGGTTGGAAACTAATCAAAGAGAGAAGCAACCTGGAATGAAGGAGAAACTTCCTAACAGTAAGGACAATTAACCAGTGGAACAGCTTGCCCTCAAAAGTTGTGGGTGCTTCATCAGAGGAGGTTTTTTAAGAAAAGATTGGACAACCACCTATATGAAATGGTATAGGTTCTCCTGCTTGAGCAGGGTTCTGGACTAGAAGACCGCAAGGTCCCTTCCAGCTCTATTCTGATTGATTGATTGAAACTGAACGACAAAAAGGATAAGTACAAAAAAATGGAAAGAGGAACACATAATTAAGGCAGAATACCAACAAATAGCCCAAATTTGCAAAGATAAAGTCAGGAAAGCTAAAGCTCAGAATAAATTAAGACTTGCAACAAATGTCAAAAATAATAATAAAAAAGTTTCTTTCCACATATAAAAAACAAGAAAAAAGTCAAGGAAACAATTGGTCCACTAATGAGAGAAGATAGCAAGGAAGTAACGAGCAGTAGAGATAAATCAGAGCTGCTTAATTCATTCTTTGTGTCTGTCTTCACATAAAATGATAATACAGACCAACCTATCAAAAACATAAAAAACAGACTAAGAATACAAATTAAAATAAGCAAGAAAATGGTAAGAGAACACCTATCCACTCTAGACAAGTTCAGTACACCGGGACCTCACGGATTACATCCCAGTTCTGAAGGAGCTGGCAGATGTGATCTCAGAACCACTGAAACATATTTTTCAAAGATTCTGGAGCACTGGGAACTACCAGAGGACTAGAAAAGAGCTGATATGCTTCCCATCTTCCAAAAGGGGGAAAAAAAACAGATCCAGGAAACTACAAATCAGCCTCACAATCCCTGGGAAGATCCTGGAAAACATAATCAAGCAACAGATCTGCAAACACCTAGAAGGAAGCAACGTTATAACCAGAAACCAACATCAGTTTGTCAACCTATTTTCCAAAGTCTACCAGAAGGCAAGACAAGAAACAATGGATGGAAACTAATTAAGGAGAGAAGCAACCTGGCATTAAGGAGAAACTTCCTAACAGTGAGGACAATTAACTAGTGGACCAGCTTTGCCTTCAGAGGTTGTGGGTGCTTCATCACTGGAGGCTTTTAAAGAAGAGACTGGACAGCCACTGAAATAGTATAGGCTCTCCTACTTGGGCAGGGGGTTGGACTAGAAGACCTCCAAGGTCCCTTCTAACTTTTTTATTCTGTTAAGCATGTTTCCCAATCTCAGGGAATGAAATGAAACCTACACACTCCTGAGACAGTCTGTTCCGCTGCTGATCCTTTATTCGAAACTTCTTCCTAATGTCCAATCAACTTCTACTTTCCTGTAATTCAAACACATTATTTCTTGTCCTCTCTTGCGGAGCAATTTGTAACAATTCCATCCTGTCTTTTACACAATACTAGAAGACAGCTATCAAATCTTTTTACATTCTCCTCTTCTCCAGGCTAAGCATACTATTCCCCCCATACATTGTTCAAAAGTTGTCCTTCCAGGCTCTTTTAACAGCTTCATTGTTGTTTTCTGCATATGCCATAGTTCCGTCAACATCTTTCCCAAAATGCCGTGCCCAAACATAATTCTAGGTATACGCCAGGGCTTTTCAACCAGTGGTACGGGTACCACTTGTGGTACATTGGCACCTGGCAGATGGTACGTGACCATCCTAGAAAAGTGGTAGCGGGGAGGGGAATGAGCTGAACCACCGGTGGCAGCACCACACAAGTCTGAGCGAGAGATGGCTGGAGCTGCAGGCTGTCAGGGCTCAGTGGAAGCGCCAGGATCAGTGCCAGGCTCCAGCTGGAGCTCGGTGCTGATCCTGGCGCTTCTGCTGAGCCCTGAAGAAGCACCGATCATCTGGAAAGCAGCACTGAGCCTGGCGCTTCGGCTGAGCCCAGAAGAAGCGCCGATCAGCTGGAATGTTGCAGCATCTCCAGGGTCTTGTGATTTACATTCAGATGCTTGGCAAGTGATTCATATTTATGACGGTCACAGTGTCCCTGCTACAACCACTTTTTTCCTTTTTTCTTTTTTTTGGGGGGGGGGTCATCAAGTTTTTGACACCTTGCTAGGTGACTGGTGCTACTCGGATATTGCCATATGCTAAAAGTGGTACAATGGGTGAAAAGGTTGAAAAGCCCTGGTATACACTGACCAAAGTAAAACAAATAATAAGCAAAACACTATATCCTTTCTGTGCAATTTTGAAGGCTCATCCCAAACACTGGAATTCTATTGCCTGTAAACACTGCTTTGGGAAAAATTGAGTATTTGTAGTTTAGAAGTTGTGATAACCCCCTCCAACACATTTTTGGGAATGGTGCAAAAGTGCATCGCAATGCATCTGGCACACTGATCACATGCCAAGACACCTGGATAAATGGAATTCAGTGTCTGCTCATCACGCTGTCAGCTTTCCAAGTGTCAGACAAGAGTTATTCAACCTCATCTGTACAAGCTGAAACCTTGATCTTCTCCAGTGAAAGCACATGTGTTATTACAGTGGTATCAGAGAATAAATAACAAAATAACAGAGTTGGAAAAGATCTTGGAGGCCTTCTAGTCCAGCCCCCTGCTCAAGCAGAAGGCCCAATACCATTCCATACAAATGGCTGTTCAGTCTCTTCTCAAAGAGTGATGGAGCATCCACAACTTCTGGAGGGAAGCCATACCACTGGTTGATTGCTCTCAATTGTCAGGAAATCTCTCCTTAGTTCTAGGTTGAATCTCTTCTTGATAATAATTTCCATTCATGTCCTGCCCTCAGGTTGACTTCTCTTGCTTTGGAGAATAGGTCGATCCCCTCTTCTCTGTGACAGCCCCTCAAATATTGGAAGGCTGCTATTATGTCACCCCTAGACCCTCTCTTAAGACACACCCAGTCCCTGAAACTGGTCATCTTGGTTTAGCATCCAGTCTCCTCGGCATCTTTGTTGCTCTTTTCTGAATTCTTTCTAGAATCTCAACATCTTTTTTGTATCAAGATGACCAAAACTGTGATCTTACCAAAGCAGGCTAAAGCAGTGCTGACTCTTCACAAGATCTTGATGCTATCCTTCAGTTCATGTTCTTTGTCAGGGCAGATAGTTTTTTCACACCACAATCACATTTCTTACAAACTGATTTTTCAGGATTAAAAAGAAAGCAGGGAGGGTGCAATTTGTGACACATGAAGTTGTCAGGGAATGTAGGTTAATCTCTGGGCTCATTTGGGGGAGATTCCTGCTAAGTCTGTCAGAGATTCAGCCTGTTTATTGCATTTTCAAGATAAAAGTTGGCAGAAAATCCTCAGCTTTTGGCAATACGATATAGAGAAGCCTGGAGCCTACACAACTGCAGCTGGGGGCCACATATGGGTTGACCCCCCCCCATGTTCTGTTGAATTTCTGAGAAACAACAAAAGGGTGGATCTCTCTCCCCACAAGGGGATTACAGGGGAGGGGGAGAGCCATTTCTCCTTTGGGAATTATGGCTGGATCTGCTTTAATCTATTCAGTTAAGCAGGTAGGCCTCAGAACTTCAACTTATTTTTTAAAACAGATCTTCAGAAAGGAGATTCTATTGCACCAGAGGAGGAGAGGAAACTGGCCTTAGGAATTAGTATTAATGTTTCAGATTGCAGAAGATCTTCACGTTATGGCAGCAAACCCTAAACCAGGGGTAGGCAACCTTGGCTCTTTTATGACTCGTGGACTTCAACTCCTGTGCTGGCTCAGGAATTCTGGGAGTTGAAGTCCACGAGTCATAAAAGAGCCAAGGTTGCCTACCCCTGCCCTAAACCAAAGGAAGTCAACTAGGACAGCATCCACTGGAGTTAAAATCCATGTAGTCTGAATCCAAGGAGGACTTCCCTTTTAAACTTCAGAAGCCTGAAAAATCGCACCAGGGCTATAGAGAACAATTGGCAGAAATCAAAGAACTTTATTTTCCATGTGTTAAGCAAGGAAGCTTGGTGTTGGACAATAATCTGTCTTGAGTAGTTTGCTATTTTAGTGCTGAATACCTTAAAGGAACCAGATGTTTTTACTCTTTTATTCAGATGCTTCCCAGTTGCTCTATAGCTGTCTCTATTCTGCAAATAAATCACTGAAGAGAAACTGCCCTCTTTTTGCAAGTACTGTCCTCTTATTGCCCTCTCTCCCCATCAAATTCTCTTGGGAAGCTGGAATTATTTCAGCGATTCTCCACCCCCTTTTTCCCAAAGCAATCACTGGTAATTTTCCTTCACAAATTACATATGGTCGGTGAATGTTAAGACATTCCTCTAGATTTTATTAGTTCATCAAAATGCAAACTATACAACTGAAATAAATACACAATGCTTTCAATAGACTTGCTCTCATAAGGTCAGAGGAACATAATCTAAAACCCGTTTAGACCAGAGGTCCCCAACCTTTTGGGCACCAGGGACCAGTTACGTGGAGAGGTTTTCCCGTGGACCGGAGGGTACGTGGTTTTGTGTGCTGCCTGCATCCCACGGATGGGGCTTTGCTTGTTTGTGCGGACTGGTTGCTGGCATGCTGCAGCCTGGTACCGGTCCATGGATCGGGGATTGGGGACCCCTGGTTTAGACCATTGCCAGAGCAAGTAACCATTCCTTACACCCACCCACCCCAAATTCCAGCCCATTACATTACAAGGGTGGGAGAAAAAAGTGCCAGAATGTAAACTCCCACTTTACTCTAAGTAGAGTTTACACCCCCTTTATGGATTACTGCCTTGTCGTGGCGAAGGGGCTTGCGTAACTCAATGAAGCTATAAGCTATGCCGTGCAGGGCCACCCAAGACGGACAGGTTATAGCAGAGAGTTCTGACAAAATGTGATCCACTGGAGAAGGAAATGGCAAACCACTCCAGTATCTTTGCCATGAAAACCCCATGGACAGTACTAAAAGGAAAAAAGATATGACGCTGGAAGATGAGCCCCTCAGGTCGGAAGGTGTCCAGTATGCTACTGGGGAAGAGCAGAGGGCTAGTACTAGTAGCGCCAGAAAGAATGAAGCGACTGGGCCAAAGCCGAAAGGACGCTCAGCTGTGGATATATCTGGTGGTGAAAGGAAAGTCCAATGCTGTAAAGATTTTTTCTCCATAGGAACCTGGAATGTAAGATCCATGAATCAAGGCAAGCTAGACGTAGTCAAAAAAGAGATGACAAGACTGAACATCGACATCTTAGGAATCAGCGAACTAAAATGGACAGGAATGGGTGAATTTAACTCAGATGACCATCAGGTATACTACTGTGGGCAAGAATCCCTCAGAAGAAATGGAGTAGCCTTCATAGTCAATAAAAGAATAGGAAAAGCAATACTGGGATACAATCCTCAAAATGACAGAATGATCTCTATTCGAATCCAAGGCAAACCATTCAATATCACAGTAGTCCAAATCTATGCCCCAACCACTAGTGCTGAAGAGGATGAAATTGACCGGTTCTATGAAGCCCTACAGCACCTTATAGAATTAACACCAAAAAATGATGTCCTTATCATCATGGGGGATTGGAATGCTAAGGTAGGAAGCCAAAAGATAACCGGAATAACAGGCAAGTTTGGCCTTGGAGTACAAAATGAAGCAGGGCACAGGCTAATAGAATTTTGTCAAGAGAATACGATGGTCATAACAAACACTCTTTTCCAACAACCCAAGAGACGGCTCTACACATGGACATCACCAGACGGTCAACATAGAAATCAGATTGACTATGTGCTCTGCAGCCAAAGATGGAGAAGCTCTATACAGTCAGTAAAAACAAGACCAGGAGCTGACTGTGGCTCAGATCATGAGCTTCTCGTTGCAAAATTTAGGCTTAAATTGAAAAAAGTAGGGAAAAGCCCTAGGCCACTCAGGTATGAACTAAATCATATTCCTGATGAATATACAGTAGAGGTGACAAATAGATTTAAGGAACTGGATCTGATAGACAGAATGCCTGAAGAACTATGGATGGAAGTTCGCAACATTGTACAAGAGGTAGCAACTAAAACCATCCCAAAGAAAAAGAAACGCAAGAAAGCAAAATGGCTGTCTGAGGAAGCTTTGCAAATAGCTGAGGAAAGAAGGGAAGCGAAAGGCAAAGGAGAAAGAGAAAGATACACCCAACTGAATGCAGAATTCCAGAGAATAGCTAGAAGAGATAAGAATGCCTTCTTAAATGAACAGTGCAAAGAAATAGAAGAAAACAACAGAATAGGGAGGACCAGAGATCTCTTCAAGAAAATTGGAGATATGAAGGGAACGTTTCATGCAAAGATGGGCATGATAAAGGACCAAAATGGCAGAGACCTAACAGAGGCAGAAGAGATTAAGAAGAGATGGCAAAACTACACAGAAGAACTATACAAGAATGAGCTTAACATCCCAGATAACCACAATGAGATGGTCATTGACCTCGAACCAGACATCCTAGAATGTGAAGTGAAATGGGCCTTAGAAAATCTGAGCAACAACAAAGCTAGTGGAGGTGACAGTATTCCAGCTGAGCTATTCAAAATCTTAAAAGATGATGCAGTAAAAGTGCTACATTCAATTTGCCAGCAAATTTGGAAAACTCAACAGTGGCCACAGGATTGGAAAAGGTCAGTTTACATTCCAATTCCAAAGAAAGGCAATGCCAAAGAATGTTCAAACTATCGCACCATTGCACTCATTTCACATGCTAGTAAAGTTATGCTTAAAATCCTACAAGCTAGACTCCAGCAGTATGTGGATCGAGAACTACCAGAAGTACAGGCAGGATTTCGAAGAGGCAGAGGAACTAGAGATCAAATTGCCAACATACGCTGGATCATGGAGAAAGCTAGGGAGTTCCAGAAAAACATCTACTTCTGCTTCATTGACTATGCAAAAGCCTTTGATTGTGTGGATCACAACAAATTGTGGCAAGTCCTTAAAGAGATGGGAGTACCAGACCATCTCATTTGTCTCTTGAGAAACCTATATGTGGGTCAAGAAGCAACAGTGAGAACCGAACACAGAACCACTGATTGGTTCAAAATTGGAAAAGGAGTCAGGCAAGGCTGTATACTGTCGCCCTGCCTATTTAACTTATACGCAGAGCACATCATGAGAAAGGCAGGGCTAGATGAATCAAAAGTTGGAATTAAGATTGCCGGGAGAAATATCAACAACCTAAGATATGCAGATGATACCACTCTGATGGCAGAAAGTGAAGAGGAACTAAAGAGCCTCTTGATGCGGGTGAAGGAGGAGAGTGCAAAAGTAGGCTTGAAACTCAACATTAAGAAAACCAAAATCATGGCATCCGGCCCTCTCAATTCCTGGCAAATAGATGGGGAAGAAATGGAGGTAGTGACAGATTTTATTTTTCTGGGCTCCAAGATCACCTCAGATGGGGACTGCAGCCAAGAAATTAAAAGACGCTTGCTCCTGGGGAGGAAAGCTATGGCAAATCTAGGCAGCATTCTAAAAAGCAGAGACATCACCCTGCCAACAAAAGTGCGTATAGTCCAGGCCATGGTTTTCCCAGTTGCAATGTATGGCTGTGAAAGTTGGACCATAAGAAAGGCTGAGCGCAAAAGAATTGAGGCCTTTGAACTATGGTGCTGGAGAAGACTCCTGCGAGTCCCTTGGACTGCAAGGCGTTCAAACCGGTCAGTCCTAGAAGAGATCAACCCCGACTGCTCTTTAGAAGGCCAGATCCTGAAGTTGAAACTCAAGTACTTTGGCCACCTAATGAGAAGGAAGGATTCACTGGAGAAGAGCCTAATGCTGGGAAAGATTGAGGGCAATAGAAGAAGGGGACGACAGAGAATGAGATGGCTGGATGGAGTCACTGAAGCAGTAGGTGTGAATTTAAATGGACTCCAGAAGATGGTAGAGGACAGGAAGACCTGGAGGAACGTTGTCCATGGGGTCGCGATGGGTCGGACACGACTTCGCAATTAACAACAACAACAACAAGAGTTTACACCAGAGACATAGCAATTATTGGAATTACAGTCCCACCTGTTCCTGGCAGGTGGAATTGGAAACAGGCATTCTAAGGCACAAAAGCTTCTGATAACTTGGTTAACTGCAGAAAAAAAAAAGCTGCTGAACCCCTCTGAATACCAGCAATGTCTGCACCCCAAGGACCGGCCTCCTGCTTACTGTGTTTCTCTGTGTTTGTGTTTTCCTCGGGGGCAGAGGACAAGCATTCACAGCCCCTGTGGATTGGTCTTTTCCACAACACATTCCTTTGGGTGACCCTAAGCTTGTTCCAGTGGAATTCCACTCACAATTATTTTATGTTGGAAGTTTTTCTATGGTTAAGCAGCGTTAGCCCCAAAAGGCAAAGAACAGATTGAACCTGCATGTGCCCAGCCTCCCCCTAGCCAAAATGGATCCTTGTGAATTGAGGGAAAACTCGCCAAACTTCCCTTTTTAATCCTCTTGGTGGTCAAGTAATATGTAAAACCAAAGACATAAATACTGAAACAGTCCTCTATCTGAGTGATGGAGTTACAAACTTTGAGTATGAGGGATGGATATACTAGATCAGGGGTAGGAAACCTTGGCTCTTTTATGACTTGGGGACTTCAACTCCCAGAAGTCCTGAGCCAGAGCTGAAGTTCACGAGTCATAAAAGAGCCAAGGTTGCCTACCCCTGTACTAGATAGATAGATAGATAGATAGAAGATAGATAGATAGATAGAAGATAGATAGATAGATAGATAGATAGATAGATAGATAGATAGATAGATAGATAGATAGTGCTCCTCTCAAGAGCCCCTTCCTGCTAATCTTGACAAAGCTGTAAAGCTAGGCACAACACTGCGTAAAACTCAATAGCTCATGAGTTTCTGGTATAGTTCTAATACACTTTGCAACGGCTGTGTCTACTAAGAAGCTCCAATAAGGAGAACACCAGTAGTATATTCCCTCCAGTAGTCAAGTCATACGTGAACTCTCAAAGGTGCTTTTTCAAAAGGCCACTGAACATTTTGTCTCCTTGAAGACATTTCACTTCTCACTCAAGAAGCTTCTTCAGTTCTGACTGAATCCTTCCATTCTCCACCATCCAGTCAGAACTGAAGAAGCTTCTTGGATGAGAAACGAAAAGTCTTCAGAGAAAAACAAAAAAGGTCCAGTTGCTTTTTGCAAAAGCATCTCTGGGACAACCATGACCTAGATGATCGAAAATCTCCATAGACATTTAGCTTTAATAAATGAACTAATTCTCCTCAGCACATTCCACACCTTGACATAGACACAACTGAAGGTTTAGATCTTCATGTAATCAATAAAGTCCATACTGAGAAACTCAGAAAATACCAAGAAGTCAATTATCCAGCATGCATTACAGTGTTTCTTTTTCCTCAGTCTTTTATAGAGCTCTTGTATATAATATCAACTAATATTTTTGCTATATTGTTTATTTCACACACACACACACACACACACACACACACACACACACTTCCTACAAATACTTTAAAATAACTGCATAACCACAATGCCAGTATAAAGCATCAATTGAATAGGCCTAAACATTTTTTTAAGAATAGTACTTGGATAACCAAAGTGAACAGGCATTCTTGGATCTACTGCAGAATTCTGTTCTTGTATCCAGAATCAGTGGATGCTAGAAGAGATACTATAATTCCAGAGTAATAACTGCCCTAGAATTCTATGACAAACGATGAAGCAATAATTAGCCTATCAACAAACTATTTCATGTTATATATTCTTTGTGGAGTCATTGGTCTTGAGTTTGGTTGTTGGCTTGTAGAACATTTCATTACCTGACTAGATAACCTCATCAATCCTGAGCTACATATATTCTTTTTTTTTTATTAAAAAGTTGTATAAGTTTTACAAAAAGAACAAAACAATACAAAAACAAAAAACAACATATACAAAGAAAAAACTAAACATTACACAACAAAACCCCCCTTCCCCAACCCCCACCCAAACACCCCCCTCTTCCCAGAGCAGAATATAGGCTTAATTAAAAAACAATTAAAAAATTATGTTTATATAAAAAAAGAAAATATAACATTAAAACATATATATATATAAAAATAAAGATTATGAAAAGGCTATATGATATTTTTTTATATCCAGTTTAAATTGTATAAATTTTATCCACTTATCCCAAACAGCAAGAAATTTCTCTTGCGTTTGTTCCTTTAAAAAAGCCGAAATCTTTGCCATTTCCGCCAAATAAGACACTTTAAGAAACCATTCCTGCAATGTAGGCAAAGATTCCTTCTTCCAATATTGTCCTACTAACAGCCTCGCAGCTGTAATCAAATTTAGCATCAATATAACCTCCTTTGTATCACAATCAATAACTATACCCAACAAAAATTGCGGAGTAAATTTTACCCTCCTTCTAAAAATTCTCTGGATATTCCACCATATCTTAATCCAAAATGCTTTTATCTCTCTGCACGACCACCAAATGTGATAATAAGTAGCATCCATACAACCACATCTCCAACATTTAGGTTGTAAGTCAGGGTACATAAGAGACATTTTTTGTGGATCAAGGTGCCATCTATAAAACATTTTATAAAAATTCTCCCTTAAGTTCTGTGCTTGTGTAAATTTGACATTTCTGACCCAGATGGTTTCCCAGGTGTCCAATGAAACTGGCTCACCAAAGTTCTGCGCCCATCTGATCATACAATCTTTAATTAGTTCCGTTTCTGAATCCAATTCAACTAAAACCCCGTAAATCCTCTTAATGTGGGTTTGTCTTTGATCCTTCACTTGCTTAATAAGATTTTCATCTTCTCTAAGAAAACCCACCTTACAATCCAGCTTCCATCTATCTACTAATTGTCTATATTGAAACCAAGAATAAATAATATTTTCTTGTGCTAACTCTTCCCGCGATTTTAACTGCCAGTTTTGTCCATCCCATCTAAGTAACTGTCTATAAGACACCATATCCATTTTAGCACCTCTTTTTATTCCTTCTATCGCATGCCAAGGTATAGCCCATAATGGTACTTTAAAATCACTTTTATAATATTTTCTCCAAGTCCTAAGTAAAGAAATTCTTAAAATATGAGCTTTAAAGACCCAATCCATTTTTTTGTTAAATATTAAATAGGCATGCCACCCAAAAAGTAAATCCCATCCCTCTAGATGGAGTATCTCAGGATTTGTCAAATTTACCCAGTCACTAATTAGTGTAGCTACATATATTCTTGTCTATGTACCACTAAACCTGTGTTAAACAGCTAATGATGATTCTTTGGAGACCCATTAAAGAGTCATCAAACTGTAGTTAACTTTAGTACGCAAAGATATTTTAATCTATTGGCCTATAATTACCAAATATGTATAAAGCAATTCTTCAAAAAACATTTGAAAGTGGTGTTGTATTTACTGCTTAATATGAGTAAAGCAGATTGGAATGTGTCAACCAACACTCAGGTGCTTAAAAAAAAAGTCACTTAAGTTGTGTAGGTGAAACAGTAAAATGAGACTGATGAGACAGTTGTTGTGACATGCTGTCAGGCATCGTGTCTGTGCAATGAGAGCTGCTTGTCTGCGGTTCTCCACCAATTGCTAAAATTACAAAATATCTTCATGTTCAGAAAGCACAGCACGAGCTACTACCTGGAGATATTATAATCCACCTAAAAAGGTTTGAAAAACGGAGAGATATTTTTCCCATAAGGGTTTATTTTGTTGACCTTCTCCCCAGGATAAGAGTCCTTGCCTGGAGGTATGTATGCTTGAATAACCAGACCTGTAGCTGCATCTACATGTGCTAAAGCAGAATTCAAATTCAGGACCTTAGCGGTTCAATCTCAGGTTTGGTTTGCAGAGAGACAGAGGATCGCTCATTTCACTCAGAAGCAGCAGCTAATACCCACCAAAGCACAGAGAGCATAAGCATTTCAGAATTTAGACCAGGAGATACAATGCAAAAGTAAGCAACTAAGGAACAAAGAGATACAATACACAAGTAAGGAACAAAAAAGCCAATGCAGTCCTAGGCTGCATTAACAGAGGGATAGAATCAAGATCATGTGAAGTTCGAGTACCGCTTGGCCACACTTGGAATACTGCATCTAGTTCTGGTCACCACAATATAAAAAAGATGTGGAGACTCTGAAAAAACTACAGAGAAGAGCAACAAAAATGATTAGGGAGCTGGAGGCTAAAACGTAGAAAAAACAATTACAGGAATTGGGTTTATCTAGTCCAGGGGTAGGCAACCTTGGCTCTTTTATGACTCGTGGACTTCAACTCCCAGAATTCCTGAGTCAACTATGCTGATTCAGGAATTCTGGGAGTTGAAGTCCACGAGTTATAAAAGAGCCAAGGTTGCCTACCCTGGTCTAGTCTAATGAAAAGAAGGACTAGAGCTGACATGATAGCACTGTTCCAATATTTGAGAGGCTCCTACAAAGAGGAAGGGGTCAAACTATTTTCCAAAGCACCAAAAGGCAGCACAAGAAACAATGGCTAGAAACTAACCAAGGAGAGAAGCAACCTAAAACTAAGGAGAAATTCCCTAATGGTGGGAGCAATCAACCAATGGAACAGCTTGGCTTCAGAAGTTGTGGGTGGTCCATCACTGGAGGTTTTTAAGAAGAGACTGGTCCGCCACTTGTCTGGAATGGTCTAGGCAGGTCTCCTGCTAAAGCAGGGGGTTGGACTAGAACAGTGTTTCCCAAACTTGAGAATTTTAAGGCATGAGGACTTCAACTCCCAGAATTCTACAGCCAGCGTTGCTGGCTGTGGAATTCTGGGAGTTGAAGTCCTCATGCCTTAAAATTCTCAAGTTTGGGAAACACTGGACTAGAAGATCTCCAAAGTCCCTTCCAACTCTATTATTCTATGTTCAGTGTTCTAAGCAACTAATGCTCCACACCAAAGCCCAGAGAACATAAGCACTTCAGAATTTAGACCTGGAGATACAATGCAAAAGTAAGGAATGAACTATTTAGCTGAGGCTTACCCAGAAGTGCCCTAGTCATAGGAAGGAATTTCTCCCAGACAGCCAAATGGCTGGAGCAAGGAAGATGCAAAGGAACCTAGGGGCTCTAGTTTTAAAAGCCCTCTGTGTCTACCAGGGTCCCCCAAAGCTCCATAATTTCAGGCTCCTGGATAATGGTTCCATTATCCAAAATGTTTCCTTCTCAGGAGTCTGAAATTATGGAGCTTTGGGAACTAGATCAAGCCATCTTGAGATTAACCAGTGCAGAGAGGAGAGCCGGGTTCCAGTTCCCTCTTAGACATGGAAGCCAAAGTATCTGAACTTGAACTTGCCACTCTCTCAGCCCCACAAAGCCTCAGGCTGAATCAAGCCAGCTGGAGAACCTTTTTTGCATCAGATACGGATGGCTTTGTCACGTGAACTAGGCAAGCGTGATGCAAACCAGCAGACAGGCAGCCAAGCAAGACAGGTGCTCAGAGAAAGAACAATTATGCTTGGTGTTTATGACTGATTGCTGATCCATGGAAGGAACACCTGGTAGAGGTAATGGAAGACCAATTATCCCAGCATCTGCTGGGAGACCATTTCTGCCAAGCATGGCTCATCCGGGAAATGCCTCGCTTGTTCTGCTACGCTATCCAGAGGATGGAGGAAAGCACCAGCTATTACAGGTAGTCCTCGACTTATGACAACAGAGCCCCAAAGTTCTGTTGTTAAGTGAATTTTGCCCCATTTTATTGTCTTTCTTGCCACAGCTGTTAACTGAATCACTACAGTTGTTAATTTACTAGCATGGTTGATAAACGAATCTGGCTTCCCCATTGATTTTGCTTGTCAGAAGGTCAGAAAAGGTATCACATGATCCTGGGGCACTGCGACCGTCATAAATATGAGTCAGTAGCCAATTATCTGAAGTTTGATCGTGAGATCATGGGAAAGCTGCAATGGTCATAAGTGTGAAAAATGATCATAAGTCACTTTTTTCAGTGCTGTTGTAACTTCGGTCACTAAATGAACTATTGTAAGTCGAGGAATACCTGTTTTGATTTGTTACGACTCCTCAGAGAAGACCTATCAGGGAGTCGAGGTGGCAGGTTCATGGGTAGGATGGTGACCATGGAATGCTGGAATTCTCTATTTTATGGGAACCGAAGCCGAGTTTATGGTGGATTTCAGAAAAGCAGCAGAAGCCACATTCCATAGTGGGAGAAGACAGCAGAGAAGGGAGGTTGGTGGGATTTCCTAAAATACTAAAAGGAAATACTAAAAGTTCAACTGCAAACAATTCCAAGGAGAAAACAAAAATGAAAAGACAGCAGAATAAACCACTAATTCTATACCAGGGGTAGGCAACCTTGGCTCTTTTATGACTCGTGGACTTCAACTCCCAGAATTCCTGAGCCAGCAAGTCCACGAGTCATAAAGGAGCCAAGGTTGCCTACCCCTGGTCTATACCAAAAACTTGGCAAAGATCTGAAAATCAAAAAGCAGAAACACAGTGTGATGAGAGAGGTAGCTGGAATTGAACATTGTCAAGAAAGCAAACGTTAGTAAGGCATGCTATAAGTAACAAAATGGCACGTCCGGAATATTTTCAAAACAAAAGAATAATCAATATACCTTCCCACTCAACAGAGATTGAAAGCTGATAGTAGGTAGGTAAGAAAATGCAGAGCTGTTAAGTAAACCAGATCACGGTTTAATCATCTCTAATAGGAAAGTTGAGATGCTCCATATAGAACAAGCAGCTCACTGGAAACAAACAGCTATCAAGCTCCCCAGTTTATTTCCTTGCCAGCTGTGCTGCTTTGGGGGGGACGGCTTTGGCAAATGGAGGGGAGGGGCTCCCCAGAAGCACCTGCAAGTTTCAAAAGAAGAAAACACAAAAGGAGCTGGAGCAGGTGGACAAAAGGTGTGGAGGGAGGCACAATTGCCTGCTGAAGGGAGAGGCAACAGGGCAGCTGGGTGGGCAGAGCAGAGGAGGCCCCAGCCAAGAAGAGGCTTAAACCAAAGAAAAACAGCAGAAAGAAGAGGGGTGAGAACCCCCCCCCCCCCAAGCTCAGGTGCTGGCTAATGAGCAAGAGAATTGTAAGGTGAGGGGACTGTGCAGAAGGCAGAGAGAGGGGAGGAAACTCTCAGCTAAGCATTTTGTATTATAAGCAACACAGTAGAAAGTAAATCCTTTTGTTCAAATATTAAGTTAGCCTACAATATACACTAGACCATTACAATAGATATGCGCACAGGTAGTCCTCAACTTACAACATTTCATTTAGTGACCAAAGTTAGAACGGCACCAAATAAAGTGACTTACGAGCATTTTTCACACATACGACCATTGCAGCATCCTCGTGGTCATGTGATAAAAATTCAGATTTTGGCTACTGGTTCATATTTATGATGGTCGCAGCGTCCCTGGGGTCACGTGATCCCCTTTTGCGAACCTTCTGAGAAGCAAAGTCAGGAAGTCGTAAGTGTGAAAAACAGTCATAAATCCCTTTTTCAATGCCCTTATAACTTTGAACACTCACTAAATGAACTGCTGCTAAGTCGAGGACTGCATATATCTGTACCCATTTGCCACCATCCCCCTGGCTACAATCAAATGGACAGATAGAGAAGACGAACTGCTAAACCGGAGCAATTTCTGCACTGCTGGATCCCTGTCAACAGGACAAGCGGCCATGATCATTCTGAATTGCAAAACTTGTGTATTAAGAGCCTCCATTTCAAGCAGTTTGTGGCTCTAATTCCCACTAATCTGCCCTCTAAAGCTCCTCTAGAGCAAGTGATTTGGTGAGGCCTGTGCGCAAAGATCCGGCATGCATGCGCAGGCAAGAAATCGCCACGACTGCCACAGGGGGCTTGATGTGGCTTCCCAAAACCTGTTTCCCTTCCTCCCAGCCATCCAAAATATCAGACTCAAAAGGTCTTGCCACTGCCCTCCGATTAAGCCACGGCCTTCCATCTCCAGCTGCCTTTCTCAATGAAAGAACCTCTGGAATTTACCTGCCCTCCCTTCTGCAGAGGGGACCTCTCTGTCCCTGTGCTCAGCAACTTCCCCTCCCTATCGGTCTCATAGGTGAGGGAGAGGAGCCTAAGCGGGGAGGATATTTTGCATTCCGCAGGAGGGTGAGTCTTGAATGTTTGATTCACTGGAAGAGTAGCCCTGATGCAAAGCAAGGCTGGGAAGCAGGAGAGGACGTTCGCCCACCACAAATGGTCTGGCGGTTGCATCCGAAATCCCATCGCCCTCAGCCGCCTTGTCATCAGCTTCTCCACTTGCTTGGCCAGATGGCAAGCAGGAAGACACAGACTTCCTCAAGGGACACTCAGAAAAATTCCACCTTGATTGGGTCATGGAGAAGGCGTTGACAGGCTTTCAGGATTTCATTACGGCACCCTAACTAGGTTACAGTACATCCCAAGTCCCAAGTCTCTTCGCAACCTCTGTCTCCTGGCCTTACCTGCTTCTCTTATTCCATAGTGATGCATACAAAAAAGTAGATTCAAGTTTCAGAAAGGCAGGTTACAACCACAGGTAGTCCTTGACTTACAACCACAATTGAGCCCAACATCTCTGTTGTTAAGTGAGACATTGGTTAAGTGACTTTTGCCTCATTTTATGACCTTCCTTGCCACATTTGTTAAGTGAATCGCTGCAGTTACTAAGTGAGCAACAGAGTTATTAAATGAATCTGGCTTCCCCCTTGATTTTGCTTGTTGCAAAAGAGGATCACGTGACCCCCCCAGGGAACACTGCGGCCGTCATAAATATGAACCAATTGCAAAGTCTCCAAATTTTGATCACGTGATCCTGGGGATCGTAACTGTGAAAAATGAACATAAGTCACTTTTTCCAGTGCCGTTGTAACTTTGAACGGTTCTTAAATGAATTGTTGTAAGTGGAGGACTTCTTGTATATGTAAGAAAAAAATCCTAACATTAAGTGCAACTCATTGATGGAGCAAATGATTGAAGAGGAGGAGGATGAGTTCTACTACTGGATAGGAGAGCTCGCCTCTGATCTCGGCCTGCTGAAGCAGTGGGGTGTCCCAATACCAGAAGCAGGCAGCCATTTTGGGACTGCTACATCTTGTGAACCATTTTCCCAAATAAAGGAGTCCAGGAAACAAATAAAGCCAGATATGAAAGAAGGAATACAGCCCCTTAAATCTACTTAAAACTGTAGAACAGTAAAACTATAGAGCAGGGCTCTTCAAACTTGGCCCTTTTATGACTTGTGGACTTCAACTCCCAGAATTCTTCAGCCAAGCATTCTGGCTGAGGAATTCTGGGAGCTGAAGTCCACAAGTCATAAAAGGGCCAAGTTTGAAGAGCCCTGTTGAAGAGTCACTTAGTGAGATGGGGACTCCCTAAGTTTGAGAAATAAAACAAAAACACAGTAAATAGCTTCTGGATGAATCTTGATGCTGGCATTACAAAGAAACTGAACAGGTAGGAATAGTACCCTCAATAGTATATAATATTGAAACTTCCGGTGGATAGCGTCGATGATGGCGGCTACATTGTAGCCGTCCTCCTGGGACGGCGTGAGAACCGCGAAGCACAGCAGAGATCAGCTGTCCCGCGGCTCGAAATCCCCCTCCCGGGTGAAGGGAGGGGGTAGAGAATCACCCGAATAGAGGTAGAGCCTCTTAAACCCCCCAGGATTTTTCTTCTGGGGGATAGAAAGAGAGCTCCCTCGGAGTTCGGGCTGCCTCCGCCTCCCAGCTGTCTCTGTTCCTTCGGGAACAAAGCGAAACGCCGCTACCATTTCCGCATGTTTAAAAGGACCAGGTGAGTGATTTTTAAAAGCGGACAGAGCTGGATAAAGGATTGGACTTATTGATTTTTTATTTACTTTTTAGTTTAGGCTGATTTTCTTTTCTTTTTCTTTGTTTTTTGCTTGTCTGGAGAGTGAAAGTAAAATGGCGATTTGAAAGTGATTTTTTTTTTTCTCGGAAGAAAGCGAGTCAAACGGAATGTTATGGACTATTTAATTTTTTCCATTTAAACTTTTTAAACCTTTTTTTTAGAAGGTGGTTTTGTGTTTTTGAAATAGCTTTTAAACTCTCCTTTGCTTTTTATTTTCTAGAGGATTTTTTACTGTATTTTTTTTAAGAAGGAAGAAGAGGAAATAAGATTTTTCCTTTTTTAAAAAATGGCTTCAAAGAGGCAAGCAGCTTCTACAGTTCCTAAGGTGGCTTCTTCCCCTGTGATCTTACCGGTACAACAACCTAAAGCTACACCGGTACAACAACCTAAAGTTACACCATCATCTTCTCCTCCTCTGCCAGTATTATCTGTACAAGACATGAAAGATATAATGGGAAATGCTGTATCTCAAATCAGAGAGGAAATGAAGGACCTTTTAGATCAGAACAAAACTGAAATTAGAGGGGAAATGAAGAATCTGTTAGAGCAGAATAACACTATTTTGAGGCAAGATATAGTTATGGCTCTATCAGGACTGGCTTCTGTGATTGAGAAGCTTGATTCAAGGGTTGAAGAGGTTGCAGAAAAGGTTGATACCCTGGAAGATAAATTTGAAGGCATGGAAAAAAAGATGGAAATTTCACAAGATGATATTGTTATGTCTCAGTATAGGGAAATGGAATACGCTTTAAGAATCAGGGGTCTGAAAGAGGATATGCAACAAGATCTGGCAGAAATTGTGGTAAATGACTTTGCTGTTATTCTGAATAGGGAGAAAGATGGAATACTTAGAGAAGTGGAAAAAGTTTACAGAGTCAATTCCTGGGTCGCAAAACAGAAGAATTTACCAAGAGATGTGGTGATTTATTTTGCAAAGAGATCTCTGCGTAATGAAATTATACAAGCTTTCTATAATAAGAGGTTTCAGATTGCTGCTCAAGATGTCATTATCTTAAAGGAGATCTCATCTAAAATTTTAAGAAAGAGAAAAGATTTTGCTTTTCTAGCTAATGAACTTAAAACAAGAATGATGCCATTCAGATGGGAGATTCCGACGGGTATTGTTGTGAGCCATGCGGGGACGCGTTACAGACTCAATACAGTTACTAAAGCAAAGGAGTTTTACAGTTCGGTCCTGGGAGCAGGCTCACCATCATTTATGATGCAGAAAGCTTTGGATGGTAAAGAGGTGGAACAACAGTCTGAAGGACAAGGTGTGATGGTTGCTGGAAAGCCACAGGTGGAGTGGTCGCGACAAACAGAGATCAAAGAGCAAAGAATGACCCGTGCAGCACATAGACGCAAGGAAAAGGAACAACAGAAGAAAGAAGTTAAAGAATCTCTTCAAGAAATTGCTTCGTTGCCGGTGGGAGGAGCAAGACCCAAGAGTTCTGCAGCACATTCTTCTATGGCAGATCTTCAAGCAGTCTTCTCCAGGCTCTTGGTTAAGGGAGATGGTAAAGCTCCTGACCTGGAATGCTAATGGCCTTAATTCCCCCCAAAAGAGAAAGAAAATCTTTCATTACTTAAAGCAACATAATAATGATATTATTTGTTTGCAGGAAACACATATTTTATCTAAAGACCAAAAACATTTAGCCAATGCTCGTTTGGGATCTCATTTTGTATCTTCTGCTCCTGGGAAAAAAGGGGGAGTAGTCATTTATGTTAAGCAAAATTTATCAGCCTGTTTGGTAGAATCTGATCTTCAAGGGAGATATGTTATGATTGAGGTTGGTTTATATGGGAAGAAAATACTTATAGTGGGGTTGTATGCACCAAACCAACAACAGGAACAATTTTACAGATTGTTACATCAGAAATTAACTTTGTTGGATTATAGATCTGTGATATTAATGGGTGATTGGAATGGTGTGTTAGATATATAAAGAGACAAAAAAGGATCTTCTACTTTTTTAAAACAGGCTAAACTACCTAAAGCCTTTTTTGATTTGAAAGAGGACTGGGAGCTGAGAGACTACTGGCGGGAATGCAATCAGGAGGAGAGAGACTTTACTTTCTTTTCAGACAGACACCAATCCTTTTCAAGAATTGATTTTTTCTTGATTACAACTGATTTATATTTTAGGGTAAAGAATGTTAAGATTTTTCCTAGGACTTTGACGGACCACAGTCCAGTTTGGATGGAGTTGGCGGATGAAAAAGAGGAGAGGAGATCGTGGAGGATTAATGAGAACTTATTTAGACAAGAAAAGAATGTTCAAAAATTAAAGGAGCATTTAAAGGATTATTTTGTTTTAAATATGCATAAGGGAACATCAATGTCAATGGTATGGGATGCAGGTAAAGCCTTCATGCGTGGGATCTTGATACAAATGAATAATACTCACAGACAAAAGCAGATTCAGAAACGTAAGGTTTTGGAAGACGAGATTAAATTAAAAGAAAAAATTTTGATTTCAAATCCTACAGATGAAAAGGTTAAAGAATCTATAAAATTGCTTAAATCACAATTTAATATGTTGATGGCTGATCAAACTGCAACTAACTTACTGTATATGAGACAAAATACATTTTGTAATGCTAATAAACCAGGGAGATGGTTGGCCTACCAACTTAGAAAGCAACAGAGACAGAGAATTATAGATAAAATAAATCATAATGGTAAATTGGTATATCAGAAGGAGTTGATTAAGAAATCTTTTTTAGATTATTATCAAAAATTATATAAGAGTACTAAAATACAGGTCTCAGATATAGATAATTATTTAAATGAAGCCAACTTCCCTAAATTAACAGAAGATCAGAAACAAGAAATTAATAGTCCAATTATTAGTGAGGAAATTGAGATAGTGATTAAAGAACTAAAATTAGGTAAAGCACCGGGTACGGATGGTTTGACATCTATTTATTATAAAACTTTGGTACAAGAGATGATTCAACCTTTAAGACAGCTTTTTAATAATATATTACAGGGTTTAGAGATTCCCCCGTCGGGTTTTATAACTGGAAGGTATATGAAGAATAATGTCAGACAAATTATTAACTTATTAGAATATCTAGATAAAAATAATCAAGTCTCTGCAGGATTGATATTTTTAGATGCTGAGAAAGCTTTTGACCAATTGAATTGGCAATTTATGTTAAGACTAATCGATAAAATGAACTTTGGAGAAAAAATTTCACAAGCTCTTGGTGCTATTTATCAAAAACAAACGGCACAACTTATAGTTAATGGGGGCTTGTCAGAGGTTTTTATAATAGAAAAGGGGACTAGACAGGGATGTCCATTGTCACCTTTGCTGTTTGTTTTAACTTTGGAAATATTGTTGATTAAAATTCGAGAATCACAGCAAATAAAAGGAATAGAAGTTAACAAAAAAGAATACAAACTAAGAGCTTTTGCAGATGACTTGGTGGTTACCCTGTCCCAACCTACTCACTCCGTAATAGAGTTATTACAATTGATATATCAATATGGACGGGTTTCGGGTTTTAAAATTAATAACAATAAGACTAAAATATTACCCAAAAATATGACTAATATGGATAAGCAGATTTTGGTTAATCTGACAGATTTTGAGGTTGTTGATAAGGTAAAATATCTGGGGGTTACTTTATCTGTTTCTAATGTAAAATTGTATAAAAATAATTATGAAAGGTTGTGGGTCAGGATACAAAGAGACTTGAAAAATTGGGAGAAGTTGCAATTATCTCTTTTGGGAAGAATTGCAGTGATTAAAATGAATGTCCTGCCTAAATTCCTTTTCTTATTTTAAATGATACCTATCTTAAAGAATGAGGTCAATTTAAATGAATGGCAGAAAGGTATCAAGAAATTTATCTGGGCGGGGAAAAAACCAAGAGTAAAGCTTAAAATTATACAAGATATTCGTGAGAGAGGTGGACTCAAGGTACCGAATTTGAAATTGTATTATGATGCTGTGGCCTTAACATTAATTAGTGATTGGGTTAATTTAACAAATGTAGAAATACTCCTCTTGGAGGGTTGGGATTTACTTTTTGGATGGCATGCCTATTTAATTTTTAATAAAAAAGTTGACCGGGTTTTTAAATCCCATATTATAAGGATTTCTTTACTTCGGGTTTGGAGGAAATATTATAGAAGTGATTCTAAAATACCATTATGGGCTATACCTTGGCATGCGATAGAGGGGATAAGGAGAGGAGTTAAGATGGATAGTGTTTCTTATGCACAATTGCTTAGATGGGATAGTAAAATTTGGCAGTTAAAATCTTTGGAAGATTTAGCACAAGAAAATATTATATATTCATGGTTTCAGTATAGACAAATAGCAGACAGATGGAAGATAGATCGTAATGTGGGCTTGCTTAGAGAAGATGAAAATTTTATTAAACAAGTAAAAGATCAAAGACAAACTCATATTAAGAGAATTTATGGGTTGCTAGTAGAATTGGACTCAGAACCAGAATTAATTAAAGAATGTATGATTAAATGGGTACTGTTACCGATTGTGATACCAAGGAGGTTATATTGATGTTAAATTTAATTACAGCTGCAAGGTTGTTAGTAGGGCAATACTGGAAGAAGGAATCTTTGCCTACTTTGCAAGAGTGGTTTTTTAAAGTACCCTATCTGGCGGAAATGGCAAAGATTTCGGCCTTTTTAAAGGATCAATCGCAAGAGAAGTTTTTTGTGGTATGGGAAAAATGGATAGATTTTATACAACATAAGTTGGATATAAAAAAATATTACTTAGTTTATCAATAATTTATATACAAATTTTAATATTTTATAGATTGTATTATTTCTTTTTCTTTTTATATGTTTTATTATTATTTTACTTTCTTATATTTCTTTTCTTCTTTCTTTCTCTTTATTCTTCTTTTTTTTAAGTATTTTCTTTTTTTTTCTTTAATATTTATGTCTTTTATATATATATATATTATTGTTAATTATTCTATTAGTAGTTTAAGTAACGTATTTAGACTTATCTATGGTTTATATTTTTTTTTAAGAATTCAAAAAAATTTAATTAAGCCTATATTCAGCTCTGGGAAAGTTGAGGGAGGGAGTGGGAGGGTTGGGGTGGGTTGGGGAGGGTTGTTTTTTCTTATTTTGTAAAATTTTAAAAATTTTCAATAAAAAAAATAGTATATAATATTATCATGATTATCACTCCTATGTTTTAACAAGGGTTTTTTATTGTCTGTTTTCTGTTGCTTTTTCATTTGCTTTACTTAATTCATCTCCCCAATATGTGCTTTGCTTGCTCATTGCTTGCTTTTTTATTGTCCATCAAGCATTTTCACCCACACTTATTTTAACCTTTTGGGATAAATCAAGTATTTGAGCCAATCATAGCAATTTAATATTTTTTGTTTTAAGCCAAATGAACACTGTATTTAAATTAGGAGCTGTGAAATACATCTGTCCCAAAGTAAATGACCACACATCGAAATGAGGAGGAATTTCCTGGCAGTGAGAACGACTAGTCAAGAGAATAGCTTGCTTCCTGGAGTTGTGGGTGCTCCATCACTGGAGGGTTCCAAGGATACTTTAGATAACCGTTTGTCAGGAATGGTAAAAGGACTCCTGCCTCAGGTAGGGGGTTCACAACAAGACGTCCAAGGTCCCTAGAATTAAGGAGAAAATTTCTAACATTAGAGCAATCAACCAATGGAATAGCTTGCCTTTGGAAGTTGTGGGCGCTCCTGTTTGAGCAGGGGGTTGGACTAGAAGACCTCCAAGGTCCCTTCCAACTCTATTATGTTCTATGTTCCTTCCAGCCCTGGTATTCTATGTGCTTTGGCTGTTATAAATACATAGGCATTGCAGTTTAATAGCTCAAACTGCTTAGTATCTTAGCCACTGGTAATGTAATCATGCAAATTCAGAAGTTTATTTGCAATTGCTGATAATTTTAGACCCCCTCATAGTCCAGGGGGGACTGAAGAATAATGAAGGACGAGCAATTTATTTCTTAAAAGCTGTTTTCCTAATAATAGATTTAACAAATTTGTTCCAGATGTTCAGTTATGCTCCTGGTAGCTTTCTTGTGGTTTCAGTGAGATTTTTCAACCAAACCTCAAAAAGCACTAAAAACAAACTTTACATCATTCCTGCCATTCATAAGGAGTGCCAAGGAATGGGGCATCGAATTACAACAACGTTCTGTTTCAAGATGACGCACACACAAGTTTATCATGGTTGAGCAAGAAGTTACCCCCGTTTCTTCAGACTGTATGTGGCAAAGCTGGCTCAGAAAATGTTTTTTTTTTTTTAATATTTTATTAAGTTTTTTCAGGGTGGGAAAAAGCAAGGGTGATAGCAATGATGGGCCACAGTTTGTGCAGGCGGTACCAAGAGCAAATAATGACTGAATTTAGAATCTGCACGAAGGAATAATCTCTTTTTCTTCCCTATTCGGTCATTTTCACCCACTATCTTGTGGAGATTTGAAGGAGAGGGCAAGATAAGACCTCACCCTCCTAGGGGCAGCACAGTTTAATTGGACCTGCCCCACTTCCTAGAGCTTTGCTTATTACCTAATAGCATATTGATAATATTGCTTGTACATTGCGTTGGACATTTTTATGCTGAAATATAATATGATTGTTTTATTTTGGTTCAGCCTTGAAAAATTCCAACAGTATGTTTTTTTTTTTAAAAGTTGATGTACAGCTTAAGGTGTTGTATAAACTCAGCCAATATTAGTTTAATCCAGTGATTTGCATACAGATAGTCCTTGACTTACAACAGTTCATTTAGTGACCGTTCAAAGTTATAACTTCACTGAAAAAAGTGACTTATGACCGTTTTTCACGCTTACGACCATAGCATCATCCCCATTGTCAAGTGACCAAAATTCAGACGCTTGGCAACTGGTTCATACTTATGACGGTTGTAATATCCTGTTGCCATGTTATCTCCCTTTGCGACCTTCTGAGAAGCAAAGCCAATTGGGGAGCCAGATTCAATGAACAACTGGGTTTTTAATTTAACAATCGCAATGATTCACTTAACAATTGTGGCAACAAAAGTCGTAAAATGGGGCAAAACTCACTTAACAAATGTCTCACTTAGCAACATAAATTTTCGGCTCCATTATGGTCATAAGTCAAGAACTACGTATACTAACGTTTATACTCTTAGAAAAATAATTTTAAAAAAGGAAGCAGAGGCACCAGTTCTTAACATCACCATTTTTTATTATGACCAGTTTGGACAAAAATTCACCCTGGGGTGAAGAACCCCGTCCAATAAGTTGACTTAAGCAAGTATATTTGGCTGTTGATGTAAACCCTTGAGAGTGGAACAGTTCACCTGGCAGGATAAAACAAAGCCCCATTTCCATTACACCAAAGAGAGATGCAAACGCTGGGAGAAACTCCTTACTCAAGACATTAATGCCTATGGCACAAACTGTCTACATTTTCAAAAGGCAACACTTGGATTGAACAAATTGTTGGCAGAGGATGCAAATTCACAGGTGTGCACAAGATGAAGCCAATATTTTTTTGTGATTATAAGCAAGCAATAGGGAAAATATATCAGCAGCAGCAAAATAATAATAATAAATCTAAGCAGAATGGAAGTCTGCTCTAACTATCACTATCTGATCCAGAAATATCCTACCGGGGAGCCCCTTCAACAACGGCAAGGATTTAAGTTATGATTTTGGGGTCAGAGGAGATAGAAATCTGGGGAAAGCATCTTCTGAATCAAGGGGGCCAGGGCTTTTCAACCAGTGGTACGGGTACCACTTGTGGTACATTGGCCCCTGGCAGGTGGTACATGACCATCCTAGAAAAGTGGTAGCGGGGGAGGGGAATGAGCTGAACCGGTGGCAGCACCGCACAAGCCTGAGCGAGAGACGGCTGGAGCTGCAGGGCTGTCAGGGCTAAGTGGAAGCGCCAAGATCAGGGCCAGGCTCCAGCTGGAGCTCAGCGCTGATCCTGGTGCTTCTGCTGAGCCCAGAAGAAGTGCCGATCAGCTGGAATGTTGCAGCATCTCCAGGGTCTTGTGATTTACATTCAGATGCTTGGCAACCGATTCCTATTTATGACGGTCACAGTGTCCCAGGGTCATGTGAAGTTACCAAAACCTGCTGCAACCACCCAAAAACCAAACACCCCCCATCCCACCCCCGCTGCCAATCCTCAACAGAAATGCTCACAACAATGAAAACCTCGGACAGGAGGAAGAATGCTGCCAGGTGGGCAGGCAGGTGTCTTGCTCGGCTGTGGCTTGGGGGCACTTTTTTCAGTGCCACTGTCACTTCGAACAGTCACTAAGCGAACTGTTGTAAGTTGAGGACTACTTGTACTTTATCACTTTTTCCTTTTTTTTTTTTGGGTCATCAAATTTTTGACATCTTGCTAGGTGACTGGTGGTCCTTGGATGTTGCTGTATCCTAAAAGTGGTACAGTGGATGAAAAGGTTGAAAAGCCCTGCTCTAAACCAGCCCAGGGTCTAAGAGCTGCGTGAAGAATGGCTAGAGATCACTCTCAACTTACAACAGTTCATTTAGTGACCATTCAACATTACCACAGCACTGAAAAAAGTGACTTATGACCATTTTTCATGCTTACGACCGTTGCAGCATCCCCAGGGTCACGTGATCAAAATTCAGGCACTTGGCAACTGACTCATATTTATGATGGTTGCAGCGTCCCCTTTTGCGACCTTCTGACAGGCAAAGTGTCAATGCTGCAAATACTGTATATTCTTGCTTTGACAATATGCAAAACTGTCTGGTAATTACTGGATTAATACATAGCTTAGAGTGGGGGAGGGGGGGAAAACGCCCGGGAAAGAAAGAGGAAGTAAACTTTTGACCTTCACACTAATTGGATAATGTGACTTGTGACTGCAAGACAAGGGAGGGGTTTAGCAAGAAAAGATTGATGCCAGAGAGAGGAAGTCAGATTCTGGCATCAATACGTCCATGATGGTGACCAGCAAAATTGTAGCTCTGTAATAAAGACTTTAGGAAACATGCCTGAAAGTTCTTTGAAGTGCTTCATTAGTCGGAACCTGTGACACAAAGTTAATGGCGGAAGCCGGATTGACTTTACAACCAGGTTGCTAAACTTATCAACTGCAGTGATTCGCTTAACACTGTGGCAAGAAAGATCGTAAAATGGGGCAAAAACCACTTAACAAATGTCTCGCTTAGCAACATAAATATTGGGCTCAACTGTGGTCATTAAGTCGTGGACTACCTGAAATAAGCGGATGCTGAATTCCAACAAGACAAAGGAACTATGATAAAGGAAGCCACCATAAACCGTTGGGGAATCCAGCATATTATCAGCAAGGTTGCCCTCCTCTCAGAAAGAACAGGTCCAGCTTTTGGCCCTAAGTCCACCCTTATCAGTAGATTAAGAGACTGGTTCAGGTACCACTGTGGCTGCCTCTGGCACATGGGAATTCTCAAGCTGAATCTCCTGCAATGCGTGTTCATGGGATTGGCCTACAAGCCACTGTGAATTTTTGGATCACCAACACCCTACCAAACATAAGGAAAGCCTATGCCTGCATGGAAATTGGCGAGACAGACCACGGAAATGCTGTTGAGTATTTCCACAAAAGGAGAAGGAATCCAAAGGGATAGATCAGGAAAATTTGTTTTAGACAAGCAAAAGATATACATGAGGTTGTTCTACAGTATGTTAAAAACAAACTGTCAAAAAGGCATAGAGAGATGATAATGGGAAATTTCAACAACCTTGAAACTAATTACTGGAAACCCAAAAGACAGAGAATCCATACATCATCATCATCATCATCATCATCATCTTCTTCTTCTTCTTCTTCTTCTTCTTCTTCTTCTTCTTCTTCTTCTTCTTCTTCTTCTTCTTCTTCTTCTTCTTCTTCTTCTTCTTCTTCTTCTTCTTCTTCTTCTTCTTCTTCTTCTTCTTCTTCTTCTTCTTCTTCTTCCTCCTCCTCCTCCTCCTCCTCCTCCTCTTCCTCTTCCTCCTCCTCCTCCTCCTTCTTCCATATCTGTTATCGGACGTTGGCTATCACGCTGGCAATCCTGTTTTTATCAGCAGCCGCACGAAAAAGTGCTGCTGAGTTTTGTCCAAACCAGTCCCTTAGATTTTGAAGCCACGATGTTCTTCTTCTGCCTGGACCTCGTTTGCCCTCAATCTTTCCCTGGAGGATTAAATAGAGTATTTTTCTGGGTGTCGCATCACATTTCTGAAATATTGTTTTGATATCATCATTATCATCATCATTTTTGATGACCTCATTTGTCAAAAAGTGGACAAAGAAACAAGGGGATCTGCTTCCTGAGTCTAGCCTTTCCAATAGGGAAGAATGGACTGAAAAAGTGCATTTAATTTGGGAGGTAGTGATCACATTATTCATGATACCGGGGCAGAAGAAGAATATAGACAGTAGATTTCGGAAAGGTAAAACAGATTGAATGGCGTGAAACCCTGAAGAAAAAAATATCCAGAAAAAATGGAGAACCCTGCAATTTTAGATACTGAAGCTATGGTTGCAAACAATGCCCATTAGACATCAAATGGCGTAAATGAGATCTATGTGGATAAGCTTTTTTAAATTCTGGAAGGATAAAGGGACATATATAAAAATGAAAGGGGTAGCATATCAAAGAAAGAGACAGAATAGTCAGCAGAAACTACAGTTATGTCAGAAAGGCTGAAGTTCAGAACGAGTTGAGACTTGTGGAAATGTCTAAAACAAAGCAGTACAAAAAAACAGATTTTCAGGTACATTGGAAACAAAGACAAAGAGAGTGTAGGTCTGTTGCTAGGAGAAAAGTATGAATTGGCAACAGGAAACAGCAAGAAAGCAGTCTTAATCCTTACTGTATTTTGTGCCTGTCCATAGCTGACCATTATTCGGCCACTTGCGGAAGAAAGGAGCTCCAGCTCAGGAGATGGTAAAAAAAAAACAAAAAAAACATTTATTTCCAATTAATTTAAGTCTGAGAGCCAGAAGAATTGGAAGAGTCTAGGAATTAATGGTAGCAAAGAGAAACAAAAGCAGAACTATGGCCTGTAATATCAAAGAATTGTCAGAGACCTGCCAAGGTCCCAGAAGACGAAAGAAAGAAAGAAAGAAAGAAAGAAAGAGAGAGAGAGAGAGGGGGGGAAAGAAAGAAAGAAAGAAAGAAAGAAAGAAAGAAAGAAAGAAAGAAAGAAAGAAAGAAAGAAAGAAAGAAAGAAAGAAAGAAAGAAAGAAAGGTGGTGGAGGAGTGGACCGAATGCAGCATTGCAGGCTAACTATGCCAACTCAGCAGTTCGATCCTGACCGGTTCAAGGTTGACTCAGCCTTCCATCCTTCCCAAGTCAATAAAATGAGGAGCCAGATTGTTGGGGGCAACAGGCTGACTCTGTAAACCGCTTAGAGAGGGCTGTAAAGCATTATGAATTGGTAAATAAGTCTAAGAGCTATTGCTGTTGCCATTGCTGTTGAAGTCCCTATCTTCACAAGAGGGGAAAAGAAGAAATGACAGACCTTTCATCTTGGTGTCTATATTGGGCAAGGTCTTCAAACAGATGACCAAGCAGTTTTTGAGCACTTGGATAGCCATGCTACAATTAATAGGAGACAGCACAGACGTATGGCACCTAAATCTTTGCAAACTAACTCCTCCTTTTTGATAGACTTACTAGTTTAACAGATTGGAAGAATGCCATGGACAAAGTGGTACCTTGACTTCAGGAAAACATTTCACCAAAATTCTCACGATACCATTATTGATTTTAAAAAAGGTAAACTATAAGGTAGATGGATTCATAAGTAGCTGAATAGAGATTGTAATGAATAATGAATGTCAGTTTGGCAAATCGTACTGAGTGAAGTGCCACAGAGCTCCACTCAAGGTTCTGGGCTATTCAATAGTGTTATCACTGATCTAAATAATGGTGCTGAGCGGGATAATTATCCAATCTGGAAAGGATACAAAATTAGGAGAACAGCTTCATACTTCTGAAACAAAAGAAAAGGTCCAAAAAGATCTAGACAGATTTGAACAGAGACCCGAAATAAACAAAGCAAATGGGAAAATCCAATTTTTAAGATAATTCTTAGACAACAAATCAGACAACAAGGATGTAAGGGGTGAGAAGGGGCACCCAGGCATGTAACAGGAGATGCAACAAGCAAATGCAGGGTCAGCCATAAAGGACTCAGAGGCCTAATTGCAAACCTGCCACAACTTAAACATCTAAATAGAAACTCGCCTTGGCGTCATTTCTTGAGAAAGGTATAGTTTATTAGAGACCAAGTGTATTGTAATAGTGCAAAGCCAGAATTGAAAATCGCATGCCAAAATCATTACATTCTACTCTTCCCTCCCTTAACTCTCTCTCATTGCTCCCCCCCCCCAGCGTAACCAATCAGGTTCAGGCAAGATATTGTCCTAATAATGGTGGGTTCAAGCACAGGTTGATATGCAGCTCCCTCCTTCTTCCAGCTAGGTCAGTGGTGGCGAACCTATGGCACGCATGCCAGAGGCGGCACTCAGAGCCCTCTCTGTTGGCACACGCGCCACCACCGCCAGCAACAGGTCCATCAGGCCACCACCGCCGCCCGGAACAGGAGCCCCGCCCAGCACAAGGAGGCGAAGCAGCCAAC
Organism: Crotalus adamanteus; assembly: GCA_039797435.1. Taxonomy (NCBI): domain Eukaryota; kingdom Metazoa; phylum Chordata; class Lepidosauria; order Squamata; family Viperidae; genus Crotalus; species Crotalus adamanteus. Next base: position 23,560,009 of record CM077928.1, read on the forward strand.
TAGCAAGCTCGAGTAGAGCTGGTAAAGCAGAGGTCACCAACCATTGTCGATTGGTGGACTGGAAGAAAAGGGAGGGGAAAGCATTTTACATGCGTGCATGCATGCACGGGACTGCGAGCATGCACGTGCTGCAAATGGGGCGGGGCTAGTTCCTGCGTGATACTCATTAGCCCTGCCCCGTTCTTACGTAGTGCAGCACCTTGTATCCGCACCTTGCGGTGCGGCGGCAGCCATTTTTGTGCCTTGCAGCACGGTGGCCCATTTTTGTGCCCCCAGTTTTTGCGTGCCAGAGGCAGCACTCAGAGGCACCACCAAGGATGAAAGCCATCTTGAAAGTATTAGGTGAATATTTGAGGAAAAAGAAATGACATTGCTATAGGTGTGTACTACAGGCCACCCAACCAAGCAGAGGAAATAGAGGGATTTTTTTGCTAATCAGCTAGCTGAAGTCTGCAGAAAACACACAACTATAGTAATGACATCAACTGGGAGACAAATCCTGCAAGGAATGGGAGGTCAAACAGGTTCCTGACATGTCTAGCTGGCAACTTCATTATCCAAACAGAGGAGGGGGGGGGGAACTAGAAGGACAGCTATGCTGGACTTCATTGGTACTAGCAGGCGTGAAATGGCTGAGGGAGTGAAAGTTGTCAGAACTTTGGGGGAGAGTGAGCAGCCATGCCATACTAGAATTTGCCATAATGCAGCCACAAGTAACTGAATAAAGAGAGACTACTCTTTTAGACTTTAAGAAAGCTGACTTCAAACTAAGAAAGATATGAAGGAGTTCAAGGATAGAAATTCTAGAAGGAAAAACAGGTGAGGATACTTGGGAATCTCTGAAAAATGAGTTAATAAAGGCCAAAGCAAAAACAATACTACAGATAAACAAAAACAAAAGATACCACACAAGACCAGCACACTTGCACAAAGAGCTCTCTGACAAACTGAGGGGCAAAGAGGACAAATATAAAAAAGTGAAAGGAGGGCATATAACTAATGGTAGAATATGAGAAGAAGGTGACAGGCAGCAGGGAGAAAGCAGAACTGCTCAATTCCTTCTTTACATCTGTCTTCACAAAAGCAAAAAAAAGTCCAACCTGTCAAAAGCAACACTATGGGGGACAGAACAGGAATGCAGGTCAAGAGAAGGGGTGTTGTCTTACCTGAACGCCTTTTCTCAGCAGGATGATGTAGAATCCACGGATGGGTTATTACAGCCTTCCTGCTCAGCAGACTAGGTCAGAACTTTGGCCACGCCCCTCTTTTGGGAGTGACTCCAGTTTTGACGAGGCGAAGCAGCTCTGACGAATGTCAACTCAATAGCTCCAATTGTGATACGCCTGCCTAGACTATTTATGTGGGAGGGTGTGGATTCTACATCATCCTGCTGAGAAAAGTCATTCAGGTAAGACAACGCCCCTTCTCCAGCAGGATGGCTGTAGAATCCACCGGATGGGACATACCAAAGCCCTCATGTCCCCTCGGGAGGGAAAAGTCTAGGCCCTAGAATCATAAGAAACAACCTGTTGAAGTACACGCCTGCCAAACGCGGCGTCAGCCGCCGCAAAGGCATCCACACGGTAATGTCTGACAAATGCCGAAGGAGAAGACCAAGTTGCGGCTCTGCAAATCTCGACTGAAGCTTGCGTGGACCACGCAGCCGACGCAGCAGCACTACGTGTCGAGTGAGCCGTGACATGTGAAGGAACAGGAAGAGACAATGAAGAATAGGCCTGAGTTATACAGGCCCTAATCCACCTACCTATGGTAGAAGAAGAAACTTTCTTCCCCATTGCTGAAGGTTGAAAAGATACAAATAGAGCCTCCGACTTACGAAAGGAAGAAGTACGCTTCATGTAGTAATGCAGAGCCCTGTGTACGTCTAGCTTATGCCACTCACGTTCCAACCTGTGCCTGGGATTAGGACAGAAATTGGGAAGAATTAGTTCCTGAGATCTGTGAAAAATAGTGTTTACCTTTGGAATGAAAGCGGGATCCAGCCTGAGGACCACTCTGTCATTGAAGAAGGTGCATAACTCCTCTCTCACTGAAAGAGCCGCTAATTCTGATATTCTTCTGGCTGAGGTAATAGCCACCAGAAAAGCTACCTTCAAGGACAAAAAATGTAAAGAACACGAACTGAGAGGTTCAAGTGGAGCTGAAATCAGGGCCTTCAACACCTTGGCTAAGTCGCAAGAAGGATAGCGATGTACAATGGGAGGTCTGGTATCGACCACCCCCTTTAAGAAGGTGCTGACTGCCGGATGTTGCGACAAAGTACTGGAATTGTCGCAGGAAAGGATAGAGGAAAGAGCCGCTAGTTGCCTGCGGATGATACTGGGCGATAGACCAAACCTTCCAATAGGTAATCTAGGATGTTTGGGATAGTGACCGAGAGTGGGTCTAATGTATGCACAAGACACCACTTGCAGAAGCCCTTCCATGTGGCGTCATAGATCCTGTTTGTTGAAGGGCATCTAGAAGCCTGTATCAACCACGGACGCCGTGGCCAATGTGGAGCAATCAAGATTACCTCTGCTCCTTCCAGGATCAACTTGCATATGGTCGCCGGAATCAGAGGAAGAGGCGGGAAGGCATACAATAGCTGCGCCAGCCATCGACATCGAAGGGCATCCGTGCCCTCCGCTCCCTGTGTCTGAAATCTGGAGAAGAACCTGGGAATCTGAGTATTTGTCAGGGTGGCAAACAGGTCCAGGTGGGGTCGACCGAACCTCAACGTGATCTACTGGAACAGAGCTGGATCCAGTTGCCACTTTGCATGGTCTAACTTGACTCTGCTCAGGGAGTCTGCCTGGCGGTTTGCCTCCCCCGATATGTGTTCTGCCCTTATGGAAGCCAGGTTTGACTCCGCCCAGACACCCAAGGCCGATGCCTCTCGCATCAGGTCCCAGGACCTGGTCCCTCCTTCTTTGTTGACGTGTGCCTTGGCCGCCACGTTGTCTGTCCTGACGAGGACATGCTTCCCCCTGACTAGGGGAGAGAATTGAAGGAGCGCCAGGTGAATGGACCGAAGTTCGAGCCAGTTGATGTTTTGGGCGAGATCCAAGTGAGACCACTGTCCCTGGGTCAGGTGGGTGCCCAGGTGAGCTCCCCAACCGAACAGACTCGCGTCTGTTGTAAGGATGACCCGGTTCGGTTCCCTGAATATGGCTCCCTTGGTCATCGCAGATGTTGTCCACCAAAGAAGGGACCGCAATGTGTGGTGTGGAACTGTGACCTTCCTGTTGGAAGCACTGAGATTTCGCTTTTGGTAAGGAAGAAGAAACCACTGTAAGAGCCTGGAGTGGAGCCTGGCCCACGGAACAATGCCCGTGCAAGAGATCATCTTTCCGAGGAGCTTTGACAACTGTGCCAGAGGCACTCTCTTGTCCTTGCGAACCAGATGAACCAGTTTCCTGATGCTGGTCCAGCGCTCCTGAAAAAGATATACCCTGCAATGGGACGAGTCTATTATTGCTCCCAGGTGTTGTAGTCTCCTTGTTGGAGTGATGTGGCTCTTCTTGAAGTTCACGGAGAACCCGTGATTCTGCAGGATCAGTATCGTAGTCTGAACATCCCGTTTTGCTGCCTGAAAGGAGCTGGACTGGACTAGCATATCGTCCAGGTAATATTGCACGCGCACCGGCCTCAGCCTGAGGTGAGCCGCTATGACTGCTAAAACCTTCGTGAAGACTCTTGGGGCTGAGGACAGGCCGAATGGTAGGGCCCTGTATTGGTAATGCCGGTGCGCGTAGCAAAACCTGAGGAACTTGCGATACTGAGGGTGGATGGGAATATGCAGATACGCCTCTGTGAGGTCTATCGAAGAGAGAAAGTCTCCCTTCCTGATGCTGGCCAATATGGATTTTAGGGACTGCATCTTGAACCTTCTGTAGGTCACAAAATAATTTAATCCCTTTAAATCCAGTATTGCCCTCCATCCCCCTGAGGATTTGGGGACCAGAAACAGAATGGAGTAAAACCCCATTCCCTCCTGCTCCTTTGGTACTGGTTCTATAGCCTGAATTTCGACCAGATGAGATATGGCCGAAGTCATCAGGTCTGTCTTGAGCCTGTTTCGGGAGAGAGGGCATCTTATAAAGCGGTTTGGTGGGGGAGAGTAAAATTCTAAGGTGAGACCATACTTGATAGTCTCTACTACCCAAGCGTCTGAGGTGGTACTTTCCCAGATGTCGCTGAACCTTTGTAGTCTGCCCCCAATGGGAGAGCCCTCCCTGGCGTCACTTAGACTGCCTGTAAGCGCGGCCTCCTGCTCCCCTGAATGGGCGCTTAGCCTGAAACTGGCCTCTGGCTCCAGTGTTTTGGCGATCCTGGAAACGATCCTGCCTGGGATAGAAGGATCGCGAGCCTCTCGACCAGTCCCAGAATTGCCCTGATCTAAAGGGCTGCCTCCACTCCCAGGAACTGCTGGGACGAAAGGCTTGTTTACGGAAGTTCTGAGATGTCCTCCTGTCTAGTTTCTTGGAGGGATGTACTGGGACCTTGTGCTTGTCCTTGCCCTCACTAACATGTGGATCCAGAATGGAGCCAAACAAATGTGTCCCGGTGTATTTAGACAAGGACAGACGCCACTTGGCTTTCAGGTCTGTCCTCCAATGCTTCAGCCATAGGAGCCTACAAGAGGCAACTGTGGCAGCTATTGATCTTGCAGAATATTTAGTGGAGTGCAATGTGGCGTCTGCTACGTATTGTGAAGCAGCCAAAATCTTAGCCAAAGTTTGATGAATTCTAACCTGATCTGGTGGGACGCTGGTCTGCAATTCGCGTAGCCACATGATACAGGCCCTGGCGAAGAAGGAGGAAGAGGTTGCCGCCTTGGCCGCCCATGCCAAAGCCTGGTGAGCCCGACGGAGAGAGTGCTCAAATTTCTTATCCTCGGCCTTCAGAGCCTCTGCCATGGGATGGCGGATGTAGAGAATAGTGAAATCAGAGGACTATCCACAGTAGGGACCTCTAACAGAGAGGAAAATGATGGAGAGACATTAAACAGTTTCTTTTCTATGCTGTTAGGCGCAGGTGGAGCAGCCAAAGAGAACCATTGTTCCTCCACAGAGATACGGAAGACCTCTGGGCAAGGAATATATTTGTCCTCTGTTACCTTCTTTGCGAACAGGGGGTTGGACTCCTGACTCATAGAAGGTCTCTCCTCCTGTACAGAAGTGAGATTAACGGTGGAAATTGCTTTGATTAATAGAGATTTAAGAAGAGAGGGGTCAAAGAGCCCTGCAGTCTGGGTCTGCTCAGGAACAGTCTCCTCATCGTCCGACAAGGGAATATCAGCTACGTCAAGGTCAACCGACTCAGCCTCACCTAACTGAGAGGAGGTTTCTGAAACCTCTGTGGCGGAAACCGTAGCCCTCCCTTTATGGGAGGAAGATTGAAAGGACAGTTGACCCTTGGAAGACATAAACTGGTTGAATGCATTCTGCATAAAGGCCTGAAACTGAGCAGACCAAATATCTTCCTGAGACCTGGTAGTATGGCCCTCTGTGACTGGACCATGCTCTGATGATGCAGATGATGAGGAGCGAGGAGAACCAATCTGCTCAGTTTCCCCCCGAGGAGACTAGGTCCTGAGAACTTCCTGATGACGAACAAATGCAGACTCGGGTCTGGGTAACTCCAATGGGGCGGGGGAAACCGTGTCAGCCTCATTGGCCCTAAGCCTTTGTGCTCTGGAAAATTGTTTTTCTAATGCCAAATGTCTCCTCAAGGCCTCTCGCTCAGCCGTTTTTGAGGGCTCCTTCTGTGTTAAATGTTTTGTTTTGGCCTTTTTCTCCCCCCCCCCCGACTCTGATTCAGTGGATCTGCGATTTTGTTGTTGTGGGAGGGGCATAGAGGAGCCCTGCGAAGCTGAAGGCGAGGCACTGTCTGCCATTGCGCACAGATATACCGAGTAGGAAATACCTGTAGGAGGGGGGGAACCCAAGTACGCAGATCAATTGACAGAGATGGAAAGAAATCAATCCTTGCTCTGTACAACTGCAATGGCTGGACAGTCAAGTGATTTGCTAAAACCCCTTGATAAGCCTGTGACAATGCCACACTAACAGAACAGTTGGAATAAAGTTTTCTCTTCTCGCTCCTTCACCAGGTATCAGTTGACTGAGTATCAGTACTCAGATATTGACAATAATATATATCAGTTCAATAATATTTTTTTTCCCCAGTGGAGAACTTCTCCTCTAGGAGCTGAGATTGTCTTGTTTCCCCCCCCCACACACACACACACAATATGGGGCTGAAATCAGACTCCCGAAATAAAGTATAAGCCCCCTCTGAGGGCTAATCAACCTTTAACAATTACCAGGAAAAAATCTCCGTGCAAAGTGTACACCAAATATGGCGAAGGCCTAAGGACACACTCAAGATGGCGTCCCGAAGGAGGTAAAACACGCCCTCAAAATGGCCACCGCCAGTGGAAACACGCGGCCAAGATGGCAGCCGCCCTCTCTGTTAGTAAACAACGTTGGATCAATAATGAGAAAACCAAGCTAAAGGAAACGAAGACAAGAGCACTAAAGAAAAGGAAATATTCCTAGTAAACAGGGAGAGCCCTGAACAACTTGCGTTTCCTGGTCGTCTTAGATCCGGAAAGAGAGTCCGCGCGGCTCCTCAATGAATCTCAGCTGCCCCAGGGCTTTCCACGCCCTAATAGTGCGGTCCGCCGGCCGTTCTAGTTGCTGGTACGAAAACGAGCGAGAACGATCTGAATCGGACGCTCTGAAGAAAGCAGGTGAAGAGCCGAAGCTCTGAGCCTGTAACGGAGCTGATCCAATGCTCCAAAGGTAAACCGACTGATTGGAGCTCTGCGCCTTTAAACGGAGCCGATCCAACGCTCCAAAAGCAAGCCGACTGATCAGCCAGAAAACCGGGCACGCAGCCAGCTGGCTGCCTACAGCCTCCAAGAATTTAAATCTATCAATTTGATTATTCAATTTGAACGATGCCAATTAAGAACAAATTTAGACTAATTAATTGAAACTCAACCAATGAAATCACTGTTAAAGAAACCTAATTTTATCCAGAGCAAAAATAAACATGTGCTGCCGAGCTCAAGACTAAGTTAAAACTGGAGTCACTCCCAAAGGAGGGGCGTGGCCAAAGTTCTGACCTAGTCTGCTGAGCAGGAAGACTGTAATAACCCATCCGGTGGATTCTACAGCCATCCTGCTGGAGAACATGTATTTGCTTTCAATGAGTTCAGATCTCTAGGACCAGATCCATCCCAGAGCTGGCAGACATGATCTCAGAACCACTGGATGAAATCTTTCAGAGATTCTGGAGCAAGGGAGAACCACCAGAGGACTGGAAAAGAGCTGATATGACTCATTTTCAAAAAGGGGGGAAAAGCAGATCCAGGAAATTACAGGCCAACCAGCTTGACATCAATACCTGGGAAAATCCTAGAAAAGATAATTAAGACTTGTGAGCACCTACAAATGAACAAGGTGATTTACTGAAAGCCATCATTAAAAGTCACAAAAACAAAGCTTATAGCATTCTTAGAGAAAGTGACGAAACAGTCAAGTTCAGAGAGCATCAAAGACTCCAATATATCTTTCACACATTTTGTTAATAAGCTGTATGTCCCCCATCCTATACCTGTGGGTTTGATTTTTTATTCCTCAGTGAAGAATTTTGTATTCCTCTATTAAATAAAATTTGGTTATTTTCAGCCCATGAAAATTTAATAGGAATTCTCTCTACCTTCAGTCATTAACAAAAAAAATTGAAGACTCAAAAGATCCAGTAGTGATGTTTATGGAGCTCCACTTGATACTCCTTTTAAATGTCATGAACATTCTTTGATTACCATTTTTAATCATCTGTATCCTCTTAGTTCTGGCGTCATTCTACCCATATTTTAACAAGCCTGCTAATAGTACAAAGTTTATCAATGAACATCATAGATTGAGAAAATTACTAGAAGTCACCATAGATTTGACAGACAAACCATATTGCCTTCTTTGACAAAGCGACTAAAGAGAACCTGGGGTCTCTTGTTCAACACCACAATGACGCCCTGAAATCCTGCAGTATACTGTATGCTGGAATAGCTAAGGTTATCTCCATCTTATAACCTGGCCAACAATAAGACTGAATTTAATCCAGATAAGCCACGTTTTCCACAAACTTGGAACTAATCCATGAAACTGCTTATCCCAAGGAACTAAAACATGGAGGTTTTCAAGAAAAGATAGGACAAGCATTTGCCTGAGATGGTATGAGGACTCCTGCCTTGGGCAGGTGATTGGACTGGAAGACCTTTAAGGTCCCTTCAAACCCTGTGGTTCGATGGGAATGAGAATTCTGTGTATTCTCAATAATGAGGCTTTCTAGTTCTTTAGTCCACGAGCAGAACAGCAGTTTTGAGCAAATCAGAGTCACAACAAGAAAGTATTCCAACAGATTTTTAAGAAGGAGAAATAAACTTGAGTCACTTAAGAAAAACACAGTCATGTCGCGTGTCTTAGACAGGTTCAAATAGAAGACTGTAAAAAATAGATTAGACTCTTTAGCAGTTGTGATGGCTGCCAAATTTCAGTAGAACTTGTAGTTTTTAAGAGTGTGTGGATTCCAAAATTTCTTGGACTACTTCCACACAGCCCAAAGGCAGAAAAGGAGTGCCAAGAACCAGGTGAACTTTTGTATATTTAGTATTACTATATTCCACCCCTAGAGCGCTCCGTTGAAAGAACAGCATTACACTTCACATAAAAATTAAGATCATACTTACAATGTGGTTAAAATTTTATTGTTAATATACTCCAGAAGCCAAAAAAATGGGGAAAAGTGAGATGAAGAAATTAAAAGCGTAAGAACAGAATCACCATCCTGGGTCCCACTATAGCTAATGAGATGTATCCCAAATGCATGGGCAGAAGGGGAGGTGAGCATCCTGTCCTCTGATGGATGAGAGATGCTGTCAAGGCTGATCAAACACCCTCTGACCATTTCGTCTTCCACTTTTTCTGTCATCAGAAACTATAATGACAAAACCATATCATCAGCTCAATAATTTTACTAAATTATTTTTATGCTACTTTTTAGTATTAAAAATCCTAAAAGGGTTTACCAAGAAGTTTTAATTTTAAAAGGACTGAAAACAACCAGAATTACAATGCCAAAACAATTGATTAGGGGACTAGAGGCTAAAACATATAAAGAATGGTTGCTGAAATTGGGTGTATCCAGTTTAATGAAAAGAAGGTCTAGGGGTGATAGAATAGCAGCGTTCCAATATTTGAGGGGCTCCACAAAGAACAAGGGGTCAACCTGCTTCCAAAGCACCAGAAGGCAGGACCAGAAGCAGCAGATGGAAACTAATCAAGGAGAGCACTAGAACTAAGGAGAAATTTCCTGATAGTTAGAACAATCAATCAAGAGAGTTAGTTAAACAGTTAGAACAATCAATCAAGCTTGCCTCCAGAAGTTGTGGGTGCTCCATCACTGGAGGTTTTCAAGAAGAGATTGGACAGCCACCTGTCTGAAATGGTATAGGGCAGTGGTTCTCAACCTTTTTAATGCCGCGACCCCCAACCGGTTGTAAGTCAAGGACTACTCAACTGGTCTTAAGTCGAGGACTACTCAACTGGTGCAGCACCATTTGCAGAATGGGACTTTTGGCGGGCTCAGCAGGGCAGAGACAGCCTGGACAATTCCTATTGGCTTTTGAAAGCCAATAGAATTAGACTCTATTCAAGAGTCTATTCTATTGGCTTTCAAAAGCCAATAGAATAAAAGGGAGTAGCACAGCTAAGGAAAAGGGGAAAAAAATGGCGGGCTGCGTTGTTTGGTGACCCCCATGAAATGGTCATTCGACCCCAAATGGGGTCCCGACCCACAGGTTGAGAACCACTGGTATAGGGTCTGTTGCTAGAGCAGGGGGTTAGACTAGAAGACCTCCAAAGTCCCTTCCAACTGTTATACTCACAAAGTCATGGGCTTGCTGTATCAGAGGAAGTGCTACTCTGAAGACAACCACCTGCTAGACTAGTCAGAGACAGATGTTTTTGGACAACCAGCAATGTAATTTTGAAGGGATTGAATTTCAATTTATTTCTTGCTATTCAAATCCCTACAACTACCAGACCCCAGTGCAAGACTTCAATGGCTTGAGTATGTAACCATTGTTACCTGAGTATCCTCAGTGAGTTGATGGTGCTTCACCTGAATAGAAGAATTCGCCAAGCAGCTTCATGCAAATTCAAAAAGACGCCTGCAGCTCTTCACAATGGCTCAGCCCCTGGGCCAACAACTCCCTCCTCCTTTGCCATCACCAAGAAGTGGAACCACCACAACACAACACCTCCAACTCCCAACCCAGAAAGATATCGTGATCACTAGCATCAAATGAATATTGAGAGATCCAACAGGACCAGAATATATTCTCTATCCAGTTCACTATGTTTTTGGTCCCACGCGTAGGTCTGAACCCAAATGGAAAATATCCTGATAATCCATTTCCTCTAATGCACTTTGCCTTTGTAGCCCTACCGTTTAATTCGAATCCTCCCTCAAATGCCCATCTCTTCCCCTCCATCTGCTTGACCATCACTTCCACCTTCCCCACCATCTCCTGCCCAAGAAGACCTCCTAGACTGAGCAGGGGAAGCCTCTGCACATCTTAGCATCAAGTGATCGTGCTCGGAACTGGCATGACCAACAACCCCTTTTAGATAAAGAGTCTTACATTTGCTGAATTAATTCTATTAGTAAAACTGAAGCAATGATAGATCACAGAGGAACAGGCAAACTTAGAAAATGGTGTTAAAAAGAACAAAAGAGGAACACATAACTAGAATGGAATACTAGCAAATAGCCCAAATCTGCAAGGATGGAGACTAGTCCTGATGGACCACCGCTTAAATGTGAGCTAGCAGTCCACTGCAGCTGCTAAAAAAGCCAACCCACTCTTAGATTGCATCAACAGAGGGATAGCATTAAGATCATGAGAAGTGTTAGTATCACCCTGTACAGCAGGGGTTCCCAACCTATAGGCCATGGCTTACTACTGGGCCATGGCCTCCTGGCCACAGAACAGGCTGGCCAGTGCGCACATATGTGTGCGTGCACTCATCCCCACTTGCGCTAGCGTTGGCGCCAGTATGCAAACGGGGCACTGCACAGCGAAAATGGGGCAGTACTTGCGAGTGTCATGCGGGTGCTAGCACTCCCGTTTGTGTCACGCGTGCTTATGGACCTGTTTGTGTGTGGACACACGCCTAAAATGCTTCCCCCTCTCTTTCTCTCCGGTCCACAAAAGAAAGGTTGGAGACCTCTGCTATACAGCACCAGTAAGGCCAGACTTGGAAAACTACATCCAGTTCCGGTCACCACGATAAAAAAAAAGATGCTGGGATTCTAGAAAGAGTGCAGAGACATATGATGAACAGCTAAGGGAATTAGCTATATTTAGCCTAATGAAGAGAAGGATTAGGGGACACCCAGAGGCATCTTGCAATACTTGAAAGGCTACCACAGAGAAGTGGGGGGCAACCTATACTCCAAAGCACCACAGAGCAGGACAAGAAGCAATGGTGGAAGCTCATCAGAGGAACATCTAACCTGGAACTAAGATTAGTTCCAGGTTGGAACGAAGGAGAAATTTCCTGACAAGAAGGACAATTATTCAGTGGAACAGCTTGCCTTGTGGGTGCTCCATGACTGGAGATTTTCAAGGCATTGGTCCAGGATAGGATAAGAACTCCTGCCCTGGCAGGAGGTTGGACTGAAAATCTCCAAGGCCCCTTCCATCTCTGTTCTTCTATATTCTGCATCACAGTTGGAAATAAACTGAACTGAGATTTCACCTCCAACAGCTATTATGATTCTGGTTCCAACAGAAGAGAAGAATAATTTGTTTCAATCATGGGGAAGGGGAGAATGGCAAAGGAAGCTCAACTGCTACATAAATAGTAGTAACTGTGAGAGGGACCTCAGAGTCCTAGTACACAATCACCTAAATATGAGCCAGCCGTGTGCTGCAGCTGCCAAAAAGGCCAACACAGTGCTAGGCTGCATTAACAGAGGGATAGAATCAAGATCACGTGAAGTATTAATACCACTCTACGATGCCTTGGTAAGGCCACACTTGGAATACTGCATCTAGTTTTGGTCACCATGATGTAAAAAAGATGTTGAGACTCTAGAAAGAGTACAGAGAAGAGCAACAAAGATGATTAGGGGACTGGAGGCTAAAACATATAAGGAACGGTTGCTAGAATTGGGTATGTCTAGTTTAATGAAGAGAAGGACAAGGGGGGACATGATAGCAGTATTCCAATATCTCAGGGGCTGCCATAAAGAAGAGGGAATTAAGCTATTTTCCAAAGCACCTGAAGGCAGGACAAGAAGCAACGGGTGGAAACTAATCAAGGAGAGAAGCAACCTAGAACTACGGAGAAACTTCCTGACAGTGAGAACAATTAATCAGTGGAACAACCTGCCTCCAGAAGCAGTAAATGTTCCAACACTGGAAGTTTTTAAGAAGAGACTGGACAGCCATTTGTCTGAAATGGTGTAGGGTTTCCTGCCTGAGCAGGGGGTTGGACTAGATGACCTCCAAGATCCCTTCCAACTTTACTATTATTATTATTGTTGTTGTTGTTGTTGTTGTTGTTGTTGTTATTATTATCATCTAGCAAAGGTTCAAAAGCAAACCGAGGATTCCACCAAGAGATGGAAACAGATATTTACGGAATAAAGAAGACACAATAGCCAGAGTCGGAGGGATCTTGGAGGTCTTCCAGTGCAACCCCCTGCTCAAGCAGGAGGTCCTATCCTATACTATTCCAGACAAAGGGCTACTCAATCTCTTTGGTAAAACAGAAGAGTAAAAAAAAAAGTGATTACAAAAAAAGAGAAAAGAAAGCAATGCAACAATTAAATATCTGTAAGGGTTGTTACATGTGATATAAATTGGTTAATTAGACACACAATTAGTTGAAGGTAAGCACCAACTAGAAATAGTGTCAGAAAAGCTACAGTTAAGCAGAGCTTGTTGAGAGATTCAAAAAGTATTCTTCTATATATATTGAAAGCAAAATGAAGGAAAAAACAGATCACCCACTATTCCATAAATGAAGCTGAAGAAGTCAATTCCAGCTGTTAATAAATTCATGAAAACTTTATCCAAGCCAAAGTTCACTCACAATACACCTAAACACTTTGTGGATTGTGATACAAGGATACAATGTTCCTAAGTTATAGAAGCATAAAGAGAAAAGTTATTTAACTTCTTATTAAAATTTGTGTACATCTTATCTTGGCATTTTCTGCTCCTTGCTTTCAACAATTTAGGGATTATTGCCAAATCCCTAAACAATATCCATAAGCTTAGTAATGTATCTGCCATCAAGTCATTGTCAACTCTTAGTTTTCTCCATGCCAATCTATTCCTTTCAGATCTTCCAACATGTCCCCACCACAACACTAATTGAGTCCATCCACCTTGTTCCAATTTCTTCTGCTTCTTTCCACCTTTCCCAGCATCAGAGCCTTTTCCCAGAGAGCGGGTCTTCACATCATGTGCCTGAAGTAGAATAATTTGAGCCTGGCCATTTGTGCCTCAAGGGAGAACTCTGGGTTGATTATTTTCTGATGACCCATCAGTTTGCTTCCTTGGCTGTCCATTGTATTCTCAAGACTCTTCTCCAACACCAATGATCAAAGGCCTCAATACTCTTCCTATCTGCTTCTTAGAAACAGAATGTTCATTTTCCGTAGAATGTTACCAGGAATATCATGGCTTGTACAATTCTGATCTTTCCGGTTACAGACACATCAAGGCATTTGGATATCTTTTCCAAGGTTTCAAGAAAGCAAGACAAGAACCAATGGATGGAAAGTAATCAAGAGAGAAGCCATCTAGAACTAAGGAGAAATTTCCTAACAATGAGAACAATTAACCAGTGGAACAGCTTTGCCTTCAGAGGTTGTGGGTGCTTCATCACTGGAGGCTTTTAAGAAGAGACTAGACAGCCCTTTGTCTGGAATACTATAGGGTCTCCTGCCTGAGCAAGGAGTTGGACTAGGTGACCTCCAAGGTCCTTTTCAGCTCAGTCATCTGTTAGCCTGTTTCACGGCTATTCTTATTATGTGCTGGTCTATAGCATATTTCTTGACTGCTTGTTCCTTGACTGTTGATGACTGATCCTAAAAGGCAGAAGTTACTCTCCACTTTGATATTTTCATTATCAATTCTCAGGCTGTTCATTACTTTGGTTTTCTTTGTATTTAATTTTAGCCCCATTTTATCACTGAGCAGCTTGACTTTTATTATTAGACCTCACAGATTCTTTGCAGTTTTAGATATCTCAGGATAGTGTCATCAACACAGTGCAGGCTATTAATGTTTTTCCTCCAGTGTCAAAACTGCATTCAGCCTATTGTCCATCCAACTTTACTTAATATGTATTCAGCATATAGGTTAAATTAAGGGAGAATATAGAACCTATCTGGTGTCAAAGCAAGAATATCCGTGACATCTGTGTTAAATGTGACAGGAAACCTATGAACAATTCTTCCATGCATGAAAAATAAAACAAAATGGAAGGGAAAAAAAAAAAACCCTTCACCCTCTTGCTCAGGTAAGTAATTCCAGTAGTAATGGAATACTATTACTAGAATAGCCAGGAAAATAAGCAACCTTTATTCATAGAAATTAACTAGACCTTTAAGGTGCTATGACTAAAAGCATCAAGATTTTCTTCTCTTACTAGAAAACCACAGAGACCATAAATCCACAAAATAAAATGTTGGCCTTGCATCAAAGAATATTTCTTTCTAAGCTTTTGGTAGCAGAGGAGACCAGCAGTTTGCAAAATGTGAGGGAGATTCCCTCGTGGGCCAACTGGACAGGCATAAATGTGTCCCAGCAACTGAGATGCATCTATTCAACCAAGCTATCCATCAAAGCATATAAGGGACACCTTCAGCTTGGTCTAAAATGGATACCTATAATGCAAAAAGAGTCTTCTCTTTTGCTGTGTGACTATCCCAGTAACAAAGGTACAAAAATACCTCCTCACTTAACATGACAAATGTATGTATTTCAACTGCAATTTGTACCTCTATGGGGCTTTGCTGCTTATTCAATTAAAAGGAAAAGGAAAAGAAAAAACCAGGAACAATAAAACAGTTCACACTGGGGAAAAACAAATCAGGAAAACTATAAATTCTATTGCAAAACCCACAAACACCTTTCAGGACAGGAGCTGTCAGGCCAGCTGCAACAGGCAAATTTCTAAGGCTTTACGAAAGCACTACAGGATCAGGGGCAGACTGAAAAGGGGAGGACTCTTCCAGAGGAGACCCCCCCCACCCCCCACACTTGACAGTGCTTTGCAGATGGGACAGGCAGAAACAACAGAGAAAAATATTCCTAAGATACGTAGACTTTATAGATGACAATTTATCCTATGAATACCACTGGTATTCAGAATCAGAATCAGAAGCCATCTGTGTTCTTAGGAATCAGTCTCTGGGCAGGAGGCAGAGCCATAATGCTGTCTTGTTCAATCGAGATTGCAAACTGGCCCTGTGCCAGCAGATGTCCTCCTAGGCCAGGGGTAGGCAACCTTGGCTCTTTTATGACTCGTGGACTTCCACTCCCAGAATTCCTGAGCCAGCCATGCTGAGGGGAAAGGGAGAGGTTTCCAAGCTGAGCCAAGCTGGCTCAGGAATTCTGGGAGTTGCAGTCCACGAGTCATAAAAGAGACAAGGTTACCTACCCCTGGCCTAGGCATTAAGGAGAAGTGGGGAAAGCATTGAGGAAGGGCATTCCCCCCCCCCCAACACACGTGACTCCAGACAAGAGGAAAAGCTGCTGGGAAGCAGCATCACACACACACACACACACCTTCCATTCCTGGAGGCAGATACCAGTTGATACCTACCTAGGTATCAACCGTGTCAAAGCCAACAAGATAAAGAAAGTTCTGTCCCTGAAAAGTCACTCATGAAAGCAGCAAATGTCATTTTATGCCATCTTTGATGAACATCTACGTAAACTAAATTTCAAAAAATGGACAAGGCCAGGGCACTCATACTCAGAAGATGAATCACTGAGTGGAATTCACTGCTAGTAAAGTTCCTCATTTGTAAAACTTTAACTGAGCACTCATCTACATCCAAGACCCCAAAACAAAACAAAATCTCCAACCCGCTTCCCCCCCTTTCCACAGAAAAGATGAAAGGGGAAATGGAGGCAGAAGAAAGAGGGGGAGGGGGCAGAGGAGGGGCTGCTGGACCGGGCAAGAACAAAGAGAGGGAAGGAGGGAAAACCTGCTGAGCATCCCAGGGACCATCCATTCCGTAGCCAGGGACGACTCCTGCTTGCCCATCTGCAGTGGGCCCTCCTTCCTTGTTTTTTACAGCATCTTATCAAGACCACTCCTCCATCAAGAGAGCGTTATTTAGGGGAGGAGGGCCTCCCCTTGCTTTATAGTACAGGATGGGCCTACGTACTCTAGACTCCAAACTAAAGTACAGCTTGTGATGGCCACAACTCATACCCAAATTTCTGTTGTTAAGTGAGACATTTGTTAAGCGAATTTTGCCCCCTTTTATGACTTTTCTTGCCACGTTTGTTGAGTGAATCACAGCAGTTGTTAAGTTAGTGACATGGCTGCTAAGTGAATCTGGCTTCTCCATTGACTTTGCTTGTCAGAAGGTTGCAAAAGGGGATCACTTGACCCCGGGACACTGCGACCCATCGTAAATATGAACCAGTTGTCAAACATCCAAATGTAAATCACATGATCATGGGGATGCTGCAAGGGTCATGTGTGAAAAATGGTGGTAGGTCAATTTTTTCAGTGCTGTTGTAACTTCAGTCACTGAATGAACTGTTGTAAGTCAAGGACCATCTGTATCTGCAACAGAGGATTGCCTAAGGTCGGCCTGACCTATGCAGTGCAGAAAATCCCATGAGGATACTCACTCCAGCATGTGCTACGAAGGTGAGGAACCATCATCCACTCCAGGCACCCTCCTAATGAAGCTCTTTGCTAACATCCACTATCAAATTCTCTGCTGAAGGGAAGCATCTGGGCATTCACACACCCAAAAGCGGCTTCTGAAACATCCAGGACAGACTGAAAAGAGAGATGGTGACTTTGCCAAACCAAAACACAATTTTGAAGGCTCTACACAACCCTAACACTTAATAGCACCAGAGCTGGAAGTACCTGCTGATTTAATTGTCCACCAGAGAGCACAGATGTAGACGTTCAAACCGGTCAGTCTTAGAAGAGATCAACCCCGACTGCTCTTTAGAAGACCAGATCCTGAAGTTGAAACTCAAATACTTTGGCCACCTAATGAGAAGGAAAGATTCACTGGAGAAGAGCCTAATGCTGGGAAAGATGGAGGGCAAGAGAAGAAGGGGACGACAGAGAATGAGATGGTTGGATGGAGTCACTGAAGCAGTAGGTGTGAGCTTAAATGGACTCCAGAAGATGGTAGAGGACAGGAAGGCCTGGAGGAACATTGTCCATGGGGTCACGATGGGTCGGACACGACTTCGCAACTAACAACAACAATAGAACTGCAGGTTTTCCAACTGAAGGTTAGAAAAACACTCCATTAAAACAAGACAATCTGACAGAGAAACAACTACCCAGAAATGGCTATAGGTCGGTGTTTAGGAAAGTCGAATTCTACAGCATAAACTGCCTTTCTAGCTCTGATTCTTTGTCTCAAGACCAGATTATATGTAATGCCAGGTACTAAGCTAGCTTATGCTACCTTTAAAATATAGTGACAAGAGATATCAGTGCATAAACAAGACTGGAAAGGTCACTGCTCACCCAGATTGAATTAATTTGTACTTTATGACATGCAGTCCCAGTTTTTCTCTCCCCTCTAAACCAGTCTGCTTTTATCTGCAGAGTCCATCTGCATTTGATGGACTCTTCTCTATTAAAACCTGCACAAGGTTGGGCTTAATGCAGGTGCAGGATTCATTTCCTGGACTCCCAACAGTTCATTTAGTGGCCATTCAAAGATACAACAGCTCTGAAAAAAAGTGGCATGACTATTTTTCCACACTTACAACCGTTACAGCATCCCCATGGACACGTGATCAAAATTCAGGTGCTTGGCTACTAACTCATATTTATGACGGCTGCAGGGTCCCAGAATCGTGTGATGACCCTTTGCAACCTTCTGATAAGCAAAGTCAATGGGGAGGCCAGATCTGTTTAACAACCATGTTATTAACCTAAGAAATGCAGTGATTCACTTAACGACTGTGGCAAAAAAAAGTTTGTATAATGGGGCAAAACTCACTTAACAAATGTCTCCCATAGCACAGAGGACTATCTGTATTGTTTTTCTCCTGCCCTAAGAGAGTTTGTCTCATTTTTGGGGAAGGATCCCATTGGCAAGAATCGTGCCCACAGGTGACATGGGATGCAATTGAGGATTCCAAGGGGAGAAAGTCACCTCTTAAGGGTGTGCCACCTGATCTTAAGAAAAGAATTGCAGACAGCTGTTGCTTTTACTTTCCTGCATGCTCCAAAACACATTTTGGAATCAAATCTAAAGCACTGCATGACCTTACTATATATAGGAAACTTGCAAGAAATGGGTGTACCATAAGGGAGAGTGAAATCAGTCAATGATGCACCAGGATAAAGCCACCCACTGGGAAAACCGAGATTGTGTTTCTGCCAACAAGGGGTCTGTGAACCAAACCGGTCTGTTGCTGGAAGAGCCGGCACCTGTTCCAAGTTTAAAAAAACTGGGGAAGGGGAAGAGCCTGCTGGACACAGAACTCTCTAAAGGGGACACTGAAAGGTGAACCACAGAGCAGGTACCGTACGTGTCAAACCCTAATATCCCGTGCAGACCACCTAACAGCCACCTAAGGAGTGGCACGATCATCGGATGCACAAACAAATCAGAGAGGCATCCCTATACAGCCGCAGTGGACGCAATAAAAAATAATGCTGAATTACAACTCCCGGCGTCACCGTTGGCCATGTTAGCCAGAAGTGCTGGGGGCTTAGCCATTAGAGCAGTGGTTCTCAACCTTTTTAATGCCGCGACCCCCAACCGGTCGTAAGTCGAGGACTACTCAACCGGTTGTAAGTCAAGGACTACTCAACTGGTGCAGCACCATTTGCAGAATGGGATTTTTGGCGGGCTCAGCAGGGCAGAGACAGCCTGGACAATTCCTATTGGCTTTTGAAAGCCAATAGAATTAGACTCTGTTCAAGAGAGTCTATTCTATTGGCTTTCAAAAGCCAATAGAATAAAAGGGAGTAGCACAGCTAAGGAAAAAGGGAAAAGAAAATGGCGGACTGCGTTGTTTGGCGACCCCCATGAAATGGTCATTCGACCCCAAATGGGGTCCCAGACCCACAGGTTGAGAACCACTGCGTTAGAGCAATATTGGACCGAGATGACTATGGTTAAATGGAAAGCTTGCCAACAGCATGAGCCCTGGTGGTGCAGTGGTTAGAATGCAGTATTGCAGGCAAACTCTACCCATAGCCAAGAGTTCGATCCTGACAGGTTCAAGGTTGACTCAACCTTCCATCCTTCTGAGGTTGGTACAACGAGGGCCCAGATTATTGGGGGCAATATACTGACATTTGTAAACCACTTGGAGAGTGCTATAAAGCACTATGGAGCGGTATAGAAGTCTAAGTGCTTTTGCTATCGCTAATATGCGCTAGGTGGAGCCTCTCAGGAAAAGCAGAACTTTGTGGAACTTGCATCTAGTATGCTATTCCTGCAGGAGGGACCTGCTCTGCCTGTGCACGGATCATTAAATACTCTTCAAACAACTTGCACCAGGATATTTATCACAGAGCACCATAATTAAATGGAAAGCTTGCAACCCCTTTGCCCAGCTCTGTGGGGCTCCGTGGCATCCCTGCCTGGTGCTGAAGGAGCCTTTCTCCATGGTCCCTGCCCAGACCAGAAGAGTGGGATCTGTAGTCTCTGGGTTCCACAAGGACTCTGGTTATTTACCTTTGTTTTGCTTAAACCGTGTCTGTTGCCAGACATGATGGCTCCATCCAGATGTCCACAATGATGCATGATTGCATCATTTATTTATTTATTTATTTCAAACTCTTTAAAGCAGGCATTACGAAGTAATACATACCCCAAAATAACCCTTCCAATACAGAGACTTTGCACAACATGCTAAACTTGGTTGGTGCTGGCATGACTGCCCATCTGGCTACTTTGGCTACTTTGCAATTCAAAGGCACCAACTAATTCAATAACCGGGTACATATATAATTTACATGTTTCGGAGTTTGAAAAGTAGCACAGAAGCCACGCTTATTCGTCCATTCACAACCAGTTACAGAAAACCGGGCATCTCGCCCAGGCTCCAGGGCCGGCAACGCTCCCCCGGCCGGCCGCCTGCCTCCGATTCCGGCCTCCCGCGGCCCAGCCCTCCCCGCGCACGACTCGGCTGGACCGGACCTGCCGCCGAGGGAGAGGCGGGCTGGGAGAGGGATGCCGCCGGGGCCGGCCCGCTTAGGGGCTACCGCTCCCGCCTGCCCGCCTTCCGCCGGAGCGGCTCGTCCTTCGCGTCCTCGGAGAGCGGCGGCTTTCCCCGGCCGTCCAGCCCGAGCATCCTCCCGGGAGGAGCGGGCCGGGCCGGGCCGGGCCGGGCGGAGACGCTTCCCGACACCGCCGAGTCCGCGGCGAGGAGGCGCAAGAAGCGGCCCGCTCGAGGCCCCGTGGAGACGAGCCCCCGAGCGCCGAGGCAGCCCCGGGGGAAGGGACGCGCCACGGGCGGGCTCCCGGCAGCCGCCGGCCCCGGAGGACTCCCGCCGACCGCCACGCGCGCCCAGCCCTCGTCCGCCGCGCACTCACCTGCCGCGGGCCGCCGCTGCCGGGCTCGCCGGGGACGCGCTCCTGCTGCTGCCACCGCCAGCCGGGCGCGAGAGCCCGGGCGGGACGGGGGGGCGCGGGGGCCGCCTGGGCTCGGGCCGTGCCCCGCGGCTGCCAGCCGGCCTCGGGCGCCGTCCGCTCGCGGCGCAGTTCCGAGCGCAGCTCCAGGTAGCAGCCCAACGTGACGAGGTGCAGCGCCAGCGAGAGCGCGAAGAAGCCGGCCACCGCCCGCCACGCGCCCGAGCCCCGCCGGCCGCAAGCGCAGCCGCTCCCGCCGCCCCGGTCCGCCTCCAGCGGCCGCCCTTCCTGGGGAAGCGGCAGCGGCGCCCCGCGCTCCGAACCCATCGCGCCGGCCCGGCCCTACTGCGGCCGCCCCATCGCGCCGCGCCGACTCCGCGCTACCCGCCCGCCCGCCAGCCAGCCGCCTCTTCCAGCTGCTGCAGCCGCTGGAAGTTTCCCCGCCCGGAGGCGGGCAGGGAGGCCCGGAGGCGGGGCCGGCGGGAGACCGCCTCTCCGGGGACGGGGGGGGCGCTTGGGTGCGCGCGCCTGCCCGCCTCCCCTCGCCCCTCCTGCCCGGCTGGAGGGAGCTGAGGGGCGCCCCATTTCCCGCGGCTCCGACCCGGAGGGTTTTACACCACCTGTGCGTCCGTGGAAGGTGCAGGCAGTCCTCGACTTACAACAGTTTGTTTAGTGACGGCTCAAAGTTACCGCGGCACTGAAAAAAGGGACTTGTGACCGTTTTTCACACTTAACGACCATTGTGGCATTCGCCAGGATCACGTGGTCAAAATTGAGGTGCTTATTTCAGTTTTAGTTTTCAGCCCAGACTTAAAGATGCCCCTGAAAAAAATCAGGCAGAAGGAGAGGGAGGCAAATTAGGCCAGGGGTCTTCAAACCTGGCCCTTTTATGACTTGTGGACTTCAACTCCCAGAATTCCTCAGCCAGCAAGTCATAAAAGGGCCAGGTTTGAAGACCCCTGAATTAGAGCTTCTGAATTTCTGCTGCCTTGTGCTCTGCCGGCAGAAATCCCCCATTTGATGTCAAGGGAGGAAATGGAGGCGTTTAGAGTTAATCCTCCAAATCCCGTAGGGGGTTTGGCTCAAAACACCAAACTGCAAAACTAGCCACTTCCATCCATATAACAATCTTGCATTGTCGGGACTGCTTAGGGGGGGGCTGCCCCTGGATTGCAACTGGAAAGGGCCTCTGTGTTTGCAGGAGGCAGGGAAGCCCAGTTGCTCCTGAACCCAAATACCTGAGAGCAACATTGGCTGCTTCCCTTTACGTCTGGGGCCTCTTCCCCATCTCAGAGGCCTGGATCCTAACTAGGATGGGTCTTCCACTGCAATGGCAGCCCGGAACCCTCTGCCTTCTGGGCCTCCTTGCTGAAAATGCTCAGCCCGGGGATCAGAGTTGCCCCTGGCGGCTGGCTGAGATCTGCTGGGGGGAATTGCTCCCGGCCGGGAGGGTCTCTTGTGGTCATCAGCCCCCCTCCCCTTCCTCAGCTGCTGTCTCAGAATTTGTACAGGTAGTTCTCAGTTTACAACCGTTCATTTAGTGACCGTTCAAAGTTACTGTGGCACTGGAAAAAGTGACCTATGACCGTTTTTCACACTTACGACCATTGCAGCATCCCCAGGGTCACGTGATCAAAATTAAGATGCTTGGCAACTGGTTCATATTTATGACACTTTGCCGTATCCTGGGGTCACATGATCACCTTTGGCGGCCTTCTGAAGGCTGAAATATTTTTTTTGTTTTGTTTTCTGACCATCCCCTATTTTTAACTTATTTTTAAAGCAAAATGAAATCATAGTTTTACAAATGCAATAAAGGAATCAATCTCTAAATAGTCTACAGAATAATTTACAGAAAAGGCACCATTTCTTGAACATGGCATATATTTTTCATACAGATAAGTCCTTGACTTACAACAGTTTGTTAGTGACCACTCAAAGTTACAACGGCACTGAAAACTGTGATTCATGAATGTTTTTCACAGTTATGACCTTTGCAGCATCCCCATGATCATGTGATCAAAATTCAGATGCTGGCACAACGGGCTCATATGTATGATGGGTCACAGTGTCCCGGAGTCAAGTGATCCCCTTTTGCAACTTTCTGTCAAGCAAAGTCAATGGGGAAGCCAGATTCACTTAACAACCGTGTTACTTAATGACTGCAATGACTGCAACTTAATAATTGTGGCAAGAATGGGCAAAACTCACTTAACAAATGTCTCACTTAGCAACGTAAGTTTTGGGCTCAATTGTAGTCGTAAATGAGGACGACCTGTAATTTGTATGCCAAGATGTTAAGATATTTTAAGTGACAATAAATGTGGCATTAGGAAGCAGACTCTTTTAAAAAGAAAACAAGTATATCTTCAGGACTAGATAGCTTTTTTTTCGATGGCTGTAACCATTCTTTTCCTTTTTTCTTTTCCTGTTTTTGCTTCAGGTGGTGTGCCAAGATCCAGCCACATGCCCCAGCCGTTTCCCAGCATCTTTGACACAAGCATGTTAATACAAAGTCGGTTTGATGTGATATTACTCAGTTCAGCCCCTGCAATCATGCGGAGCAGAGGAGTAACAACCTCTCTCCTCACCGACGGCCAGAAATAATCTCTAACCCTAACCTCTGCAGCATTATTGCAAGCCACTGTTTTTTATAATCTTTTATACTGACTACAAACTGATATTTCATTTTTTTACTTTCAGCTGAGATTTTATTTTTGTATTCATCTTTTATTCATCTGTCATTTTTAATACATCTGTGGATTGCAAACTCTATCTAGAGAGCAACCTCACTTGCATTTAAGTTCTACTTCAACGTTAGCCACAGGAGAGACCAAAAGACTTTAACATTTAAGAATAGAAATTTTTAGCTTAATTTCTTTAAAAAAATAATCTTCTAAAGTTTTGGGAACTTCGAAAATACATGAAAGTTTTAATTTTTAGATGAACTTCTAGAATTTTTAAAACTTTTGGAAAAAATCTTTTAAATTTTTAAATACATTTTCAAAAAATTGAAGATGCTTAAAATTTTAAATGATTTTTTAAAGTTTTGATTTAGAATGTTTTACATTTTTGGAAAAGAAATCTACATTTTTGAACATTTTGAAAACATTTGAAATTTTTAATTTTTAAACGAATTAGTGAGAAGTAACATAGCCATGGAAAAAGAGACTGACGCTGTTGTGGTTTGCAAAGTGTGTTCCATGGATGTGCTCCTGCTCACAGAAGACCCAAATTGCACATGTACCAACTGTAAACTAAATGAATTACTTGAAGAAAAAGAAAAGGGTCTGGAGGCAACTCCACATACCCTGAGACTCAACCTACAAAAGGAGAAACTCCAATCAAAGGATGAAGATTGTATCTAAGCAAAACACAATAAGGAACAAACAACAACCAGAAGAACCTGTACGTAAACCTTTAGAGACGGGACCGATGGCAACATGTGTCCCTCATAGACGAAGACAACGACAGCCACCCCAGCCGATCTTTGCAGTTTTGGGGCTCCCACTGCTGATGAAACAAGCCTAGTCTGGCTGCCGCCAGGCCAGGCCAGGCTTCAGCTGTAAAAATAAAGCCGGAAACAGCCCCTGAGCCCTGGCCTGCCCAGGCTTTGTGTGTGCCAAAGCAGCCCTGTGCAAGAAGCCCCTGGACCTGATGCAGCGAAGAGCCCCTTTGTGCTGCGCAGAGAAGGAAGAGGAGGAGATAGTGGGGGGGGAGTCGCAGCACCCCTGCAGTCCCTCATAAGTTCCAAGAGCTCAAATATGACCATTGTGGGGGGGGGGACTTCAAAGGCCTTTGGGCATGAGTTTTAAGATCCTTCATTCAGTGTGGAATGGCCATTGTAAAGTCGGAGTCTTGTGGAAGAAAGCGACAACCAGGAGCAGTGTTCCATGCCATCTAGTGCTGCCCACTCCAGTGCCGCCCCACTGGAGCTGAGCAATCAGTTTCATATCCTTCCCCTGGAAGAAAACAGGCAGACACACTTATGACTGTTGCAGCATGTCAGAATATTGATTTAAAGGCTAAACAGCTTATGTAATGATGTAATAAAATGTAAGGTGGATGATGCAATGATAGGAATGACTCAGCAGGTATGTGTATCCCTTTAAGAGTCTGAGTATGAAAGGGAAGGCTTTGCTGGAGCCTCTCTCTCATCCGTTTCCTGCTGTAATTCCTGTGTGTTGGAGTTTGCTGTATTATCACATGTATATATTTTGTTTCTAGTGTATGATTGTAGATAATATAATATAAACCACCATTTAATACAAACCACTGTTTACTGTATTTACTCCTAGGTTACCTCAGCACAATAGGACTATGCATGCTTTGACAGATTATGGGCCTAGAGTGAGGAGAAACCCAGTAAGAGTTTGAACCAGAGCCAGAGGAGTTGAGGCTTGTGGTTTGTTGTGGTTTGTGGTGGTTTAAAGAAGCAGGCAACATGGATTCCATCAGCGTAATGGGAGGAGGTTTTGCAGTATCTTGGCTGAATGAGACAAACTACCTCTCCTGGAGTCTGAAAATGGAGATATACCTGAGAAGGGAGGAGTTGTGGATGATAGTTGTTGATCCACCTGCAGTTCTAGATGACAGAGACCAGAGAAAGAATGAGAAAGCATTGGCCAGCATAATTCTGAGTTTAGAGGATAGCCAGCTGATACACATGAGGGGTCTCCAATCTGCTAAATAGTGCTGGGAAGCTTTGCACAGTGTGTACGTGAGAAAGACTGCGAGCAGCAAAGTTATGCTGACAAGAAAGCTAGATAAGGCACAGCTGAAGCTGGGAGAGACCATGTCTACATATTTGCAGTCCAAGAGGAGGATATTTCTAGAGTTAGAGGAAAGAGGGATGACTTTTACTGAGTCACACAAGGTGTATGTGGTGCTCAGTTCTTTGGACAATTCATGGGACATCCTAGTGATCAGTTTAGAGTTCATGCAGGAGAAGGACTTAACCATGAGTTATTTGACTGGCCAGTTGCTGGAGGAGGAACAGAAACATCTGGAAAAGCAGCAGAGGGGGTGACAACAACGCACAGCCCAAGTCTAGAACTGCTATATCGCAGAGTGCCGGCAGAGTAGCTGAGAAAGTTTACATGGTGAAATGCTGCTTCATGTGTGGTTCTACAGAGTATCTCTAGAGACGCTGCCCTGAGAGGAGAAACAGGAGCAGCAAGACAACCGATATTTTCCCTGGCAGCGACATTAATGAAAAAAAATACTTGGGGGACAGAGTTCATGTCTGACCATTTCCAAAGGTGGCTGAGAAATTTAGGCATAAAGCATAGATGCACAAATCCATAACACCAGCAGAAAATGGGGTGGCTGAATGGAGAAATGGTATATTGCAGACAATGAAGGACTCATTGCTGGCAGATGCAGGAATGAGTAACACGTACTGGGTAGAAGCCATAGAAACAGCCAGCCATTTAGTGAACAGGGTATGGAGTGTTGCTATCAATGAAACTCTATATTACATGTTGTATGGAACACATTGGCTCACCTAGGGACATTTGGCAGTTATGCCTGGGTGCATATTCCCAAAAGCACCAGAAGGAAAGGACAGAAAAAGACCAGGAAACTTAGATTTGTAGGATATGAGCCAGGTTCCAAGGGATATAGATTTTCAGATGGAACAAAGAAGATTGTGATCTTAAGGTCTGCCAGTTTTACAGAACAAAATAATTGGGACAGGGTGCATGCTAACACTGAGGTGTTCATGCCAACAAGTAGCGTTCTCAGGAAGGAGAGGCTACAGAAAGTCCAACGAAGGAAAAACAGGATAGCAGGGCAGACATAATAAGGATAGATGAGGATAGACCTGAGATAAAGAGAAGTAACAAAAACTCAGGAACAGGTGATCCCGAGGAGGTCTGAACATAGTAATAAAGGTGTACCTCCTGATTGATTCACAGCAAGTGGGGTTAGAGCATATAGTGTAAGGTATGAACCCCGTAATTATCAAGATGTTATCATTACCTCAAGTAGAAAAGGGTAAATGGAAGGACACAATAATGAACAGCAGTATAAGGCAGGAATATAGAGAGAAAAAAATGTTCAATTGTTCAATTATTCAAGCTTATATGTTGACTAAGTGTTTAAATGTAAGCAGGCATCAATGTAAAAGCATTTGGTTTAACAGCTGTTTAGCTTTAAATGTGAAGAGTGTCGGGATAATGATTTAAAGGCTAAAGAGCTTATGTAATGATGTAATAAAATGTAAGGTGGATGATGCAATGATAGGAATGACTCAGCAGGTGTGTGTATCCCTTTAAGAGTCTGAGTATGAAAGGGAAGGCTTTGCTGGAGTCTCTCTCTCTCATCTATTTCCTGCTGTAAGTGCTGTATGTTGGAGTTTGCTGTATTACCATGTGTATGCATTTTGTTTCTAGTGTATGATTGTAAATAGTGTAATATAAACCACCATTTAATACAAACCACTGTTTACTGTATTTACTCCTGGGCTACCTTAGAGCAATAACACTGTGCATCTCTGACATCCCCAGGGTCATGTGATTTACATTTGGATGTTTGGCAACTGATTCATACTTATGACAATCACAGTGTCCCAGGGTCATGTGATCACCTTTTGCAACTTTTTGACAAGCAAAGTCAATGGCTGGGGGGGGAGGTATGGCCAGCTCAACGTCGCTCAGGTTGGGGGGCGCCTGTGGGAGGTGCTGGTGGTACTGTGGGGGGATCCAGGGGTCTCTGGTGGAGGGGAGTGGGACTGGGGTAGGCACCAGGGCATGGTCCATCAGAGGACCCTCGCCATCCCTTTTGGCATGGGCTGCCTGGAATCCTGAACAGCAGAGGACAAACACCCAGCCCAGTCCACAAGCTCCCAGGGCACCAGGACCCTGCAGCCCAACCCAGTCCAGCCCCACTTTCTTGAGGGGGTGCCTGGCTGTGCTTATCTCCTTGTCAAGGCTGCTGCTGCTGATGTGCCCATTCTCCTTGGCCAGGTTGCTTATGGTGGGTGCAGGAGGGCAAAGTGAGTGGGTCAGAGGGAGGCCCACTCCCTCTCCATGTGAGGAGACCCGGCTTTGTAACCAAAACAACCTTAGTGATAGGATGGGAGACCCTCAGGATAGGCCAGGAGGAGGGGGCAAGAGGATAGCAAAAGGGCAGCAGGGCTGCTGGTGGCCAAGTGCTAAGGCAGGACTTCCCTCAGACCCTCCCTCCCTCTCAGACCAATCTCCCTCCTTCCTTCCTTGCTCCCTCCATCCCTACCCTCCCTCTTTCCCTGCCTCCCTGCTTCTCATTCCGATCTCCCTTCCTTCCTTCCTTCCTTCCTTCCTTCCTTCCTTCCTTCCTTCCTTCCTTCCTTCCTTCCCTCCCTCCCTCCCTCCCTCCCTCCCTCCCTCCCTCTCATTCTTCCTTCCTTCCTTCCCTGCCTCCCTTTCTCATTCCCATATCCTTCCTCCTCCCTCCGTGCCCAGGAAGGGACAAGGGGAGGGGGAGAGGCGGCCAGAGCGCGGCTGGTGGCTGTGCTGTCGGTAGCCATGGCTTGAAAGGCCACTGTGAATTCCTGGACAAGAGCCGCACAGCCTTAAGAGCAGAGTGGCGGGAAGATATTTACGATGAGAGAGGGAGAAAAATAGGCAAGAAATGCTGTGGGGGAGGGGGTCCCCCTCCATGAGGAATGAAGAAAGGCACCATCCCCTGAAGGAGACCAGCAAATGCCCCTTGTCCACTTCACACACCCAGCTCTGTGGGCTCCGGGGGAGGGGACGCCGCAAGCGGAATGAGTCCATGTTACTTGGCCCATGGCAGCGGCATGCTCTACTCCAGCGGTTCTCAACCTATGGTTCGCGACCCCATTTGGGGTCGATCGACCATTTCACGGGGGTTGCCAAGCAAGGCTGTCCGCCATTTTTTTCCCCTTTTCTGGCGGGTGCCTTACCTCCCTTGGGCTGGGCCAGCCGGTGGTCGGCCTGCTCCATCTCTGCCGCTTGCCAGCTATGCCTCGGCCGGCGCAGGGGGCGGCACCACGCATGCGCGGTGCTCCCAGGCAGGGAAAGTCCTCGACTTATGACCGGTTGGGTAGTCCTTGACTTACGACCGGTTTAGTCCTCAACTTACGACCAGTTTAGTCCTCGACTTACGACCGTTTGGGGGTCACGGCATTAAAAAGGTTGAGAACCACTGCTCTACTCACTGCGCAGAGAGGCTGGGCCAGGCAAGGCGAAGCTGGCGAGAAGCCAAACCTGCCTGCCTGGGCACACGCAGAGGAAGCGGCGAGCACTTGCCATCCAG
This sequence comes from Crotalus adamanteus, assembly GCA_039797435.1. Lineage (NCBI taxonomy): Eukaryota > Metazoa > Chordata > Lepidosauria > Squamata > Viperidae > Crotalus > Crotalus adamanteus. The sequence continues at coordinate 23,589,181 of CM077928.1, forward strand.
GTGACTGTTTTGCCCCCTGGCTGACCGTGTTCTGAGCACTTCCCTTTCACCTGATACACATAGTCCTCCAAGTATGACAATTGAGCCCCAAATTTATGTTGCTAAGCGAAACATTTGTTAAGTGAACTTTGCCCCATTTTACGAATTTTCTTGCGACAGTTGTTCAGTGAATCTGACTTTGCTTGTCAGAAGATCATAAAAGGGGATCACGTGACCCTGGGACACTGCAATGGTCATAAGTATGAACCAATTGCCAAGCCTCCAAATTTTGATAATAAATGTGAAAAATGGTCATAAGCCACTTTTTTCAGTGCTGTTGTAAACTTGAACAGTCAATAAATGAACTGGTGTAAGTCAAGGAGTACCTGTATAAAGAGATGCAGGAAGCATGCCCAGCTCAGCCGTAAAGGACTCAAATGTGTATACACTAAAGGGTGTTTAAGTTGCAGCAACTTTGGGGGAGAATGACCATGTCATATTGGAATTCAATATAATGCAGACACAAACAATAGAACATAATCAGACTAGTGTCTTAGATTTTAAAAGAGCTGATTTCAGTAAACACAGGGTGAGTTTGGGAAGGATGCCATGTATGCAGCCACACATGTGGTTCCAGGCACCCCTTAATTTACCCATGTTGCACTGCTGTTGGACAACTAGCACTGGCTCCCAGTTTTGTTTTGTTTTTTTCTGGGTAAAATTCAGTGTAAATCATGTGATCATGGGGATGCTGCAACAGTCACAAGTGTGAAAAATGGTCATAAGGCACTTCTTCCAGTGCCGTTGTAACTTTGAATGGTCACCAAACCAACTGCTATAAGTCAAGGACTGCCTGTAGAGATGTATAGAGCCATGCAAACAAAGCCATACAAACAAAGCTGCTCATGATTGGCATTTCCAAGGAATGTTCAACACTGCATGTTTAAAAATCTTTTACCCCAGTTTGCTGCTGACTTGACACAAACCCTTCCTCTGCTGGACCGAGGTCCATAGGCATTAAAATACGTCTTGAGCTTCCTCTTTTCCACCTGTTTTTACTCTTTTTTCTTTCCTAATTTCTAGGATTCAATAGAGAATTGAGGCTGTTATGCTCCAAATGCCAAAAGTCAAGTCATTTGTCCAAACACATGTAGCTGAGAAGGGGCTGTTTCAATTAAAAAAAACACCTAGTTTTGTGAAGCTATTCAAACAAATATTAAATCCGAGGCAAGTAAATTTCATAAAAATGGCAATTACTCAGCCTACTTTCAGCACCTAATTAAAGCAAACTTTGGCACGGCGCGCAGCAGTGATTGCCAAATCCCACATTTTGAAGATTTCAGCTCTGCCCTATTCTTAGCCAATAAATCCGACATCAACACATGTTGAATCATAAGCCTGCAATGCCAGAGATCCATTTGGTGGATGGTTTTTCTTCCAGACTTTCAAGCCTCCTCTTGCAACTCTGAGCAGAACTCTGATGACTAAAGAAGACATGCAGGACTGTGTGTGTGTGTCAAAAGGCTTTCTGCTTTTTGACCACCATCAAAATTGACCTGCTGTTTCAGTGCTCACTGTGCTTGGGGCTACTTGCCAGTGCTGTGCTGTGTAAGTATTTATTTATTTATTTATTTATTTATGAGACTTATATACCGCTTTAAGTGCAAGCACTCTCTAAGCGGTGTACATATATATTTACATTGCCCCCAACAATCTGGGTCCTCATTTTACCTACCCCGGAAGGATGGAAGGCTGAGTCAACCTTGAGCCGGTGAGATTTGAACCACTGACCTGCTGAACACAGTCAGCTAAAGTGGCCTGCAGTACTGCACTCTAACTGCTGCGCCACCTCGGCTCAGTAAAGTAGCTGGCAGCAATAACCAACATATTGGTTATGTCCTGGGGACAGGAAGGCTGGGGCCTTTTCCTAGATCTGCTTGCCTCTCTATATCCCTTATCTTTTGCTTCAGGTTTGTTTTCAATCAATCAGAATAGAGCTGGGAGGGACCTTGGAGGTCTTCTAGTCCAGCACCCTGCTCAAGCAGGAGACTCTATACCAGACATTTCAAACTTATGAGGTCACGTGACATTGTGCAAAGTACCTTTTCCCCATTGTCGGCAATGGGGTGGGCATGGTTTCGTTGTGACGCATCCGGCCTGTGGGCCAGCAGTTTGACACCTCTGCTCTATACCATTTCAGACAAGTGGCTGTCCAGTCTCTTCTTAAAAACCTCCAGTAATGAAGCCCCTACAACTTCTGAAGGCAAGTTTTTCCACCGGTTGATTGTTCTCACTGTTAGGAAGTTTCTTCTTAATTCCAGGTTGCTTCTCTCCTTGATTAGTTTCCATCCATTGTTCCTTGTCCTGCCGTCAGGTGCTTTGGAAAATAAGTTGATCCCCTCCATTTTGTAGCAGCCCTTCAAATACTGGAATACTGCTATTCTGTCCCCCCCCCCTAGTCCTTCTTCTCTCAAGACTGGCCATTCCCAAATCCTGCAACCTTTCTTCATATATTTTAATTTCCAGGCCTTTAATTGTCTTAGTGATTCTTCTTTGCGCTTTTTCCAAAATTTTGCCTGATCATATTCCCTTTTTGCAACTGTGGAGGGAGAGGAACCCAAATTTGAAAGATTAGATTCAACAGCCTTGACCCAAGTGGATTGAATCACCTGAGCTGCGCGATAGGCAGCAAATACATTTGATAATCAGACAAATAAAGCTGAAAATTGTTCTAAAGAACTAATGGTGCTAAGCCTTGAAATTTATCCAAAGGTTTATAGAAGCCAGAGATGCTCTTCTCAACTTTGTTCATGCCTGTCCACAGTCCTGGGTGTGCATCTGAGACACAGCATGGCATTTTGAGAGCTGCTTGGATTGTTCCCTTTCCAGAGAGGTGAAACATGAATCTGGGGAGGGGGGGGCAAGCAGAGTCCCATGAAGGAAGTGGGTTAGCAGCTTTGCCTGAAATTGCTTAGGTGGGGCTGGAACAGAATGTCCTCCCTTGGACGGAAACATTTAATGATGGGATTGGCAGAGTTTTGTCCAGTAGTCTTTCCAAAACTCTCACTTGGGCCCCTGGACAATGGACGGGTTCTGCTATTAGATGTCTCTTGGCATGTCTGGGGCACAAGGCCAAACTAGCCTCGACCTTGGCCTCAACCCCAGCTCTCCATCCATCCAAAGTGGCACAGGTGAAATGCATTGGCCAGGGTCTGGATGGGGCAGAACAGGTTTCAGCTCAATTCTAACAAGGCTGAGTGGAAGCCTTGGGTTGAGAAGGTCACTATCCTTGGTGGGTGTAAGGACCCACCCCACTTTGCATCTTAAGAAGACAGAACTCTTGGAATAATTCTTCCAACAGGAATCCTTTATTAAGAGAAAATGGTTGCAGGCGTTCTAGACACGACTTGGGGTCCAAGCTCTCCCATTCAAGATTTTAAGGGGTTTCCCAGTAGCCCCACCCAATCCCCCCCTACTTCCAGCAACTGTCTCAGGCATTACATTTCCCACCCCTTTTCCTTTCTGCCAGATGGATGGAGACTTCAGAGAAAACTACATAAAAGGTAATAGCCTCCTTTGTTATGATAAGGCCTTTTGGTGCTATCCACATTCAATCCCTTTGAAGTTGTACCGAAGGAAGTGAGGGCCATAAAGCCCCTTTGTTCACCCCCCTCCCTTCCTTGTATGACAGAATCCAGAGAGGCAGAAATGGGGTTTTCTATAATTGATAACTAGAGATGAAGTATAATTGGATTCTGACATCCGGTCCCCTCAAAAATAAGAGAGATCCACCTGAAAGAAAACAAAACAGGTGTAAAAGTTAGTCAGGCTTGTTAGGATACTCTGTGTGAAACTTCTTTAATAGCTTCGGGGCTCTGACATGACGTTTATGGACCCACTCATTTTGTGAGGCAGGGAGGTGTTTCCAGGCAACTAGGTACTGAGTCGCTCCATGATATCTCCTAGAGTCTAGGATTTCCTTTATTTCAAAGTGTTGTTCGCCCTCTACCATGATTGGAGGTGGTGGTGGGGGGGATTTTTGGTTGGAAATCTGACTGATGCTCTCTTTTCAGCAAGCTGCAATGAAAAATTGGGTGTATTTGCCTGAGATTTTTTGGTAATTCTAATTCTACTGTTACTGGGTTTATGATCCTTTTAATTGGAAAAGGCCCTATATATTTTGGTCCAAGTTTTTTACAGGGCTGTAGGGACTTTAGGTATTTTGTAGATAAGTACACCATTTCTTCTATAATGAATGGTGTAGGCTCAACCCTTTTTTTATCGGCTTGTGCTTTGTATGCCTGCCTAGCTTCATCTAGTGCTTTTCTAACTATTGGCCAGGTGTTTTGTAGTTTTTCCATCCATTCTTTCAGTGATGGGATCGTTGGTTCGTTTGGGGTTAATTCTGGCATGGGGTTGAAACTTTGACCGGTGGCTATTTGAAAAGGAGTGTAACCTGTGCTGGAGTGGACTTCATTATTGTAGGCAACTTCTGCAAAAGGGAGTAAGTCCGCCCACTCGGTCTGCTGGAAACTAAGAAAACATCTTAAATATTGCTTAAGTACGGAGTTCATTTTTTCAGCGGCCCCATTTCCTTGTGGGTGGTGGCTAGATGTCAGTCCCTGAGTGGTTCCTAAGAGGGATAAAAATTCATTCCAAAATACAGATGTAAATTGCACCCCGCTGTCAGAGATGATACGTTGGGGTGCCCCATATCTGTAAATGTGCTGGATGAAAAGTTTTGCTAAGGCTTTTGCAGTGGGAATCTTTTGGCAAGGGATAAAGTGCACCTGTTTGGAAAACAAGTCCGTGACCGTCCAGACAACAGTATTCCCATTGCTTTCTGGCAATTCCACTATAAAATCCATGGCTATTTCTCTCCAGGGGGCTGAGGGACTTGCCACTCTTTGTAATAGTCCTGGCGATTTCCCTTGCAACCTCTTTGCAGTGGCACATTTTGGACAACTGGCTATATAACTTTCAATGTCCTTTTTCATGGATGGCCACCAAAATTGCCGTTTAATTAAGTGTAAAGTTTTTACAAATCCAAAATGCCCTGCTGATTTTGTATCATGGCAAAGCTGCATGAAAGTGACTCTTTGGGTTGTTGGTATATATAACTTTTCCCCTACCCAAGGCAACCCGTCTCTCATTGTGCACACATTTTTGTTTTTCTGGAACCATTCATCTGTTTCCAAACTTTTTCTGAATTCAATTCCAGTTTGGCTGTCCAGTTGTGGTTTTAATTTGGCTTGGGTTCTTATGGTTACTGGTGCTGCCAGTTGTGACTCTGCGCTGTTATATTGGGGCATGCGAGATAATGCATCTGCCAGGAAGTTCTTTCTCCCTGGTAAATGTTTGAGCTTAAATTGGAACTGGTGAAAATGCTGGGACCAGCAGGCTTGTTTGGGATTGAGTTTCCTGGGTGTTTTCAGGGCTTCCAAATTTTTGTGATCAGTCCACACCTGGAAGGGGATTTTGTTGCCTTCCAGGAACTGTCGCCACGTGAGTAATGCCCAACGTATCCCGTATACCTCTTTCTCCCATACGGGCCAGCGCTGTTCTGTTTCTGTGAGTTTCTTGGATGTATATGCACAGGGTTGCAATACTCCATCATCGTTTTCTTGTAATAGAACAGCCCCCACTGCCACATCACTTGCATCTGCCTGTATTACGAAGGGCTTGTCCATGTCTGGGTGTCTTAGTACCGGTTCGGTACTAAGTCTCTTTAGTCTCTTAAATGCTGCTTGGCATTCCATTGTCCATGTTAGTGGCTAGCTAGGTTTTACTGAGGATGCTCCCTTCGTTTTTAGTAAGTTAGTGAGGGGCAAGGCTATCTAGGCAAATGAGGAGATGAATTGGCGGTAAAAGTTTGCAAAGCCCAGGAAACTTTGTAGTTGCTTTCTTGTGCAGGGTGGTGCACAATCTAATACTGCTCTGATCTCTGGGTCCATCTCAATGCCCTGGGGGGATATGCGGTAACCTAGGTAGTCTATCCTTTCCTGGTGGAATTCGCATTTTGAGAGTTTGGCATATAGGTAGGCAGCTCGCAGCTTCTTTAAAACCACTCTGACAAGGTTGACATGTTCCTCTTTTTTTCGGTGAAGATAAGAATGTCGTCCAAGTAAACAAGGACCCCCTTAAACAGGTGCTCCCTTAGAATGTCATTGATTAATTGCATAAAGACTGCAGGGCCCCCTTGTAATCCAAATGGCAAGACTTTGAATTGATAGCACCCCATGGGGCAGTTAAATGCAGTCTTCCATTCATCCCCTTCCTTAATTCTCACGCGATAGTAAGCTTCCCTTAGGTCTAGTTTAGAAAAATTTTTCCCTTTCGATAGGTGTGACTTTCATGAGGGGCAGAGGGTATAGGTTGCTTTCACTGATTGTATTCAATGCCCTATAATCCACACTTAAACGTAAAGAGCCATCCTCTCTAAAAAGGACCGGGGCAGCCACTTTAGGCTTGGCTGGCTCAATGAAACCTCTCCCTAGGTTTTTCTTTATGAATCTTTCAATTTCCTCCTTCTCCTTTGGGCTCATGGAGTATAATCTGGGCTTCGGGAGTTTTGCCCCAGGCTTGAATTCAATGGGGGGGGAGCTCATTCGCCCTCTCCTCACTGAAAACTTCAGCAAGGTCTCTGTATTCCTCTGGTATTTCTGTTAGTCTCTTTTCCTCTCCTATGGAAGCTTTTTCTATTCTTGATTCTGTAGCCTCCCTTGGGATTTTAAGTCCATAGGGTCCCCCTTCGGGAATTTGATTTCTGTCATCCTCCAATTTACCCAGGGGTTCCATTTTTTTAACCATTCCATCCCTAGGATCATTGGGCATTTCATGCCTGGGGTCACCAAAAACGTTATGTCCTCCTCTTGTTTGCCCAGGGAGAGGTGTATTGGTAGAGTGGCTAGGGTAGCTGGCACCCCCCCTGCTATGGATCCATCTAACTGGCCAAATGAGATTGCTTGTTCCAGTCTCCTCGATGGGATGCCCAGATTCCCCACTAGTGTTGGGCTAATGAGGCAGCAGGTGCAGCCAGAGTCTATTAAGGTTTTCACCTTCACAGCTTCGGGCATGGGGGGAATTAATATAGTCACTGTCTTGAGGATGGGTGTGATGTGTCCACTTACCAGGGGTTCGCCCTCCGAGCTGTCCTCTGAGGCGTCCACTGGACCTGCGGTGTAGGCTGGAGTTCTTTCCCCTTGGTGAGCAGCAGTGGGGGGTTCCACAATTTCCATCATTCTCATGGCAGTTTCTTTTGGCTTAGCTGAAGACTTTCCGGATTTGCTGATTGGGGATCTGTCTGGGTTGTGCTGGGGGGCTTTGGAGCAGCATTCTACAGCTCGATGCGCTTCTCTTCCGCACTTGAAACACCCCATTTGCTTCTTGGCTGTAGCCGGTGGTTTCACTGGTTCGTGTGTCAACTCAGGCGGGGAGTGGCTCCATTGTTTTCCTCGGCGGTGTCTTTTCAATATGTCGATCTCTGCTTCCTCTGCCAAAATGTACCATTCCTCAAGTTGGTGTGGGTCCCCTCGGGACAGGCAAGCATCATATAGATCATAATTTAGTCCGTCTTTGAAATGGCTAAGGAGGATGTCTTCTGGCCAGTTCAGTTTGCTGGCAATGGCCCAGAATTCTTGTGTATATTCAGCCACCAGGCGTTTGCCTTGCCTCATCGTTTTTATCCTTTCACGGGCTTTGCGATCAGCCAGGGGGTCTTCAAATCGTCTTCTCAGAGAGGACATGAAACAATTGAAGTTGCTGAGTTCTGGGGCATTGGAGTCATGCAAGTTCACCACCCAATCTGCAGCCAGTCCATCCAGGGCAGATTGCATGATCCGGATGCGGGCTTTGTCACTGGGGATGTCTTGCCCGTATTCCTCCATGTAGCTGAGGACTTGGGTTAGGAAAAACCCCAAGTGTGTTGGCTCCCCTTTGAATTTCACCTCCAACGGCGGACGTATTGGAATGGATCGGTGCCTCCGTTGTTGGTGGTAGTGTCTTCCATCCAGGTTGCCATCTGTGGTCCGGTAGGGGGTGGGGACTACTGGATCAGCAGATGTCCCCGGGGTTGCAGGTTCTACTTCCCCCTCGGTGTCTCTCCCTTTGCGGCTCCAGGAGCTGGGGCGGCCGTAGGGCTCAGGATTCTCCTCTCCTAGGGAGCTGAGAGTTCTCTTCATCAGGTCAATAGCTTTCTCTAGGATCCAGTCTGAGTACGGTGCCCAGCTTTCCCCCTCTTCACTTGCGTGCAGGGATTTCTCCATCTCCTACTTCCATTCTGGTTGCTTGGTCCCCCGTCTCAGGGCCACCTTTCTTGATTCCTTTCTCCACTCACTTTTCTTTCCAATGCCCATTGACCAGCGAGGCTTGTGGTCCCGTGTCTCCACCACTTCTTCTCCGGAGGAATCTGACCTCTCGGATCCCGACATCAGGCAAGGTTCCAATTGGGTCAGCGGCTCTCTTTCCAGGGAGTTTTCCCCCTTTCTTGCTCCATTGTCTGACATGGTAATTTTTTGCAAAATCCCCCGGCAAGGGTCTCCCTTCCAGGTGGATTAATTTTGCAAGTCCTGTCTAATGTAAGGACCCACCCCACTTTGCATCTTAAGAAGACAGAACTCTTGGAATAATTCTTCCAACAGGCATCCTTTATTAAGAGAAAATGGTTGCAGGCGTTCTAGACAGGACTTGGGGTCCAAGCTCTCCCATTCAAGATTTTAAGGGGTTTCCCAGTAGCCCCACCCAATCCCCCCCTACTTCCAGCAACAGTCTCAGGCATTACATTTCCCACCCCTTTTCCTTTCTGCCAGATGGATGGAGACTTCAGAGAAAACTACGTAAAAGGTAATAGCCTCCTTTGTTATGATAAGGCCTTTTGGTGCTATCCACATTCAATCCCTTTGAAGTTGTACCGAAGGAAGTGAGGGCCATAAAGCTCCTTTGTTCACCCCCCTCTCTTCCTTGTATGACAGAATCCAGAGAGGCAGAAATGGGGTTTTCTATAATTGATAACTAGAGATGAAGTAAAATTGGATTCTGACAGTGGGGCTGCACTTGCCTGGTCAAGACTTGGAGGTCCTTTTAGAGTTGCATCTACTGCTTATAGAGCCTGTCATGGGAGGGTCTTTGCAAAGTTTCACCCTGTATGCTCATTGTCCTTTAGACAGCCAATTGCCCTGGCTGTCAGAGCTGCCAGCCTGCCATGAACTATGGGGGGAGGGAGCTGGATGGGGAGGGGAAAGTGAAACTGATGAAGTTGGTAGGGAGAGGCATGCTTCTTCAAGGTCATTGCTCTGGGAGAAGAATGCAAGACCACTGCAAAAACAATGTACTCAAGTACAATTGGACAATAAAGGGCCAAGGGAGGAGAGGAACTGAACTGGGGACAGTTAACCGGGAAATGTTGGTATGACCTTCAGTTCTAGCTCTGCTTCACTGCAATTCACTTGACTTATTTATTTATTTATTTATGAGACTTATATACCGCTTTAAGTGCAAGCACTCTCTAAGCGGTGTACACCAGTAAGCAATGTATATATATATATATTTACATTGCCCCCAACAATCTGGGTCCTCATTTTACCTACCTCGGAAGGATGGAAGGCTGAGTCAACCTTGAGCCGGTGAGATTTGAACCGCTGACCTGCTGAACACAGTCAGCTAAAGTGGCCTGCAGTACTGCACTCTAACTGCTGCGCCACCTCGGCTCCTATTCCTTTTGCAACAAATGGAGCCAAGGGTTGTTTCTACTTAGAGTCCAAGCTGAGGCAGGGCTGACTCTGGCCACCTCACAACTGGATTATTGCCATGAGCTTTTCATGGCTCTGGAAGCCACCCAGAAGCTACAACAGGTTGAAACTGCAGCAGCAGAGGCAGAAATGGGCGTTGCTTGGTGTACCCATGTGTCACCACTCTTCTGTGAATTGTGTTGTTTACCAGATCGTTTCCAGGTGCAACTCAAAGTGTTGTTACCAATAAAATTCTGCATGACTGTGTGTCTCCAGTCATTTCTGCTTGTCCAATAACTTCCAGCAGTGTGTGTGCGCTCCAAGTCCCCTCCATTAAACATTACCATCTTGCAACACCGAGGAAGCCATCTGGGTTGTGCCTCTGCCATCTGGAGTAGCATTCCCCCAAAGATAAGGAGGAGGCCCCTTCCTCCTGGGGTTCCAGAAAGCCTTGAAAGCCTGCTTTGATGTTTGTTATTGTTTAATGGCTCCAGTTTTTGTTTTGTGGTTTTGTTAGCAGAGCATTTTAGCCTGGACTGCTTATTGATTTCATATCTTTAGTTGTTTTGATGTTGGTTTTTGTTTTGTGTGCCACTAAGGTGTGGAGGAGGAGGAGGAGGAGGAGGAAGGAGGAGGAGGAGAAGAAGGAAGGAAGGAAGGAAGGAAGGAAGGAAGGAAGGAAGGAAGGAAGGAAGGAAGGAAGAAAGAAAGAAAGAAAGAAAGAAAGAAAGAAAGAAAGAAAGAAAGAAAGAAAGAAAGAAAGAAAGAAAATTGGAGAAAATGTACCAGAGAATTGAAAAAGAAAAAAGGGTATTGGAAAAATGTCAGAAGGACAGTGAGATACTAAAACTAGTGTACCATGAAAATAAGGGTAGTCCTCGACTTAACAATCACCTGAGCCCAAAATTTCTGTTGTTAAGTGAGTTTTGCCCCATTTTACAACTTTTCTTGCCACTGTTGTTAAGTGAATCACTGCAGTTATTAAGTGTTGTTGTTAAGTGAATCCAGCTTCCCCATGGACTTTGCTTGTAAGAAGGTCACAAAAGGGGATCACATGATCCTGGGACGCTGCAACGGTCATGCCAGTTGCCAAGCATCTGAATCTTGATCACGTGACCATGGGGATGCTGCAAAGGCCGTAACTGTGAAAAACGGTCATAAGTCACATTTTTCAGTGCCGTTGTAACTTTGAACGGTCACTAAATGAACTGTTGTAAGTCGGGGACCACTGATATACTGAATACCCAAGGAACAAAACTGGCCTCCAAGAAAGACCAAATGAAGAACAGAAAACAGATGTGGCAAGGCAAAATACATTTTAAAAAAGTAGCAGGCAAAGCAGGTAACAAGACCTGGCAAAGGCTAAGGACAGGAAAGCTGAAGAAAGAGGCAGAGGGATTGATTCTGGCTCTGCACAAGACCAAGCCTTAAAAACAAAGGCATACGAAGCCAGAATTTTGAAGACAGCAACAGGCAGCAAGTGCCACTTCTGCAAGGAAACAGTGGAGCACCTAGTTAGTTGTCGCAAGACAGTCACACAGACTGACTACAAGCAACGGCATGCCAAAGTAGCAACAATAGTGCATTGGAAATTTTGCAAGAAGTACCATTTATCTGCAAGGAAGAACTGAGGAGGGCCACAAAACAGACACAATAATAAAAATGAAGAAGCTAACGTGCTCTGGGACTTTAGAATTCAAACAGACAAGCACCTGCCACATCACACCCAAGGCTTAACAACTGTCAATAAAAAAAGACAAAAAAGTCTGGATGGTGGAATGTGGCGGTACCTGGAGACAGCAGAACAGAAGAGAAAGAACTGGAGAAAATCACTAAATACAAAGATTTGCAAACAGAAGTAGAACTACTGTGGCAAAAGAAAACAAAGATAGAACCAATAATAATAAGAGCCTGGGATGCAATCCCAAAACCTCTGGGGCATCTCTTGAACACCGTTGGCATTGACCAAATTGCCACCAGTCAATTGCAAAAAAAAAAAAAAAAAGAGCTTTATTTGGATCAGCTTATATCCTGTGACGATACCTTTAATGCCATCAAACCACATCTGTCTATCTCAGATCCTTGGGAAGGACTCAGAAGGTAGATAACATTGTCAAATCCAGTCTGAACATCTAGCCGGCTGTTTAACAAATAATATTTTTAAAAGGTAGTTCTGTAGGACCCATTGCTAAGTTACATTGCTAAGTTTTTCTATTTTTATTTTATTCAAAAAAAGTTAAAATACAAAGCATCAAGAGTATTTCTAAGAAACAAAAAACACACAAAACAAACAAGACATTAAACAAGTGCATTAAAAAAAACACATATACACATATTGTCTCCCCTACTTAAATACTGATTAATATATTGCAACCATTGTAGCTTCGCATCCACTGTGAAACAGGCCCAAAGAATTTTAAACTATCAAAGTACTCATTCTATTTGCAAGTTATTAACCTCTCGTCTATATAGTATATTGATGCCAAGACAGTTAACAGGAAGAACATTAATAATAAAAAAGACAAGATTAAAATTTCAAAACCCTTGCTTACGAGATTAGCCTGCTGAGAGGAAAAGCTGGAAGAAAGATCTGACAGGATGGGCAAACATAATCAGGGAGAGGCAATCTCTCAAACAACCCATCCCATCCCACGAAGGATTTCCAAGGCCAAAATCAGCTCCTTGAATTGGACCCAGAAGGAAATTGGTAACTGTGTGCCATTCTAGAGGCACGTGTAGCTATCTACGCCACTACATTTTGTACCAGCTGAAGCTTCCAGATAGTCTCCAAGGGCAGCTCCATGCAGGGTGCATTACAGTAATTTAATCAGAAAAGGACTATATTCCTGCTTGATTGTTTTACAGTCAGTAAGCTTACTTTGCACAGATTGGCTATTCTCTGCCACACTTCTGCTAGTGCAGTCAAAATCTGTGGTTAGAAGAGGTGAGCCAAATTCCTCTTTTAGTTGGAACCTGGCTCTATTACATATTGTGATTAGTATGCTGAGTCATACATTGGCAAGCCTGCAGTAATTCAGGGGTGATTTATCTTCATTGGTTCAAGCAGTAATAATATGTAATATGTAATTATTAGCAGCAAGATGAGTTGAGACAAAATACATGTGAAAGGATATCTTTAAAAAGAGCTTAGAGGGCCACTCACTTCAACCCACCCACCCCAACTCCCCTTAGGACAGAATCCCTCATGGATCCTTGGGTCTGCAAGGCTATTCTTTTCTTTAGACTAGCCAAACCCAAGTCCCGTAGCCGTTCTTCATATGTTTTAATCTCCAGGCCTTTGATCATCTTTGTTGCTCTTCTCTCAACATCTTTTTTGTGATATGGTGATCAAAATTGGCTGCAGTATTCCAGATGTGGTCTTACTAGGGTTTTATAAAGCGATGCTAATACATTGTGTGTTCTTGATTCTATGCCTCTGTTTATACAACCCAGGATTGTATTAGGTTTTTTGATTGCTGCTGCACACTGCTGGCTCATAGCCAACTGTGGCAGCCTCTCAAATATTGGAATACTGCTATCATGTCACCCCTAGTCCTTCTTTTCTCTAGATTAGCCATACTCCAAAAACCAATCCCTGTGGTGACTGCTTGTGCCTAGCATGGCATGGGGAGATTTCCCTCAGGTAAGCCTCTCCAGAGGCTTCTTCAAATTCAAATCAAACAATAAACTTTTTATCAAATTTGGTGCCTCACCAGCAACAATAACAATAGAGTTGGAAGGGACCTTGGAGGTCTTGTAGTCCAACCCCTTGCTCAGGCAGGAAACCTATACCATTCCAGACAAATGGTTTTCCAGTCCCTTCTTAAAAACTTCCAGTGTTGGAGCATTCACAGCTTCTGGAGGCAGGTTGTTCCACTGGTTAATTGTTCTAACTGTCAGGAAGTTTCTCCTTAGTTCTAGGTTGCTTCTCTCCTTGGTTAGTTTCCATCCGTGGCTTCTTCTCCTGCTTTCAGGTGCTTCTTGTCTTGCCTTCAGGTGATGTAATACATGTAATACAAAGTAATGAGAAGAAACCTGAATTATTTGGGCAAGGACTATGGCTGTGTCATGGTTTCAGTGGTGAATTCTTAGGCCATCATTTTACAGGATTTCGAGGTATACTGAGAAAATGCCATTTTGCTTTTCAGAACATCAAAGAAGCAGCTATGGAGATATGTATCTGCTGAATCAGGTTTGTCCTGTTGAAAGAAAAATCATCAGGTCCAGTCCAAGCTGGGAATAAATAAAATGGAGGCTGTTTGGAAAGAAGGTTCTTGTTTATTTACTTGCCAGAAACCTCAGTGACGCAGCATGTTTCTGGGTGGCTGACAAAATGGAGCTGGGAGTGGTGGGCTTTTATACCTTCTTTGGGCTTTGTATTTGAGGTTCTTCCTGTCCCTGTGCAATGTACTTTCACCTGGCTTGAGTGTGCCCTTTTTGGGTTTTTTAATGGTGGTGGGTTAATCCTATTATGTCCTAAAGGTCATGTTCCTGTCCTTGGGAGTCTTTGTTTTTCTAATCCTATCACTCAAACCAGGCTGTGGCTGAAGGCATTTTGCTTATGAATAGGTGGTCTCAGATCTGCATTTCTAAAAGCTGGCTTCTGCCTGAGGGCAGGAGACTGGGGGCTGTTTTCTGCCTAAGATTTTTCTATTATTCCTTTGGGGAAATGTAATATTTTGCCTCTTTTAATATCCCCCAGAATATTTCCTTCTCTAGGAGGGTGGGTGGGTGCTGACTTCCAACAGTCCTTACATACTTAACAGAACCATGAACTACAGAAGACTTGCTCAATGCCTTGGCCTCTGCGTGAATTTTAATTCCTCCATTAAACCCCTTCATAGCTACAGAACAGGGATCCTTTTCCCACTGCCAGGAGTTCGATCCTGACCGGCTCAAGGTTGACTCAGCCTTCCGTCCTTCTGAGGTCAGTGAAATGAGGACCCAGAATGTTAGGGGCAAAATGTCGATTGTGTAAACTGCTTAGAGAGGGCTGTAAAGGACTATGAAGTGCTAGTGCTATAACCATGAAGAATTCCCATCCTACTTTAGGGCAGGCATCTCCCGAACAAGGGGATCCTCCTCCCCTTCTATCCTCATGGCTGGGTTTGCCCCTCAGACAAGGGCAGGGGCTACAGAAGCCAGGCAGGGCTTGAGCTAACAACACTTGAGCCACAAAAGGCTTCATCTTCACAGCCAGCCTCTCCAAACGGCTCTGGGATGCTATCAGCAGTCGGCACAGGGTCAGCCAGCAAGGGCCAGCCATGTCCTGGACAGCCAGCTTTCCGAGCCCTTCCGGGGGCAGCTCTGTGAATGGACCGATTTCTGAGCCTTCCAGCCCAAAAGGTCAGCTAGTGGAAGGCCAGCTAAAGGCACGCCCTTAGGCGCAATTCCTCAATCCTGTTCAAAACTCTCAACAGAAAACTCGGGGACAGTCGGGGTGCTTAATCACTGGAGGTTTTTAAGAAGAGACCGGAAAACCATTTGTCCAGGATGGTAGAGGGTCTCCTGCTTGAGCAAGGGGGTGGATTAGAAGACCTCCGAGGTCTGTTATTCTGTTATAAGAAGTTTGAGAGATGTACTGTTCCTTTATCTCGTCATTTGGAGGGTTCTTCCAAGTAAAAATAGCTGGGAACTAAAAAGTAGGGATCCCAAAGGAGTTGACATTCCTCCTAAATTTTTAAAAGGACTTTCAAATGTCTTGTTGAGAAATAAACCAAGGCAGCTCAGCAGGATTAATTGTTGTTTTCCTGCTTTGTGAGCCTATTTCTTTCCTTCCTCTGTCCTATCAAGTCCCCTACTAAATTTTAGATGTGATGAAGAAACAAAATTAAAAATCAATTTCTATCAAAAATATTTTGAGAAATATCTATTGGCAGCAGATATAAAACTCCACTGAACAAACTATCAAAGATATGAATACATCCAATAAAAAGAAGTCAAGAATTTCCCAAAATTAGATTTAGAGAGGGACTCACCCCATTGGTTTTCTTTTGATTTACTTTCCATACTGCCCTGTAAAAAGTGTTAATATCACCTTATGAAAAGCTAATAATGAAGCCTAAAGTTTAATCAACACCATCATAGTTTCCATTTCCTTCTCTTTTATCGCACCTCTGTAATAAAATGAATGAGACAAACTCACTCAAGATAGGGTTTAATAATAGTTCTTTTATTCTTGTGTTAGTCGGATAGAAAGCAAAGCAGGTGCTCAATCATAGTTGACTAATATATGTTACTTGTTTGTTATCTTATAGTTCGTTACAATAGCATACCATAGTTACCCAACTAAGTTAAGTAACACTACTTTTTGCCCAACTAGGCTACCCAAGTTGTTGTCAAAGATTGTGCCCAACAAGGCTAATCAAGTTGCTGTGGGTATTGCTGCCCAACTAGGCTACTCATTCACACAATACTCACATACACATTCAACACAGGTGATCAGGCTGCGCAGGAGTGGGCTGGGAAGCAGACTCGGGGCATCCTCTGCTCCAACAAGAGTCGTCTCAAACATCAGGGTCTGGGTTCATTCCAGTCTTCTGTTTATATCCAGCTTGTTTACTCAGAATCCATGTGTATGGTATATCTTGCCCCAACCATGTCAGGAACTTTACATCCTCACACTTTGTGGAGCAGTGGTTAGAATACAGTACTGCAGGCTACTTCTGCTGACTGCCAGCTGCCTGCAGTTTGGCAGTTCAAGTCTCACTGGGCTCAAGGTTGACTCAGCTTTCCATCCTTCCGAGGTCAGTAAAACGAGAACCCAGATTGTTGGGGGCAATATGTTGACTCTGCGGCAGAGAGGGATACAAAGCACTGTGAAGCGATATATAAGTCTAAGTACTAGCAGTAAGTGCTAGTGCTATTGTTCCAAGACTTCATGAAAAGCTCAATCCGCTCTACTTCTTGTGCCCACTAATGTTCCACATGGTATCACCAACAATAAATCGTTGATACAGGCATTCAGAATCTTTCCTTATCAGTAGTACACACATTCCAGCAATGTGAGTTTCCCAATGAGTTCATGAAAAGGCTAACGATGGTTGTATTACAAGCCCTCTATGTTTATAACTTACATTTGTAATATATTCATAACATTTGACATAAAATATAGAACAATAGAAGCCAACAATTTGTTTTCTTTGGGTTTATGCCCTCCTGTGTTGCCTGAATCCAGTCCGCAAATCCCACAGGAGTGGATCGCCTCTAGGAGCCTTCTTCTCCGTTCCATCATCTGGCAGCTGTGTTGATTACAGTTCCAAGAACTCCCATGGATGAGTTGCCCATAGGTCAGAAGCATTCCCAATGATGTAATCAAAGCTCTGCTGGGAATCCTGGGAGTTGTAGTTGAACCTGTCTGAAATTGCCAAGCTGAAGAAAGCCATCCCCAGGACAGATTCAAGACACCAGATCTCCTCCTGAAGATCAACAGAAAGCTGGCAAAGGGCTCCTGGGAATTAAAACCCATCAGCAAGAGCAAACGGAGTCCCACATCCAAAAGGAAGAGCAGGGAATGTGGCTCCAGGTCTGCTCTGGGACGGAGCACAGAAAGCTCAGCTATTCTGCAGCGACACCATAGAGGAAGACAGAAGTGCTGATGTAGGTGCAGGGAGTCAGTAACGTAAAACGAGATCTCTGTCGGCTGTTGAAAATGCTAGTGGCACTGAAAAAAGGGATTTATGACCAGTCCTCGCAGTTACAACCATTGCAAAATTCCCAGTCACATGATCAAAATGTGGGCATTTGGCAGCCAGCTTGTATTTGTGACGGTTGCAGTCTTTTGGTCATGTGATCTCAACTTACAACTTTCCCAACCGGCTTCCAACAAACTAAGTCAATGGGAAAAGCCGGGTTCCCTTAATGAAACGAACCCCAAACTCGGGATTCATTTTGCAACTGCAGCAATTTCTTTAACAACTGTAGCTCTGACTCACAGAAGGACCTGCTTGATTCTCCGAGGAACGGCAGGCTTGTATCATGGCCGTAAGTCAAGGGCTCCCTGCATCCCTCGGGTTCTCTAGGTTGATCCCTTGCAGTAGTGCAGTCGCTGTAAGTAACAGAGTGTCTCAAACATTGGCGGTCACTCTGCAGATCCCAGAGGAATTCAAGCAAGGCCGCCCTCCATGGGGGGAGATCAGCCCCCTGAATTGGGCGGCTGCATCCAGGTGGTTTTCCTGTGAGGGATACAGCTTGGCCACTTTCTCTCTCTCTCTCTCTCTTGTTTTATTTTTTATTAGTTTAAGGCATAAAATGCAAAAAGACAAAAGACCAGAGTAGGAAGAATAGGGGAGGGAAAGAGGGAGGGAAAATGGGGAAAGAGAAAGAAAAGGCGTTGACTTCCGACTCCCTTCGCAACCTAACCCCGGCATTTCCTAGTGGTCTCCCATCCCTGCTTTAATCCAAGTCTGCTTAAACTTTTCCAGATCAGTCCACTGCTGTGTCCTTAAGACAGTCCTCGACTTACAGCCAGAATTGGGACCAGTATTGCCATTGCTAAGCTAGGTGGTCCTTAAGCGAGGGCTAAAGACCAAATCTTTGGTGAAACACACTGAAGAACTGCACAAAGAACGGTGCAGGTTAGCAGTCAAGTGGCCTTCCTCAAATACGAGAAGGCTGCCTTAGAACCTTTGAGAAGAGGTCTCGAAGAAGTCTGGAACCTTGTTAAGAACTTAAGAAGCACCTGTAAAATCTGCAGCATGAACAGGTTGAGACGGACCAAAGTTACTATGTGGAGAAAAGCCACTCCAGACAACTGATGCAGAAAGTCAGTCCTCTTCAGCAGAATGAGAGGGGAAATAAGAAGAAGCAAGTCAACAATCTACAGCAGCAACAGCAGCCGCCGCAGAGCTGTGCTTCCCAGGCCACAGGGGGAGACCTGTGGAGGACAACGGAGAAGGATTGAACCATGCCCAAATGGCGATGCAAGAATTAGAGCTGCAGACCAGGTGTTTGGAGAAAGACAGTGAAGATCTCCACAGGGAGGTCCCCAGCCAAGTGGCCTTTTCAGAAATAGTTTTGGTACTCTAAGCGACCAGCACATGGGACAACTCACTGACCCTCTCTCCCCATAGCTGAAATGGAGGAACGGTGGCCTTTTACCCTTTCGAGAAAGAAAAGGAATTCTTTCCCTCCCTTCCCCTGACTTGCCACCTAGTGTGCTGGGGAACCAAGCGAGCCCCCCCCTACCAGCTGAAGCAACAGCTTCACCCTCGCCCTCCCAATCATTGCAGGGCTGTCAGCTGAGCTGAAAACCTCACAGCCACTGAGCATCAGGGCCTCAGAGAGCTGGGGAATCCCAGGGCTCCGAGCCAAAAAGGAGCCTGGAGATGAGGTTGAGTCCACAGACTCAGCTCCAAGCCTCGTTGTTACAGCTGAGGACAAGGGGCACCAGTGACAGGTGAGGGCTCTGCAGTGGGGAGAGCAGAGAGTCTGGCCAGAACAGGATCTGGGAGCCAGAACCGAGCGGCCGAACGAGCCGAGCAGCTGCGATCCGAGCAGCTCACAGGAGAGGAGCAGAGAGGAGAACAGCTAGAAGCCAAACTGGGAGCCGAGGGGTCCGCAGGAGATGCCACGAGGCAGCAGAGACCCCCGGAGGCCGCAAGGCTGACAGAGCTGGTGGCAGAGCTGGAAGACAGGGCTGGGTTGAGGGTCTCGGGGGCAGGCAGAAACTCCTGCTGCTCCATTGCCTGCAAGAGAGTGGCAACAGAAGGGAGAAGCCGGGGGTGGTCAGTGGCCTGTGGGTGGTCAAGTACTCTTAGGGGTGGTAGAACATAAGAGATTGATTCATAGGGCTGCAAGGGACTTTGGAGATCTTCTAGTCGAGCCCTCTGTTCAAGGCAGGAACTTTCTGCCATCCCAGTCAAATGGTTTGCTTGTCCGTTTTTGAAATCTTCCAGTGATGGAGCACTCACAACTTCTTACTGTCTGAAAATTTCTCCTGACTTCTTGGTTGGATCTCCCTTTAAACGTCCACCCATGTCTTTTTGCCTGCCCTCCAGTTCTTAAGTCACTCCCTGTCCTTTGAGACAGACCCTAACAGTGTGGAAGACTGCTGTTGTGTCTGCCCAATCCTTATCATCTTCAATAGGCTACACATTGCTAACGCCCTGAACCGCTCATGAAACGATTTAGCCTCCAGATCTTAAATCATCTTTGTTGCTCTTCTCTTCACACTTTCTGCTGTCTCAACAATGTTTTCTATCGGGCTGACCAGAATTGGATACAGTATTCCAAGGTGGTCTCACTAGTGCGATATAAAGCGGTACCAGCACTTCTAGCCATCTTGAAACTGCCCCTCTTTTATTGCTGCCTAAGACTGCATTGGCCTATTTTAACAGCTGCAGCACACTTCTGGCTGATTGTTAAGTGGTTTTCCTCTAGATCCATCTCACAGTTATCCCTGCTGAGCGAGGTACCGCCCATTCTGTCCCTGTGCAATTGATTTTCCTGCCTAAGGAAGAACTTTTCTTTTCTCACCAATGAACTGCATCCTGTTCAGGTCTGTCAAGATCCTCCTAGATGTTGAGCCTATCTTCCAACAATCTTGATGTCATCTGCAAATTTGATGAGTTCCCCTTCTATCCTTTCATCTAGATCATTGATGAAGATGTGGAAGAGTCCTGGGCCCAAGGCAGATCCCTTAGGTACCCCTGAATGCTTCCCCCCATGTAGCTGTACCGGTAGCTCCATTAAGGAATAAACACTGGGTGAGGCTGGTCAGCCCCCTGAGGACCCATCTGAAGGTGATACTGGTGGGTGTCCATTTCTAGGTGCTCGCAAATCCTCCACTTGATTCTCTATTCCAGGATTTTCCCAGGAATTGATGTCAAGCTCTTTTTCCAGTTCTCTGGGAACTCCCCTGGGCTACAGGAGCATTCAGAAATTATGTTTGGTGACCCCAAAATTAGGTCTGCCAGCTGCTTTGGAAGCCTGGGAGGCAAACCATCTGGTCGGCGTGATTTCTACCCATCCAGAGTGGATTGTTCCTCTTTGACTAATTTCGTGCCTATTTGGAATTGTATATAGATTCTATCTCCCTTGGTGTTGCTGTTGATAGGCTGTTATTTTTTTCTTTTGCTGAAAAAGAGATGGAAAGGAGTTAAGCATTTCTTTTTTTAATGTTTTTTTAACGTTGGCATATATAATGCAGGCGAGCAATAGAGTACTTACAGCTGGATGTTAGGCAAGAGCTCATCCTTCTCTTGCTCCCCTCGAGGGGCTCTGGAGCAGCAGGAGCTTCTGCCTGCCCCCGAGACCCTCCACCCACCTTGTCCCCCAGTTCCGCCACCCGCTCCCTCCACCTTGCTGTCTTGGGGCTCTCTGCTCTCCCGAGGCCTCTCCTGGGGACCCCTTGGCTCCTGGGGCAGCTCCTGGCTGCTCTCCTCTCTTCTCCTCTCCTGCGGGCTGCTCGGCTCCCGACTGCTCAGCCCACTCGGCTGCTCGGTTCTGGTTCCCAGCTCCAGCGGTGGCCAGACTTGCCTGGCACACTAGGTAGCAAGTCCTCCACCCCCTCCCTCTCTGCCCCAATGCTCCATCCTCTCCTGAATATGTAGTGAAACCTGATTGCGCGGCTGCCATCCTGATTTTTCTGACACCCCAGGACTTCCTGGACGAGTCCATGATGCCATTAATGGTCATTAAAGAGTGCAAGTTTTCAAATGCAAAATTTTGATTTCATTTTTTATTCATATTTTATTGATTTCATTTATACTAGATCGTCTTGTATTTATGGCTCATTTTTGGAAGCTGTGGGGCCTGGGTGTGTCCTGTGGGAGTAGGGGAAGGCAGGGCAATGAAAATTAGCACCCTTCTACGCGAGTCCATTTACCTTGACGTGTAGCTAAAAAGACAGACGACAGACTTGACTGTTCTCTCATCTAAGTCATTGATGAAGATATTGAAGAGTCCTGGGCCTAAGACGGAACCTTGTGGTACCCCACTCATTACTTCTCTTCATGTGGATGTAGCGCCATTGAGGACGACTCGTTGAGTACGGTTTGTTAGCCATTTGCAGAGAGAGACAGAGAAAGGCACTTGCGCTTCCCTTCTCTCTCTCTCTCTCTCTCTCTCTCTCTCTCTTTCTCTCTCTCTCTCTCTTTCTCTCTCTCTCTTTGTGTCTGTCTGTGTGTAAAAAAGTGAGTGGCCTCACCCTATTTTCCGACAAGCTGACAAGCTTATTGGGCGGTGCTCCTGCCTTGGCTGTTTCTCTGCAGGAAGCAGGAAGGGCAGGAGAGAGCCAGCCTGTTGAAGGACAGCTTGAAGCCAGCTTGCCAGGTGAGCAGAAGATCGGAAAGAGGGAGGGGAGAGAAAAAGAGGGAAAGAGAGAGAAAGAGAGGGAGGGAGAAGAGAGAGAGGAAGAGGAGAGAGGGAGGGAGAGATAGAGAGAGGGGGGAGAGGAAAGAGAGGGAGAGGAGAGAGAGAAATTGAGAAAGAGAGGAGGGAGAGGAAAGAGAGAAAGAGGGAGAGGAGGAGAGAGAGAAGGAGAGGGGGAGCGGGGGAGAGAGAAAGAGAGAGGGGGAGAGGAAAGAGGGAGAGAGAGAGGAAAGATGGAGAGAGAAAAAGGGAGAGAGAGGGAGAGAGAAAGAGAGAGGGGGAGAGGAAAGAGAAAGAAAGGGAGAGGAGAGAGAGAAAGAGAGAGGGGGAGAAGAAAGAGAGAGGAAAGAGAGAGGGAGAGGAAAGAGAGAAAGAGAGAGAGGGAGAGGAAAGAGGGAGAGAGAGAAAGAGGGAGAGAGAGAGAACTCATGCACAGCAGCCTCTATTTCTTTTTAATTAAACCCTTCAATCAAGCTCTCCCCCTCACGCTCATGCCCCTGTGCGCACAAGTTTTCTGGCTCCCAGTGTTTTCTTTTCTCTGGGAAACAGGTCCAAGTGAGTGTTTAAGGTTGCAGACCCCTGGCTTAGGCTATCCCAGAAGTCAATAGCTTTCCCCACTAACCTTCATGTTTCAAGGTTCCCCCTAACTGTCATGGACTCACTTGGACTTTCTCCAGAACTTACATGCTAATGTGTGGCAGTCAGTGTCATACTGATCACCATGGCAAAGAGAAAATAAAAATCATTTCTACATTCAGATAAAGCAAATCTTCTCTCAGGCAAAATGAAACCTAACATATGAACAGTTCTATGCATTGGGCTCCATGATTGTCACAGAGTCCATGAAGAACAGAGGATAACAATAACAGAATTGAAGAGGACCTTAGAAGTCTTCTAATCCAACTTCTGCTCAAGCAGGAGACCCTACGCCAGGGGTACTCAGGAATTCTGGGAGTTGAGGTCCACGATCATAAAAGAGCCAAGGTTGCCTGCCCCTGCCCTACACCATTCTAGACAAATGGCTGCCCAGTCTCTTCTTGAAAGCCTCCAGTGATGGAGCACCCACAACTTCTGGAGGCAAGTTGTTCCACTGATTAATTATTCTCGCTGTCAAGAAATTTCTTCTTCGTTTTAGGTATCAGTTTCTCCTTGATAATAATGTGATAATGTTCCCTTATTTAGAGTTAGTAGCTAACATCATTTGCAGATTCTCTAATCTGTACACCAACATCTGCTGATATAGCTTCTGATGAGGACATAAAGCTGTCAGCAGAAAAAGGGGCATGAGATTCCACTTCTTTTATTGAATGCTATCTTTGAAACAAATATCTCATCTGAGAAAATACATTGTTGCTCCTTTGTTTTGCTTTGTTCTAGAAATCCTTTCAGCTTATTTATTTATTTATTTACAAATATTTATATGCCGCCCAATCCCAAAGGACTCAGGGCGGCGTACAAAATTAAAAACAGTCATAAAACAATAAAATAAAATAATCCAGTCATACTGCGAGTCCGATCATATCCCGGCCCGCCGAGGACATCAGCCCCAGGCCTGCCGGAACAGGAGAGTTTTAACGGCTTTCTTAAAGGCCGGCAGGGTGGGAGTAGTTCGAACCTCGGGGGGAAGTTGATTCCACCAGGTCGGAGCCACCACAGAAAAGGCCCTTCCCCGAGGGCCCGCCAGCCGACATTGTCTGGCCGACGGGACCCGAAGGAGGCCCAATCTATGGGACCTCACCGGTCTCTGGGAGCTGTGCGGCAGAATGCGGTCCTGTAAGTAACCTGGCCCTATGCCATGAAGGGCTTTGAAGGTGATGACCAACACCTTGAATTGCGTCCGGAGACCCACAGGAAGCCAGTGCAGCTCGCGGAGGATAGGTGACACGTGGGCGTACCTTGGCGCGCCCACAATCGCTCTCGCGACTGCATTCTGAACCAACTGCAGCCTCCGAACACCCTTCAAGGGTAGCCCCATGTAGAGCGCATTACAGTAATCCAGTCTTGAGGTGACAAGGGCATGAGTGACTGTGAGTAAAGCCTCCCGGTCCAAATAAGGCCGCAACTGGTGCACTAGGCGAACCTGTGCAAAGGTCCCCCTGGCCACAGCCGATAGATGTTGTTCCAAATTTAGCTGTGAGTCCAGGAGGACACCCAAGTTGCGTGCCTGCACTGAGGGAGGTAAATTTGCCCCCCCAGGACTAAAGATGGACCATCCAGTTGACCTTTGGGAGGCAAGACCCAGAGCCACTCGGTCTTGTCAGGGTTGAGTCTAAGCCTGTTCACCCCCATCCAGACCCTCACATCTTCCAGGCACCGGCACATCACGTCGACTGCTTCACTGAAAGGACACGGGGTGGAGATATACAATTGGGTATCATCAGCGTACTGATGATACCTCACCCCGTGTCGCCGAATGATCTCACCCAGCGGTTTCATGTAGATGTTAAAAAGGAGGGGGGACAGGACCGAGCCCTGAGGCACCCCATAATCGAGGCGCCTAGGGGTCGATCTCTGTCCACCCGCCAACACCGACTGCGACCTGTCAGAGAGGTAGGAGGAGAACCACCGCAATACGGTGCCGCCCACCCCCACCTCTCCGAGACGACGCAGAAGGATACCATGGTCGATGGTATCGAAAGCCGCTGAGAGGTCAAGAAGCACCAGGATAGAAGAATAACCCCTATCCCGGGCTCGCCAGAGGTCATCGGTCAGTGCGACCAAAGCAGTCTCAGTGCTGTAGCCGGGCCTGAAACCAGATTGAAAAGGGTCCAGATAATTGGTTTCATCCAAGGATCGCAAGAGTTGAGACGCCACCACCTTCTCTACAACCTTCCCCACAAAGGGGAGGTTGGAGACGGGACGAAAGTTCTTCAAAACAGCTGGGTCCAGGGAAGGCTTCTTGAGGAGGGGCCTCACCACCGCTTCCTTTAAAGGTTGCGGGAAAGACCCCTCCATCAAGGAGGCGTTGATTATCGCCTGGAGCCAGCCTCGTGTCACCTCCCTACTGGCAGAAACCAGCCAGGAGGGGCACGGGTCCAATAAACAGGTGGCGGCATTCATTGCCCTCACGGCCTTGTCCACTTCATCAGGGGTCACAGGCTCAAACTCGCTCCAGATAACATGACTAAGACCAGCCCCTGGCAACTCGGCTGGCACTGCCCAGTCGGAGTCCAGGTCTCTCTGAATCTGAGCGATTTTGTCCGACAGAAACTGAAC
Organism: Crotalus adamanteus; assembly: GCA_039797435.1. Classification (NCBI taxonomy): domain Eukaryota; kingdom Metazoa; phylum Chordata; class Lepidosauria; order Squamata; family Viperidae; genus Crotalus; species Crotalus adamanteus. Next base: position 23,614,413 of record CM077928.1, read on the forward strand.
AAACTCCTCAGCTCTCCCCTGCAAGGGTTCCTCCGCCCCCTCCACTTTAAGAAGGGAGCGGGTCACCCTAAACAAGGCGACCGGGCGAGATTCTGCGGACGCAATAAGTGCGGAAAAGTGAACACGCTTTGCCGCCCTTATCGCCACTAAATAAGTCCTAATATAGACTCTTAATAGTGATCGGTCAGATTCAGAGTTACTGGCCCTCCAACGTCGCTCTAGACGTCTCTTGTGGCGCTTCATCTCCCGGAGCTCCTCAGTAAACCAAGGGGCCCTCCGGGGACCACCACCACAGAGAGGTTGCAAAGGCGCAATTCGATCCAGGGCCCCGGACGCCGCCTCATTCCAGGCCGCAACCAGGGACCCGGACGAGTTGTGGACAAGGGAGTCAGGTATTTCCCCAAGCTCCTCCTGGAACCGGTCTGGGTCCATTAGGCGCCTGGGGCGGAACCACCTAGTCGGCTCCCTCTCCCTGCGATGGGGGAGTGATGCTCTGAAATCCAGCCTCAATAGGAAATGATCTGTCCATGACAAGGGTGAGATCTCTATTCCCCTTAATTCCAGATCATGTCTCCATTGCCCCGAGAGAAACACAAGGTCGAGTGTGTGACCACCCCTATGAGTTGGATCCTGAATTACCTGGGTCAGGTCCATGGTTGCCATGGAAGCCATGAACTCCTGCGCCGCCTCTGAGCGATCGCCGAGTGATGGCAGGTTAAAGTCCCCCAGTACTATAAGTCTGGGGAACTCCACCGCCAACCCGGCTACTGACTCCAGCAACGCAGGCAGGGCTGTTGCAACGCAGCTGGGAGGTAGGTACGTCAGCAGCAAGCCCAACTGAACCCGCGAACCCAACTTCAATAGGAGGGACTCACACCCAACAACCACAGGGGCAGGAATCCCACGAGGACTCAAGGACTTCCGAGCGATGACTGCCACTCCCCCACCCCTGCCCTGATGTCGAGGCTGATGAAGCACCATAAACCCATCCGGGCACATCTCCGAGAGGGAAACACCCCCCTCAGGGCCCAGCCAGGTTTCGGTTATACATGCCAGGTCCGCCCCGCTGTCCAATATTAAATCACGGACAAGGGGGGCTTTGCTGACAACAGACCTGGCGTTAAGCAACAGCAGCCTACAATCAGGGCCCTGTGCTTCCCTGTCACCAGTACTACAGGATGAGCCTTTTGAGGGGCCGGAACAAGGAATCGCTCTAACATAGCGAGTCCTCGTTCCCCAAAGATGGCCTGCCCCTCTGCTCCCGCCATATCTGCCCATCCCAGTCATGACCGGGATGCTCCGACCTTCTCCCCCCCCCCGTAATACCCCCACCCTCACCAGCCTTCTCCCTTCCTGACCAGACTCGCTTTCCATACAAACCGAGCTCAAGGGTAAGTCCTGCCCCCCCCTCTACTTTTGCTATTGCACTCAGCAGAGGGGGTACCAGGCTCCACCCCCGACTCCACCATACTCATACCTCAAACACTCAATACACATTCACACTCAATTTATATACATAAAAAAATAAAAATTTTCACATTCATACGCCCTAAGTACAATAATAAATTTATATATAACAGGGCCACCATTCATCTACATGCATACTCACACCCACAACAAACATTCTCTAAAAAAATAGTATTGCCCCTCTGTGTCCCAGGCTGGTCCAATGTGGCCGGCTAGATGGTCATTAGGTACTTGTCTTGGGGCAGACCGTACTTGGCCTTATGCTCCTCAAAGAGCTGGGTCAACTTCTTCAAGTTGTTACTGGCCGTCGCCGCAACGGCGGCAATTGCTGCCAAGGCAACGGGCGAAGTCACGCGGGGAACCCAGGTCACTGGAGAAGGCCCCGCCGTGAAGCCTGAAGAAAACGACGAGGCGGCGGCAGCGATGATAGCAGAGAAGGAAAAGGAAGCCACACACGGGGCAGCGAGGGTTGGCCGAGCGCCGGGCCGGATTGCCCAGGCGAGCTGCTGCGGCGAGCTTCTAGATCACTTGGAACCCTTCAACCTCTTGCCCACATTTAGCCAGTAACAGATAGCAGATCTGTTCAGTTCTTCTGCCTATTTGCTGCCCAACCACTCGGTGTGCAGTTTCTGGATTGGTCCATAATCTTCACATTCTAATGTTGTGACTTGCTTGAAATGAAAGTATACGGTTTGAGAAAGAATAACCCACCCATTAGACCCCATTTCACCTGCCTCTCTTGTTCACACCCTGTCATACTCAGACACCTGCACTAGTTTTGACATGCCTTAGTGTGACTTGCACGGACACATGTTTGAGGCTTAGGCACCTGCCTGGTAGCTGATTCTGTGCCACAATCCCTGTTACATAAAGAGCCTCCGCCAAGCAGCCACAGCCCCGGCCTGTATTTAAGGTAAGGATTCAATTTACTTCCATTCTTTGATATTTTTGCTCTCTGCAAAAGTTGGTCAGATTTTTATTCTAATTCTGGAAGATTTTTACAGCAGAAGCTGCCAATTTTCCAAGACCAGCCACAAAAAGAAAGGAATACAGAATAACAGAGTTGGGTGGGGACTTGGAGGTCTTCGGGTCCAAATCTCTGCTCAAGCAGGAGTGTCAAGACTGTCATTCACCTGCACCAGCCACACTTCGCCAGATGCCAGTCTGACTTATGCGATGGGGGGAGGGCGCTGCAGGGTGGCAAGGGGTTGGGGTAAGGGGAATCTACTCATCGTGCTGTCCCGGGAGAGCCGCTGGCCATTCCAAGGTCATGGAATGGGATGCTACATCCTCCAGCCCACCAAGCCAGGGACTGTTACTAAAACAATTGGACAAGGGGAGATATTCAGAGGAAAAGGTGGGGGAGACGGGAAGAGTTAAGATGCTTTGGGTGTGAAAAACCAGATTTGGCTTTGCTACGCTGTAACCACTTGGCTTTAGTAAAGTGTACTTTCATTAGCGATGGAGTTGAGAAGCTTTCTTTTCCAACTGACCAAATTGGGATGGCTGACAAGGAGACTCTATACCTTTTGCAGACAAATGGCTGTCCAATCTCTTCTTAAAAGCCATTCCATTGCTTCTAGATTCTAGATTCATTCTAGATGCAAAGAATGAGTTAAGCAGTTCCACTTTCTTTCAGTGTCTGTCTTAGCTGTTCTTGGGCACCTGCCATTCTTAACATCTAACGTTTCTATTTCCACACCTGAGAGAAAAATAAGAGAAGGCGTCTGAATCCAAAGACATCATCTGGGTGTTCTCAACTATTAGTCAGACAAGATTCCTCCTTTCCATCTTTCAAGTAGAAGTGCTCCAATAGTTCCTGGAGAAAATTAGCCTCTTTCTTCAGTTCTTGGAGCAGCTCCCCAGGAATACTTAGATCTCAGGAACATTTGGCAGAGGAATCATGGCTGAACAAAGATCCGTATAGCTTCATATAACTTATTTAAGTTTCAGTGAAGGTCAGTTAAATAGTTCCCATTCAAAGCATTGGAAATCACCTCGATTCCCAAGGTTGCCCCAGATCAATGGTTTAAATCAATGTTGTTGCTTTTAACCAAGTCTTTTATTAGTTTATAATACAAAATGCAGAAATACAAAAGCAAATTATAGGAAAAATAGGGGAGGGAAAAGGGAAGGGAATGGTGTAGGAAAGAAAGGAAAAAAAGAAAGAAAAGGCATTGACTTCTAACTCCCCTTTGGTGCAGTAGAATAAGATAATAACATCAAACCACAACTTTTTACTTTTACATGATAGTATAAACTAGCTATTTCTATAACAACAAACCTATCTAATCAGTAAAATCCAAAATCAAAGTTTCATTTTTTTCCCCATCTCAAGCACAAAGTCCAGAAGCGGTTTCCAAGTAGAAACAAAAGTAATTGAGTTTTTTTCTTTAATCAAAGCAGCCTGTTTAGCCATCTCTGCCAACTCCATCCAGTTTTGCAGCCATCCTCTTTTTCTTTTAAAGAAGTCAAGTTGCATACAGAGTCAACTTCTTATTTTTATATATTTTTATTTTTATATTTTTACAGCCTAGTAAGACAAGCGGTGCTGGCTCATACAAAATTCTCCAGGGATGATGTCAGTTTGTGACTTCCCAGTCCACAACTTTAGTTGTTCTGATGGACAGGTTGCTCCCATTCAGCATGACTGGGCAAACGCCTCGGGGTCAAAATACCTTTTGCAGGGAAATAGAAGAAATTCAATATCATCCTGACCAGAATGGGACAACTCATTGCAGCCAACTCGCATGACAAGACACCGCTTGACAATTTAACAATTCAATTTAATTTAATTATTTAAAATAAATTTTAAAAAATATTTTAATTTTTGCCATTCACATTTCATTCTGTCCCTCCTTTTTCACCCTTTCTTTAATTATTCCATTCCACCATTTCTTTCTTGTCCTGCAGCGAGTTGCCCCATAGCAAGTTGGTTGTGGGAAGTTATCCTCCCATGGTGAGTTGATCGTGGCGAGTTGGCTATGGTGAATTGTCATAGATCCCATCCAGGCTTATTTCAAGGACAGGGCACCAGCTAGTTAGTGATGCTTTGGTGACTTCTTAAACTGGCCTCCAAAGCTCTATATCCCTCCTTTCTTTCAGGACATTTTCTAAAATCAGAGAGGTGGACCTATTTTAGACTTCTGCAGCAATCTTATTTGTTGCGCACTAAGTATTGGCAAGAACTTGTTGTTTTGCACCTGGGAGATACTTTTTAAAGGTCCCTTTTTTAGACTAATGTCTCAGTGCCTGATTGATCATGGATTCATTTGACCTTCCAGCAGAAAAAGAACAATTTCCTTTCCCGAGTCTTCAATCGTCAACAAAAAGTGATTCGCTCTCCCCATTCCTGACTGGTCCCCTCAAAATGTCACTCAAGTGACTCAAGGCTATGGCAACTGGCTTTTCAGAGACTGAGCGGGGCCACCGGGAAAGCCAAGGATGCGTGGCATGAGAAGTTGACCAAGGCAATAGCAGAGCCTTTCAGCAGCTTTTAAGAAAACTGCATGAACGCAGCATCCAGACCTGAGTTCAGTTCAAGCAACGATTCATAATTACGAAAGAGAAAAGATGTGGTGGGAAGGAGTAAGAACCTGAAAATAGAATCCAGACAGCATTAAGAAATCTCATTAAAATATAACAGCTTCTAATGGAAAATTATATAAGAATAGTTATGAAATAGTACAAAAGGATTTAAATGATTGGAAAAAATTACAAATGTCGTTGTGGGGGAGAATTTCAGCTGTTAAAATGAATGTTCTACCAAAGTTTCTTTTTTTGTTTCAAATGATACCCATTTTAAAAAAGGATGCTAATTTGGATGAATGGCAGAAGGGTATTAATAAATTTATATGGGCTGGGAAGAAACCAAGAGTGAAGTTTAAGATTTTGCAAGATGTTCGTGAAAGAGGAGGGATTAAAGCACTCAATTTAAAATTATATTATGATGCAGCCGCATTAACTTTGATAAGTGATTGGCTTAACTTAACAAATAAAAATATTCTTTTTCTTGAAGGGTGGGACTTATTATATGGCTGGCATGCATATTTGATTTTTAATAAGAAAGTTGATTGGGCTTTTAAATCGTATATTTTAAGAAGTGCCCTACTTCGAGTCTGGAAGAAGTATTATTATAGGTTAAATTATAAAATACCTATTTGGGGGATTCCTGAACACGCAATAGAGGGAATATTGAAGGGGATGAATTCTGGGAAAATTCTGTATAAAGAATTACTTATCTGGTCTGGCAATGACTGGCAATTAAAGTCCTTGGATGTATTAAGACAAGAAAATACGTTACAGTCATGGTTTCAATATTTACAAATAGTGGATAGGTGGACTTTAGATAAGAAAGTGGGGATAACATTAGGAGATGAAAGTTTGATAACACAGATTAAAGATCAGAATAAGACACATATAAAAAGAATTTATAATAGTTTAATAGAATTGGATTCGGAAACGGAATTGGTTAAAGATTGTATGGTAAAATGGGCTCAGAATATTCAGGAAGCAATCCCTTTGGATTTATGGGAGATAATATGGATTAGAAATGTCAAATTTACACAGGCTCAAAATTTAAGAGAAAATTTTTATAAAATGTTTTATAGGTGGCACTTGGATCCTAAAAAGTTATCTTGTATGTACCCTAATTTACAGCCCAAATGTTGGAGGTGTGGTAGTTTTGATTCAACTTTTTTTCATATTTGGTGGACTTGTAAAAATATTAAGGCCTTTTGGATCATGATTTGGTGGAACATTCAAAATATTTTCAAAAGGAAGATAAAGTTTACTCCTCAACTATTTTTATTAGGGATTTTTGAGGATTTTGATGTTAAAGATACTGTTTTAATGTTGAATTTAATTACAGCAGCAAGGTTATTGATAGGTCAATATTGGAAGAAGGATTCGTTGCCTACATTAGAAGAATGGACATTTAAGGTTTCTAACTTAGCAGAAATAGCTAAAATTTCTGCTTATTTAAAGGATCATACACAAGAAAGATATATTATGGTATGGAGAAGATGGATAGATTATATTAAGATTAAATATGGAACTGAAAAGTTCCACTTATTTTATGATTAAATAATAAGTATTATTAATAATATTTAAATTAATTTTTTTTATTATATAACAATTGATTATAAACTGATTTGTTTATGATATGTTATTAAGGTTTAAAGGGAGTTAAAGTTTAAGTATGATTTTATTGTTGTATAAATTGTTAAACTTGTTTAGCTTATGATTAATATATTTGTTAACTTAATTAGATTATGTTTAATATGTTTGAAATACCCTGTATTTGGCTCCGGGAAGTCGGGGGGTGGGGGTTGGGGGGAGGGTAAATGGGTTTATTTTGTAACTTTCAATAAAACTTTTTAAATAAAAAAAAGAAATCTCATTAAAATAGGAGCAACTATCAGACTGGAGTGATTGGAGAGTGAGACTATGAGACGTGGGCTACAAAAACTGGACTCCCCCATTAGATGGCAACCAAGAGCCGGAGAAGCATTGCTGCTGCCACCTTTTGATGGTTAAAGGTTTTGCAGTTCAGATCTGCTAAGGATGCTGTAGTGTAGAGCAAATTAAGCAGGCTTAGAGATTCACTATCAGCAGAGATACAGCCATTTGTGGCCCTCTATTAGTTAACCCTGCTGAAAGGAACAGATGGGGAGGTCTTGTCTGTCAAGGACCCTATTTCTTCAACAGAATGCACCAGTTGACTTCTTTAATGGATTTGTTTGAATGATATGGACATAATATATCTTGCTTCACATCTTGGGTGAAAGGCTTGGGCTATCCAGGATCCAGCCAGACAAATCCCAGCACATACAAATGCCTTGCAAATTTGTTTTAAAAAGTTGTGGCGTCTTTTTCAGCCATGCACAGCTCACTACATAAGGGACATTTAGCTTGAGCAAGTACAGATCCAAAGCTGCTGTCCATCCCTCACACTGTTTCTGGTATGAAAGAGTTTGGGGTAAAGCCAGAAGGTGGTCTTCATTTAGTGATCACAATTGGGATTGGCAACTCAGCCATTAAACAAAGCAGTCACTAAATGAAACCATACTTAAGATTTTACTTCAGCTTTCCTTTGCTTTACATACCTGAGAAGATTGTAAATGTGAGGGCTGGTCATAAAGTTACTTTTTCATCACTGTAATTGCAAGTCATTAAACAAGGCAGTTACTGAATGAGTTGTTGTTAATTGCAAAGTCATGTCCAACCCATCACGACCCCATGGACAATGTTCCTCCAGGCCTTCCTGTCCTCTACCATCTTCTGGAGTCCCTTTAAGCTCACACCTACTGCTTCAGAGATTCCATCCAGCCACCTCATTCTCTGTCGTCCCCTTCTTCTATTGCTCTCAATCTTTCCCAGCATTAGGCTCTTCTCCAGTGAGTCCTTCCTTCTCATTAGATGGCCAAAGTACTTCAAGATCTGGCCTTCTAAAGAGCAGTCAGGGTTGATCTCCTCTAGGACTGACTGGTTTGATTGCCTTGCAGTCCAGGGGACTCGCAGGAATCTTCTCCAGCACCACAGTTCAAAGGCCTCAATTCTTTGGCGCTCAGCCTTTCTTATGGTCCAACTTTCACAGCCATACATTGCAACTGGGAAAACCATGGCCTTGACTATACGTACTTTTGTTGGCAGGGTGATGTCTCTGCTTTTTAGTATGTTGTCTAGATTTGTCATAGCTTTCCTCCCCAGGAGCAAGCGTCTTTTAATTTCTTGGCTGCAATCGCCATCTGCAGTAATCTTGGAACCCAGGAAGATAAAACCTGTCACTCCCTCCATTTCTTCCCCATCTATTTGCCAGGAATTGAGAGGGCCGGATGCCATGATCTTGGTTTTCTTAATGTTGCGTTTCAAGCCAACTTTTGCACTCTCCTTCTTCACCCACATCAAGAGGCTCTTTAGTTCCTCTTCTCTTTCTGCCATTAGAGTGGTATCATCTGCATATCTTAGATTGTTGATATTTCTCCCAGCAATCTTAATTCCAACTTTTGCCTTTCTCATGATGTGCTCTGCATATAAGTTAAATAGGCAGGGCGACAGAATACAGCTTTGCTGGACTCCTTTTCCAATTTTGAACCAATCAGTGGTTCCGTGTCCAGTTCTCACTGTTGCTTCTTAATCCACGTATACGTTTCTCAAGAGACAAATAAGATGGTCTGATACTCCCATCTCTTTAAGAACTTGCCACAATTTGTTGTGATCCACACAATCAAAGGCTTTAGCATAGTCAATGAAGTAGAAGTAGATGTTTTTCTGGAACTCCCTAGCTTTCTCCATGATCCAGCGTATGTTGGTAATTTGATCTCTAGTTCCTCTGCCTCTTTGAAATCCTGCCTGTATTTCTGGAATGATACTAGCTATACTCAATGATTTAAATGTAATTGGCCCTGCTAATCGGTACTTAACCAGTTTGTTTCCTGCAAAAGTAATTTTCTGCTATTGTGTGAAAATATCTAATTAGTGTTATTTATGCAATGATGCATCCGTTTCTTTAATAAGTTGAGTTAGTAAAGAGCTTTATCTTGTATCCCCTTGTGGCTAGGAAAATGTTCATCTTCTTCCTTTCTGGTCTCTGGCAGATGAAACATGATCTTATGCTTTATCTCACACCTTCTTTGGTGATTCCTATTCACCTTGGTGCTGGGTTGTGGTTTTCAGGTTACTGTGGAGCAAGCAAATCATAGTCCAAACTGTCCCAAAAGTGTTTTTTCAAAAGGCAATTGGACTTGTTGGAGCTGTGCTTTCTGCAGGATGTTTTCTGCCCTGTGTCCATTCATTGTTGAACAGAGGCACAGGCAGTTGGGGATGAGTCTGTGTTGTCTGCATCTCAAATTGAAGCACAGATGATTCCTGCAATCTGCATTTTTTCTGGAAATCCGTTCATACTCCCACATCATTCATAGGGTGTTCACCCCAAAGTACATAGTTAAATGTTCATGGAGATTCTCAGTCATCCAGGTCATCTGAGAAGCTTCTTCAGTTCTGACTGAATCCTTTCATCCTCCGCCATTCAGTCACAAGTGAAGAAGCTTCTTGGATGAGAAGTGAAATGTCTTCAAAGAAAAAACAAAGTCCAGGTGTCTTTTGAAAAAGCACTTTTGGGACAACCAGGAGAATCTCCATAGACATAGTCCAAACTGCCTAAGCCCATATGATTTACTAGCCTCCTCTTCCTCTCTCAACTTTAATTCCAACTCTTGTCCTGCCAGCTCATCAGCCCATTTTCAACTTCTCCTCTTCTCCCTGCCCCCAGCGTGAGAAAGTTGTATCTCTTTCACTGGTATTTCCCCACACCAGGCTTATCACCTTGGGACACACCTTGTCTGTCTCGAAGATTGCATCACAAGATGGCAGACAATGCTTAACTGCCCCATTCTGTCACACCTTGATTCAGCCAAGCATCAATGAGCAAACAAGATTATATGTGGGCTGGATTGTATGACAATTGAAACAAAACTAGCTGGATAGGTCCTCAATACTTCAGCATTTTAATTGGTAACCTTGTTGATGTTTTCATATTGGATGGAATAGCCTAAAAGACCAAAATATTCAAAATTATTTTAATAAATTAGAGAAATGTCCTGGCAGTAACAGGATATGTTACTGAAATGTTAAGCTGCTTGATTCCTGGGCACAACATTCTCTCCAGAAGGAACATAGAACATAGAATAATAGAGTTGGAGGTCTTCTAGTCCAACCTCCTGCTTGAGCAGGAGACCCTATATCATTTCAGATAAATGATTGTCCAGTCTCTTTTTGAAAACCTCCAGCAATGGAGCACCCACAACTTCTGAAAGCAAGCGATTCCATGGATGATTAGGACATTTCTCCTTAGTTCCTCTCTCCTTGATTAGTTTCCATCCATTGTTTCTTGTCTTGCCTTCTGGTGCTATGGAAAATAAGTTGACTCCCTCCTTTGTGGCAGCCCCTGAAATATTGGAACACTGCTATCATGTCAACCCTACTTTGCATGCCAAGGAGGCTGTCTGATTGGCTTGTGCAGAGGGCAAGATCCTGCATCCCTGCTCTTGAGAAACAGAAGCCTGTTTCTGTGAAGAAAGATGGAAACAGCTGTGCATATTGAACCATGGGAAAAGATAACAACCAACACTTTACTAATGCCTAAAATGATAATCGTATAGGACAGGTGTGGGGAATCTTGGCTCTTTTATGACTTGTGGACCAACTCCCAGAATTCCTCAGCCAGGCACTGCCTGGCTGGGGAATTCTGGGAGCTGAAGTCCACAAGTCATAAAAGGTCCAAGTTTGAAGACCCCTGATTTAAAACGACAGCTCTTGAAACTCAACTGGGTTACAAGCATGGGGAGCAGAAGTGTAACAACCTCTCTCTTGATCTATGACCAGAGATAGTTTCTTCAAAAGCCTCAAAAAATCCGGAAGAAGCACAGAATTGCATAACAGGAAAATGAGTGAATAGGGAAAAGACCAGACTTGGAGACAAGAGAAGACTTTGTGAGAAAGTTTTACTTGGATGCAAAGATTTACTCTGGTGATTGTGAACTTCAACCTCTGGGAGGAGGCTTCGTGGTATCCATAGCAGAACATCCAGATTCAGCTATAGTTTCATTCCATACAGCATTAACCTTGTGAACTCTCAAGCTTCCTCCTTCCATTATATATTCAAGATGGACAATATTTAATATTTATTTGCTACATATATGTGGGGATGTGGGTCTATACATACGTTGTTCATAATATGTTTAGCTGTGTGTCATGTGTGTGTTTCACTTTGAGAGCGGGCAACTAAATTTCATTTTTGATGTGTGCCATTGTGCCCATAGTATAAAAATGACAATAAAGGTTATTTTATCTTAACTCCCAGAATTCCTCAGCCAGCATGCCTGGTTGAGGAATTCTGGGAGTTTTTATGTCCACAAGATATAAAAAGGCCAAGTTTGAAGACCCCTGGCATATATCATCTCTTCTTTTGTCTTATGTTAACTGTACTCTTAACATTTTCAATATTAACTGCATAGGTTTTTTTTTCACTATCCATGCATGCATTCAAGTATTATTTGTAAAATGAATTGGATGCATAGAATTGGATGCCATTTGTTTGCAAAGGTATGTTTTTTTCTCTTTCCAACCATAAGTGCTGCATATTTATAAGGATTATAGTCTCCAAACTGAATTTATAGGGAATGAATGATCCTGAATGAACTGAATATGTATTTTATGTATTGAAGGATCATGAAAAAAATGATCTTTTAGTCAAGACTTTGTTTACATTAAAAAGCTCTGTTTATCCTATAGATTCTCTGACTGTTACAAGGCAAGGCTTTGTTTACATTAACCACAAAGCAAGACTGCAAATTTATGAAGATTGTGAACTAATTTACAAGGATTGCAAATCTGTGCTCTAAACTGCAATAAGACACCCCAGATTCTATTTACAGTATCTGCAATTAACATTCTGCTTTTTTCTGTGGGTTACAGACTATAAAGACTACAACATTTTTAAAGGAAAGAACCTCTTCAATATTATTACAAACTATTATATTTCTATAATGTTTTACACTATCTACAAAGTACAAAATATTTCATTTTTTATTTTCAGCTGAGATTTTTTTTTCAGTTTTTTATTTTTTTTCCATCTTTTTATTCATTTGTCTTTTTTATACATCTGTAGTATCAGAATCCAATTATATTTCATCTTTAAATTATCAAATATAGAAACTCCCAATTCTGCCTTCTCTGGATTCTGCCATAAGAGGGAGAGAAGGGGGAGAACAAAGGGACTTTATGGCCCTCACTTCCTTCTTTACACTTCAAAGAGCTGAATGCTGAATGTGTGTTTATTGTAACCTCGAAGCATTAACATACCAAAGGAGGGTAGTTGCCTTTCATGTAGTTATCTGAAGTCCCCATGCAGACGGAAGAAAGAAGAAAGGGGGTGGAATTGTGATACTTGAAACTATCACTGGAAGGGGGGTTGATTGGGTGGGACTACTGGGGAGCCCCTTAAAACCTTGAATGGAAGAGCTTGAACCCCAAGTCCTGTCTAGCATGCCTGCAACCATTTTCTCTTAATAAAGGATTCCTGTTGGAAGAATTATTCCAAGAGTTCTGTCTTCTTAAGATGCAAAGTGGGGTGGGTCCTTACATTAGACAGGACTTGCAAAATTAATCCACCTGGAAGGGAGACCCTTGCCGGGGGATTTTGCAAAAAATTTACCATGTCAGACAATGGAGAAAGAGAGGGGGAAAACTCCCTGGAAAGAGAGCCGCTGACCCAGTTGGAACCTGGCCAGATGTTGGGATCTGAGAGGTCAGATTCCTCGGGAGAAGAAGTGGTGGAGACACAGGACCACAAGCCTCGCTGGTCGATGAACGTTGGAAAGAAAAGTGAGTGGAGAAAGGAATCAAGAAAGGTGACCCTGAGACGGGGGACCAAGCAACCAGAATGGAAGCAGGAGATGGAGAAATCCCTGCACGCAAGTGAAGAAGGAGAAAGCTGGGCACCGTATTCAGACTGGATCCTAGAGAAAGCTATTGACCTGATGAAGAGAACTCTCAGCTCCCTAGGAGAGGAGAATACTGAGCCCTACGGCCGCCCCAGTTCCTGGAGCCACAAAGGGAGAGACACCGAGGGGGACGTGGAGCCTGCAACCCCAGGGACATCTACTGATCCAGGAGCCCCCACCCCCTACCGGACCACAGATGGCAATCTGGACGGAAGACACTACCACCCACAACGGAGGCACCGATCCATTCCAAGACGTCCACCGTTGGAGGTGAAATTCAAAGGGGAGCCAACACGCTTGGGGTTTTTCCTAACCCAAGTACTCAGCTACATGGAGGAATATGGGCAGGACATTCCCAGCGACAAAGCCAGCATCCGGATCGTGCAATCTGCCCTGGATGGACCAGCTGCGGATTGGGTAGTGAACTTGCATGACTCCAATGCCCCAGAACTCAGTAACTTCAACCGTTTCATGTCCTCTTTGAGAAGACGATTTGAAGACCCCCTGGCTGATCGCAAAGCCCGTGAAAGAATAACAACGATGAGGCAAGGCAAACGCCCAGTGGCCGAGTATACACAAGAATTCCGGGCCATTGCCAGCAAACTGAATTGGCCAGAAGACATCCTCCTTGGCCATTTCAAAGACGGACTAAACTATGATCTATATGATGCTTGCCTGCCCCGAGGGGACCCACATCGACTTGAGGAATGGTACGTCTTGGCAGAGGAAGCAGAGATCGACATATTGAAGAGGCACCGCCGAAGAAAACAATGGAGCCGCCCCCCGCCTGAGCTGCCACACCAACCGGTGAAATCATCGGATACAGCCAAGAAGCAAATGGGGTGTTTCAAGTGCGGAAGAGAAGGGCATCGAGCTGTAGAATGCCGCTCAAAGGCCCCCCAGCACAACCCAGACAGATCCCCAATCAACAAACCCAGAGGGTATTCAGCTAAGCCAAAAGAAACAGCCATGAAAATGATGGAAATTGCAGAAACCCCCACCTCTGCTCACCAAGGGGAAAGAACTCCAGCCTACACCACAGGGACAGTGGATGCCTCAGATGACAGCTCGGAGGGCGAACCCCTGGTAAGTGGATGCATCACACCCATCTTCAAAACAGTGACTATATTAATCCCCCCCATGCCCGAAGCTGTGAAGGTGAAAGCCTTAATAGACTCTGGCTGCACCTGCTGCCTCATTAGCCCAACACTAGTGGGGAATCTGGGCATCCCATCCAGGAGACTGGAACAACCAATCTCATTTGGCCAGCTAGATGGATCCATAGCAGGGGGGGTGCCAGCTACCCTAGCCACTCTGCCAATACACCTCTCCCTGGGCAACCATGAAGAGGACTTAACGTTTGTGGTGACCCCAGGTATGGAATGCCCAATGATTCTAGGGATGGAATGGTTGAAAAAATGGAACCCCTGGGTAAATTGGAGGATGACAGAAATCAAATTCCCGAAGGGGGACCCTATGGACTTAAAACCCCAAGGGAGGCTACCAGAATCAAGAATAGAAAAAGCATCCATAGGAGAGGAAAAAAGATTAACAGAAATACCAGAGGAATATAGGGACCTTGCTGAAGTCTTCAGTGAGGAGAGGGCGAATGAGCTTCCCCCCCACCGACCCACAGACTGTACCATTGAATTCAAGCCTGGGGCAAAACTCCCGAAGCCCAGATTATACTCCATGAGCCCAAAGGAGAAGGAGGAAATGGAAAGATTTATAAAAAAAAACCTGGAGAGAGGTTTCATTGAGCCAGCCAAGCCTAAAGTGGCTGCCCCGGTCCTTTTTAGAGAGAAGAAGGATGGCTCTTTACGTTTATGCGTGGATTATAGGGCCCTGAATACAATCAGTGAAAGCAACCTATACCCGCTGCCCCTCATGAAAGACATGCTGTCACACCTATCGAAAGGGAAAATTTTTCTAAACTAGACCTAAGGGAAGCTTACTATCGCGTGAGAATCAAGGAAGGGGACGAATGGAAGACTGCATTTAACTGCCCCATGGGGTGCTATCAATTCAAAGTCTTGCCATTTGGATTACAAGGGGGCCCTGCAGTCTTTATGCAATTAATCAATGACGTTCTAAGGGAGCACCTATTTAAGGGGGTCCTTGTTTACTTGGACGACATTCTTATCTTTACTGAAACAAAAGAAGAACACGTCAAACTTGTCAGAGCAGTTTTAAAGAAGCTGCGAGCCACTCACCTATATGCCAAACTCTCAAAATGCGAATTCCACCAGGAAAGGATAGACTACCTAGGCTATCGCATATCCCCACAGGGCATTGAAATGGACCCGGAGAAGGTCAAAGCAGTACTAAATTGGGCACCACCCCGCACAAGAAAGCAACTACAAAGTTTCCTGGGCTTTGCAAATTTTTACCGCCAATTCATCCCCTCATTTGCACAGATAGCCTTGCCCCTCACTAACTTACTAAAAACGAAGGGAACATCCTCAGTAAAACCTAGCCAGCCACTAACATGGACAATGGAGTGCCAAGCAGCGTTTGAGAGACTAAAGAGACTTTTTTCTGCCGAACCAGTACTAAGGCACCCAGACATGGACAAGCCCTTCATAATACAGGCAGATGCAAGTGATGTGGCAGTGGGGGCTGTGCTATTACAAGAAAATGATGATGCAGTATTGCAACCCTGTGCATATACATCCAAGAAACTCACGGAAACAGAACAGCGCTGGCCCGTATGGGAGAAGGAGGCTTATGGGATACGTTGGGCATTACTCACGTGGCGACAGTTCCTGGAAGGGAACAAAATCCCCTTCCAGGTGTGGACTGATCACAAAAATTTAGAAGCCCTGAAAACTTCCAGGAAACTCAATCCCAAACAAGCCCGCTGGTCCCAGCATTTTCACCAATTCCAATTTAAGCTCAAACATTTACCAGGAAGAAAGTACTTCCTGGCAGATGCACTATCTCGCATGCCCCAATATAACAGCGCACGAACCACAGACTCTAGACCAATAATGGCAGAGTCACAACTGGCAGCGCCAGTAACCACAAGAACCCAAGCCAAAATAAAACCACAACTGGACAGCCAAACTGGGATTGAATTCAGAAAAAGTTTGGAAACAGATGAATGGTTCCAGAAAAACAAACATGTGTGCACAATGAGAGACGGATTGCCTTGGGTAGGGGAAAAGTTATATATACCAACAACTCAAAGACTAACTTTCATGCACCTTTGCCATGACACAAAATCAGCAGGGCATTTTGGATTTGTAAAAACTTTACACTTAATTAAACGGCAATTTTGGTGGCCATCAATAAAAAAGGACATAGAAAGTTATGTTGCCAGCTGCCCAACCTGTGCATCAGCAAAGAGGTTGCAAGGGAAATCGCCAGGGCTATTACAACCAGTGGCAAGTCCCTCAGCCCCCTGGAGGGAAATAGCCATGATTTTTATAGTGGAATTGCCAGAAAGCAATGGGAATACTGTTATCTGGACAGTCACGGACCTATTTTCCAAACAGGTGCACTTTATCCCTTGCCAAAAAATTCCCACTGCAAAGGCCTTAGCAAAACTTTTCATCCAGCACATTTACAGATTGCACGGGGCACCCCAACGCATCATCTCTGATAGGGGAGTGCAATTTACGTCTGCATTTTGGAAGGAATTTTTATCCCTCTTAGGGACCACTCAGGGATTGACATCTAGCCACCACCCTCAAGGAGATGGACAAGCGGAACGCTGCCAGTCGGTACTTGAGCAATATTTGAGATGTTTTTTAAATTTCCAACAGAGTGATTGGACGGACTTACTTCCTTTTGCAGAAGTTGCCTACAATAATGCAGTCCACTCCAGCACAGGCTACACTCCTTTTCAAATAGCCAACGGTCAAAGTTTCAACCCTATGCCAGAGTTAACCCCAAAAGAACCAACGATCCCTTCACTGAAAGAATGGATGGAAAACCTACAAAACACCTGGCCAATAGTCAGAAAATCACTAGATGAAGCTAGGCGGGCATACAAAGCACAAGCCGATAAAAAAAGGGTTGAGCCTACACCATTCATTATAGGAGAAATGGTGTACTTATCCACAAAATACCTAAAGTCCCTACAGCCCTGTAAAAAACTTGGACCAAAATATATAGGACCTTTTCCAATTAAAAGAATCATAAATCCAGTAACAGTAGAATTAGAATTACCCAAAAACCTCAGGCAAATACACCCAATTTTTCATTGCAGCTTGCTGAAAAGAGAGCATCAGTCACATCTACGGCCAAAAATCCCCCCACCACCACCTCCACTCATGGTGGAGGGTGAACAACACTTCGAAATAAAGGGAAATCCTTGATTCTAGGAGATATCATGGGGCAACTCAGTACCTAGTTGCCTGGAAACACCTACCTCCCTCACAAAATGAGTGGGTCCATAAACGTCATGTCAGAGCCCCGAAGCTATTGAAGAAGTTTCACACAGAGTATCCTAACAAGCTTGACTAAATTTTATACTTGTGTTTTCTTTCAGGTGGATCTCTCTTATTGTTAAGAGGGGCCGGATGTCAGAATCCAATTATATTTCATCTTTAAATTATCAAATATAGAAACTCCCAATTCTGCCTTCTCTGGATTCTGCCATAAGAGGGAGAGAAGGGGGAGAACAAAGGGACTTTATGGCCCTCACTTCCTTCTTTACACTTCAAAGAGCTGAATGCTGAATGTGTGTTTATTGTAACCTCGAAGCATTAACATACCAAAGGAGGGTAGTTGCCTTTCATGTAGTTATCTGAAGTCCCCATGCAGACGGAAGAAAGAAGAAAGGGGGTGGAATTGTGATACTTGAAACTATCACTGGAAGGGGGGTTGATTGGGTGGGACTACTGGGGAGCCCCTTAAAACCTTGAATGGAAGAGCTTGAACCCCAAGTCCTGTCTAGCATGCCTGCAACCATTTTCTCTTAATAAAGGATTCCTGTTGGAAGAATTATTCCAAGAGTTCTGTCTTCTTAAGATGCAAAGTGGGGTGGGTCCTTACAGTAGATTACAAACTATATCTAGAGGACAATCTCACTTGCATTTAAATTCCACTTCAACATTAGCCACAGTATGCAGTGGGGTACTTCAAGGTTCTGTCTTGAGCCAAGGACTCTTCAACATCTTCATAAATGATTTAGATAAGGGGACAGTTTGGTGCAAAAGCCAACACTATATAAGGATCTTGACAAATCTCAACACTGGGCCCTATCCAATAAAATGTAATTCAGTGGTGAGAAAAGCAAGGTCTTACACTTAGGCAAACACTGTTTTTCCTGCCTAAGTCCAGGACCTTCCCCCCCCCCCAGCACTGAGCTGCATTTTTTTGGCTACAACTCAACACTCATGTCTGTCAAGATCCTTTTGAATATCTTCCATACGTCTTCTATATATGTGCTATATGTACTTCTCATTCTTTGGAGAGAAACATTAGCACCATCCAGTGGTGAGAAGGAATTATAACTACAGTGATGGCTTATTTTAAGGAAATTCCCAAAATTAAGCTGCTGAAAAAGTACAGTCACAGAGGGGAAAAAATGGTAGGGAATAGGTCCTCTAGGAAATTCACCCGCCAATAGCAATTTATCTGCAAAAAGGAAGTCAGGCAGGCAGGCTAAAGTGCCTTAAGCTGCTCACAACACTAAAAGTAACAAAAAGGGCTTTTGGGGAAGAAAGCTGCAAAACAAAGAAGGAAAGTCTGGAACCACCAGTGGACAATGGAACTCTGCACCTCTCTTCTATTGAAAGGGAAACCATGATCAACTGGATTTAAGCAGAACAATTTACAAAAGGGAGCCCAGATTAAGTGAAGTGGTGAAAAGAATCTACAATAGTCTTAAATTACAGGGAAGAATATTTCAGCTGGACATCAGAAAATATTTCCTAAAAGTAAGGGGGGTTACTTTGTTTTGGGGCTTTTTTAGCAATGGAGCAGAAGAGCAAATGTTTAAGTATCTCCAGCAATTACATTAAATACAGCCTGGGTGGCCATCAGTGAAAGACACTAGAACAGGAGTCTTCAAACTTGGCCCTTTGATGACTTGTGGACTTCAACTCCCAGAATTCCTCAGCCACCCTCCATTTTGTTTGTTAGATTTAAGACAGGGGTCTTCAAACTTGGCCCTTTGATGACTTGTGGACTTCAACTCCCAGAATTCCTCAGCCACCCTCCATTTTGTTTGTTAGATTTAAGACAGGGGTCTTCAAATTTGGCCTTTTGATGACTTGTGGACTTCAACTCCCAGAATTCCTCAGCCAGCGTGCCTGGCTGAGGAATTCTGGAAGTTGGAAATCCACAAGTCATGAAAGGGCCAAGTTTGAAGACCCCTGCGCTAGAATAATGAATTGAGCAGGAAATTGGACTAGATTATTTTCAACATCTCTTTCAAATCCTACATCTTGTTTGTTTATGAATGTATATGGCCACCCAAATTCACTCCCAGTGACTCCAGGCAGCTTACAAAGATAAACATCTCATATAAACAACAACAATCAGTTAGTCAAATAAGTGACCCAGGAAAGGACTTGATGTAGGAGATGACCAGGTGGTGCCTGAGGGAGGGGGTCAAGCACATCAGCAGTTTGGAGTCACTATCCCCCCCAAAAGAGACCTACCGTAGGTCCAGCCCCCCCCTTGAAGTCCATTGACTCTAATCTGGCACTAATTTGCCTTGACCCTTAGCTGATCAAATTCCCGTCTCTAGGTTGCATGGAATAAACTTGTGGTGCTTTTGACCTCTATCCTGGTTCCTGGTTTCCTGCCCCTGACAAAGACTCCAAGCTTGTGCACATGGCGTTGCAATTCATGCGCGCATTCGAAAGGGACGGGCATCCCACAGACTGACACACAATCTCCTTATCTGGGTATTGAGGATACTTCAGGCCATGCTGCTTGAGGACTCACCCAGGAGCTTCACGTAAATGCTGAACAGCAGAGGAAAAGACAGACTTCTCTGGCCCTGGTGAAACGCTCCCTCCCAACTGAAGCCATTCAGGCAGGAGGAAAACCACTGGAAAAACAAGCATTGCCATTTCTAATGCTTATGTCTCGAGCAGAAGGATACCACGGTCAGTGATACTGAACGTGGAGCTTCAGCAGCATCAGGAAGGTCTGGTCAGTTCCAGTTCTGTCCAGAATCATAAATAAGAACAACCCATAGAATAACAACATTGGAAGGGACCTTGGACTAGAAGACCTTCTAGTCCAGGGGTAGGCATAGCTGGCTCAGGAATTCTGGTAGTTGAAGTCCACGAGTCATAAAAGAGCCAAGGTTGCCTATTCCTGTTCTAGTCCAACCCCCTAATATTCCCTGGAAGTTGCAAGTCCATCTAAGATACACATTATTCTTCCCTAATTTCCTCTTCCCTGTTCAAGACAGTTCTTGCCTTTCTTCCAGGTGGAAAGTGAGCCTCCAGATGGCTGGTGGGTGCAATTTTCTTACGTGAAGAAGGAACTTTCCATTCAAAAGCCAAAGAGCAAAAAAATTGCATCTCTTGGATTTGTACCTCTAGATATCTAGAGATATCCAGAAATGAGCTCTTTCAAAATCTCATTTCCAACATAAAACATGTTCTGGTATCAAACTGGATGGAATTGTTTCACACAACCTGGTTACTGGGGAGCGAAGCTGAAGCATACTCCTGGTTGCATTTATTCCATCAACTGCCTCTCCACCTCTTCGCTTAGGAGCATCTGTTCCTAATAAAAATTCCGGAAAGCCATGCCCAGTCTTGATCAGCTGCGCCTACTTAAGTAACAAGCATCACAAAAGGCTCCAGCCAGACTGGGTGGAGCTCCCCTATCATCCTTCCTAATGAATTAACTAATTAGGATTTTAGAAGCTGCTAATCTGTTCCTCTAGGCACATTCAAAAGACATAAACAAAATGTTCTACCAAAAAAGGCCTGAACTGAATGTTGTGGTCTGTGCATGCTCCTCACCTGGGGGGCCAGAATTAGTCAAGATGACCTCTGACCCAACCCTCGCATCCCCATGCAGACATGGATAACTGCTAAAGCAATATTTGGAATCCAGGACTGCAGTAGTCTATGCACTTCCATGGAAAATTCCTTAATCCTTTTGATGCACCGAGGGACACATTCAGATCTTTTGGAGAAGGCCAGCATAGATGAATGAAAATAATCTGCATGCAATCCTATCTGCATGCTGCAGATCTCTGACTGACCTGAGTGAGCACCATACAGCATCTCTCCAGTTCTTCAGCAACCGATCTGGCATTCTTCTAAGAGGAAAGAGGATCAATGCAAACCAAAGCATCCGAAGGCAGGACAAGAAGCAACGGATGGAAACTAATCAAGGAGAGAAGCAACCTGGAACTAAGGAGAAACTTCCTAACAGTGGGAGCAATTAACCAGTGGAACGACTTGCCTCCGGAAGTTGTAGGTGCTCCATCACTGGAGGTTTTTAAGAAGAGACTGGACAGCCATTTGTCTGAAATGGTATACGGCAGGGGTAGGCAACCTTGGCTCTTTTATGATTGGTGGACTTCAACTCTCAGAATTCCTGAGCCAGCCATGCTGAGGGGAAAGGGAGAGGTTTCTGTTGTGTTTTCGGTTTGTTGGCAATTGACAAAGACACATGGTGAAAACAACAAGTTCTTTATTTCTCTCTCCTACAACCAAGCAAGCAGCAAAAGGCACCAGGCCCCTCGCAAAGTCTGTTGCATGAGGAAGTCTTTTGACAAAGGAGCACAGACTTGGCCGACTCTTCCTTGGTGCTCTTGTGCCAAGAAAGCCCCTGGGAGTAATAGAGACCCCCAATCTTGCCCACTTCCCCCTCCCTGCCTCCTTCCCATCATCATCCGACCTTTCCTTCAAAAGGTAGGCCTGGGCATATATCACATTTGTTGGCAAATAGCCAATTAAGCATGAAAACTCAAAATGCGAAACTGACCTCAAATTTCAAAAGTATGTATATACTCAGGTTCCCCTCAGGTTGGGGAAGCCAAAAAAAGATGTGTTTTCCGTATCCGATCATTCTTTGAAAAGGTAGGCCTGGGCCTATATCGCATTTGTTGGCAAATGTGAAACTGACCTCAAATGTGAAAATTATACATATACTCTAGTTCCCCATAGGCTGGGGAATCCGAAAAAAAATATGTTTTCCGTATCCGACCTTCCTTCAAAAGATAGGCTTGTACCTATATCACATTTGTTGGCAACGTGCAAAGTGAGCATGAAAATTCAAAATGAGAAACTGACCTCAAATTCGAAAAGTATGCATATACACAGGTTCTCCGCAGGTTGGAGAACCCGAAAAAACATGTATTTTCCGTATGCGACCTTTCCTTCAAAAGGAAGGCCTGAGCTTATATCGCATTTGGTGGCAAATAGCCAATTAAGCATGAAAAGTCAAAATGTGAAACTGACCTCAAAGATGAAAACTATGCATATACTCTGGTTCCCCACAGTTTGGGAAATCCGAAAAAACATGCTTTTTCCGTATCCGACCTTTCCTTCAATAGTTAGGCCTGGGCCGATATCACAATAGTTGGCAAATAGTCAAGTAAGCATGAAGAGTGAAAATGTGAAACTGACCTCAAATTTGAAAAGTATGCATATACTCAGGTTCCCCATAGGCTGGGGAATCCGAAAAAACATGTTTTCCGTATCCGACCATTCCTTCAAAAGTTAGGCCTGTGCATATATCACAATTGTTGGCAAAGAGCCAAGTAAGGATAAAAAGTGAAAATGTGAAACTGACCTCAAATTTGAAAATTATGCATATACTCAGGTTCCCCACAGGTTGGGGAACCCGAAAAAAGATGTGTTTTCCGTATCCAACCTTTCCTTCAAAAACTAGGCCTGGGCCTATATCGCATTTGTTGGCAAATGGCCAATTAAGCATGAAAACTCAAAATGTGAAACTGACCTCAAATTCGAAATGTATGCATATACTCAGGTTCCCCACAGGTTGGGGAACCCGAAAAAACATCTATCTTCCGTATCCAACCTTTCCTTCAAAAGGTAGGCATGGGCCTATATCTCATTTCTTGGCAAATGGCCAATTAAGCATTAAAACTCAAAATGTGAAACTGACCTCAAATTCGAAATGTATGCATATGCTCAGGTTTCCCACAGGTTGGGAACCCGAAAAAACATGTGTTTTCCGTATCCAACCTTTCCTTCAAAAGGTAGGCATGGGCCTATATCTCATTTCTTGGCAAATGGCCAATTAAGCATTAAAACTCAAAATGTGAAACTGACCTCAAATTCGAAATGTATGCATATGCTCAGGTTTCCCACAGGTTGGGAACCCGAAAAAACATGTGTTTTCTGTATCCGACCTTTCCTTCAAAAGGTAGGCCTGGGCCAATATCACAATTGTTGGCAAATGGCCAATTAAGCATGAAAACTCAAAATGTGAAACTGACCTCAAATTCGAAATGTATGCATATTCTCAGGTTACCCATAGGCTGGGGAACCCAAAAAAACATGTATTTTCCGTATCCGACCTTTCCTTCAAAAGGTAGCATTTGGCCTATATCGCATATGTTGGCAAATGGCCAATTAAGCATGAAAACTCAAAATGTGAAACTGACCTCAAATTCAAAATGTATGCATATACTCAGGTTCCCCACAGGTTGGGGAACCCGAAAAAACATGTATTTTCCGTATCCAACCTTTCCTTCAAAAACTTGGCCTGGGCCTATATCGCATTTGTTGGCAAATGGCCAATTAAGCATGAAAACTCAAAATGTGAAACTGACCTCAAATTCGAAATGTATGCATATACTCAGGTTCCCCACAGGTTGGGGAACCCGAAAAAACATGTGTTTTCCGTATCCAACCTTTCCTTCAAAAGGTAGGCCTGGGCCAATATCTCAATTATTGGCAAATAAGCCAATTAAGCATGAAAACTCAAAATGTGAAACTTACCTCAAATTCGAAATGTATGCATATGCTCAGGTTCCCCACAGGTTGGGGAACCCGAAAAAACATGTGTTTTCCGTATCCGACCTTTCCTTCAAAAGGTAGGCCTGGGCCAATATGACATATGTTGGCAAATGGCCAATTAGCATGAAAACTCAAAATGTGAAACTGACCTCAAATTCGAAATGTATGCATATACTCAGGTTCCCCATAGGCTGGGGAACCCGAAAAAACATGTATTTTGCATATCCAACCTTTCCTTCAAAAGCTAGGCTTGGGCCTATATCGCATATGTTGGCAAATGGCCAATTAGCATGAAAACTCAAAATGTGAAACTGACCTCAAATTCGAAATGTATGCATATACTCAGCTTCCCCATAGGCTGGGGAACCCGAAAAAACATGTATTTTCTGTATCCGACCTTTCCTTCAAAAGGTAGGCCTGGGCCAATATGACAATTGTTGGCAAATGGCCAATTAAGCATGAAAACTCAAAATGTGAAACTGACGTCAAATTCGAAATGTATGCATATACTCAGGTTCCCCATAGGCTGGGGAACCTGAAAAAACATGTATTTTCCGTATCCAACCTTTCCTTCAAAAGATAGGCTTGGGCCTATATCGCATATGTTGGTAAATGGCCAATTAAGCATGAAAACTCAAAATGTGAAACTGACCTCAAATTCGAAATGTATGCATATACTCAGGTTCCCCATAGGCTGGAGAACCCGAAAAAACATGTATTTTCCGTATCCAACCTTTCCTTCAAAAACTTGGCCTGGGCGTATATCGCATTTGTTGGCAAATGGCCAATTAAGCATGAAAACTCAAAATGTGAAACTGACCTCAAATTCGAAATGTATGCATATACTCAGGTTGCCCACAAATTGGGGAACCCGAAAAAACATGTGTTTTCCGTATCCAACCTTTCCTTCAAAAGGTAGGCCTGGGCCAATATCACAATTGTTGGCAAATGGCCAATTAAGCATGAAAACTCAAAACGTGAAACTGACCTCAAATTCGAAATGTATGCATATACTCAGGTTACCCACAGGATGGGGAACCCGAAAAACCATGTGTTTTCCGTATCGGACCTTTCGTTCAAAAGGTAGGCCTGGGCCAATATCACAATTGTTGGCAAATAAGCCAATTAAGCATGAAAACTCAAAATGTGAAACTGACCTCAAATTCGAAATGTATGCATATACTCAGGTTCCCCATAGGGTGGGGAATCTGAAAAAACATGTATTTTCCGTATCCAACCTTTCCTTCAAAAGGTAGGCTTGGGCCTATATCGCATATGTTGGTAAATGGCCAATTAAGCATGAAAACTCAAAATGTGAAACTGACCTCAAATTCGAAATGTATGCATATACTCAGGTTCCCTACAGGTTGGGGAACCCGAAAAAACATGTGTTTTCCATATCCAACCTTTCCTTCAAAAGGTAGGCCTGGGCGGGGGGCGGGGCCACCTGCCAGGAAGAACGGGTGTGTTGGATGATTCTCTGAAACATCTAACCCCGTTCCCGACTGTTTGACAGATCCTTTGGGGTCCCTAGTTCCCTGGAGGGGGACTGGGAACAACAAGGCGCCCTGGGGAGTGGATTCAGGCGGCAGCCAGGAGCCACGAACCCAGGAGAAGCTTTGACAAGTCAAGCGGAGAAGGGGAAACGGCCGACAATGGCGGCAGTGAAGAAATGACAGCAGTCAGCTGGCCGAATCTTAGCGGTGGAAAAGCTGGACGGTGACATGACAGTTCCAGTCCAATTCATCTGAGCAGAGATTCTGGCTAGAAGGGATCCGGTGTGAGATCGTACTGGAGGATTTCACTTGAAACTTGCTGACTTTAGCAGCCTATAAGAGGGGAGGAGGGATTTCCCTCGCTCCTGGAAAAGCGGCGAAAAGGAAGGTTTGGCTAAAAAGGCTTGCCTGCTTACTTGCTACGTTGGCTGGATTTGTGGAGAAGAGAAAGGGGGCGTCCTCCTTCTTCCCTTACACCAGAGACTGAAATTTAGCCCTGGAAGGCTAGCTACTCTAAGGCACAAGGGAGATCGCTTGGAAGAAAAAAAACGGAGGTAGACATTTTGGAATGAATAGACAAATTTAATACCAGAGACAATATTAGAGTGACACCTGCTGGTTAAATCAAGAATTGCTGTAAGAGTGGGAAGGGAAAAACTACTAGGGAAAGAGACTGTGTAGCAAATTTGCCCTTGCCTTGTAATGTTAAGAACTTCTTGATTCTTAGTAACAACTTTGATACTCTGGAAAACATTTTAACAATTGTAAATAAGTGGGGAGGTTGGTTTGGAAAATTGAAAAAAATGTCTAGTACTCCAAATCTTACAAGGGCTGGAATAGGGAGAAAGCAGACACTTCAAACTACACTGCTGGAACCAGGTTCTGTTAGGCAAAGATCACTAGAAGAAATGGCTCAAAAAGATAGGGCAAACCCACTTAAAGACTTGCAACAAATGCTGCAATCAATACAAGAGTTAATGTGTAAAAACCATGAAGATCTGAAAAAAGAAATAGGTGAAATAAGGAATGATACAGGTGAACTTAAAGATAAAATTAAATCTATGGATGGGAAATTTGAAACCTTCCACCACCAACTTATGAAAAATGAACAAAAACTAGTAGAAATGGAGGAAAGGATGGATAAAGAAGAGCAGAGAGTGGATGAAATGAATGAAAGGCTAGTTCAAGCCAATAAAGAATTAGAAACCACAGTTATTTCTTTGGAACTTGAGAAGGCTGCTCATTATCTACGGTTTCAAAATGTAGGAGAGATGAAAGGTGAAGACCTCCCAGTAATAATGTCAGATATTCTAGCAGGAGCGTTGGGGTCTACAAGAGAGGAGATGGCCAATGAGATAGATGAAACCTATAGAATACACACAAATTACGCAAGACGACACAATCTTCCCAGAGAAGTGCACATTAGGTTTATTAAGAAATCAGTTAGGGATGAAATTCTTTTCAGATTCAGAGATGATACACTGGAATATCAAGGTAAACAGCTGATTGTACTTAAACAAGTGCCCAAAAGAGTGAGAGACCTGCGAAGGCCTTACCAATACATAACTTCCAAACTGATAAGGAAAAATATCAATTTTAGATGGCTAACTCCGGAAGGAATTCTGGTAACATGGCACGAGAAAAAGTTTCGCCTAGACTCAATAGAAAAAGCAGAGGAATTCTACAGGGAAAACTTTGGTAGTAAGGAAGATTTAGTTGAAAGAGAAGCAAGAGAGGAAGGAGAGACACTGGTGCAAGCCATTGAAGCTAGAGGTAAAAGAGTTGAGCTTCGAGAGGACACTGATGAAGGGAAAAATGAAGAAAAGCAGGAGGAGAGTAGGTTTAAGGAAATTAAAGAGGCTAGACCGATAAGATCAACAGTGGAAAGAGGGAAGGATTTACAAACTCAAGAGTCTAGACCAGCAATAGTAACTAGATCTAAACATAGATAAGGAGGGGAAGAAATGTGTTGAATCTATATCTATCAACGTTAATGGCCTTAACTCTCCAACAAAAAGGAAGAAGTTTTTCAATAGGCTCAATAAGATGAATTTAGATATAATAATGTTACAAGAAGTCCACATTAAAAAACAACATCAATATTTATTAAATTGTCCCAAACTGGGGAATATGTTTGCAGCACTTTCGCAATATAAGAAAGGAGGTGTGGTAGTATATATTAAACAAGAAATTGTGGCTAAGCAAATTTATAAGGACGAAGATGGCAGAATTCTAATTGTGGAAGTAATTTTGAATAAAACCAAAATTCTTTTGGTTGGAATTTATGCCCCGAATGAGGGGCAAAAACGTTTCTATAAAAAACTCTACAACATTATTAGCCAATTGGAACATGATAGCATTTGTATAATGGGTGACTATAATGCAATTGTGGATAATAATCTAGATTATAAATGTGGAAAGAATAGAAAAAGAATTAGAGGAACAATATCTGATATTTTCTTTAAAATGGTAGATGAGTTCAATATACAGGATATTTGGAGAGAAAGGAATCCTGGGAAAAAACAGTTTACTTTTTATTCTGGACGTCATCAATCTTGGTCCAGAATTGATATGGTGTGGATGTCAGCTGACTTAAATTTAGAAGTAGAGGAGATTATGATTGATACAAATACCTGGGCTGATCATAATCCGATTAGAATTAAATGGAAGGGGCAAAAAAATACGAGGAGATGGACTTTAAAAAGGGCAATCTTAAATCATAAAGAATTCAAATCAAAATTAGAAGAACAATTGGATCTGTTTTTTAAGTCAAACAAGAAGGAGGATACAAACTGCCAAAATTTATGGGATACAACCAAAGCCTACATGAGAGGCGTTGTAATTTCTTATATGGCTAGGCAACACAAAATCAAAACACAACGCCAAAGACAACTGGAAGAAGAACTACGTAAAGTTGAGGATAACCTGCAAAATGAACCACAAAGATGTGATTTGAAACAACAGATTGATTTAATTAAACATAAGATGGATATTATTACGAAGGAAGATCTAGGACAGCAGATAAAACGTACTAAACAAAATTTCTTTGAAAATGCCAATAAACCAGGGAGATGGTTGGCTTATAAAATCAAAAAACACAATAATAAGCAGAGAGTTACCAACCTTTATAACGCCAAAGGTGATATGGTGTGCCAGAACGAAGGAAAAAAGCTAGTGGCATATGAGTTTTACAAGAATTTATATAAGGACGACGAAAAGAGAAATAACCATGACATAGTACAGTATTTACAACTAGTCGATTTACCCAAGGTGCCAGAAGAATTTAAAACTCTCTTAAATAAAGAGATAACACATTTAGAGCTCTCGGTCGCAATTAAGAAACAGAAGAATAATAAAACACCTGGGCCAGATGGTATACCTGCAGAAATGTATAAAATTGCACAAGAATCTTTAAGCCCAATGCTGTTGGACTTATTTAACGAGGTTTTAACCCAAGCTAAAATACCAGCTTCATGGGAAGAAGCCTTCCTCACGTTGATTCCTAAAGAAAACACCAACCTGACACAAATTAAGAACTATAGACCCATTTCTCTTTTGAATTCAGATTACAAAATTTTCATGGCAATAATGGCACAAAGATTGGAAAGGTTCTTAGTGGATTTTATACATATTGATCAAAACGGCTTTCTATCTAAAAGATATATAAGAAACAATATTAGGACTGTTTTGGACATATTGGAATATTATGAAGTACATAATGAAAAGCAAATGTGTTTAATTTTTCTTGATGCCCAAAAAGCATTCGACAATGTAAAATGGGATTTTATGTTTAATCAATTATTGTATATGGACTTTGGGGAAAATTTCTTAAATATGTTTAAATCAGTTTACTCTAAGCAGGTGGCCAAAGTAATAATCAATGGAGAACTGACTGAGAGTTTCCAAATGCAAAAAGGCACAAGGCAAGGCTGCCCACTATCACCATTGTTATTTATATTATCTCTTGAGGTATTAACTAGAGCAATCCGGCAAGATGAACAGATCCAAGGTCTAGAAATCAAGAAAGAGACATTTAAAATACAAGCCTTTGCAGATGATTTAGTTTTTATTATTGAAGAACCACTACAATCAGGGATTAGACTGATGGAAACATTGAATAGATACGGGGAAATAGCAGGTTTAAAAATAAATAAAGAAAAAACTAAAATGCTTGTCAAAAACATGACTAAAATACAGAAAAATGAATTGGTTGACAGAATTGATGTTCAAATTACAAATAAAATTAGATATTTAGGGATACAACTGACTGCCAAATGCGCTACACTTAAAAGGGATAACTATGATAAGTTAATAGAACAGATTCAAAAAGACTTTGATATTTGGACTAACCTACAGCTCTCTTTTATGGGCAGAATTGCGGTGATTAAAATGAATGTGTTGCCAAAAATCTTATTTTTGTTCCAATGTATACCTATAAAATTAGACAAGAAATTTTTTCAAAATTTGAACAAAATGATGTGTAAATTCATCTGGCAAGGAAAAAGAGCAAGGATTAAATTAAAATTACTACAGGACTCAAAGGAAAGGGGGGGATTTGGTCTTCCAGACTTGGAGAAATATTACCAGGCCGCAGCATTAGTATGGGTAAGAGATTGGATATTACTAAAAAATAGGAGACTATTGTGTTTGGAGGGCCATGACCTACAAATAGGATGGCATGCCATATTATGGGATCATAAATATAAAGTACATAAATATTTTCGAAGTCACTATATTAGGCAAGCTCTTATTGATATATGGACAAAAATTTGGCAACCAAATTATACCCAAGTACCTAGTTGGATCTCACCGTTAGAAATATATGTACACCCAAAATTTACTCAATTAGACAAGATCATAACATATAAAAATATCTTAGATGAAAGAGGGGAATTGAAATCCAGGAAAACCATCCACGATGAAGGGATAGAATTAGAATGGTGGGCATACCTGCAACTGCAGGCAAGATATCGGAAAGACAAAAAAGAGTTAGGCATTAAATTAGAACCAATAGAATTGGATAAAATAATTTTGGGGTCGGAGGATAAAATGATTAAAAAATTATACTACTATTTGCTAGATCAGGCAACGTACGAGGAACAAGTAAAAGTGACTATGTTGAATTGGAGTAAGGATCTTGGTCTTAATTTTGATCTGCATATATGGCAAGAACTATGGGCAAGAAACAAGAAGCTTACTTTGGCCACCTCTTACAAAGAGAACCTTTACAAAATGTTTTATAGATGGCATCTCCCACCCACAAGATTGTCTAAAATGTATACCAATGTCTCCCCTAAATGTTGGAAATGTAATTTGAAAAGTGGAACTTACTATCATATGTGGTGGGAATGCACGCGAGCTTGTGATTTTTGGAACAGGATTAAAACATGGTTGGAAGAAATATTAGACCAAGTGGTAGAACCAAAACCAGAACTCTTTCTATTAGGTTTAACTACGCAAAAACATGACAAAGGCGTATTTTATTTAATGCTACACATTTTAACGGCCTCCAGGCTGGTTTTTGCTCAAAATTGGAGGAACAAGGAAACCCCAACGGAAGAAGAGATCCTGCATAAAATTCTAATATGTGCTGAGATGGACAGGCTTACAATGATTATGAAAGACAAAACGGAACACGAATACTTCGAAATCTGGGGCAAATTTTACCGCTGGTATGAATTAAGAACTGCTCGGACTTCAAACTAATGGTAGAATTAAAAGATATACATAACTGTACATATAATCGTATATATAATTGTATTGTATAAAAGATGAGGTTTATATAGAGGTTAAGAACAATGTATAAATTTTTTGTACTATGATAGGAACTGATAGAAAAATTCACTCTGGAATGTCATGTTTGTCCATTGTTGTTTTAATTGTATTATGAATAAAAATATAAAATTTTAAAAAAAAAAAAAAAAGTAGGCCGGGGCCAATATCTCAATTATTGGCAAATAAGCCAATTAAGCATGAAATCTCAAAATGTGAAACTTACCTCAAATTCGAAATGTATGCATATACGCAGGTTCCCCACAGGCTGGGGAACCCGAAAAAACATGTATTTTCCGTATCTGACCTTTCCTTCAAAAGTTAGGCTTGGGCCAATATCACAATTGTTGGCAAATGGCCAATTAAGCATGAAAACTCAAAATGTGAAACTGACCTCAAATTCGAAATGTATGCATATACTCAGGTTCCGCACAGGCTGGGGAACCTGAAAAAACATGTATTTTCCGTATCTGACCTTTCCTTCAAAAGTTAGGCCTGGGCCAATATCACAATTGTTGGCAAATGGCCAATTAAGCATGAAAACTCAAAATGTGAAACTGACCTCAAATTCGAAATGTATGCATATACTCAGGTTACCCACAGGCTGGGGACCCCGAAAAAACATGTGTTTTCCGTATCTGACCTTTCCTTCAAAAGGTAGGCCTGAGCCAATATAACAATAGTTGGCAAATTGCCCATTAAGCATGAAAACTCAAAATGTGAAACTGACCTCAAATTCGAAATGTATGCATATACTCAGGTTCCCCACAGGCTGGGGACCCCGAAAAAACATGTGTTTTCCATATCCAGCCTTTCCTTCAAAAGGTAGGCCTGGGCCAATATAACAATTGTTGGCAAATTGCCCATTAAGCATGAAAACTCAAAATGTGAAACTGACCTCAAATTTGAAATGTATGCATATACTCAGGTTCCCCACAGGCTGGGGAACCCGAAAAAACATGTGTTTTCCATATCCAGCCTTTCCTTCAAAAGGTAGGTTTCGGCCTATATCGCATATGTTGGCAAATGGCCAATTAAGCATGAAAACTCAAAATGTGAAACTGACCTCAAATTCGAAATGTATGCATATACTCAGGCTCCCCATAGGCTGGGGAACCCGAAAAAACATGTGTTTTCCGTATCTGACCTTTCCTGCAAAAGGTAGGCCTGGGCCAATATGACAATTGTTGGCAAATGGCCGATTAAGCATGAAAACTCAAAATGTGAAACTGACCTCAAATTCGAAATGTATGCATATACTCAGGTTCCCCACAGGCTGGGGAACCCGAAAAAACATGTGTTTTCCATATCCAGCCTTTCCTTCAAAAGGTAGGCTTCGGCCTATATCGCATATGTTGGCAAATGGCCAATTAAGCATGAAAACTCAAAATGTGAAACTGACCTCAAATTCGAAATGTATGCATATACTCAGGTTCCCCACAGGCTGGGCAACCCGAAAAAACATGTGTTTTCTGTATCCGACCTTTCCTTCAAAAGGTAGGCCTGGGCCAATATCACAATAGTTGGCAAATAAGCCAATTAAGCATGAAAACTCAAAATGTGAAACTGACCTCAAATTCGAAATGTATGCATATACTCAGGTTCCCCATGGGCTGGGGAACCCGAAAAAACATGTATTTTCCGTATCCAACCTTTCCTTCAAAAGGTAGACCTGGACCAATATCACAATTGTTGGCAAATAAGCCAATTAAGCATGAAAACTCAAAATGTGAAACTGAACTCAAATTCGAAATGTATGCATATACTCAGGTTCCCAATAGGCTGGGGAACCCGAAAAAACATGTGTTTTCCGTATCTGACCTTTCCTACAAAAGGTAGGCCTGGGCCAATATGACAATTGTTGGCAAATGGCCGATTAAGCATGAAAACTCAAAATGTGAAACTGACCTCAAATTCGAAATGTATGCATATACTCAGGTTCCCCACAGGTTGGGCAACCCGAAAAAACATGTGTTTTCCGTATCCGACCTTTCCTTCAAAAGGAAGGCCTGGGCCAATATCACAATTGATGGCAAATAAGCCAATTAAGCACGAAAACTCAAAATGTGAAACTGACCTCAAATTCGAAATGTATGCATATACTCAGGTTCCCCACAGGTTGGGGAACCCGAAAAAACATGTGTTTTCCGTATCTGACCTTTCCTTCAAAAGGTAGGCATGGGCCTTTATCACATATGTTGGCAAATAAGCCAATTAAGCATGAAAACTCAAAATGTGAAACTGAACTCAAATTCGAAATGTATGCATATGCTCAGGTTCCGCACAGGCTGGGGAACCTGAAAAAACATGTATTTTCCGTATCTGACCTTTCCTTCAAAAGTTAGGCCTGGGCCAATATAACAATTGTTGGCAAATGGCCCATTAAGCATGAAAACTCAAAATGTGAAACTGACCTAAAATTCGAAATGTATGCATATACTCAGGTTCCCCACAGGATGGGGAACCCGAAAAAACATGTGTTTTCCGTATCGGACCTTTCCTTCAAAAGTTAGGCCTGGGCCAATATCGCATATGTTGGCAAATGGCCAATTAAACATGAAAACTCAAAATGTGAAACTGACCTCAAATTTGAAATGTATGCATATAAGCAGGTTCCCCACAGGCTGGGGAACCCGAAAAAACATGTGTTTTCCGTATCTGACCTTTCCTGCAAAAGGTAGGCCTGGGCTAATATGACAATTGTTGGCAAATGGCCGATTAAGCATGAAAACTCAAAATGTGAAACTGACGTCACATTTGAAATGTATGCAGATGCTCAGGTTCCCCATAGGCTGGGGAAACCAAAAAAACATGTATTTTCCGTATCCGACCTTTTCTTCAAAAGCTAGTCATGGGCCTATATCGCATATGTTGGCAAATGGACAATTAAGCATGAAAACTCAAAATGTGAAACTGACCTCAAATTCGAAATGTATGCATATACTCAGGTTCCCCACTGGCTGGGGAACCCGAAAAAACATGTGTTTTCCGTATCCAACCTTTCCTTCAAAAGGTAGACGTGGACCAATATCACAATTGTTGGCAAATAAGCCAATTAGCATGAAAACTCAAAATGTGAAACTGACCTCAAATTCGAAATGTATGCATATACTCAGGTTCCCCATAGGCTGGGGAACCCGAAAAAACATGTATTTTCTTTATCCGACCTTTCCTTCAAAAGGTAGGCCTGGGCCAATATGACAATTGTTGGCAAATGGCCGATTAAGCATGAAAACTCAAAATGTGAAACTGACCTCAAATTCGAAATGTATGCATATACTCAGGTCCCCCAGAGGCTGGGGAACCCGAAAAAACATGTGTTTTTCGTATCCAACCTTTCCTTCAAAAGGTAGACCTGGACCAATATCACAATTGTTGGCAAATAAGCCAAATAGCAGGAAAACTCAAAATGTGAAATTGACCTCAAATTCGAAATGTATTCATATACTCAGGTTCCCCACAGGTTGGGCAACCCGAAAAAACATGTGTTTTCTGTATCCGACCTTTCCTTCAAAAGGTAGGCCTGGGCCAATATCACAATTGTTGGCAAATAAGCCAATTAAGCATGAAAACTCAAAATGTGAAACTGACCTCAAATTCGAAATGTATGCATATACTCAGGTCCCCCATAGTCTGGAGAACCCGAAAAAACATGTATTTTCCGTATCCAACCTTTCCTTGAAAAACTAGGCCTGGGCCTATATCGCCTTTGTTGGCAAATGTCCAATTAAGCATGAAAACTCAAAATGTGAAACTGACCTCAAATTCGAAATGTATGCATATACTCAGGTTACCCACAGGATGGGGAACCCGAAAAACCATGTGTTTTCCGTATCGGACCTTTCCTTCAAAAGTTAGGCCTGCGCCAATATCGCATATGTTGGCAAATGGCCAATTAAGCATGAAAACTCAAAATGTGAAACTGACCTCAAATTCGAAATGTATGCATATACTCAGGTCCCCCATAGGCTGGAGAACCCGAAAAAACATGTATTTTCCGTATCCAACCTTTCCTTCAAAAACTAGGCCTGGGCCTATATCGCCTTTGTTGGCAAATGTCCAATTAAGCATGAAAACTCAAAATGTGAAACTGACCTCTAATTCGAAATGTATGCATATACTCAGGTTACCCACAGGATGGGGAACCCGAAAAACCATGTGTTTTCCGTATCGGACCTTTCCTTCAAAAGTTAGGCCTGGGCCAATATCGCATATGTTGGCAAATGGCCAATTAAGCATGAAAACTCAAAATGTGAAACTGACCTCAAATTCGAAATGTATGCATATACGCAGGTTCTCCACCGGCTGGGGAACCCGAAAAAACATGTGTTTTCCGTATCTGACCTTTCCTGGAAAAGGTAGGCCTGGGCCAATATGACAATTGTTGGCCAATGGCCGATTAAGCATGAAAACTCAAAATGTGAAACTGACCTCAAATTCGAAATGTATGCATATATATACTCAGGTTCCCCACAGGCTGGGGAACCAAAAAAAACATGTATTTTCCGTATCCGACCTTTCCTTCAAAAGCTAGGCATGGGCCTATATCGCATATGTTGGCAAATGGCCAATTAAGCATGAAAACTCAAAATGTGAAACTGACATCAAATTCGAAATGTATGCATATACTCAGGTTCCCCACAGGCTGGATAACCCGAAAAAACATGTGTTTTACGTATCCAACCTTTCCTTCAAAAGGTAGACCTGGACCAATATCACAATTGTTGGCAAATAAGCCAATTAGCAAGAAAACTCAAAATGTGAAATTGACCTCAAATTCGAAATGTATGCATATACTCCGGTTCCCCACAGGTTGGGGAACCCGAAAAAACATGTGTTTTCCATATCTAACCTTTCCTTCAAAAGGTAGGCTTTGGCCTATATTGCATATGTTGGCAAATGGCCAATTAAGCATGAAAACTCAAAATGTGAAACTGACCTCAAATTCGAAATGTATGCATATACTCAGGCTCCCCACAGGTTGGGGAACCCGAAAAAAATTGTGTTTTCCGTATCCAACCTTTCCTTCAAAAGGTAGACCTGGACCAATATCACAATTGTTGGCAAATAAGCCAATTAAGCATGAAAACTCAAAATGTGAAACTGACCTCAAATTCGAAATGTATGCCTATACTCAGGTTCCCCATAGGCTGGGGAACCCGAAAAAACATGTATTTTCCGTATCCAACCTTTCCTTCAAAAGGTAGACCTGGACCAATATCACAATTGTTGGCAAATAAGCCAATTAAGCATGAAAACTCAAAATATGAAACTGACCTCAAATTCGAAATGTATGTATATACTCAGGTTCCCCATAGGCTGGGGAACCCGAAAAAACATGTATTTTCCGTATCCAACCTTTCCTTCAAAAGGTAGGCTTGGGCCTATATCGC
Organism: Crotalus adamanteus; assembly: GCA_039797435.1. Classification (NCBI taxonomy): domain Eukaryota; kingdom Metazoa; phylum Chordata; class Lepidosauria; order Squamata; family Viperidae; genus Crotalus; species Crotalus adamanteus. The sequence continues at coordinate 23,650,961 of CM077928.1, forward strand.
ATATGTTGGAAAATGGCCAATTAAGCATGAAAATTCAAAATGTGAAACTGACCTCAAATTCGAAATGTATGCATATACTCAGCTTCCCCATAGGCTGGGGAACCTGAAAAAACAGGTGTTTTCCGTATCCGACCTTTCCTTCAAAAGGTAGTCCTGGGTCAATATCACAATTCTTGGCAAATAAGCCAATTAAGCATGAAAACTCAAAATGTGAAACTGACCTCAAATTCGAAATGTATGCATATACTCAGGTTACCCAGAGGATGGGGAACCCGAAAAACCATGTGTTTTCCGTATCGGACCTTTCCTTCAAAAGTTAGGCCTGGGCCAATATCACAATTGTTGGCAAATGGCCAATTAATCATGAAAACTCAAAATGTGAAACTGACCTCAAATTCGAAATGTATTCATATACGCAGGTTCCCCATAGGCTGGGGAACCTGAAAAAACAGGTGTTTTCCGTATCCGACCTTTCCTTCAAAAGGTAGTCCTGGGTCAATATCACAATTCTTGGCAAATAAGCCAATTAAGCATGAAAACTCAAAATGTGAAACTGACCTCAAATTCGAAATGTATGCATATACTCAGGTTACCCACAGGATGGGGAACCCGAAAAACCATGTGTTTTCCGTATCGGACCTTTCCTTCAAAAGTTAGGCCTGGGCCAATATCACAATTGTTGGCAAATGGCCAATTAATCATGAAAACTCAAAATGTGAAACTGACCTCAAATTCGAAATGTATTGATATACGCAGGTTCCCCATAGGCTGGGGAACCCGAAAAAACATGTGTTTTCCGTATCTGACCTTTCCTTCAAAAGTTAGGCTTGGGCGTATATCGCATATGTTGGCAAAAGGCCAATTAAGCATGAAAATTCAAAATGTGAAACTGACCTCAAATTCGAAATGTATGCATATAGTCAGCTTCCCCATAGGCTGGGGAACCTGAAAAAACATGTGTTTTCCGTATCCGACCTTTCCTTCAAAAGGTAGTCCTGGCTCTATATCACAATTGTTGGCAAATGGCCCATTAAGCATGAAAACTGAAAATGTGAAACTGACCTCAAATTCGAAATGTATGCATATACTCAGGTTCCCCATAGGCTAGGGAACCCAAAAAAACTTGTATTTTCCGTATCCGACCTTTCCTTCAAAAGCTAGGCATGGGCCTATATCGCATTTCTTGGCAAATGGCCAATTAAGCATGAAAACCCAAAATGTGAAACTGACCTCAAATTCGAAATGTATGCATATACTCAGGTTCCCCATAGGCTGGGGAACCTGAAAAAACATGTGTTTTCTGTATCCAACCTTTCCTTCAAAAGGTAGGCCTGGGCCAATATCACAATTGTTGGCAAATAAGCCAATTAAGCATGAAAACTCAAAATGTGAAACTGACCTCAAATTCGAAATGTATGCATATACTCAGGTTCCACATAGGCTGGGGAACCCGAAAAAACATGTATTTTCCGTATCCAACCTTTGCTTCAAAAGGTAGACCTGGACCAATATCACAATTGTTGGCAAATAAGCCAATTAGCATGAAAACTCAAAATGTGAAATTGACCTCAAATTCAAAATGTATGCATATACTCAGGTTCCCCACAGGTTGGGCAACCAGAAAAAACATGTGTTTTCTGTATCCAACCTTTCCTTCAAAAGATAGGCCTGGGCCAATATCACAATTGTTGGCAAATCGCCAATTAATCATGAAAACTCAAAATGTGAAACTGACCTCAAATTCGAAATGTATTCATATACGCAGGTTCCCCACAGGCTGGGGAACCCGAAAAAACATGTTTTTCCGTATCTGACCTTTCCTTCAAAAGTTAGGCTTGGGCCTATATCGCATATGTTGGCAAATGGCCAATTAAGCATCAAAATTCAAAATGTGAAACTGACCTCAAATTCGAAATGTATGCATATACTCAGCTTCCCCATAGGCTGGGGAACATGAAAAAACATGTGTTTTCTGTATCCAACCTTTCCTTCAAAAGGTAGGCCTGGGCCAATATCACAATTGTTGGCAAATAAGCCAATTAAGCATGAAAACTCAAAATGTGAAACTGACCTCAAATTCGAAATGTATGCATATACTCAGGTTCCCCATAGGCTGGGGAACCCGAAAAAACATGTATTTTCCGTATCCAACCTTTGCTTCAAAAGGTAGACCTGGACCAATTTCACAATTGTTGGCAAATAAGCCAATTAGCATGAAAACTCAAAATGTGAAATTGACCTCAAATTCGAAATGTATGCATATACTCAGGTTCCCCACAGGCTGGGGAACCTGAAAAAACATGTATTTTCCGTATCTGACCTTTCCTTCAAAAGTTAGGCCTGGGCCAATATAACAATTGTTGGCAAATGGCCCATTAAGCATGAAAACTCAAAATGTGAAACTGACCTAAAATTCGAAATGTATGCATATACTCAGGTTCCCCACAGGATGGGGAACCCGAAAAAACATGTGTTTTCCGTATCGGACCTTTCCTTCAAGAGTTAGGCCTGGGCCAATATCGCATATGTTGGCAAATGGCCAATTAAACATGAAAACTCAAAATGTGAAACTGACCTCAAATTTGAAATGTATGCATATAAGCAGGTTCCCCACAGGCTGGGGAACCCGAAAAAACATGTGTTTTCCGTATCTGACCTTTCCTGCAAAAGGTAGGCCTGGGCTAATATGACAATTGTTGGCAAATGGCCGATTAAGCATGAAAACTCAAAATGTGAAACTGACGTCACATTTGAAATGTATGCAGATGCTCAGGTTCCCCATAGGCTGGGGAAACCAAAAAAACATGTATTTTCCGTATCCGACCTTTTCTTCAAAAGCTAGTCATGGGCCTATATCGCATATGTTGGCAAATGGACAATTAAGCATGAAAACTCAAAATGTGAAACTGACCTCAAATTCGAAATGTATGCATATACTCAGGTTCCCCACTGGCTGGGGAACCCGAAAAAACATGTGTTTTCCGTATCCAACCTTTCCTTCAAAAGGTAGACGTGGACCAATATCACAATTGTTGGCAAATAAGCCAATTAGCATGAAAACTCAAAATGTGAAACTGACCTCAAATTCGAAATGTATGCATATACTCAGGTTCCCCATAGGCTGGGGAACCCGAAAAAACATGTATTTTCTTTATCCGACCTTTCCTTCAAAAGGTAGGCCTGGGCCAATATGACAATTGTTGGCAAATGGCCGATTAAGCATGAAAACTCAAAATGTGAAACTGACCTCAAATTCGAAATGTATGCATATACTCAGGTCCCCCAGAGGCTGGGGAACCCGAAAAAACATGTGTTTTTCGTATCCAACCTTTCCTTCAAAAGGTAGACCTGGACCAATATCACAATTGTTGGCAAATAAGCCAAATAGCAGGAAAACTCAAAATGTGAAATTGACCTCAAATTCGAAATGTATTCATATACTCAGGTTCCCCACAGGTTGGGCAACCCGAAAAAACATGTGTTTTCTGTATCCGACCTTTCCTTCAAAAGGTAGGCCTGGGCCAATATCACAATTGTTGGCAAATAAGCCAATTAAGCATGAAAACTCAAAATGTGAAACTGACCTCAAATTCGAAATGTATGCATATACTCAGGTCCCCCATAGTCTGGAGAACCCGAAAAAACATGTATTTTCCGTATCCAACCTTTCCTTGAAAAACTAGGCCTGGGCCTATATCGCCTTTGTTGGCAAATGTCCAATTAAGCATGAAAACTCAAAATGTGAAACTGACCTCAAATTCGAAATGTATGCATATACTCAGGTTACCCACAGGATGGGGAACCCGAAAAACCATGTGTTTTCCGTATCGGACCTTTCCTTCAAAAGTTAGGCCTGCGCCAATATCGCATATGTTGGCAAATGGCCAATTAAGCATGAAAACTCAAAATGTGAAACTGACCTCAAATTCGAAATGTATGCATATACTCAGGTCCCCCATAGGCTGGAGAACCCGAAAAAACATGTATTTTCCGTATCCAACCTTTCCTTCAAAAACTAGGCCTGGGCCTATATCGCCTTTGTTGGCAAATGTCCAATTAAGCATGAAAACTCAAAATGTGAAACTGACCTCTAATTCGAAATGTATGCATATACTCAGGTTACCCACAGGATGGGGAACCCGAAAAACCATGTGTTTTCCGTATCGGACCTTTCCTTCAAAAGTTAGGCCTGGGCCAATATCGCATATGTTGGCAAATGGCCAATTAAGCATGAAAACTCAAAATGTGAAACTGACCGCAAATTCGAAATGTATGCATATACGCAGGTTCTCCACCGGCTGGGGAACCCGAAAAAACATGTGTTTTCCGTATCTGACCTTTCCTGGAAAAGGTAGGCCTGGGCCAATATGACAATTGTTGGCCAATGGCCGATTAAGCATGAAAACTCAAAATGTGAAACTGACCTCAAATTCGAAATGTATGCATATATATACTCAGGTTCCCCACAGGCTGGGGAACCAAAAAAAACATGTATTTTCCGTATCCGACCTTTCCTTCAAAAGCTAGGCATGGGCCTATATCGCATATGTTGGCAAATGGCCAATTAAGCATGAAAACTCAAAATGTGAAACTGACATCAAATTCGAAATGTATGCATATACTCAGGTTCCCCACAGGCTGGATAACCCGAAAAAACATGTGTTTTACGTATCCAACCTTTCCTTCAAAAGGTAGACCTGGACCAATATCACAATTGTTGGCAAATAAGCCAATTAGCAAGAAAACTCAAAATGTGAAATTGACCTCAAATTCGAAATGTATGCATATACTCCGGTTCCCCACAGGTTGGGGAACCCGAAAAAACATGTGTTTTCCATATCTAACCTTTCCTTCAAAAGGTAGGCTTTGGCCTATATTGCATATGTTGGCAAATGGCCAATTAAGCATGAAAACTCAAAATGTGAAACTGACCTCAAATTCGAAATGTATGCATATACTCAGGCTCCCCACAGGTTGGGGAACCCGAAAAAAATTGTGTTTTCCGTATCCAACCTTTCCTTCAAAAGGTAGACCTGGACCAATATCACAATTGTTGGCAAATAAGCCAATTAAGCATGAAAACTCAAAATGTGAAACTGACCTCAAATTCGAAATGTATGCCTATACTCAGGTTCCCCATAGGCTGGGGAACCCGAAAAAACATGTATTTTCCGTATCCAACCTTTCCTTCAAAAGGTAGACCTGGACCAATATCACAATTGTTGGCAAATAAGCCAATTAAGCATGAAAACTCAAAATATGAAACTGACCTCAAATTCGAAATGTATGTATATACTCAGGTTCCCCATAGGCTGGGGAACCCGAAAAAACATGTATTTTCCGTATCCAACCTTTCCTTCAAAAGGTAGGCTTGGGCCTATATCGCATATGTTGGAAAATGGCCAATTAAGCATGAAAATTCAAAATGTGAAACTGACCTCAAATTCGAAATGTATGCATATACTCAGCTTCCCCATAGGCTGGGGAACCTGAAAAAACAGGTGTTTTCCGTATCCGACCTTTCCTTCAAAAGGTAGTCCTGGGTCAATATCACAATTCTTGGCAAATAAGCCAATTAAGCATGAAAACTCAAAATGTGAAACTGACCTCAAATTCGAAATGTATGCATATACTCAGGTTACCCAGAGGATGGGGAACCCGAAAAACCATGTGTTTTCCGTATCGGACCTTTCCTTCAAAAGTTAGGCCTGGGCCAATATCACAATTGTTGGCAAATGGCCAATTAATCATGAAAACTCAAAATGTGAAACTGACCTCAAATTCGAAATGTATTCATATACGCAGGTTCCCCATAGGCTGGGGAACCTGAAAAAACAGGTGTTTTCCGTATCCGACCTTTCCTTCAAAAGGTAGTCCTGGGTCAATATCACAATTCTTGGCAAATAAGCCAATTAAGCATGAAAACTCAAAATGTGAAACTGACCTCAAATTCGAAATGTATGCATATACTCAGGTTACCCACAGGATGGGGAACCCGAAAAACCATGTGTTTTCCGTATCGGACCTTTCCTTCAAAAGTTAGGCCTGGGCCAATATCACAATTGTTGGCAAATGGCCAATTAATCATGAAAACTCAAAATGTGAAACTGACCTCAAATTCGAAATGTATTGATATACGCAGGTTCCCCATAGGCTGGGGAACCCGAAAAAACATGTGTTTTCCGTATCTGACCTTTCCTTCAAAAGTTAGGCTTGGGCGTATATCGCATATGTTGGCAAAAGGCCAATTAAGCATGAAAATTCAAAATGTGAAACTGACCTCAAATTCGAAATGTATGCATATAGTCAGCTTCCCCATAGGCTGGGGAACCTGAAAAAACATGTGTTTTCCGTATCCGACCTTTCCTTCAAAAGGTAGTCCTGGCTCTATATCACAATTGTTGGCAAATGGCCCATTAAGCATGAAAACTGAAAATGTGAAACTGACCTCAAATTCGAAATGTATGCATATACTCAGGTTCCCCATAGGCTAGGGAACCCAAAAAAACTTGTATTTTCCGTATCCGACCTTTCCTTCAAAAGCTAGGCATGGGCCTATATCGCATTTCTTGGCAAATGGCCAATTAAGCATGAAAACCCAAAATGTGAAACTGACCTCAAATTCGAAATGTATGCATATACTCAGGTTCCCCATAGGCTGGGGAACCTGAAAAAACATGTGTTTTCTGTATCCAACCTTTCCTTCAAAAGGTAGGCCTGGGCCAATATCACAATTGTTGGCAAATAAGCCAATTAAGCATGAAAACTCAAAATGTGAAACTGACCTCAAATTCGAAATGTATGCATATACTCAGGTTCCACATAGGCTGGGGAACCCGAAAAAACATGTATTTTCCGTATCCAACCTTTGCTTCAAAAGGTAGACCTGGACCAATATCACAATTGTTGGCAAATAAGCCAATTAGCATGAAAACTCAAAATGTGAAATTGACCTCAAATTCAAAATGTATGCATATACTCAGGTTCCCCACAGGTTGGGCAACCAGAAAAAACATGTGTTTTCTGTATCCAACCTTTCCTTCAAAAGATAGGCCTGGGCCAATATCACAATTGTTGGCAAATCGCCAATTAATCATGAAAACTCAAAATGTGAAACTGACCTCAAATTCGAAATGTATTCATATACGCAGGTTCCCCACAGGCTGGGGAACCCGAAAAAACATGTTTTTCCGTATCTGACCTTTCCTTCAAAAGTTAGGCTTGGGCCTATATCGCATATGTTGGCAAATGGCCAATTAAGCATCAAAATTCAAAATGTGAAACTGACCTCAAATTCGAAATGTATGCATATACTCAGCTTCCCCATAGGCTGGGGAACATGAAAAAACATGTGTTTTCTGTATCCAACCTTTCCTTCAAAAGGTAGGCCTGGGCCAATATCACAATTGTTGGCAAATAAGCCAATTAAGCATGAAAACTCAAAATGTGAAACTGACCTCAAATTCGAAATGTATGCATATACTCAGGTTCCCCATAGGCTGGGGAACCCGAAAAAACATGTATTTTCCGTATCCAACCTTTGCTTCAAAAGGTAGACCTGGACCAATTTCACAATTGTTGGCAAATAAGCCAATTAGCATGAAAACTCAAAATGTGAAATTGACCTCAAATTCGAAATGTATGCATATACTCAGGTTCCCCACAGGTTGGACAACCCGAAAAAACATGTGTTTTCTGTATCCAACCTTTCCTTCAAAAGGTAGGCCTGGGCCAATATCACAATTGTTGGCAAATCGCCAATTAATCATGAAAACTCAAAATGTGAAACTGACCTCAAATTCGAAATGTATTCATATACGCAGGTTCCCCACAGGCTGGGGAACCCGAAAAAACATGTGTTTTCCGTATCTGACCTTTCCTTCAAAAGTTAGGCTTGGGCCTATATCGCATATGTTGGCAAATGGCCAATTAAGCATCAAAATTCAAAATGTGAAACTGACCTCAAATTCGAAATGTATGCATATACTCAGCTTCCCCATAGGCTGGGGAACATGAAAAAACAGGTGTTTTCCGTATCCGACCTTTCCTTCAAAAGGTAGTCCTGGGTCAATATCACAATTCTTGGCAAATAAGCCAATTAAGCATGAAAACTCAAAAAGTGAAACTGACCTCAAATTCGAAATGTATGCATATACTCAGGTTCCCCACAGGTTGGGGAACCCGAAAAAACATGTGTTTTCCGTATCTGACCTTTCCTTCAAAAGGTAGGCATGGGACTTTATCGCATATGTTGGCAAATAAGCCAATTAAGCATGAAAACTCAAAATGTGAAACTGACCTCAAATTCGAAATGTATGCATATACTCAGGTTACCCACAGGATAGGGAACCCGAAAAACCATGTGTTTTCCGTATCGCACCTTTCCTTCAAAAGTTAGGCCTGGGCCAATATCACAATTGTTGGCAAATGGCCAATTAATCATGAAAACTCAAAATGTGAAACTGACCTCAAATTCGAAATGTATTCATATACGCAGGTTCCCCACAGGCTTGAGAACCCGAAAAACCATGTGTTTTCCGTATCGCACCTTTCCTTCAAAAGTTAGGCCTGGGCCAATATCACAATTGTTGGCCAATGGCCAATTAAGCATGAAAACTCAAAATGTGAAACTGACCTCAAATTCGAAATGTATGCATATGCTCAGATTCCCCACAGGCTGGGGAAGCCGAAAAACCAAGTTCCTGCAGGGCTCATATTTTTAGACGCTGAAAAAGCATTTGATCAATTGAATTGGCATTTTATGTTAAGAGTAATGGAAGAAATGAATTTTGGTGAAAAGATATTACAAGCTTTTACGGTAATATATCAAAAACAAACGGCTCAACTTATTGTTAATGGAGGTTTGTCGGAGGTTTTTACAATAGAGAAAGGTACTAGACAGGGGTGTCCTTTGTCGCCACTGTTGTTTGTTTTAACACTGGAAATATTATTGATCAAAATTCGAGAGTCTCAGGAAATTAAAGGAATAGAAGTTAACAAAAAAGAATATAAGTTGAGAGCTTTCGCGGACGACTTGGTTGTTACTTTGTCGCAACCTGAGCATTCTGTAGTAAACTTATTACAGTTGATTCATCATTATGGTTTGGTTTCGGGTTTTAAGATTAATGTAAATAAGACTAAAATTTTATCTAAAAATATGTCTAGTCAGGAGAAGCAGATTTTGGCTAACTTGACAGGTTTTGAGATTGTTAATAAGGTAAAATATTTGGGGGTGATGTTGTCTGTTTCTAATGTAAAATTATTTAAAAATAATTATGAAAGGTTGTGGGTCAGGGTACAGAAGGACTTGAAGAATTGGGAGAAGTTGCAATTATCCCTCATGGGAAGAATTGCAGTGATAAAAATGAATATTCTACCCAAGTTTCTTTTTTTGTTTCAAATGCTACCGATTTTGAAAAATGAGATTAATTTAAGTGAGTGGCAAAAGGGTCTTAATAAATTTATTTGGGCAGGGAAAAAGCCAAGGGTTAAGCTTAAAATTATGCAAGACTTCCGTGAGAGGGGTGGACTTAAGGTACCAAATTTGAAATTATATTATGATGCGGTGGTTTTAACACTAATTAGTGATTGGGTAAATTTGACAAATCCTGAGATACTTCATTTAGAGGGATGGGATTTACTTTATGGGTGGCATGCCTACCTAATATTTAATAAAAAAATGGATTGGGTCTTTAAATCTCATATTTTAAGAATTTCTCTACTTAGGATTTGGAGAAAATATTACAAAAGTGATTTTAAGGTTCCATTATGGGCTATACCTTGGCATGCGATAGAAGGAATAAAAAGAGGAGTAAAAATGGATATGGTGTCTTATAGTCAATTACTCAGATGGGATGGGCAAAAATGGCAATTGAGATCACGGGAAGATTTAGCGCAAGAAAATATTATTTATTCTTGGTTCCAATATAGGCAACTAGGAGATAAATGGAAGGTGGATTGTAAATTGGGTTTTCTTAGAGAAGATGGAAATTTTATTAAACAAGTTAAGGACCAAAGACAAACCCATATTAAGAGAATTTATGGGGTATTAGTTGAAATGGACTCAGAAACGGAATTAATTAAAGATTGTATGATTAGATGGGCGCAGAATTTTGGTGAGCCAGTTCCATTGGACATCTGGGAAACTATATGGGTGAGAAATGTCAAATTTACAAAAGCACAGAACCTTAGGGAGAATTTTTATAAAATGTTTTATAGATGGCACCTTGATCCACAAAAAATGTCTCTTATGTACCCTGACTTACAACCTAAATGTTGGAGATGTGGTTGTATGGATGCTACTTATTATCACATTTGGTGGTCGTGCAGAGAGATAAAAGCATTTTGGATTAAGATATGGTGGAATATCCAGAGAATTTTTAGAAGGAGGGTAAAATTTACTCCGCAATTATTTTTGTTAGGTATTGTTACAGATTGTGATGCAAAGGAGGTTGTATTGATGTTAAATTTGATTACAGCCGCTAGGCTGTTAGTAGGACAATATTGGAAGAAGGAATCTTTGCCTACATTGCAGGAATGGTTTTTTAAAGTAGCTTATTTGGCGGAAATGGCAAAGATTTCGGCTTTCTTAAAGCAACAAACCCAAGAGAAGTTTATTGCTGTTTGGGACAAATGGATAAAATTTACACAATTTAGATTGGGTATACAAAAATATCATATAGTTTTTTCATAAGTTTTATTTTATATATATTTATAGGTATTTTTTTTTCTTTCCTTTTTTATATATAAATATAAAATTTTTAATTTAATTTTTTAATTTTTAATTAAGCCTATATTCTGCTCTGGGAAGCTCAGGGGGGGGAAGGGAGGGGTTTTTGTGTGGGGTGGGGGATTGGGGGGGTTTTTTTTTATATGTAATGTTTAGTTTTCTTTTTGTATATGTTGTTTTTTGTTTTGTACTGTTCTTGTTTTTTTGTAAAATTTATAAAATTTCTAATAAAAAAAAAAAAAAAAAAAAAGTTAGGCCTGGGCCAATATCACAATTGTTGGCAAATGGCCCATTAAGCATGAAAACTCAAAATGTGAAACTGACCTAAAATTCGAAATGTATGCATATAGTCAGGTTCCCCACAGGCTGGGGAACCCGAAAAAACATGTGTTTTACGTATCCAACCTTTCCTTCAAAAGGTAGACCTGGACCAATATCACAATTGTTGGCAAATAAGCCAATTAGCATGAAAACTCAAAATGTGAAATTGACCTCAAATTCGAAATGTATGCATATACTCAAGTTCCCCACAGGTTGGGCAACCCGAAAAAACATGTGTTTTCTGTATCCGACCTTTCCTTCAAAAGGTAGGCCTGGGCCAATATCACAATTGTTGGCAAATAAGCCAATTAGCATGAAAACTCAAAATGTGAAATTGACCTCAAATTCAAAATGTATGCATATACTCAGGTTCCCCACAGGTTGGGCAACCAGAAAAAACATGTGTTTTCTGTATCCAACCTTTCCTTCAAAAGATAGGCCTGGGCCAATATCACAATTGTTGGCAAATCGCCAATTAATCATGAAAACTCAAAATGTGAAACTGACCTCAAATTCGAAATGTATTCATATACGCAGGTTCCCCACAGGCTGGGGAACCCGAAAAAACATGTTTTTCCGTATCTGACCTTTCCTTCAAAAGTTAGGCTTGGGCCTATATCGCATATGTTGGCAAATGGCCAATTAAGCATCAAAATTCAAAATGTGAAACTGACCTCAAATTCGAAATGTATGCATATACTCAGCTTCCCCATAGGCTGGGGAACATGAAAAAACATGTGTTTTCTGTATCCAACCTTTCCTTCAAAAGGTAGGCCTGGGCCAATATCACAATTGTTGGCAAATAAGCCAATTAAGCATGAAAACTCAAAATGTGAAACTGACCTCAAATTCGAAATGTATGCATATACTCAGGTTCCCCATAGGCTGGGGAACCCGAAAAAACATGTATTTTCCGTATCCAACCTTTGCTTCAAAAGGTAGACCTGGACCAATTTCACAATTGTTGGCAAATAAGCCAATTAGCATGAAAACTCAAAATGTGAAATTGACCTCAAATTCGAAATGTATGCATATACTCAGGTTCCCCACAGGCTGGGGAACCTGAAAAAACATGTATTTTCCGTATCTGACCTTTCCTTCAAAAGTTAGGCCTGGGCCAATATAACAATTGTTGGCAAATGGCCCATTAAGCATGAAAACTCAAAATGTGAAACTGACCTAAAATTCGAAATGTATGCATATACTCAGGTTCCCCACAGGATGGGGAACCCGAAAAAACATGTGTTTTCCGTATCGGACCTTTCCTTCAAGAGTTAGGCCTGGGCCAATATCGCATATGTTGGCAAATGGCCAATTAAACATGAAAACTCAAAATGTGAAACTGACCTCAAATTTGAAATGTATGCATATAAGCAGGTTCCCCACAGGCTGGGGAACCCGAAAAAACATGTGTTTTCCGTATCTGACCTTTCCTGCAAAAGGTAGGCCTGGGCTAATATGACAATTGTTGGCAAATGGCCGATTAAGCATGAAAACTCAAAATGTGAAACTGACGTCACATTTGAAATGTATGCAGATGCTCAGGTTCCCCATAGGCTGGGGAAACCAAAAAAACATGTATTTTCCGTATCCGACCTTTTCTTCAAAAGCTAGTCATGGGCCTATATCGCATATGTTGGCAAATGGACAATTAAGCATGAAAACTCAAAATGTGAAACTGACCTCAAATTCGAAATGTATGCATATACTCAGGTTCCCCACTGGCTGGGGAACCCGAAAAAACATGTGTTTTCCGTATCCAACCTTTCCTTCAAAAGGTAGACGTGGACCAATATCACAATTGTTGGCAAATAAGCCAATTAGCATGAAAACTCAAAATGTGAAACTGACCTCAAATTCGAAATGTATGCATATACTCAGGTTCCCCATAGGCTGGGGAACCCGAAAAAACATATATTTTCTTTATCCGACCTTTCCTTCAAAAGGTAGGCCTGGGCCAATATGACAATTGTTGGCAAATGGCCGATTAAGCATGAAAACTCAAAATGTGAAACTGACCTCAAATTCGAAATGTATGCATATACTCAGGTCCCCCAGAGGCTGGGGAACCCGAAAAAACATGTGTTTTTCGTATCCAACCTTTCCTTCAAAAGGTAGACCTGGACCAATATCACAATTGTTGGCAAATAAGCCAAATAGCAGGAAAACTCAAAATGTGAAATTGACCTCAAATTCGAAATGTATTCATATACTCAGGTTCCCCACAGGTTGGGCAACCCGAAAAAACATGTGTTTTCTGTATCCGACCTTTCCTTCAAAAGGTAGGCCTGGGCCAATATCACAATTGTTGGCAAATAAGCCAATTAAGCATGAAAACTCAAAATGTGAAACTGACCTCAAATTCGAAATGTATGCATATACTCAGGTCCCCCATAGTCTGGAGAACCCGAAAAAACATGTATTTTCCGTATCCAACCTTTCCTTGAAAAACTAGGCCTGGGCCTATATCGCCTTTGTTGGCAAATGTCCAATTAAGCATGAAAACTCAAAATGTGAAACTGACCTCAAATTCGAAATGTATGCATATACTCAGGTTACCCACAGGATGGGGAACCCGAAAAACCATGTGTTTTCCGTATCGGACCTTTCCTTCAAAAGTTAGGCCTGCGCCAATATCGCATATGTTGGCAAATGGCCAATTAAGCATGAAAACTCAAAATGTGAAACTGACCTCAAATTCGAAATGTATGCATATACTCAGGTCCCCCATAGGCTGGAGAACCCGAAAAAACATGTATTTTCCGTATCCAACCTTTCCTTCAAAAACTAGGCCTGGGCCTATATCGCCTTTGTTGGCAAATGTCCAATTAAGCATGAAAACTCAAAATGTGAAACTGACCTCTAATTCGAAATGTATGCATATACTCAGGTTACCCACAGGATGGGGAACCCGAAAAACCATGTGTTTTCCGTATCGGACCTTTCCTTCAAAAGTTAGGCCTGGGCCAATATCGCATATGTTGGCAAATGGCCAATTAAGCATGAAAACTCAAAATGTGAAACTGACCTCAAATTCGAAATGTATGCATATACGCAGGTTCTCCACCGGCTGGGGAACCCGAAAAAACATGTGTTTTCCGTATCTGACCTTTCCTGGAAAAGGTAGGCCTGGGCCAATATGACAATTGTTGGCCAATGGCCGATTAAGCATGAAAACTCAAAATGTGAAACTGACCTCAAATTCGAAATGTATGCATATATATACTCAGGTTCCCCACAGGCTGGGGAACCAAAAAAAACATGTATTTTCCGTATCCGACCTTTCCTTCAAAAGCTAGGCATGGGCCTATATCGCATATGTTGGCAAATGGCCAATTAAGCATGAAAACTCAAAATGTGAAACTGACATCAAATTCGAAATGTATGCATATACTCAGGTTCCCCACAGGCTGGATAACCCGAAAAAACATGTGTTTTACGTATCCAACCTTTCCTTCAAAAGGTAGACCTGGACCAATATCACAATTGTTGGCAAATAAGCCAATTAGCAAGAAAACTCAAAATGTGAAATTGACCTCAAATTCGAAATGTATGCATATACTCCGGTTCCCCACAGGTTGGGGAACCCGAAAAAACATGTGTTTTCCATATCTAACCTTTCCTTCAAAAGGTAGGCTTTGGCCTATATTGCATATGTTGGCAAATGGCCAATTAAGCATGAAAACTCAAAATGTGAAACTGACCTCAAATTCGAAATGTATGCATATACTCAGGCTCCCCACAGGTTGGGGAACCCGAAAAAAATTGTGTTTTCCGTATCCAACCTTTCCTTCAAAAGGTAGACCTGGACCAATATCACAATTGTTGGCAAATAAGCCAATTAAGCATGAAAACTCAAAATGTGAAACTGACCTCAAATTCGAAATGTATGCCTATACTCAGGTTCCCCATAGGCTGGGGAACCCGAAAAAACATGTATTTTCCGTATCCAACCTTTCCTTCAAAAGGTAGACCTGGACCAATATCACAATTGTTGGCAAATAAGCCAATTAAGCATGAAAACTCAAAATATGAAACTGACCTCAAATTCGAAATGTATGTATATACTCAGGTTCCCCATAGGCTGGGGAACCCGAAAAAACATGTATTTTCCGTATCCAACCTTTCCTTCAAAAGGTAGGCTTGGGCCTATATCGCATATGTTGGAAAATGGCCAATTAAGCATGAAAATTCAAAATGTGAAACTGACCTCAAATTCGAAATGTATGCATATACTCAGCTTCCCCATAGGCTGGGGAACCTGAAAAAACAGGTGTTTTCCGTATCCGACCTTTCCTTCAAAAGGTAGTCCTGGGTCAATATCACAATTCTTGGCAAATAAGCCAATTAAGCATGAAAACTCAAAATGTGAAACTGACCTCAAATTCGAAATGTATGCATATACTCAGGTTACCCAGAGGATGGGGAACCCGAAAAACCATGTGTTTTCCGTATCGGACCTTTCCTTCAAAAGTTAGGCCTGGGCCAATATCACAATTGTTGGCAAATGGCCAATTAATCATGAAAACTCAAAATGTGAAACTGACCTCAAATTCGAAATGTATTCATATACGCAGGTTCCCCATAGGCTGGGGAACCTGAAAAAACAGGTGTTTTCCGTATCCGACCTTTCCTTCAAAAGGTAGTCCTGGGTCAATATCACAATTCTTGGCAAATAAGCCAATTAAGCATGAAAACTCAAAATGTGAAACTGACCTCAAATTCGAAATGTATGCATATACTCAGGTTACCCACAGGATGGGGAACCCGAAAAACCATGTGTTTTCCGTATCGGACCTTTCCTTCAAAAGTTAGGCCTGGGCCAATATCACAATTGTTGGCAAATGGCCAATTAATCATGAAAACTCAAAATGTGAAACTGACCTCAAATTCGAAATGTATTGATATACGCAGGTTCCCCATAGGCTGGGGAACCCGAAAAAACATGTGTTTTCCGTATCTGACCTTTCCTTCAAAAGTTAGGCTTGGGCGTATATCGCATATGTTGGCAAAAGGCCAATTAAGCATGAAAATTCAAAATGTGAAACTGACCTCAAATTCGAAATGTATGCATATAGTCAGCTTCCCCATAGGCTGGGGAACCTGAAAAAACATGTGTTTTCCGTATCCGACCTTTCCTTCAAAAGGTAGTCCTGGCTCTATATCACAATTGTTGGCAAATGGCCCATTAAGCATGAAAACTGAAAATGTGAAACTGACCTCAAATTCGAAATGTATGCATATACTCAGGTTCCCCATAGGCTAGGGAACCCAAAAAAACTTGTATTTTCCGTATCCGACCTTTCCTTCAAAAGCTAGGCATGGGCCTATATCGCATTTCTTGGCAAATGGCCAATTAAGCATGAAAACCCAAAATGTGAAACTGACCTCAAATTCGAAATGTATGCATATACTCAGGTTCCCCATAGGCTGGGGAACCTGAAAAAACATGTGTTTTCTGTATCCAACCTTTCCTTCAAAAGGTAGGCCTGGGCCAATATCACAATTGTTGGCAAATAAGCCAATTAAGCATGAAAACTCAAAATGTGAAACTGACCTCAAATTCGAAATGTATGCATATACTCAGGTTCCACATAGGCTGGGGAACCCGAAAAAACATGTATTTTCCGTATCCAACCTTTGCTTCAAAAGGTAGACCTGGACCAATATCACAATTGTTGGCAAATAAGCCAATTAGCATGAAAACTCAAAATGTGAAATTGACCTCAAATTCAAAATGTATGCATATACTCAGGTTCCCCACAGGTTGGGCAACCAGAAAAAACATGTGTTTTCTGTATCCAACCTTTCCTTCAAAAGATAGGCCTGGGCCAATATCACAATTGTTGGCAAATCGCCAATTAATCATGAAAACTCAAAATGTGAAACTGACCTCAAATTCGAAATGTATTCATATACGCAGGTTCCCCACAGGCTGGGGAACCCGAAAAAACATGTTTTTCCGTATCTGACCTTTCCTTCAAAAGTTAGGCTTGGGCCTATATCGCATATGTTGGCAAATGGCCAATTAAGCATCAAAATTCAAAATGTGAAACTGACCTCAAATTCGAAATGTATGCATATACTCAGCTTCCCCATAGGCTGGGGAACATGAAAAAACATGTGTTTTCTGTATCCAACCTTTCCTTCAAAAGGTAGGCCTGGGCCAATATCACAATTGTTGGCAAATAAGCCAATTAAGCATGAAAACTCAAAATGTGAAACTGACCTCAAATTCGAAATGTATGCATATACTCAGGTTCCCCATAGGCTGGGGAACCCGAAAAAACATGTATTTTCCGTATCCAACCTTTGCTTCAAAAGGTAGACCTGGACCAATTTCACAATTGTTGGCAAATAAGCCAATTAGCATGAAAACTCAAAATGTGAAATTGACCTCAAATTCGAAATGTATGCATATACTCAGGTTCCCCACAGGTTGGACAACCCGAAAAAACATGTGTTTTCTGTATCCAACCTTTCCTTCAAAAGGTAGGCCTGGGCCAATATCACAATTGTTGGCAAATCGCCAATTAATCATGAAAACTCAAAATGTGAAACTGACCTCAAATTCGAAATGTATTCATATACGCAGGTTCCCCACAGGCTGGGGAACCCGAAAAAACATGTGTTTTCCGTATCTGACCTTTCCTTCAAAAGTTAGGCTTGGGCCTATATCGCATATGTTGGCAAATGGCCAATTAAGCATCAAAATTCAAAATGTGAAACTGACCTCAAATTCGAAATGTATGCATATACTCAGCTTCCCCATAGGCTGGGGAACATGAAAAAACAGGTGTTTTCCGTATCCGACCTTTCCTTCAAAAGGTAGTCCTGGGTCAATATCACAATTCTTGGCAAATAAGCCAATTAAGCATGAAAACTCAAAAAGTGAAACTGACCTCAAATTCGAAATGTATGCATATACTCAGGTTCCCCACAGGTTGGGGAACCCGAAAAAACATGTGTTTTCCGTATCTGACCTTTCCTTCAAAAGGTAGGCATGGGACTTTATCGCATATGTTGGCAAATAAGCCAATTAAGCATGAAAACTCAAAATGTGAAACTGACCTCAAATTCGAAATGTATGCATATACTCAGGTTACCCACAGGATAGGGAACCCGAAAAACCATGTGTTTTCCGTATCGCACCTTTCCTTCAAAAGTTAGGCCTGGGCCAATATCACAATTGTTGGCAAATGGCCAATTAATCATGAAAACTCAAAATGTGAAACTGACCTCAAATTCGAAATGTATTCATATACGCAGGTTCCCCACAGGCTTGAGAACCCGAAAAACCATGTGTTTTCCGTATCGCACCTTTCCTTCAAAAGTTAGGCCTGGGCCAATATCACAATTGTTGGCCAATGGCCAATTAAGCATGAAAACTCAAAATGTGAAACTGACCTCAAATTCGAAATGTATGCATATGCTCAGATTCCCCACAGGCTGGGGAAGCCGAAAAACCAAGTTCCTGCAGGGCTCATATTTTTAGACGCTGAAAAAGCATTTGATCAATTGAATTGGCATTTTATGTTAAGAGTAATGGAAGAAATGAATTTTGGTGAAAAGATATTACAAGCTTTTACGGTAATATATCAAAAACAAACGGCTCAACTTATTGTTAATGGAGGTTTGTCGGAGGTTTTTACAATAGAGAAAGGTACTAGACAGGGGTGTCCTTTGTCGCCACTGTTGTTTGTTTTAACACTGGAAATATTATTGATCAAAATTCGAGAGTCTCAGGAAATTAAAGGAATAGAAGTTAACAAAAAAGAATATAAGTTGAGAGCTTTCGCGGACGACTTGGTTGTTACTTTGTCGCAACCTGAGCATTCTGTAGTAAACTTATTACAGTTGATTCATCATTATGGTTTGGTTTCGGGTTTTAAGATTAATGTAAATAAGACTAAAATTTTATCTAAAAATATGTCTAGTCAGGAGAAGCAGATTTTGGCTAACTTGACAGGTTTTGAGATTGTTAATAAGGTAAAATATTTGGGGGTGATGTTGTCTGTTTCTAATGTAAAATTATTTAAAAATAATTATGAAAGGTTGTGGGTCAGGGTACAGAAGGACTTGAAGAATTGGGAGAAGTTGCAATTATCCCTCATGGGAAGAATTGCAGTGATAAAAATGAATATTCTACCCAAGTTTCTTTTTTTGTTTCAAATGCTACCGATTTTGAAAAATGAGATTAATTTAAGTGAGTGGCAAAAGGGTCTTAATAAATTTATTTGGGCAGGGAAAAAGCCAAGGGTTAAGCTTAAAATTATGCAAGACTTCCGTGAGAGGGGTGGACTTAAGGTACCAAATTTGAAATTATATTATGATGCGGTGGTTTTAACACTAATTAGTGATTGGGTAAATTTGACAAATCCTGAGATACTTCATTTAGAGGGATGGGATTTACTTTATGGGTGGCATGCCTACCTAATATTTAATAAAAAAATGGATTGGGTCTTTAAATCTCATATTTTAAGAATTTCTCTACTTAGGATTTGGAGAAAATATTACAAAAGTGATTTTAAGGTTCCATTATGGGCTATACCTTGGCATGCGATAGAAGGAATAAAAAGAGGAGTAAAAATGGATATGGTGTCTTATAGTCAATTACTCAGATGGGATGGGCAAAAATGGCAATTGAGATCACGGGAAGATTTAGCGCAAGAAAATATTATTTATTCTTGGTTCCAATATAGGCAACTAGGAGATAAATGGAAGGTGGATTGTAAATTGGGTTTTCTTAGAGAAGATGGAAATTTTATTAAACAAGTTAAGGACCAAAGACAAACCCATATTAAGAGAATTTATGGGGTATTAGTTGAAATGGACTCAGAAACGGAATTAATTAAAGATTGTATGATTAGATGGGCGCAGAATTTTGGTGAGCCAGTTCCATTGGACATCTGGGAAACTATATGGGTGAGAAATGTCAAATTTACACAAGCACAGAACCTTAGGGAGAATTTTTATAAAATGTTTTATAGATGGCACCTTGATCCACAAAAAATGTCTCTTATGTACCCTGACTTACAACCTAAATGTTGGAGATGTGGTTGTATGGATGCTACTTATTATCACATTTGGTGGTCGTGCAGAGAGATAAAAGCATTTTGGATTAAGATATGGTGGAATATCCAGAGAATTTTTAGAAGGAGGGTAAAATTTACTCCGCAATTATTTTTGTTAGGTATTGTTACAGATTGTGATGCAAAGGAGGTTGTATTGATGTTAAATTTGATTACAGCCGCTAGGCTGTTAGTAGGACAATATTGGAAGAAGGAATCTTTGCCTACATTGCAGGAATGGTTTTTTAAAGTAGCTTATTTGGCGGAAATGGCAAAGATTTCGGCTTTCTTAAAGCAACAAACCCAAGAGAAGTTTATTGCTGTTTGGGACAAATGGATAAAATTTACACAATTTAGATTGGGTATACAAAAATATCATATAGTTTTTTCATAAGTTTTATTTTATATATATTTATAGGTATTTTTTTTTCTTTCCTTTTTTATATATAAATATAAAATTTTTAATTTAATTTTTTAATTTTTAATTAAGCCTATATTCTGCTCTGGGAAGCTCAGGGGGGGGAAGGGAGGGGTTTTTGTGTGGGGTGGGGGATTGGGGGGGTTTTTTTTTATATGTAATGTTTAGTTTTCTTTTTGTATATGTTGTTTTTTGTTTTGTACTGTTCTTGTTTTTTTGTAAAATTTATAAAATTTCTAATAAAAAAAAAAAAAAAAAAAGTTAGGCCTGGGCCAATATCACAATTGTTGGCAAATGGCCCATTAAGCATGAAAACTCAAAATGTGAAACTGACCTAAAATTCGAAATGTATGCATATAGTCAGGTTCCCCACAGGCTGGGGAACCCGAAAAAACATGTGTTTTACGTATCCAACCTTTCCTTCAAAAGGTAGACCTGGACCAATATCACAATTGTTGGCAAATAAGCCAATTAGCATGAAAACTCAAAATGTGAAATTGACCTCAAATTCGAAATGTATGCATATACTCAAGTTCCCCACAGGTTGGGCAACCCGAAAAAACATGTGTTTTCTGTATCCGACCTTTCCTTCAAAAGGTAGGCCTGGGCCAATATCACAATTGTTGGCAAATAAGCCAATTAAGCATGAAAACTCAAAATGTGAAACTGACCTCAAATTCGAAATGTATGCATATACTCAGGTCCCCCATAGGCTGGAGAACCCGAAAAAACATGTATTTTCCGTATCCAACCTTTCCTTCAAAAACTAGGCCTGGGCCTATATCGCCTTTGTTGACAAATGGCCAATTAAGCATGAAAACTCAAAATGTGAAACTGACCTCAAATTCGAAATGTATGCATATACTCAGGTTACCCACAGGTTGGGGAACCCGAAAAAACATGTGTTTTCCGTATCTGACCTTTTCTTCAAAAGGTAGACCTGGACCAATATCACAATTGTTGGCAAATAAGCCAATTAAGCATGAAAACTCAAAATGGGAAACTGACCTCAAATTCGAAATGTATGCATATACTCAGGTCCCCCATAGGCTGGAGAACCCGAAAAAACATGTATTTTCCGTATCCAACCTTTCCTTCAAAAACTAGGCCTGGGCCTTTATCGCCTTTGTTGGCAAATGGCCAATTAAGCATGAAAACTCAAAATGTGAAACTGACCTCAAATTCGAAATGTATGCATATACTCAGGTTACCCACAGGATGGGGAACCCGAAAAACCCTGTGTTTTCCGTATCGGACCTTTCCTTCAAAAGTTAGGCCTGGGCCAATATCACAATTGTTGGCAAATAAGACAATTAGCATGAAAACTCAAAATGTGAAATTGACCTCAAATTCGAAATGTATGCATATACTCAGGTTCCCCACAGGCTGGAGAACCCGAAAAAACATGTATTTTCCGTATCCAACCTTTCCTTCAAAAACTAGGCCTGGGCCTATATCGCCTTTGTTGGCAAATGGCCAATTAAGCATGAAAACTCAAAATGTGAAACTGAACTCAAATTCGAAATGTATGCATATACTCAGGTTCCCTATAGGCTGGGGAACCCGAAAAAACATGTATTTTCTGTATCCGACCTTTCCTTCAAAAGGTAGGCCTGGGCCAATATGACAATTGTTGGCAAATGGCCGATTAAGCATGAAAACTCAAAATGTGAAACTGACCTCAAATTCGAAATGTATGCATATATATACTCAGGTTCCCCACAGGCTGGAGAACCCGAAAAAACATGTGTTTTCCGTATCCGACCTTTCCTTCAAAAGGTAGGCCTGGGCCAATATCACAATTGTTGGCAAATGGCCAATTAAGCATGAAAACTCAAAATGTGAAACTGACCTCAAATTCGAAATGTATGCATATACTCAGGTTCCCCACAGGCTGGGGAACCCGAAAAAACATGTGTTTTCTGTATCCGACCTTTCCTTCAAAAGGTAGGCCTGGGCCAATATCACAATTGTTGGCAAATAAGCCAATTAAGCATGAAAACTCAAAATGTGAAACTGACCTCAAATTCGAAATGTATGCATATACTCAGGTTCCCCACAGGCTGGGGAACCTGAAAAAACATGTATTTTCCGTATCTGACCTTTCCTTCAAAAGTTAGGCCTGGGCCAATATAACAATTGTTGGCAAATGGCCCATTAAGCATGAAAACTCAAAATGTGAAACTGACCTAAAATTCGAAATGTATGCATATAGTCAGGTTCCCCACAGGCTGGGGAACCTGAAAAAACATGTGTTTTCTGTATCCGACCTTTCCTTCAAAAGGTAGGCCTGGGCCAATATCACAATTGTTGGCAAATAAGCCAATTAGCATAAAAACTCAAAATGTGAAACTGACCTCAAATTCGAAATGTATGCATATACTCAGGTTCCCCACACGTTGGGCAACCCGAAAAAACATGTGTTTTCTGTATCCGACCTTTCCTTCAAAAGGTAGGCCTGGGCCTATATCGCATTTCTTGGCAAATGGCCAATTAAGCATAAAAACCCAAAATGTGAAACTGACCTCAAATTCGAAATGTATGCATATGCTCAGGTTCCCCACAGGTTGGGGAACCCGAAAAAACATGTGTTTTCCGTATCCGACCTTTCCTTCAAAAGGTAGGCCTGGGCCAATATCTCAATTGTTGGCAAATAAGCCAATTAAGCATGAAAACTCAAAATGTGAAACTTACCTCAAATTCGAAATGTATGCATATACTCCGGTTCCCCACAGGTTGGGGAACCCGAAAAAAAATGTGTTTTCCATATCCAACCTTTCCTTCAAAAGGAAGGCCTGGGCCAATATCACAATTGTTGGCAAATAAGCCAATTAAGCATGAAAACTCAAAATGTGAAACTGACCTCAAATTCGAAATGTATGCATATACTCAGGTTCCCCACAGGTTGGGGAACCCGAAAAAACATGTGTTTTCCGTATCTGACCTTTCCTTCAAAAGGTAGGCATGGGCCTTTCTCGCATATGTTGGCAAATAAGCCAATTAAGCATGAAAACTCAAAATGTGAAACTGACCTCAAATTCGAAATGTATGCATATACTCAGGTCCCCCATAGGCTGGAGAACCCGAAAAAACATGTATTTTCCGTATCCAACCTTTCCTTCAAAAACTAGGCCTGGGCCTATATCGCCTTTGTTGGCAAATGGCCAATTAAGCATAAAAACTCAAAATGTGAAACTGACCTCAAATTCGAAATGTATGCATATGCTCAGGTTCCCCACAGGTTGGGGAACCCGAAAAAACATGTGTTTTCCGTATCTGACCTTTCCTTCAAAAGGTAGGCATGGGCCTATATCGCATATGTTAGCAAATAAGCCAATTAAGCATGAAAACTCAAAATGTGAAACTGAACTCAAATTCGAAATGTATGCATATACTCAGGATCCCCATAGGCTGGGGAACCCGAAAAAACATGTATTTTCTGTATCCGACCTTTCCTTCAAAAGGTAGGCCTTGGCCAATATGACAATTGTTGGCAAATGGCCGATTAAGCATGAAAACTCAAAATGTGAAACTGACCTCAAATTCGAAATGTATGCATATATATACTCAGGTTCCCCACAGGCTGGAGAACCCGAAAAAACATGTGTTTTCCGTATCCGACCTTTCCTTCAAAAGGTAGGCCTGGGCCAATATCACAATTGTTGGCAAATGGCCGATTAAGCATGAAAACTCAAAATGTGAAACTGACCTCAAATTCGAAATGTATGCATATACTCAGGGTACCCACAGGATGGGGAACCCGAAAAACCATGTGTTTTCCGTATCGGACCTTTCCTTCAAAAGTTAGGCCTGGGCCAATATCACAATTGTTGGCAAATGGCCAACTAATCATGAAAACTCAAAATGTGAAATTGACCTCAAATTCGAAATGTATGCATATGCTCAGGTTCCCCACAGGCTGGGGAAGCAGAAAAAACATGTGTTTTCCGTATCTCACCTTTCCATCAAAAGGTAGGCATGGGCCTATATCGCATATGTTGGCAAATAAGCTAATTAAGCATGAAAACTCAAAATGTGAAACTGAACTCAAATTCGAAATGTATGCTTATACTCAGGTTCCCCATAGGCTGGGGAACCTGAAAAAACATGTGTTTTCTGTATCCAACCTTTCCTTCAAAAGGTAGGCCTGGGCCAATATCACAATTGTTGGCAAATGGCCAATTAAGCATGAAAACTCAAAATGTGAAACTGACCTCAAATTCGAAATGTATGCATATACTCAGGTTCCCCACAGGCTGGGGAACCCGAAAAAACATGTGTTTTCTGTATCCGACCTTTCCTTCAAAAGGTAGGCCTGGGCCAATATCACAATTGTTGGCAAATAAGCCAATTAAGCATGAAAACTCAAAATGTGAAACTGACCTCAAATTCAAAATGTATGCATATGCTCAGGTTCCCCACAGGTTGGGGAACCCGAAAAAACATGTGTTTTCTGTATCCGACCTTTCCTTCAAAAGGTAGGCCTGGGCCAATATCACAATTGTTGGCAAATAAGCCAATTAGCATAAAAACTCAAAATGTGAAACTGACCTCAAATTCGAAATGTATGCATATACTCAGGTTCCCCACAGGTTGGGGAACCCGAAAAAACATGTGTTTTCCGTATCTGACCTTTCCTTCAAAAGGTAGGCATGGGCCTTTCTCGCATATGTTGGCAAATAAGCCAATTAAGCATGAAAACTCAAAATGTGAAACTGACCTCAAATTCGAAATGTATGCATATACTCAGGTCCCCCATAGGCTGGAGAACCCGAAAAAACATGTATTTTCCGTATCCAACCTTTCCTTCAAAAACTAGGCCTGGGCCTATATCGCCTTTGTTGGCAAATGGCCAATTAAGCATAAAAACTCAAAATGTGAAACTGACCTAAAATTCGAAATGTATGCATATAGTCAGGTTCCCCACAGGCTGGGGAACCCGAAAAAACATGTGTTTTACGTATCCAACCTTTCCTTCAAAAGGTAGACCTGGACCAATATCACAATTGTTGGCAAATAAGACAATTAGCATGAAAACTCAAAATGTGAAATTGACCTCAAATTCGAAATGTATGCATATACTCAGGTTCCCCACACGTTTGGCAACCCGAAAAAACATGTGTTTTCTGTATCCGACCTTTCCTTCAAAAGGTAGGCCTGGGCCAATATCACAATTGTTGGCAAATGGCCAATTAAGCATGAAAACTCAAAATGTGAAATTGACCTCAAATTCGAAATGTATGCATATACTCAGGTTCCCCACAGGTTGGGGAACCCGAAAAACCATGTGTTTTCCGTATCGGACATTCCTTCAAAAGTTAGGCCTGGGCCAATATCACAATTGTTGGCAAATGGTCAATTAAGCATGAAAACTCAAAATGTGAAACTGACCTCAAATTCGATATGTATTCATATACGCAGGTTCCCCACAGGCTGGGGAACCCGAAAAAACATGTGTTTTCCGTATCTGACCTTTCCTTCAAAAGTTAGGCCTCGGCCAATAACAAAATTGTTGGCAAATGGCCAATTAATCATGAAAACTCAAAATGTGAAACTGACCTGAAATTCGAAATGTATTCATATACGCAGGTTCCCCACAGGCTGGGGAACCCGAAAAAACATGTGTTTTCCATATCCAACCTTTCCTTCAAAAGGTAGGCTTTGGCCTATATCGCATATGTTGGCAAATAAGCCAATTAAGCATGAAAACTCAAAATTTGAAACTGAACTCAAATTCGAAATGTATGCATATACTCAGCTTTCCCATAGGCTGGGGAACCTGAAAAAACATTTGTTTTCCGTATCCAACCTTTCCTTCAAAAGGTAGACCTGGACCAATATCACAATTGTTGGCAAATAAGCCAATTAAGTATGAGAACTCAAAATGTGAAACTGACCTCAAATTCGAAATGTATACATATACTCAGGTTCCCCATAGGCTGGGGAACCCGAAAAAACATGTGTTTTACGTATCCAACATTTCCTTCAAAAGGTAGACCTGGACCAATATCATAATTGTTGGCAAATAAGCCAATTAGCATGAAAACTCAAAATGTGAAATTGACCTCAAATTCAAAATGTATGCATATACTCAGGTTCCCCACAGGTTGGGCAACCCGAAAAAACATGTGTTTTCTGTATCCGACCTTTCCTTCAAAAGGTAGGCCTGGGCCAATATCACAATTGTTGGCAAATAAGCCAATTAAGCATGAAAACTCAAAATGTGAAACTGACCTCAAATTCGAAAAGTATGCATATACTCAGGTTCCCCACAGGCTGGGGAACCTGAAAAAACATGTATTTTCCGTATCTGACCTTTCCTTCAAAAGTTAGGCCTTGGCCAATATAACAATTGTTGGCAAATGGCCCATTAAGCATGAAAACTCAAAATGTGAAACTGATCTAAAATTCGAAATGTATGCATATAGTCAGGTTCCCCACAGGCTGGAGAACCCGAAAAAACATGTGTTTTCCGTATCCGACCTTTCCTTCAAAAGGTAGGCCTGGGCCAATATCACAATTGTTGACAAATGGCCAGTTAAGCATGAAAACTCAAAATGTGAAACTGACCTCAAATTCGAAATGTATGCATATACTCAGGTCCCCCATAGGCTGGAGAACCCGAAAAAACATGTATTTTCCGTATCCAACCTTTCCTTCAAAAACTAGGCCTGGGCCTATATCGCCTTTGTTGGCAAATGGCCAATTAAGCATGAAAACTCAAAAAGTGAAACTGACCTCAAATTCGAAATGTATGCATATACTCAGCTTCCCCATAGGCTGGGGAACCTGAAAAAACAGGTGTTTTCCGTATCCGACCTTTCCTTCAAAAGGTAGTCCTGGGTCAATATCACAATTCTTGGCAAATAAGCCAATTAAGCATGAAAACTGAAAATGTGAAACTGACCCCAAATTCGAAATGTATGCATATACTCAGGTTCCCCATAGGCTAGGGAACCCAAAAAAACATGTATTTTCCGTATCCGACCTTTCCTTCAAAAGCTAGGCACGGGCCTATATCGCATATGTTGGCAAATGGCCAATTAAGCATGAAAACTCAAAATGTGAAACTGACCTCAAATTCGAAATGTATGCATATACTAAGGTTCCCCACAGGCTGGGGAACCCGAAAAAACATGTGTTTTACGTATCCAACCTTTCCTTCAAAAGGTAGACCTGGATCAATATCACAATGGTTGGCAAATAAGCCAATTAGCATGAAAACTCAAAATGTGAAATTGACCTCAAATTCGAAATGTATGCATATACTCAGGTTCCCCACAGGTTGGGCAACCCGAAAAAACATGTGTTTTCTGTATCCAACCTTTCCTTCAAAAGTAGGCCTGGGCCAATATCACAATTGTTGGCAAATAAGCCAATTAAGCATGAAAACTAAAAATGTGAAACTGACCTCAAATTCGAAATGTATGCATATACTCAGGTTACCCACAGGATGGGGAATCCGAAAAAACATTTGTTTTCCGTATCTCACCTTTCCTTCAAAAGGTAGGCATGGGCCTATATTGCATATGTTGGCAAATAAGCTGATTAAGCATGAAAACTCAAAATGTGAAACTGAACTCAAATTCGAAATGTATGCATATACTCAGGTTCCCCACAGATTGGGCAACCCGAAAAAACATGTGTTTTCTGTATCCAACCTTTCCTTCAAAAGTAGGCCTGGGCCAATATCACAATTGTTGGCAAATAAGTCAATTAAGCATGAAAACTAAAAATGTGAAACTGACCTCAAATTCGAAATGTATGCATATACTCAGGTTACCCACAGGATGGGGAATCCGAAAAACCATGTGTTTTCCGTATCGGACCTTTCCTTCAAAAGTTAGGCCTGGGCCAATATCACAATTGTTGGCAAATGGCCAATTAATCATGAAAACTCAAAATGTGAAACTGACCTCAAATTCGAAATGTATGCATATGCTCAGGTTCCCCACAGGCTGGGGAAGCCGAAAAAACATTTGTTTTCCGTATCTCACCTTTCCTTCAAAAGGTAGGCATGGGCCTATATTGCATATGTTGGCAAATAAGCTGATTAAGCATGAAAACTCAAAATGTGAAACTGAACTCAAATTCGAAATGTATGCATATACTCATGCTCCCCACAGGTTGGGGAACCCGAAAAAACATGTATTTTCTGTATCCAACCTTTCCTTCAAAAGGTAGACCTGGACCAATATCACAATTGTTGGCAAATAAGCCAATTAGCATGAAAACTCAAAATGTGAAACTGACCTCAAATTCGAAATGTATGCATATACTCAGGTTCCCCACAGGTTGGGGAACCCGAAAAACCATGTGTTTTCCGTATCGGACATTCCTTCAAAAGTTAGGCCTGGGCCAATATCACAATTGTTGGCAAATGGCCAATTAAGCATGAAAACTCAAAATGTGAAACTGACCTCAAATTCGATATGTATTCATATACGCAGGTTCCCCACAGGCTGGGGAACCCGAAAAAACATGTGTTTTCCGTATCTGACCTTTCCTTCAAAAGTTAGGCCTCTGCCAATAACAAAATTGTTGGCAAATGGCCAATTAATCATGAAAACTCAAAATGTGAAACTGACCTCAAATTCGAAATGTATTCATATACGCAGGTTCCCAACAGGCTGGGGAACCCGAAAAAACATGTGTTTTCCATATCCAACCTTTCCTTCAAAAGGTAGGCTTTGGCCTATATCGCATATGTTGGCAAATAAGCCAATTAAGCATGAAAACTCAAAATGTGAAACTGAACTCAAATTCGAAATGTATACATATACTCAGGTTCCCCATAGGCTGGGGAACCCGAAAAAACATGTGTTTTACGTATCCAACCTTTCCTTCAAAAGGTAGACCTGGACCAATATCACAATTGTTGGCAAATAAGCCAATTAGCATGAAAACTCAAAATGTGAAATTGACCTCAAATTCAAAATGTATGCATATACTCAGGTTCCCCACAGTTTGGGCAACCCGAAAAAACATGTGTTTTCTGTATCCGACCTTTCCTTCAAAAGGTAGGCCTGGGCCAATATCACAATTGTTGGCAAATAAGCCAATTAAGCATGAAAACTCAAAATGTGAAACTGACCTCAAATTCGAAAAGTATGCATATACTCAGGTTCCCCACAGGCTGGGGAACCTGAAAAAACATGTATTTTCCGTATCTGACCTTTCCTTCAAAAGTTAGGCCTTGGCCAATATAACAATTGTTGGCAAATGGCCCATTAAGCATGAAAACTCAAAATGTGAAACTGATCTAAAATTCGAAATGTATGCATATAGTCAGCTTCCCCACAGGCTAGAGAACCCGAAAAAACATGTGTTTTCCGTATCTGACCTTTCCTTCAAAAGGTAGGCCTGGGCCAATATCACAATTGTTGACAAATGGCCAGTTAAGCATGAAAACTCAAAATGTGAAACTGACCTCAAATTCGAAATGTATGCATATACTCAGGTCCCCCATAGGCTGGAGAACCCGAAAAAACATGTATTTTCCGTATCCAACCTTTCCTTCAAAAACTAGGCCTGGGCCTATATCGCCTTTGTTGGCAAATGGCCAATTAAGCATGAAAACTCAAAATGTGAAACTGACCTCAAATTCGAAATGTATGCATATACTCAGGTTACCCACAGGATGGGGAACCCGAAAAACCATGTGTTTTCCGTATCGGACCTTTCCTTCAAAAGGTAGACCTGGACCAATATCACAACTGTTGGCAAATAAGCCAATTACGCATGAGAACTCAAAATGTGAAACTGACCTCAAATTCGAAATGTATACATATACTCAGGTTCCCCATAGGCTGGGGAACCCGAAAAAACATGTGTTTTCCGTATCTAACCTTTCCTTCAAAAGGTAGACCTGGACCAATATAACAATTGTTGGCAAATGGCCCATTAAGCAAGAAAACTCAAAATGTGAAACTGACCTAAAACATGAAATCTATGCATATACTCAGGTTCCCCATAGGCTGGGGAACCCAAAAAAACATGTATTTTCCGTATCCGACCTTTCGTTCAAAAGCTAGGCATGGGCCAATATCGCATATGTTGGCAAATGGCCAATTAAGCATGAAAACTCAAAATGTGAAACTGACCTCAAATTTGAAATGTATGCATATACTCAGGTTCCCCATAGGCTGGGGAACCCAAAAAAACATGTATTTTCCGTATCCGACCTTTCCTTCAAAAGCTAGGCATGGGCCTATATCGCATTTCTTGGCAAATGGCCAATTAAGCATGAAAACCCAAAATGTGAAACTGACCTCAAATTCGAAATGTATGCATATGCTCAGGTTCCCCACAGGCTGGGGAACCCCAAAAAACATGTGTTTTCTGTATCCGACCTTTCCTTCAAAAGGTAGACCTGGGCCAATATCACAATTGTTGGCAAATAAGCCAATTAAGCATAAAAACTCAAAATGTGAAACTTAACTCAAATTCGAAATGTATGCATATACTCCGGTTCCCCACAGTTTGGGTAACCCGAAAAAACATGTGTTTTCCATATCCAACCTTTCCTTCAAAAGGTAGGCTTTGGCCTATATCGCATATGTTGGCAAATGGCCAATTAAACATGAAAACTCAAAATGTGAAACTGACCTCAAATTCGAAATGTATGCTTATACTCAGGTTCCCCATAGGCTGGGGAACCCGAAAAAACATGTATTTTCCGTATCCAACCTTTCCTTCAAAAGGTAGACCTGGACCAATATCACAATTGTTGGCAAATAAGCCAATTAAGCATGAAAACTCAAAATGTGAAACTGACCTCAAATTCGAAATGTATGTATATACTCAGGTTCCCCGTAGGCTGGGGAACCCGAAAAAACATGTATTTTCCGTATCCAACCTTTCCTTCAAAAGGTAGGCTTGGGCCTATATCGCATATGTTGGCAAATGGCCAATTAAGCATGAAAATTCAAAATGTGAAACTGACCTCAAATTCGAAATGTATGCATATACTCAGCTTCCCCATAGGCTGGGGAACCTGAAAAAACAGGTGTTTTCCGTATCCGACCTTTCCTTCAAAAGGTAGTCCTGGGTCAATATCACAATTCTTGGCAAATAAGCCAATTAAGCATGAAAACTGAAAATGTGAAACTGACGTCAAATTCGAAATGTATGCATATACTCAGGTTCCCCATAGGCTAGGGAACCCAAAAAAACATGTATTTTCCGTGTCCGACCTTTCCTTCAAAAGCTAGGCACGGGCCTATATCGCATATGTTGGCAAATGGCCAATTAAGCATGAAAACTCAAAATGTGAAACTGACCTCAAATTCGAAATGTATGCATATACTCAGGTTCCCCACACGCTGGGGAACCCGAAAAAACATGTGTTTTACGTATCCAACCTTTCCTTCAAAAGGTAGACCTGGATCAATATCACAATGGTTGGCAAATAAGCCAATTAGCATGAAAACTCAAAATGTGAAATTGACCTCAAATTCGAAATGTATGCATATACTCAGGTTCCCCACAGGTTGGGCAACCCGAAAAAACATGTGTTTTCTGTATCCAACCTTTCCTTCAAAAGTAGGCCTGGGCCAATATCACAATTGTTGGCAAATAAGCCAATTAAGCATGAAAACTAAAAATGTGAAACTGACCTCAAATTCGAAATGTATGCATATACTCAGGTTACCCACAGCATGGGGAATCCGAAAAACCATGTGTTTTCCGTATCGGATCTTTCCTTCAAAAGTTAGGCCTGGGCCAATATCACAATTGTTGGCAAATGGCCAATTAATCATGAAAACTCAAAATGTGAAACTGACCTCAAATTCGATATGTATTCATATACGCAGGTTCCCCACAGGCTGGGGAACCCGAAAAAACATTTGTTTTCCGTATCTCACCTTTCCTTCAAAAGGTAGGCATGGGCCTATATTGCATATGTTGGCAAATAAGCTGATTAAGCATGAAAACTCAAAATGTGAAACTGAACTCAAATTCGAAATGTATGCATATACTCAGGTTCCCCACAGGTTGGGGAACCCGAAAAAACATGTGTTTTCCATAGCTAACCTTTCCTTCAAAAGGTAGGCTTTGGCCTATATCGCATATGTTGGCAAATGGCCAATTAAGCATGAAAACTCAAAATGTGAAACTGACCTCAAATTCAAAATGTATGCATATACTCATGCTCCCCACAGGTTGGGATACCCGAAAAAACATGTATTTTCTGTATCCAACCTTTCCTTCAAAAGGTAGACCTGGACCAATATCACAATTGTTGGCAAATAAGCCAATTAGCATGAAAACTCAAAATGTGAAATTGACCTCAAATTCGAAATGTATGCATATACTCAGGTTCCCCACAGGTTGGGGAACCCGAAAAACCATGTGTTTTCCGTATCGGACATTCCTTCAAAAGTTAGGCCTGGGCCAATATCACAATTGTTGGCAAATGGCCAATTAAGCATGAAAACTCAAAATGTGAAACTGACCTCAAATTCGATATGTATTCATATACGCAGGTTCCCCACAGGCTGGGGAACCCGAAAAAACATGTGTTTTCCGTATCTGACCTTTCCTTCAAAAGTTAGGCCTCGGCCAATAACAAAATTGTTGGCAAATGGCCAATTAATCATGAAAACTCAAAATGTGAAACTGACCTCAAATTCAAAATGTATTCATATACGCAGGTTCCCCACAGGCTGGGGAACCCGAAAAAACACGTGTTTTCCATATCCAACCTTTCCTTCAAAAGGTAGGCTTTGGCCTATATCGCATATGTTGGCAAATAAGCCAATTAAGCATGAAAACTCAAAATGTGAAATTGACCTCAAATTCGAAATGTATGCATATACTCAGGCTCCCCACAGGTTGGGGAACCCGAAAAAATATGTGTTTTCCGTATCCAACCTTTCCTTCAAAAGGTAGACCTGGACCAATATCACAATTGTTGGCATATAAGCCAATTAAGCATGAGAACTCAAAATGTGAAACTGACCTCAAATTCGAAATGTATGCATATACTCAGGTTCCCCATAGGCTGGGGAACCCGAAAAAACATGTATTTTCCGTATCCAACCTTTCCTTCAAAAGGTAGACCTGGACCAATATCACAATTGTTGGCAAATAAGCCAATTAAGCATGAAAACTCAAAATGTGAAACTGACCTCAAATTCGAAATGTATGCATATGCTCAGGTTCCCCACAGGTTGGGGAACCCGAAAAAACATGTGTTTTCCGTATCCGACCTTCCCTTCAAAAGGTAGTCCTGGGTCTATGTCACAATTGTTGGCAAATGGCCCATTAAGCATGAAAACTAAAAATGTGAAACTGACCTCAAATTCGAAATGTATGCATATACTCAGGTTCCCCATAGGCTAGGGAACCCCAAAAAACTTGTATTTTCCGTATCCGACCTTTCCTTCAAAAGCTAGGCATGGGCCTATATCGCATTTCTTGGCAAATGGCCAATTAAGCATGAAAACCCAAAATGTGAAACTGACCTCAAATTCGAAATGTATGCATATGCTCAGGTTACCCACAGGTTGGGGAACCCGAAAAAACATGTGTTTTCCGTATCCGACCTTTCCTTCAAAAGGTAGTCCTGGGTCTATGTCACAATTGTTGGCAAATGGCCCATTAAGCATGAAAATTAAAAATGTGAAACTGACCTCAAATTCGAAATGTATGCATATACTCAGGTTCCCCATAGGCTGGGGAACCCGAAAAAACATGTATTTTCCGTATCCAACCTTTCCTTCAAAAGGTAGACCTGGACCAATATCACAATTGTTGGCAAATGGCCGATTAAGCATGAAAACTCAAAATGTGAAACTGACCTCAAATTCGAAATGTATGCATATGCTCAGGTTCCCCACAGGTTGGGGAACCCGAAAAAACATGTGTTTTCCGTATCCGACCTTTCCTTCAAAAGCTAGGCATGGGCCTATATCGCATTTCTTGGCAAATGGCCAATTAAGCATGAAAACCCAAAATGTGAAACTAACCTCAAATTCAAAATGTATGCATATGCTCAGGATCCCCACAGGTTAGGGAACCCGAAAAAACATGTGTTTTCTGTATCCGAACTTTCCTTCAAAAGGTAGGCCTGGGCCAATATCACAATTGTTGGCAAATAAGCCAATTAAGCATGAAAACTCAAAATGTGAAACTTACCTCAAATTCGAAATGTATGCATATACACAGGTTCCCCACAGGTTGGGGAACCCGAAAAAACATGTGTTTTCTATATCCAACCTTTCCTTCAAAAGGTAGGCTTTGGCCTATATCGCATATGTTGGCAAATGGCCAATTAAGCATGAAAACTCAAAATGTGAAACTGACCTCAAATTCGAAAGGTATGCATATACTCAGGCTCCCCACAGGTTGGGGAACCCGAAAAAAATTGTTGTTTCCATATCCAACCTTTTCTTCAAAAGGTAGGCTTGGGCCTATATCGCATATGTTGGCAAATGGCCAATTAAGCATGAAAATTCAAAATGTGAAACTGACCTCAAATTCAAAATGTATGCATATACTCAGCTTCCCCATAGGCTGGGGAACCCGAAAAAACATGTGTTTTCCGTATCCGACCTTTCCTTCAAAAGGTAGTCCTGGGTCTATATCACAATTGTTGGCAAATAGCCAATTAAGCATGAAAACTGAAAATGTGAAACTGACCTCAAATTCGAAATGTATGCATATACTCAGGTTCCCCACAGGCTGGGGAACCTGAAAAAACATGTATTTTCCGTATCTGACCTTTCCTTCAAAAGTTAGGCCTGGGCCAATATAACAATTGTTGGCAAATGGCCCATTAAGCAAGAAAACTCAAAATGTGAAACTGACCTACAATACGAAATGTATGCATATACTCAGGTTCCCCATAGGCTGGGGAACCCAAAAAAACATGTATTTTCCGTATCCGACCTTTCCTTCAAAAGCTAGGCAAGGGCCCATATCGCATATGTTGGCAAATGGCCAATTAAGCATGAAAACTCAAAATGTGAAACTGACCTCAAATTCGAAATGTATGCATATACTCAGGTTCCCCATAGGCTGGGCAACCCAATAAAACATGTATTTTCCGTATCCGACCTTTCCTTCAAAAGCTAGGCATGGGCCTATATCGCATTTCTTGGCAAATGGCCAATTAAGCATGAAAACCCAAAATGTGAAACTAACCTCAAATTCAGAATGTATGCATATGCTCAGGTTCCCCACAGGTTGGGGAACCCGAAAAAACATGTGTTTTCTGTATCCGAACTTTCCTTCAAAAGGTAGGCCTGGGCCAATATCACAATTGTTGGCAAATAAGCCAATTAAGCATGAAAACTCAAAATGTGAAACTTACCTCAAATTCGAAATGTATGCATATACACAGGTTCCCCACAGGTTGGGGAACCCGAAAAAACATGTGTTTTCTATATCCAACCTTTCCTTCAAAAGGTAGGCTTTGGCCTATATCGCATATGTTGGCAAATGGCCAATTAAGCATGAAAACTCAAAATGTGAAACTGACCTCAAATTCGAAAGGTATGCATATACTCAGGCTCCCCACAGGTTGGGGAACCCGAAAAAAATTGTTGTTTCCATATCCAACCTTTTCTTCAAAAGGTAGGCTTGGGCCTATATCGCATATGTTGGCAAATGGCCAATTAAGCATGAAAATTCAAAATGTGAAACTGACCTCAAATTCAAAATGTATGCATATACTCAGCTTCCCCATAGGCTGGGGAACCCGAAAAAACATGTGTTTTCCGTATCCGACCTTTCCTTCAAAAGGTAGTCCTGGGTCTATATCACAATTGTTGGCAAATAGCCAATTAAGCATGAAAACTGAAAATGTGAAACTGACCTACAATACGAAATGTATGCATATACTCAGGTTCCCCATAGGCTGGGGAACCCAAAAAAACATGTATTTTCCGTATCCGACCTTTCCTTCAAAAGCTAGGCAAGTGCCCATATCGCATATGTTGGCAAATGGCCAATTAAGCATGAAAACTCAAAATGTGAAACTGACCTCAAATTCGAAATGTATGCATATACTCAGGTTCCCCATAGGCTGGGCAACCCAATAAAACATGTATTTTCCGTATCCGACCTTTCCTTCAAAAGCTAGGCATGGGCCTATATCGCATTTCTTGGCAAATGGCCAATTAAGCATGAAAACCCAAAATGTGAAACTAACCTCAAATTCAAAATGTATGCATATGCTCAGGTTCCCCACAGGTTGGGGAACCCGAAAAAACATGTGTTTTCTGTATCCGAACTTTCCTTCAAAAGGTAGGCCTGGGCCAATATCACAATTGTTGGCAAATAAGCCAATTAAGCATGAAAACTCAAAATGTGAAACTTACCTCAAATTCGAAATGTATGCATATACACAGGTTCCCCACAGGTTGGGGAACCCGAAAAAACATGTGTTTTTTATATCCAACCTTTCCTTCAAAAGGTAGGCTTTGGCCTATATCGCATATGTTGGCAAATGGCCAATTAAGCATGAAAACTCAAAATGTGAAACTGACCTCAAATTCGAAAGGTATGCATATACTCAGGCTCCCCACAGGTTGGGGAACCCGAAAAAAATTGTGTTTTCCGTATCCAACCTTTCCTTCAAAAGGTAGACCTGGACCAATATCACAATTGTTGGCAAATAAGCCAATTAAGCATGAAAACTCAAAATGTGAAACTGACCTCAAATTCGAAATGTATGTATATACTCAGGTTCCCCATAGGCTGGGGAACCCGAAAAAACATGTATTTTCCGTATCCAACCTTTCCTTCAAAAGGTAGGCTTGGGCCTATATCGCATATGTTGGCAAATGGCCAATTAAGCATGAAAATTCAAAATGTGAAACTGACCTCAAATTCGAAATGTATGCATATACTCAGGTTCCCCATAGGCTGGGCAACCCAATAAAACATGTATTTTCCGTATCCAACCTTTCCTTCAAAAGGTAGGCTTGGGCCTATATCGCATATGTTGGCAAATGGCCAATTAAGCATGAAAATTCAAAATGTGAAACTGACCTCAAATTCGAAATGTATGCATATACTCAGCTTCCCCATAGGCTGGGGAACCTGAAAAAACAGGTGTTTTCCGTATCTGACCTTTCCTTCAAAAGGTAGGCATGGGCCTTTATCGCATATGTTGGCAAATAAGCCAATTAAGCATGAAAACTCAAAATGTGAAACTGACCTCAAATTTGAAATGTATGCATATACTCAGGTCCCCCATAGGCTGGAGAACCCGAAAAAACATGTATTTTCCGTATCCAACCTTTCCTTCAAAAACTAGGCCTGGGCCTATATCGCCTTTGTTGGCAAATGGCCAATTAAGCATGAAAACTCAAAATGTGAAACTGACCTCAAATTTGAAATGTATGCATATACTCAGGTTACCCACAGGTTGGGGAACCCGAAAAAACATGTGTTTTCCGTATCTGACCTTTCCTTCAAAAGGTAGGCATGGGCCTTTATCGCATATGTTGGCAAATAAGTCAATTAAGCATGAAAACTCAAAATGTGAAACTGACCTCAAATTCGAAATGTATGCATATACTCAGGTCCCCCATAGGCTGGAGAACCCTAAAAAACATGTATTTTCCGTATCCAACCTTTCCTTCAAAAACTAGGCCTGGGCCTATATCGCCTTTGTTGGCAAATGGCCAATTAAGCATGAAAACTCAAAATGTGAAACTGACCTCAAATTCGAAATGTATGCATATACTCAGGTTACCCACAGGATGGGGAACCCGAAAAACCATGTGTTTTCCGTATCGGACCTTTCCTTCAAAAGTTAGGCCTGGGCCAATATCACAATTGTTGGCAAATGGCCAATTAATCATGAAAACTCAAAATGTGAAACTGACCTCAAATTCGAAATGTATTCATATACGCAGGTTCCCCACAGGCTGGGGAACCCGAAAAAACATGTGTTTTCCGTATCTGACCTTTCCTTCAAAAGTTAGGCCTGGGCCAATAACAAAATTCATGGCAAATGGCCAATTAAGCATGAAAACTCAAAATGTGAAACTGACCTCAGATTCGAAATGTATGCATATGCTCAGGTTCTGCACAGGCTGGGGAACCTGAAAAAACATGTATTTTCCGTATCTGACCTTTCCTTCAAAAGTTAGGCCTGGGCCAATATAACAATTGTTGGCAAATGGCCCATTAAGCATGAAAACTCAAAATGTGCAACTGACCTAAAATTCGAAATGTATGCATATAGTCAGGTTCCCCATAGGCTGGGGAACCCGAAAAAACATGTGTTTTACGTATCCAACCTTTCCTTCAAAAGGTAGACCTGGACCAATATCACAATTGTTGGCAAATAAGCCAATTAGCATGAAAACTCAAAATGTGAAATTGACCTCAAATTCGAAATGTATGCATATACTCACGTTCCCCACACGTTGAGCAACCCGAAAAAACATGTGTTTTCTGTATCCGACCTTTCCTTCAAAAGGTAGGCATGGGCCTTTATCGCATATGTTGGCAAATAAGCCAATTAAGCATGAAAACTCAAAATGTGAAACTGACCTCAAATTCGAAATGTATGCATTTACTCAGGTCCCCCATAGGCTGGAGAACCCGAAAAAACATGTATTTTCCGTTTCCAACCTTTCCTTCAAAAACTAGGCCTGGGCCTATATCGCCTTTGTTGGCAAATGGCCAATTAAGCATGAAAACTCAAAATGTGAAACTGACGTCAAATTCGAAAGGTATGCATATACTCAGGCTCCCCACAGGTTGGGGAACTCGAAAAAAATTGTGTTTTCCGTATCCAACCTTTCCTTCAAAAGGTAGACCTGGACCAATATCACAATTGTTGGCAAATAAGCCAATTAAGCATGAAAACTCAAAATGTGAAACTGACCTCAAATTCGAAATGTATGCATATACTCAGGTCCACCATAAGCTGGAGAACCCGAAAAAACATGTATTTTCCGTATCCAACCTTTCCTTCAAAAACTAGGCCTGGGCCTTTATCGCCTTTGTTGGCAAATGGCCAATTAAGCATGAAAACTCAAAATGTGAAACTGACCTCAAATTCGAAATGTATGCATATACTCAGGTTACCCACAGGATGGGGAACCCGAAAAACCCTGTGTTTTCCGTATCGGACCTTTCCTTCAAAAGTTAGGCCTGGGCCAATATCACAATTGTTGGCAAATAAGACAATTAGCATGAAAACTCAAAATGTGAAATTGACCTCAAATTCGAAATGTATGCATATACTCAGGTTCCCCACAGGCTGGAGAACCCGAAAAAACATGTATTTTCCGTATCCAACCTTTCCTTCAAAAACTAGGCCTGGGCCTATATCGCCTTTGTTGGCAAATGGCCAATTAAGCATAAAAACTCAAAATGTGAAACTGACCTCAAATTCGAAATGTATGCATATGCTCAGGTTCCCCACAGGTTGGGGAACCCGAAAAAACATGTGTTTTCCGTATCCAACCTTTCCTTCAAAAACTAGGCCTGGGCCTATATCGCCTTTGTTGGCAAATGGCCAATTAAGCATGAAAACTCAAAATGTGAAACTGAACTCAAATTCGAAATGTATGCATATACTCAGGTTCCCCATAGGCTGGGGAACCCGAAAAAACATGTATTTTCTGTATCCGACCTTTCCTTCAAAAGGTAGGCCTGGGCCAATATGACAATTGTTGGCAAATGGCCGATTAAGCATGAAAACTCAAAATGTGAAACTGACCTCAAATTCGAAATGTATGCATATATATACTCAGGTTCCCCACAGGCTGGAGAACCCGAAAAAACATGTGTTTTCCGTATCCGACCTTTCCTTCAAAAGGTAGGCCTGGGCCAATATCACAATTGTTGGCAAATGGCCAATTAAGCATGAAAACTCAAAATGTGAAACTGACCTCAAATTCGAAATGTATGCATATACTCAGGTTACCCACAGGATGGGGAACCTGAAAAAACATGTATTTTCCGTATCTGACCTTTCCTTCAAAAGTTAGGCCTGGGCCAATATAACAATTGTTGGCAAATGGCCCATTAAGCATGAAAACTCAAAATGTGAAACTGACCTAAAATTCGAAATGTATGCATATAGTCAGGTTCCCCACAGGCTGGGGAACCCGAAAAAACATGTGTTTTACGTATCCAACCTTTCCTTCAAAAGGTAGACCTGGACCAATATCACAATTATTGGCAAATAAGACAATTAGCATGAAAACTCAAAATGTGAAATTGACCTCAAATTCGAAATGTATGCATATACTCAGGTTCCCCACACGTTGGGCAACCCGAAAAAACATGTGTTTTCTGTATCCGACCTTTCCTTCAAAAGGTAGGCCTGGGCCAATATCACAATTGTTGGCAAATAAGCCAATTAGCATAAAAACTCAAAATGTGAAACTGACCTCAAATTCGAAATGTATGCATATGCTCAGGTTCCCCACAGGTTGGGGAACCCGAAAAAACATGTGTTTTCTGTATCCGACCTTTCCTTCAAAAGGTAGGCCTGGGCCTATATCGCATTTCTTGGCAAATGGCCAATTAAGCATAAAAACCCAAAATGTGAAACTGACCTCAAATTCGAAATGTATGCATATGCTCAGGTTCCCCACAGGTTGGGGAACCCGAAAAAACATGTGTTTTCCGTATCCGACCTTTCCTTCAAAAGGTAGGCCTGGGCCAATATCTCAATTGTTGGCAAATAAGCCAATTAAGCATGAAAACTCAAAATGTGAAACTTACCTCAAATTCGAAATGTATGCATATACTCCGGTTCACCACAGGTTGGGGAACCCGAAAAAAAATGTGTTTTCCATATCCAACCTTTCCTTCAAAAGGAAGGCCTGGGCCAATATCACAATTGTTGGCAAATAAGCCAATTAAGCATGAAAACTCAAAATGTGAAACTGACCTCAAATTCGAAATGTATGCATATACTCAGGTTCCCCACAGGTTGGGGAACCCGAAAAAACATGTGTTTTCCGTATTTGACCTTTCCTTCACAAGGTAGGCATGGGCCTTTCTCGCATATGTTGGCAAATAAGCCAATTAAGCATGAAAACTCAAAATGTGAAACTGACCTCAAATTCGAAATGTATGCATATACTCAGGTCCCCCATAGGCTGGAGAACCCGAAAAAACATGTATTTTCCGTATCCAACCTTTCCTTCAAAAACTAGGCCTGGGCCTATATCGCCTTTGTTGGCAAATGGCCAATTAAGCATAAAAACTCAAAATGTGAAACTGACCTCAAATTCGAAATGTATGCATATGCTCAGGTTCCCCACAGGTTGGGGAACCCGAAAAAACATGTGTTTTCCGTATCTGACCTTTCCTTCAAAAGGTAGGCATGGGCCTATATCGCATATGTTGGCAAATAAGCCAATTAAGCATGAAAACTCAAAATGTGAAACTGAACTCAAATTCGAAATGTATGCATATACTCAGGATCCCCATAGGCTGGGGAACCCGAAAAAACATGTATTTTCTGTATCCGACCTTTCCTTCAAAAGGTAGGCCTGGGCCAATATGACAATTGTTGGCAAATGGCCGATTAAGCATGAAAACTCAAAATGTGAAACTGACCTCAAATTCGAAATGTATGCATATATATACTCAGGTTCCCCACAGGCTGGAGAACCCGAAAAAACATGTGTTTTCCGTATCCGACCTTTCCTTCAAAAGGTAGGCCTGGGCCAATATCACAATTGTTGGCAAATGGCCGATTAAGCATGAAAACTCAAAATGTGAAACTGACCTCAAATTCGAAATGTATGCATATACTCAGGTTACCCACAGGATGGGGAACCCGAAAAACCATGTGTTTTCCGTATCGGACCTTTCCTTCAAAAGTTAGGCCTGGGCCAATATCACAATTGTTGGCAAATGGCCAACTAATCATGAAAACTCAAAATGTGAAACTGACCTCAAATTCGAAATGTATGCATATGCTCAGGTTCCCCACAGGCTGGGGAAGCCGAAAAAACATGTGTTTTCCGTATCTCACCTTTCCATCAAAAGGTAGGCATGGGCCTATATCTCATATGTTGGCAAATAAGCTAATTAAGCATGAAAACTCAAAATGTGAAACTGAACTCAAATTCGAAATGTATGCTTATACTCAGGTTCCCCATAGGCTGGGGAACCTGAAAAAACATGTGTTTTCTGTATCCAACCTTTCCTTCAAAAGGTAGGCCTGGGCCAATATCACAATTGTTGGCAAATGGCCAATTAAGCATGAAAACTCAAAATGTGAAACTGACCTCAAATTCGAAATGTATGCATATACTCAGGTTCCCCACAGGCTGGGGAACCCGAAAAAACATGTGTTTTCTGTATCCGACCTTTCCTTCAAAAGGTAGGCCTGGGCCAATATCACAATTGTTGGCAAATAAGCCAATTAAGCATGAAAACTCAAAATGTGAAACTGACC
Source organism: Crotalus adamanteus (assembly GCA_039797435.1). NCBI lineage: Eukaryota > Metazoa > Chordata > Lepidosauria > Squamata > Viperidae > Crotalus > Crotalus adamanteus. The sequence goes on from CM077928.1 coordinate 23,693,896, forward strand.
TCAAATTCGAAATGTATAAATATACTCAGGTTCCCCACAGGCTGGGGAACCTGAAAAAACATGTATTTTCCGTATCTGACCTTTCCTTCAAAAGTTAGGCCTGGGCCAATATAACAATTGTTGGCAAATGGCCCATTAAGCATGAAAACTCAAAATGTGAAACTGACCTAAAATTCGAAATGTATGCATATAGTCAGGTTCCCCACAGGCTGGGGAATCCGAAAAAACATGTGTTTTACGTATCCAACCTTTCCTTCAAAAGGTAGACCTGGACCAATATCACAATTGTTGGCAAATAAGACAATTAGCATGAAAACTCAAAATGTGAAATTGACCTCAAATTCGAAATGTATGCATATACTCAGGTTCCCCACACGTTTGGCAACCCGAAAAAACATGTGTTTTCTGTATCCGACCTTTCCTTCAAAAGGTAGGCCTGGGCCAATATCACAATTGTTGGCAAATAAGCCAATTAGCATAAAAACTCAAAATGTGAAACTGACCTCAAATTCGAAATGTATGCATATGCTCAGGTTCCCCACAGGTTGGGGAACCCGAAAAAACATGTGTTTTCCGTATCTGACCTTTCCTTCAAAAGATAGGCATGGGCCTATATCGCATATGTTGGCAAATAAGCCAATTAAGCATGAAAACTCAAAATGTGAAACTGAACTCAAATTCGAAATGTATGCATATACTCAGGTTCCCCATAGGCTGGGGAACCCGAAAAAACATGTATTTTCTGTATCCGACCTTTCCTTCAAAAGGTAGGCCTGGGCCAATATGACAATTGTTGGCAAATGGCCGATTAAGCATGAAAACTCAAAATGTGAAACTGACCTCAAATTCGAAATGTATGCATATATATACTCAGGTTCCCCATAGGCTGGGGAACCCGAAAAAACATGCATTTTCCGTATCCGACCTTTCCTTCAAAAGGTAGGCCTGGGCCTATATCGCATTTCTTGGCAAATGGCCAATTAAGCATGAAAACTCAAAATGTGAAACTGACCTCAAATTCGAAATGTATGCATATACTCAGGCTCCCCACAGGTTGGGGAACCCGAAAAAACATTTGTTTTCCGTATCCAACCTTTCCTTCAAAAGGTAGACCTGGACCAATATCACAATTGTTGGCAAATAAGCCAATTAAGCATGAAAACTCAAAATGTGAAACTGACCTCAAATTCGAAATGTATGCATATACTCAGGTTCCCCATAGGCTGGGGAACCCGAAAAAACATGTATTTTCCGTATCCAACCTTTCCTTCAAAAGGTAGACCTGGACCAATATCACAATTGTTGGCAAATAAGCCAATTAAGCATGAAAACTCAAAATGTGAAACTGACCTCAAATTCGAAATGTATGCATATACTCAGGTTCCCCATAGGCTGGAGAACCCGAAAAAACATGTATTTTCCGTATCCAACCTTTCCTTCAAAAACTAGGCCTGGGCCTTTATCGCCTTTGTTGGCAAATGGCCAATTAAGCATGAAAACTCAAAATGTGAAACTGACCTCAAATTCGAAATGTATGCAAATACTCAGGTTACCCACAGGATGGGGAACCCGAAAAACCCTGTGTTTTCCGTATCGGACCTTTCCTTCAAAAGTTAGGCCTGGGCCAATATCACAATTGTTGGCAAATAAGACAATTAGCATGAAAACTCAAAATGTGAAATTGACCTCAAATTCGAAATGTATGCATATACTCAGGTTCCCCACAGGCTGGAGAACCCGAAAAAACATGTATTTTCCGTATCCAACCTTTCCTTCAAAAACTAGGCCTGGGCCTATATCGCCTTTGTTGGCAAATGGCCAATTAAGCATAAAAACTCAAAATGTGAAACTGACCTCAAATTCGAAATGTATGCATATGCTCAGGTTCCCCACAGGTTGGGGAACCCGAAAAAACATGTGTTTTCCGTATCTGACCTTTCCTTCAAAAGGTAGGCATGGGCCTATATCGCATATGTTGGCAAATAAGCCAATTAAGCATGAAAACTCAAAATGTGAAACTGAACTCAAATTCGAAATGTATGCATATACTCAGGTTCCCCATAGGCTGGGGAACCCGAAAAAACATGTATTTTCTGTATCCGACCTTTCCTTCAAAAGGTAGGCCTGGGCCAATATGACAATTGTTGGCAAATGGCCGATTAAGCATGAAAACTCAAAATGTGAAACTGACCTCAAATTCGAAATGTATGCATATATATACTCAGGTTCCCCACAGGCTGGAGAACCCGAAAAAACATGTGTTTTCCGTATCCGACCTTTCCTTCAAAAGGTAGGCCTGGGCCAATATCACAATTGTTGGAAAATGGCCAATTAAGCATGAAAACTCAAAATGTGAAACTGACCTCAAATTCGAAATGTATGCATATACTCAGGTTCCCCACAGGCTGGGGAACCCGAAAAAACATGTGTTTTCTGTATCCGACCTTTCCTTCAAAAGGTAGGCCTGGGCCAATATCACAATTGTTGGCAAATAAGCCAATTAAGCATGAAAACTCAAAATGTGAAACTGACCTCAAATTCGAAATGTATGCATATACTCAGGTTCCCCATAGGCTGGGGAACCTGAAAAAACATGTATTTTCCGTATCTGACCTTTCCTTCAAAAGTTAGGCCTGGGCCAATATAACAATTGTTGGCAAATGGCCCATTAAGCATGAAAACTCAAAATGTGAAACTGACCTAAAATTCGAAATGTATGCATATAGTCAGGTTCCCCACAGGCTGGGGAACCCGAAAAAACATGTGTTTTACGTATCCAACCTTTCCTTCAAAAGGTAGACCTGGACCAATATCACAATTATTGGCAAATAAGACAATTAGCATGAAAACTCAAAATGTGAAATTGACCTCAAATTCGAAATGTATGCATATACTCAGGTTCCCCACACGTTGGGCAACCCGAAAAAACATGTGTTTTCTGTATCCGACCTTTCCTTCAAAAGGTAGGCCTGGGCCAATATCACAATTGTTGGCAAATAAGCCAATTAGCATAAAAACTCAAAATGTGAAACTGACCTCAAATTCGAAATGTATGCATATGCTCAGGTTCCCCACAGGTTGGGGAACCCGAAAAAAAAATGTGTTTTCCATATCCAACCTTTCCTTCAAAAGGAAGGCCTGGGCCAATATCACAATTGTTGGCAAATAAGCCAATTAAGCATGAAAACTCAAAATGTGAAACTGACCTCAAATTCGAAATGTATGCATATACTGAGGCTCCCCACAGGTTGGGGAACCCGAAAAAACATGTATTTTCCGTATCCAACCTTTCCTTCAAAAGGTAGGCTTGGGCTTATATCGCATATGTTGGCAAATGGCCAATTAAGCATGAAAATTCAAAATGTGAAACTGACCTCAAATTCGAAATGTATGCATATACTCAGCTTCCCCATAGGCTGGGGAACCTGAAAAAACAGGTGTTTTCCGTATCCGACCATTCCTTCAAAAGGTAGTCCTGGGTCAATATCACAATTCTTGGCAAATAAGCAAATTAAGCATGAAAACTCAAAATGTGAAACTGACCTCAAATTCGAAATGTATGCATATACTCAGGTTCCCCATAGGCTGGGGAACCCTAAAAAACATGTATTTTCCGTATCCAACCTTTCCTTCAAAAGGTAGGCTTGGGCCTATATCGCATATGTTGGCAAATGGCCAATTAAGCATGAAAACTCAAATTGTGAAACTGACCTCAAATTCGAAATGTATGCATATACTCAGCTTCCCCATAGGCTGGGGAACCTGAAAAAACAGGTGTTTTTCGTATCCGACCTTTCCTTCAAAACGTAGTCCTGGGTCAATATCACAATTCTTGGCAAATAAGCCAATTAAGCATGAAAACTCGAAATGTGAAACTGACCTCAAATTCGAAATGTATGCATATGCTCAGGTTCCCCACAGGTTGGGGAACCCGAAAAAACATGTGTTTTCCGTATCTAACCTTTCCTTCAAAAGGTAGGCATGGGCCTATATCGCATATGTTGGCAAATAAGCTATTTAAGCATGAAAACTCAAAATGTGAAACTGAACTCAAATTCGAAATGTATGCATATACTCAGGTTCCCCATAGGCTGTGGAACCCGAAAAAACATGTGTTTTCTGTATCCAACCTTTCCTTCAAAAGGTAGGCCTGGGCCAATATCACAATTGTTGGCAAATGGCCAATTAAGCATGAAAACTCAAAATGTGAAACTGACCTCAAATTCGAAATGTATGCATATGCTCAGGTTCCCCACAAGTTGGGGAACCCGAAAAAACATGTGTTTTCTGTATCCGAACTTTCCTTCAAAAGGTAGGCCTGGGACAATATAACAATTGTTGGCAAATAAGCCAATTAAGCATGAAAACTCAAAATGTGAAACTGACCTCAAATTCGAAATGTATGCATATACTCAGATTCCCCATAGGCTGGGGAACCCAAAAAAACATGTATTTTCCGTATCCAACCTTTCCTTCAAAAGGTAGACCTGGACCAATATCACAATTGTTGGCAAATAAGCCAATTAAGCATGAAAACTCAAAATGTGAAACTGACCTCAAATTCGAAATGTATGTATATACTCAGGTTCCCCATAGGCTGGGGAACCCGAAAAAACATGTATTTTCCGTATCCGACCTTTCCTTCAAAAGGTAGGCCTGGGCCAATATGACAACTGTTGGCAAATGGCCAATTAAGCATGAAAACTCAAAATGTGAAACTGACCTCAAATTCGAAATGTATGCATATACTCAGGTTACCCACAGGATGGGGAACCCGAAAAACCATGTGTTTTCCTTATCGGACCTTTCCTTCAAAAGTTAGGCCTGGGCCAATAACAAAATTCATGGCAAATGGCCAATTAAGCATGAAAACTCAAAATGTGAAACTGACCTCAAATTCGAAATGTATGCATATACTCAGGTTCCCCACAGGCTGGGGAACCCGAAAAAACATGTGTTTTCCGTATCCGACCTTTCCTTCAAAAGCTAGGCATGGGCCTATATCGCATTTCTTGGCAAATGGCCAATTAAGCATGAAAACCCAAAATGTGAAACTGACCTCAAATTCGAAATGTATGCATATGCTCAGGTTCCCCACAGGTTGGGGAACCCGAAAAAACATGTGTTTTCTGTATCCGAACTTTCCTTCAAAAGGTAGGCCTGGGCCAATATCACAATTGTTGGCAAATAAGCCAATTAAGCATGAAAACTCAAAATGTGAAACTTACCTCAAATTCGAAATGCATGCATATACTCCGGTTCCCCACCGGTTGGGGAACCCGAAAAAACATGTGTTTTCTATATCCAACCTTTCCTTCAAAAGGTAGGCTTTGGCCTATATCGCATATGTTGGCAAATAAGCCAATTAAGCATGAGAACTCAAAATGTGAAACTGACCTCAAATTCGAAATGTATGCATATACTCAGGTTCCCCATAGGCTGGGGAACCCGAAAAAACATGTATTTTCCGTATCCAACCTTTCCTTCAAAATGTAGTCCTGGGTCTATATCACAATTGTTGGCAAATGGCCCATTAAGCATGAAAACTGAAAATGTGAAACTGACCTCAAATTCGAAATGTATCCATATGCTCAGGTTCCCCACAGGCTGGGGAAGCCGAAAAAACATGTGTTTTCTGTATCTCACCTTTCCTTCAAAAGGTAGGCCTGGGCCAATATGACAATTGTTGGCAAATGGTCAATTAAGCATGAAAACTCAAAATGTGAAACTGACCTCAAATTCGAAATGTATGCATATGCTCAGGTTCCCCACAGGTTGGGGAACCCGAAAAAACATGTATTTTCTGTATCCGACCTTTCCTTCAAAAGGTAGGCCTGGGCCAATATGACAATTGTTGGCAAATGGCCGATTAAGCATGAAAACTCAAAATGTGAAACTGACCTCAAATTCGAAATGTATGCATATATGTACTCAGGTTCCCCACAGGCTGGAGAACCCGAAAAAACATGTGTTTTCCGTATCCGACCTTTCCTTCAAAAGGTAGGCCTGGGCCAATATCACAATTGTTGGCAAATGGCCAATTAAGCATGAAAACTCAAAATGTGAAACTGACCTCAAATTCGAAATGTATACATATACACAGGTTCCCCATAGGCTGGGGAACCCGAAAAAACATGCATTTTCCGTATCCGACCTTTCCTTCAAAAGGTAGGCCTGGGCCTATATCGCATTTATTGGCAAATGGCCAATTAAGCATGAAAACCCAAAATGTGAAACTGACCTCAAATTCGAAATGTATGCATATGCTCAGGTTCCCCACAGGTTGGGGAACCCGAAAAAACATGTGTTTTCTGTATCCGACCTTTCCTTCAAAAGGTAGGCCTGGGCCAATATCACAATTGTTGGCAAATAAGCCAATTAAGCATGAAAAATCAAAATGTGAAACTTACCTCAAATTCGAAATGTATGCATATACTCCGGTTCCCCACAGGTTGGGGAACCCGAAAAAACATGTGTTTTCCATATCCAACCTTTCCTTCAAAAGGTAGGCTTTGGCCTATATCGCACATGTTGGCAAATGGCCAATTAAGCATGAAAACTCAAAATGTGAAACTGACCTCAAATTCGAAATGTATGCATATACTCAGCTTCCCCATAGGCTGGGGAACCTGAAAAAACAGGTGTTTTCCGTATCCGACCTTTCCTTCAAAAGCTAGGCATGGGCCTATATCACATATGTTGGCAAATAAGCCAATTAAGCATGAAAACTCAAAATGTGAAACTGACCTCAAATTCGAAATGTATGCATATACTCGGGTTCCCCATAGGCTGGGGAACCCGAAAAAACATGCATTTTCCGTATCCAACCTTTCCTTCAAAAGGTAGGCTTGGGCCTATATCGCATATGTTGGCAAATGGCCAATTAAGCATGTAAACTCAAAATGTGAAACTGACCTCAAATTCGAAATGTATGCATATACGCAGGTTCCCCACAGGCAGGGGAACTCAAAAAAACATGTATTTTCCGTATATGACCTTTCCTTCAAAAGTTAGGCCTGGGCCAATATCACAATTGTTGGCAAATGGCCAATTAAGCATGAAAACTCAAAATGTGAAACTGACCTCAAATTCGAAATGTATCCACATGCTCAGGTTCCCCACAGGTTGGGGAACCCGAAAAAACATGTATTTTCTGTACCCGACCTTTCCTTCAAAAGGTAGGCCTGGGCCAATATGACAATTGTTGGCAAATGGCCGATTAAGCATGAAAACTCAAAATGTGAAACTGACCTCAAATTCGAAATGTATGCATATACTCAGGTTTTCCGTATCCGACCTTTCCTTCAAAAGGTAGGCCTGGGCCTATATCGCATTTATTGGCAAATGGCCAATTAAGCATGAAAACCCAAAATGTGAAACTGACCTCAAATTCGAAATGCATATGTATGCATATGCTCAGGTTCCCCACAGGTTGGGGAACCCGAAAAAACATCTGTTTTCTGTATCCGACCTTTCCTTCAAAAGGTAGGCCTGGGCCAATAAGCCAATTAAGCATGAAAACTCAAAATGTGAAACTGACCTCAAATTCGAAATGCATGTATATACTCAGGTTCCCCAATAAGCCAATTAAGCATGAAAACTCAAAATGTGAAACTGACCTCAAATTCGAAATGCATGTATATACTCAGGTTCCCCATAGGCTGGGGAACCCGAAAAAACATGCATTTTCCGTATCCGACCTTTCCTTCAAAAGGTAGGCCTGGGCCTATATCGCATTTATTGGCAAATGGCCAATTAAGCATAAAAACCCAAAATGTGAAACTGACCTCAAATTCGAAATGCATATGTATGCATATGCTCAGGTTCCCCACAGGTTGGGGAACCCGAAAAAACATCTGTTTTCTGTATCCGACCTTTCCTTCAAAAGGTAGGCCTGGGCCAATATCACAATTGTTGGCAAATAAGCCAATTAAGCATGAAAAATCAAAATGTGAAACTTACCTCAAATTCGAAATGTATGCATATACTCCGGTTCCCCACAGGTTGGGGAACCCGAAAAAACATGTGTTTTCCATATCCAACCTTTCCTTCAAAAGGTAGGCTTTGGCCTATATCGCACATGTTGGCAAATGGCCAATTAAGCATGAAAACTCAAAATGTGAAACTGACCTCAAATTCGAAATGTATGCATATACTCAGCTTCCCCATAGGCTGGGGAACCTGAAAAAAACAGGTGTTTTCCGTATCCGACCTTTCCTTCAAAAGCTAGGCATGGGCCTATATCACATATGTTGGCAAATAAGCCAATTAAGCATGAAAACTCAAAATGTGAAACTGACCTCAAATTCGAAATGTATGCATATACTCGGGTTCCCCATAGGCTGGGGAACCCGAAAAAACATGCATTTTCCGTATCCAACCTTTCCTTCAAAAGGTAGGCTTGGGCCTATATCGCATATGTTGGCAAATGGCCAATTAAGCATGTAAACTCAAAATGTGAAACTGACCTCAAATTCGAAATGTATGCATATACGCAGATTCCCCACAGGCAGGGGAACTCAAAAAAACATGTATTTTCCGTATATGACCTTTCCTTCAAAAGTTAGGCCTGGGCCAATATCACAATTGTTGGCAAATGGCCAATTAAGCATGAAAACTCAAAATGTGAAACTGACCTCAAATTCGAAATGTATCCACATGCTCAGGTTCCCCACAGGTTGGGGAACCCGAAAAAACATGTATTTTCTGTATCCGACCTTTCCTTCAAAAGGTAGGCCTGGGCCAATATGACAATTGTTGGCAAATGGCCGATTAAGCATGAAAACTCAAAATGTGAAACTGACCTCAAATTCGAAATGTATGCATATACTCAGGTTCCCCACAGGCTGGAGAACCCGAATAAACATGTGTTTTCCGTATCTGACCTTTCCTTCAAAAGGTAGGCATGGGCCTATATCGCATATGTTGGCAAATAAGCCAATTAAGCATGAAAACTCAAAATGTGAAACTGACCTCAAATTCGAAATGTATGCATTTACTCAGGTTCCCCATAGGCTGGGGAACCCGAAAAAACATGCATTTTCCGTATCCAACCTTTCCTTCAAAAGGTAGACCTGGACCAATATCACAATTGTTGGCAAATAAGCCAATTAAGCATGAAAACTCAAAATGTGAAACTGACCTCAAATTCGAAATGTATGTACATACTCAGGTTCCCCATAGGCTGGGGAACCCGAAAAAACATGTATTTTCCGTATCCGACCTTTCCTTCAAAAGGTAGGCCTGGGCCAATATGACAACTGTTGGCAAATGGCCAATTAAGCATGAAAACTCAAAATGTGAAACTGACCTCAAATTCGAAATGTATGCATATACTCAGGTTACCCACAGGATGGGGGAACACGAAAAACCATGTGTTTTCCGTATCGGACCTTTCCTTCAAAAGTTAGGCCTGGGCCAATAACAAAATTCATGGCAAATGGCCAATTAAGCATGAAAACTCAAAATGTGAAACTGACCTCAAATTCGAAATATATGCATATACTCAGGTTCCCCACAGGCTGGGGAACCCGAAAAAACATGTGTTTTACGTATCCAACCTTTCCTTCAAAAGGTAGACCTGGACCAATATCACAATTCTTGGCAAATAAGCCAATTAGCATGAAAACTCAAAATGTGAAATTGACCTCAAATTCAAAATGTATGCATATACTCAGCTTCCCCACAGGTTGGGCAACCCGAAAAAAACATGTGTTTTCTGTATCCGACCTTTCCTTCAAAAGGTACGCCTGGGCCAATATCACAATTGTTGGCAAATAAGCCAATTAAGCATGAAAACTCAAAATGTGAAACTGACCTCAAATTCGAAATTTATGCATATACTCAGGTTCCCCATAGGCTGGGGAACCCGAAAAAACATGTATTTTCCATATCCAACCTTTCCTTCAAAAGGTAGACCTGGACCAATATCACAATTGTTGGCAAATGGCCGATTAAGCATGAAAACTCAAAATGTTATACTGACCTCAAATTCGAAATGTATGCATATGCTCAGGTTCCCCACAGGTTGGGGAACCCGAAAAAACATGTGTTTTCCGTATCCGACCTTTCCTTCAAAAGCTAGGCATGGGCCTATATCGCATTTCTTGGCAAATGGCCAATTAAGCATGAAAACCCAAAATGTGAAACTGACCTCAAATTCGAAATGTATGCATATGCTCAGGTTCCCCACAGGTTGGGGAACCCGAAAAAACATGTGTTTTCTGTATCCGAACTTTCCTTCAAAAGGTAGGCATGGGCCTTTATCGCATATGTTGGCAAATAAGCGAATTAAGCATGAAAACTCAAAATGTGAAACTGACCTCAAATTCGAAATGTATGCATATACTCAGGTCCCCCATAGGCTGGAGAACCCGAAAAAACATGTATTTTCCGTATCCAACCTTTCCTTCAAAAACTAGGCCTGGGCCTATATTGCCTTTGTTGGCAAAAGGCCAATTAAGCATGAAAACTCAAAATGTGAAACTGACCTCAAATTCGAAATGTATGCATATTCTCAGGTTACCCACAGGATGGGGAACCCGAAAAACCATGTGTTTTCCGTATCGGACCTTTCCTTCAAAAGTTAGGCCTGGGCCAATATCACAATTGTTGGCAAATGGCCAATTAATCATGAAAACTCAAAATGTGAAACTGACCTCAAATTCGAAATGTATTCATATACGCAGGTTCCCCACAGGCTGGGGAACCCGAAAAAACATGTGTTTTCCGTATCTGACCTTTCCTTCAAAAGTTAGGCCTGGGCCAATAACAAAATTCATGGCTAATGGCCAATTAAGCATGAAAACTCAAAATGTGAAACTGACCTCAAATTCGAAATGTATGCATATACTCACGTTCCCCATACGTTGGGCAACCCGAAAAAACATGTGTTTTCTGTATCCGACCTTTCCTTCAAAAGGTAGGCATGGGCCTTTATCGCATATGTTGGCAAATAAGCCAATTAAGCATGAAAACTCGAAATGTGAAACTGACCTCAAATTCGAAATGTATGCATATGCTCAGGTTCCCCACAGGTTGGGGAACCCGAAAAAACATGTGTTTTCCGTATCTAACCTTTCCTTCAAAAGGTAGGCATGGGCCTATATCGCATATGTTGGCAAATAAGCTATTTAAGCATGAAAACTCAAAATGTGAAACTGAACTCAAATTCGAAATGTATGCATATACTCAGGTTCCCCATAGGCTGGGGAACCCGAAAAAACATGTGTTTTCTGTATCCAACCTTTCCTTCAAAAGGTAGGCCTGGGCCAATATCACAATTGTTGGCAAATGGCCAATTAAGCATGAAAACTCAAAATGTGAAACTGACCTCAAATTCGAAATGTATGCATATACTCAGGTTCCCCACAGGCTGGGGAACCCGAAAAAACATATGTTTTACGTATCCAATCTTTCCTTCAAAAGGTAGACCTGGACCAATATCCCAATTGTTGGCAAATAAGCCAATTAGCATAAAAACTCAAAATGTGAAATTGACCTGAAATTCAAAATGTATGGATATACTCAGCTTCCCCACAGGTTGGGCAACCCGAAAAAACATGTGTTTTCTGTATCCGACCTTTCCTTCAAAAGGTAGGCCTGGGCCAATATCACAATTGTTGGCAAATAAGCCAATTAAGCATGAAAACTCAAAATGTGAAACTGACCTCAAATTCGAAATGTATGCATATACACAGGTTCCGCACAGGCTGGGGAACCTGAAAAAACATGTATTTTCCGTATCTGACCTTTCCTTCAAAACTTAGGCCTGGGCCAATATAACAATTGTTGGCAAATGGCCCATTAAGCATGAAAACTCAAAATGTGAAACTGACCTCAAATTCGAAATGTATGCATATGCTCAGGTTCCCCACAGGTTGGGGAACCTGAAAAAACATGTGTTTTCTGTATCCGAACTTTCCTTCAAAAGGTAGGCCTGGGCCAATATCACAATTGTTGGCAAATAAGCCAATTAAGCATGAAAACTCAAAATGTGAAACTGACCTAAAATTCGAAATGTATGCATATACTCAGGCTCCCCACAGGTTGGGGAACCCGAAAAAAATTGTGTTTTCCGTATCCAACCTTTCCTTCAAAAGGTAGACCTGGACCAATATCACAATTGTTGGCAAATAAGCCAATTAAGCATGAAAACTCAAAATGTGAAACTGACCTCAAATTCGAAATGTATGCATATACTCAGGTTCCCCATAGGCTGGGGAACCCGAAAAAACATGTATTTTCCGTATCCAACCTTTCCTTCAAAAGGTAGACCTGGACCAATATCACAATTGTTGGCAAATAAGCCAATTAAGCATGAAAACTCAAAATGTGAAACTGACCTCAAATTCGAAATGTATGTATATACTCAGGTTCCCCATAGGCTGGGGAACCCGAAAAAACATGTATTTTCCGTATCCGACCTTTCCTTCAAAAGGTAGGCCTGGGCCAATATGACAACTGTTGGCAAATGGCCGATTAAGCATGAAAACTCAAAATGTGAAACTGACCTCAAATTCGAAATGTATGCATATACTCAAGTTCCCCACAGGCTGTGGAATCTGAAAAAACATGTATTTTCCGTATCTGACCTTTCCTTCAAAAGATAGGCCTGGGCCAATGTCACAATTGTTGGCAAATGGCCAATTAAGCATGAAAACTCAAAATGTGAAACTGACCTCAAATTCAAAATGTATGCATATACTCAGGTTCCCCACAGGCTGGGGAACCCGAAAAAACATATGTTTTACGTATCCAACCTTTCCTTCAAAAGGTAGACCTGGACCAATATCCCAATTGTTGGCAAATAAGCCAATTAGCATGAAAACTCAAAATGTGAAATTGACCTGAAATTCAAAATGTATGGATATACTCAGCTTCCCCACAGGTTGGGCAACCCGAAAAAACATGTGTTTTCTGTATCCGACCTTTCCTTCAAAAGGTAGGCCTGGGCCAATATCACAATTGTTGGCAAATAAGCCAATTAAGCATGAAAACTCAAAATGTGAAACTGACCTCAAATTCGAAATGTATGCATATACTCAGGTTCCCCATAGGCTGGGGAACCCGAAAAAACATGTATTTTCCATATCCAAGCTTTCCTTCAAAAGGTAGACCTGGACCAATATCACAATTGTTGGCAAATGGCCGATTAAGCATGAAAACTCAAAATGTGAAACTGACCTCAAATTCGAAATGTATGCATATGCTCAGGTTCCCCACAGGTTGGGGAACCCGAAAAAACGTGTTTTCCGTATCCGACCTTTCCTTCAAAAGCTAGGCATGGGCCTATATCGCATTTCTTGGCAAATGGCCAATTAAGCATGAAAACCCAAAATGTGAAACTGACCTCAAATTCGAAATGTATGCATATGCTCAGGTTCCCCACAGGTTGGGGAACCCGAAAAAACATGTGTTTTCTGTATCCGAACTTTCCTTCAAAAGGTAGGCCTGGGCCAATATCACAATTGTTGGCAAATAAGCCAATTAAGCATGAAAACTCAAAATGTGAAACTTACCTCAAATTCGAAATGCATGCATATACTCCGGTTCCCCACAGGTTGGGGAACCCGAAAAAACATGTGTTTTCTATATCCAACCTTTCCTTCAAAAGGTAGGCTTTGGCCAATATCGCATATGTTGGCAAATAAGCCAATTAAGCATGAGAACTCAAAATGTGAAACTGACCTCAAATTCGAAATGTATGCATATACTCAGGTTCCCCATAGGCTGGGGAACCCGAAAAAACATGTATTTTCCGTATCCAACCTTTCCTTCAAAATGTAGTCCTGGGTCTATATCACAATTGTTGGCAAATGGCCCATTAAGCATGAAAACTGAAAATGTGAAACTGACCTCAAATTCGAAATGTATGCATATACTCAGGTTCCCCACAGGCTGGGGAACCTGAAAAAACATGTATTTTCCGTATCCGACCTTTCCTTCAAAAGTTAGGCCTGGGCCAATATAACAATTGTTGGCAAATGGCCCATTAAGCAAGAAAACTCAAAATGTGAAACTGACCTACAATACGAAATGTATGCATATACTCAGGTTCCCCATAGGCTGGGGAACCTGAAAAAACAGGTGTTTTCCGTATCTGACCTTTCCTTCAAAAGGTAGGCATGGGCCTATATCGCATATGTTGGCAAATGGCCAATTAAGCATGAAAACTCAAAATGTGAAACTGACCTCAAATTCGAAATGTATGTATATACTCAGGTTCCCCATAGGCTGGGGAACCCGAAAAAACATGTATTTTCCGTATCCGACCTTTCCTTCAAAAGGTAGGCCTGGGCCAATATGACAACTGTTGGCAAATGGCCGATTAAGCATGAAAACTCAAAATGTGAAACTGACCTCAAATTCGAAATGTATGCATATACTCAAGTTCCCCACAGGCTGTGGAATCTCAAAAAACATGTATTTTCCGTATCTGACCTTTCCTTCAAAAGATAGGCCTGGGCCAATGTCACAATTGTTGGCAAATGGCCAATTAAGCATGAAAACTCAAAATGTGAAACTGACCTCAAATTCGAAATGTATGCATATACTCAGGTTCCCCACAGGCTGGGGAACCCGAAAAAACATATGTTTTACGTATCCAACCTTTCCTTCAAAAGGTAGACCTGGACCAATATCCCAATTGTTGGCAAATAAGCCAATTAGCATGAAAACTCAAAATGTGAAATTGACCTGAAATTCAAAATGTATGGATATACTCAGCTTCCCCACAGGTTGGGCATCCCGAAAAAACATGTGTTTTCTGTATCCGACCTTTCCTTCAAAAGGTAGGCCTGGGCCAATATCACAATTGTTGGCAAATAAGCCAATTAAGCATGAAAACTCAAAATGTGAAACTGACCTCAAATTCGAAATGTATGCATATACACAGGTTCCGCACAGGCTGGGGAACCTGAAAAAACATGTATTTTCCGTATCTGACCTTTCCTTCAAAACTTAGGCCTGGGCCAATATAACAATTGTTGGCAAATGGCCCATTAAGCATGAAAACTCAAAATGTGAAACTGACCTCAAATTCGAAATGTATGCATATGCTCAGGTTCCCCACAGGTTGGGGAACCTGAAAAAACATGTGTTTTCTGTATCCGAACTTTCCTTCAAAAGGTAGGCCTGGGCCAATATCACAATTGTTGGCAAATAAGCCAATTAAGCATGAAAACTCAAAATGTGAAACTGACCTAAAATTCGAAATGTATGCATATACTCAGGCTCCCCACAGGTTGGGGAACCCGAAAAAAATTGTGTTTTCCGTATCCAACCTTTCCTTCAAAAGGTAGACCTGGACCAATATCACAATTGTTGGCAAATAAGCCAATTAAGCATGAAAACTCAAAATGTGGAACTGACCTCAAATTCGAAATGTATGCATATACACAGGTTCCGCACAGGCTGGGGAACCTGAAAAAACATGTATTTTCCGTATCTGACCTTTCCTTCAAAAGTTAGGCCTGGGCCAATATAACAATTGTTGGCAAATGGCCCATTAAGCATGAAAACTCAAAATGTGAAACTGATCTAAAATTCGAAATGTATGCATATAGTCAGGTTCCCCACAGGTTGGGGAACCCGAAAAAATATGTGTTTTCCGTATCTGACCTTTCCTTCAAAAGGTAGGCCTGGGCCTATATCGCCTTTGTTGGCAAATGGACAATTAAGCATGAAAACTCAAAATGTGAAACTGACCTCAAATTCAAAATGTATGCATATGCTCAGGTTCCCCACAGGTTGGGGAACCCGAAAAAATATGTGTTTTCCGTATCTGACCTTTCCTTCAAAAGGTAGGCCTGGGCCTATATCGCCTTTGTTGGCAAATGGACAATTAAGCATGAAAACTCAAAATGTGAAACTGACCTCAAATTCAAAATGTATGCATATGCTCAGGTTCCCCACAGGTTGGGGAACCCGAAAAAACATGTGTTTTCTGTATCCGAACTTTCCTTCAAAAGGTAGGCCTGGGCCAATATCACAATTGTTGGCAAATAAGCCAATTAATCATGAAAACTCAAAATGTGAAACTGACCTAAAATTCGAAATGTATGCATATACTCAGGCTCCCCACAGGTTGGGGAACCCGAAAAAAATTGTGTTTTCCGTATCCAACCTTTCCTT
Organism: Crotalus adamanteus; assembly: GCA_039797435.1. NCBI lineage: Eukaryota > Metazoa > Chordata > Lepidosauria > Squamata > Viperidae > Crotalus > Crotalus adamanteus. Next base: position 23,710,030 of record CM077928.1, read on the forward strand.
CAAAAGGTAGACCTGGACCAATATCACAATTGTTGGCAAATAAGCCAATTAAGCATGAAAACTCAAAATGTGAAACTGACCTAAAATTCGAAATGTATGCATATACTCAGGCTCCCCACAGGTTGGGGAACCCGAAAAAAATTGTGTTTTCCGTATCCAACCTTTCCTTCAAAAGGTAGACCTGGACCAATATCCCAATTGTTGGCAAATAAGCCAATTAAGCATGAAAACTCAAAATGTGAAACTGACCTCAAATTCGAAATGTATGCATATACTCAGGTTCCCCATAGGCTGGGGAACCCGAAAAAACATGTATTTTTCGTATCCAACCTTTCCTTCAAAAGGTAGACCTGGACCAATATCCCAATTGTTGGCAAATAAGCCAATTAGCATGAAAACTCAAAATGTGAAATTGACCTGAAATTCAAAATGTATGGATATACTCAGCTTCCCCACAGGTTGGGCAACCCGAAAAAACATGTGTTTTCTGTATCCGACCTTTCCTTCAAAAGGTAGGCCTGGGCCAATATCACAATTGTTGGCAAATAAGCCAATTAAGCATGAAAACTCAAAATGTGAAACTGACCTCAAATTCGAAATGTATGCATATACACAGGTTCCGCACAGGCTGGGGAACCTGAAAAAACATGTATTTTCCGTATCTGACCTTTCCTTCAAAACTTAGGCCTGGGCCAATATAACAATTGTTGGCAAATGGCCCATTAAGCATGAAAACTCAAAATGTGAAACTGACCTCAAATTCGAAATGTATGCATATGCTCAGGTTCCCCACAGGTTGGGGAACCTGAAAAAACATGTGTTTTCTGTATCCGAACTTTCCTTCAAAAGATAGGCCTGGGCCAATATCACAATTGTTGGCAAATAAGCCAATTAAGCATGAAAACTCAAAATGTGAAACTGACCTAAAATTCGAAATGTATGCATATACTCAGGCTCCCCACAGGTTGGGGAACCCGAAAAAAATTGTGTTTTCCGTATCCAACCTTTCCTTCAAAAGGTAGACCTGGACCAATATCACAATTGTTGGCAAATAAGCCAATTAAGCATGAAAACTCAAAATGTGAAACTGACCTCAAATTCGAAATGTATGCATATACTCAGGTTCCCCATAGGCTGGGGAACCCGAAAAAACATGTATTTTCCGTATCCAACCTTTCCTTCAAAAGGTAGACCTGGACCAATATCACAATTGTTGGCAAATAAGCCAATTAAGCATGAAAACTCAAAATGTGAAACTGACCTCAAATTCGAAATGTATGTATATACTCAGGTTCCCCATAGGCTGGGGAACCCGAAAAAACATGTATTTTCCGTATCCGACCTTTCCTTCAAAAGGTAGGCCTGGGCCAATATGACAACTGTTGGCAAATGGCCGATTAACCATGAAAACTCAAAATGTGAAACTGACCTCAAATTCGAAATGTATGCATATACTCAAGTTCCCCACAGGCTGTGTAATCTGAAAAAACATGTATTTTCCGTATCTGACCTTTCCTTCAAAAGATAGGCCTGGGCCAATATCACAATTGTTGGCAAATGGCCAATTAAGCATGAAAACTCAAAATGTGAAACTGACCTCAAATTCGAAATGTATGTATATACTCAGGTTCCCCATAGGCTGGGGAACACGAAAAAACATGTATTTTCCGTATCCGACCTTTCCTTCAAAAGGTAGGCCTGGGCCAATATGACAACTGTTGGCAAATGGCCGATTAACCATGAAAACTCAAAATGTGAAACTGACCTCAAATTCGAAATGTATGCATATACTCAAGTTCCCCATAGGCTGGGGAACCCGAAAAAACATGCATTTTCCGTATCCGACCTTTCCTTCAAAAGGTAGGCCTGGGCCTATATCGCATTTATTGGCAAATGGCCAATTAAGCATGAAAACCCAAAATGTGAAACTGACCTCAAATTCGAAATGTATGCATATGCACAGGTTCCCCACAGGTTGGGGAACCCGAAAAAACATGTGTTTTCTGTATCCGACCTTTCCTTCAAAAGGTAGGCCTGGGCCAATATCACAATTGTTGGCAAATAAGCCAATTAAGCATGAAAAATCAAAATGTGAAACGTACCTCAAATTCGAAATGTATGCATATACTCCGGTTCCCCACAGGTTGGGGAACCCGAAAAAACATGTGTTTTCCATATCCAACCTTTCCTTCAAAAGGTAGGCTTTGGCCTATATCGCACATGTTGGCAAATGGCCAATTAAGCATGAAAACTCAAAATGTGAAACTGACCTCAAATTCGAAATGTATGCATATACTCAGCTTCCCCATAGGCTGGGGAACCTGAAAAAACAGGTGTTTTCCGTATCCGACCTTTCCTTCAAAAGCTAGGCATGGGCCTATATCACATATGTTGGCAAATAAGCCAATTAAGCATGAAAACTCAAAATGTGAAACTGACCTCAAATTCGAAATGCATGCATATACTCCGGTTCCCCATAGGCTGGGGAACCCGAAAAAACATGCATTTTCCGTATCCAACCTTTCCTTCAAAAGGTAGGCTTGGGCCTATATCGCATATGTTGGCAAATGGCCAATTAAGCATGTAAACTCAAAATGTGAAACTGACCTCAAATTCGAAATGTATGCATATACGCAGATTCCCCACAGGCAGGGGAACTCAGAAAAACATGTATTTTCCGTATATGACCTTTCCTTCAAAAGTTAGGCCTGGGCCAATATCACAATTGTTGGCAAATGGCCAATTAAGCATGAAAACTCAAAATGTGAAACTGACCTCAAATTCGAAATGTATCCACATGCTCAGGTTCCCCACAGGTTGGGGAACCCGAAAAAACATGTATTTTCCGTATCCGACCTTTCCTTCAAAAGGTAGGCCTGGGCCAATATGACAACTGTTGGCAAATGGCCGATTAAGCATGAAAACTCAAAATGTGAAACTGACCTCAAATTCGAAATGTATGCATATACTCAAGTTCCCCACAGGCTGTGGAATCTGAAAAAACATGTATTTTCCGTATCTGACCTTTCCTTCAAAAGATAGGCCTGGGCCAATGTCACAATTGTTGGCAAATGGCCAATTAAGCATGAAAACTCAAAATGTGAAACTGACCTCAAATTCGAAATGTATGCATTTACTCAGGTTCCCCATAGGCTGGGGAACCCGAAAAAACATGCATTTTCCGTATCCAACCTTTCCTTCAAAAGGTAGACCTGGACCAATATCACAATTGTTGGCAAATAAGCCAATTAAGCATGAAAACTCAAAATGTGAAACTGACCTCAAATTCGAAATGTATGTATATACTCGGGTTCCCCATAGGCTGGGGAACCCGAAAAAACATGTATTTTCCGTATCCGACCTTTCCTTCAAAAGGTAGGCCTGGGCCAATATGACAACTGTTGGCAAATGGCCAATTAAGCATGAAAACTCAAAATGTGAAACTGACCTCAAATTCGAAATGTATGCATATACTCAGGTTACCCACAGGATGGGGGAACACGAAAAACCATGTGTTTTCCGTATCGGACCTTTCCTTCAAAAGTTAGGCCTGGGCCAATAACAAAATTCATGGCAAATGGCCAATTAAGCATGAAAACTCAAAATGTGAAACTGACCTCAAATTCGAAATGTATGCATATACTCAGGTTCCCCACAGGCTGGGGAACCCGAAAAAACATGTGTTTTACGTATCCAACCTTTCCTTCAAAAGGTAGACCTGGACCAATATCACAATTCTTGGCAAATAAGCCAATTAGCATGAAAACTCAAAATGTGAAATTGACCTCAAATTCAAAATGTATGCATATACTCAGGTTCCCCATAGGCTGGGGAACCCGAAAAAACATGTATTTTCCATATCCAACCTTTCCTTCAAAAGGTAGACCTGGACCAATATCACAATTGTTGGCAAATGGCCAATTAAGCATGAAAACTCAAAATGTGATACTGAACTCAAATTCGAAATGTATGCATATGCTCAGGTTCCCCACAGGTTGGGGAACCCGAAAAAACATGTGTTTTCCGTATCCGACCTTTCCTTCAAAAGCTAGGCATGGGCCTATATCGCATTTCTTGGCAAATGGCCAATTAAGCATGAAAACTCAAAATGTGAAACTGACCTCAAATTCGAAATGTATCCACATGCTCAGGTTCCCCACAGGTTGGGGAACCCGAAAAAACATGTATTTTCTGTATCCGACCTTTCCTTCAAAAGGTAGGCCTGGGCCAATATGACAATTGTTGGCAAATGGCCGATTAAGCATGAAAACTCAAAATGTGAAACTGACCTCAAATTCGAAATGTATGCATATACTCAGGTTCCCCACAGGCTGGAGAACCCGAATAAACATGTGTTTTCCGTATCTGACCTTTCCTTCAAAAGGTAGGCATGGGCCTTTATCGCATATGTTGGCAAATAAGCGAATTAAGCATGAAAACTCAAAATGTGAAACTGACCTCAAATTCGAAATGTATGCATATACTCAGGTCCCCCATAGGCTGGAGAACCCGAAAAAACATGTATTTTCCGTATCCAACCTTTCCTTCAAAAACTAGGCCTGGGCCTATATTGCCTTTGTTGGCAAAAGGCCAATTAAGCATGAAAACTCAAAATGTGAAACTGACCTCAAATTCGAAATGTATGCATATTCTCAGGTTACCCACAGGATGGAGAACCCGAAAAACCATGTGTTTTCCGTATCGGACCTTTCCTTCAAAAGTTAGGCCTGGGCCAATATCACAATTGTTGGCAAATGGCCAATTAATCATGAAAACTCAAAATGTGAAACTGACCTCAAATTCGAAATGTATTCATATACGCAGGTTCCACACAGGCTGGGGAACCCGAAAAAACATGTGTTTTCCGTATCTGACCTTTCCTTCAAAAGTTAGGCCTGGGCCAATAACAAAATTCATGGCTAATGGCCAATTAAGCATGAAAACTCAAAATGTGAAACTGACCTCAAATTCGAAATGTATGCATATACTCACGTTCCCCATACGTTGGGCAACCCGAAAAAACATGTGTTTTCTGTATCCGACCTTTCCTTCAAAAGGTAGGCATGGGCCTTTATCGCATATGTTGGCAAATAAGCCAATTAAGCATGAAAACTCGAAATGTGAAACTGACCTCAAATTCGAAATGTATGCATATGCTCAGGTTCCCCACAGGTTGGGGAACCCGAAAAAACATGTGTTTTCCGTATCTAACCTTTCCTTCAAAAGGTAGGCCTGGGCCAATATCACAATTGTTGGCAAATAAGCCAATTAAGCATGAAAACTCAAAATGTGAAACTGACCTCAAATTCGAAATGTATGCATATACACAGGTTCCGCACAGGCTGGGGAACCTGAAAAAACATGTATTTTCCGTATCTGACCTTTCCTTCAAAACTTAGGCCTGGGCCAATATAACAATTGTTGGCAAATGGCCCATTAAGCATGAAAACTCAAAATGTGAAACTGACCTCAAATTCGAAATGTATGCATATGCTCAGGTTCCCCACAGGTTGGGGAACCTGAAAAAACATGTGTTTTCTGTATCCGAACTTTCCTTCAAAAGGTAGGCCTGGGCCAATATCACAATTGTTGGCAAATAAGCCAATTAAGCATGAAAACTCAAAATGTGAAACTGACCTAAAATTCGAAATGTATGCATATACTCAGGCTCCCCACAGGTTGGGGAACCCGAAAAAAATTGTGTTTTCCGTATCCAACCTTTCCTTCAAAAGGTAGACCTGGACCAATATCACAATTGTTGGCAAATAAGCCAATTAAGCATGAAAACTCAAAATGTGAAACTGACCTCAAATTCGAAATGTATGCATATACTCAGGTTCCCCATAGGCTGGGGAACCCGAAAAAACATGTATTTTCCGTATCCAACCTTTCCTTCAAAAGGTAGACCTGGACCAATATCACAATTGTTGGCAAATAAGCCAATTAAGCATGAAAACTCAAAATGTGAAACTGACCTCAAATTCGAAATGTATGTATATACTCAGGTTCCCCATAGGCTGGGGAACCCGAAAAAACATGTATTTTCCGTATCCGACCTTTCCTTCAAAAGGTAGGCCTGGGCCAATATGACAACTGTTGGCAAATGGCCGATTAAGCATGAAAACTCAAAATGTGAAACTGACCTCAAATTCGAAATGTATGCATATACTCAAGTTCCCCACAGGCTGTGGAATCTGAAAAAACATGTATTTTCCGTATCTGACCTTTCCTTCAAAAGATAGGCCTGGGCCAATGTCACAATTGTTGGCAAATGGCCAATTAAGCATGAAAACTCAAAATGTGAAACTGACCTCAAATTCAAAATGTATGCATATACTCAGGTTCCCCACAGGCTGGGGAACCCGAAAAAACATATGTTTTACGTATCCAACCTTTCCTTCAAAAGGTAGACCTGGACCAATATCCCAATTGTTGGCAAATAAGCCAATTAGCATGAAAACTCAAAATGTGAAATTGACCTGAAATTCAAAATGTATGGATATACTCAGCTTCCCCACAGGTTGGGCAACCCGAAAAAACATGTGTTTTCTGTATCCGACCTTTCCTTCAAAAGGTAGGCCTGGGCCAATATCACAATTGTTGGCAAATAAGCCAATTAAGCATGAAAACTCAAAATGTGAAACTTACCTCAAATTCGAAATGCATGCATATACTCCGGTTCCCCACAGGTTGGGGAACCCGAAAAAACATGTGTTTTCTATATCCAACCTTTCCTTCAAAAGGTAGGCTTTGGCCTATATCGCATATGTTGGCAAATAAGCCAATTAAGCATGAGAACTCAAAATGTGAAACTGACCTCAAATTCGAAATGTATGCATATACTCAGGTTCCCCATAGGCTGGGGAACCCGAAAAAACATGTATTTTCCGTATCCAACCTTTCCTTCAAAATGTAGTCCTGGGTCTATATCACAATTGTTGGCAAATGGCCCATTAAGCATGAAAACTGAAAATGTGAAACTGACCTCAAATTCGAAATGTATGCATATACTCAGGTTCCCCACAGGCTGGGGAACCTGAAAAAACATGTATTTTCCGTATCTGACCTTTCCTTCAAAAGTTAGGCCTGGGCCAATATAACAATTGTTGGCAAATGGCCCATTAAGCAAGAAAACTCAAAATGTGAAACTGACCTACAATACGAAATGTATGCATATACTCAGGTTCCCCATAGGCTGGGGAACCTGAAAAAACAGGTGTTTTCCGTATCTGACCTTTCCTTCAAAAGGTAGGCATGGGCCTATATCGCATATGTTGGCAAATGGCCAATTAAGCATGAAAACTCAAAATGTGAAACTGACCTCAAATTCGAAATGTATGTATATACTCAGGTTCCCCATAGGCTGGGGAACCCGAAAAAACATGTATTTTCCGTATCCGACCTTTCCTTCAAAAGGTAGGCCTGGGCCAATATGACAACTGTTGGCAAATGGCCGATTAAGCATGAAAACTCAAAATGTGAAACTGACCTCAAATTCGAAATGTATGCATATACTCAAGTTCCCCACAGGCTGTGGAATCTCAAAAAACATGTATTTTCCGTATCTGACCTTTCCTTCAAAAGATAGGCCTGGGCCAATGTCACAATTGTTGGCAAATGGCCAATTAAGCATGAAAACTCAAAATGTGAAACTGACCTCAAATTCGAAATGTATGCATATACTCAGGTTCCCCACAGGCTGGGGAACCCGAAAAAACATATGTTTTACGTATCCAACCTTTCCTTCAAAAGGTAGACCTGGACCAATATCCCAATTGTTGGCAAATAAGCCAATTAGCATGAAAACTCAAAATGTGAAATTGACCTGAAATTCAAAATGTATGGATATACTCAGCTTCCCCACAGGTTGGGCAACCCGAAAAAACATGTGTTTTCTGTATCCGACCTTTCCTTCAAAAGGTAGGCCTGGGCCAATATCACAATTGTTGGCAAATAAGCCAATTAAGCATGAAAACTCAAAATGTGAAACTGACCTCAAATTCGAAATGTATGCATATACACAGGTTCCGCACAGGCTGGGGAACCTGAAAAAACATGTATTTTCCGTATCTGACCTTTCCTTCAAAACTTAGGCCTGGGCCAATATAACAATTGTTGGCAAATGGCCCATTAAGCATGAAAACTCAAAATGTGAAACTGACCTCAAATTCGAAATGTATGCATATGCTCAGGTTCCCCACAGGTTGGGGAACCTGAAAAAACATGTGTTTTCTGTATCCGAACTTTCCTTCAAAAGGTAGGCCTGGGCCAATATCACAATTGTTGGCAAATAAGCCAATTAAGCATGAAAACTCAAAATGTGAAACTGACCTAAAATTCGAAATGTATGCATATACTCAGGCTCCCCACAGGTTGGGGAACCCGAAAAAAATTGTGTTTTCCGTATCCAACCTTTCCTTCAAAAGGTAGACCTGGACCAATATCACAATTGTTGGCAAATAAGCCAATTAAGCATGAAAACTCAAAATGTGAAACTGACCTCAAATTCGAAATGTATGCATATACTCAGGTTCCCCATAGGCTGGGGAACCCGAAAAAACATGTATTTTCCGTATCCAACCTTTCCTTCAAAAGGTAGACCTGGACCAATATCACAATTGTTGGCAAATAAGCCAATTAAGCATGAAAACTCAAAATGTGAAACTGACCTCAAATTCGAAATGTATGCATATACACAGGTTCCGCACAGGCTGGGGAACCTGAAAAAACATGTATTTTCCGTATCTGACCTTTCCTTCAAAAGTTAGGCCTGGGCCAATATAACAATTGTTGGCAAATGGCCCATTAAGCATGAAAACTCAAAATGTGAAACTGACCTAAAATTCGAAATGTATGCATATAGTCAGGTTCCCCACAGGTTGGGGAACCCGAAAAAATATGTGTTTTCCGTATCTGACCTTTCCTTCAAAAGGTAGGCCTGGGCCTATATCGCCTTTGTTGGCAAATGGACAATTAAGCATGAAAACTCAAAATGTGAAACTGACCTCAAATTCAAAATGTATGCATATGCTCAGGTTCCCCACAGGTTGGGGAACCCGAAAAAATATGTGTTTTCCGTATCTGACCTTTCCTTCAAAAGGTAGGCCTGGGCCTATATCGCCTTTGTTGGCAAATGGACAATTAAGCATGAAAACTCAAAATGTGAAACTGACCTCAAATTCAAAATGTATGCATATGCTCAGGTTCCCCACAGGTTGGGGAACCCGAAAAAACATGTGTTTTCTGTATCCGAACTTTCCTTCAAAAGGTAGGCCTGGGCCAATATCACAATTGTTGGCAAATAAGCCAATTAATCATGAAAACTCAAAATGTGAAACTGACCTAAAATTCGAAATGTATGCATATACTCAGGCTCCCCACAGGTTGGGGAACCCGAAAAAAATTGTGTTTTCCGTATCCAACCTTTCCTTCAAAAGGTAGACCTGGACCAATATCACAATTGTTGGCAAATAAGCCAATTAAGCATGAAAACTCAAAATGTGAAACTGACCTCAAATTCGAAATGTATGCATATACTCAGGTTCCCCATAGGCTGGGGAACCCGAAAAAACATGTATTTTTCGTATCCAACCTTTCCTTCAAAAGGTAGACCTGGACCAATATCCCAATTGTTGGCAAATAAGCCAATTAGCATGAAAACTCAAAATGTGAAATTGACCTGAAATTCAAAATGTATGGATATACTCAGCTTCCCCACAGGTTGGGCAACCCGAAAAAACATGTGTTTTCTGTATCCGACCTTTCCTTCAAAAGGTAGGCCTGGGCCAATATCACAATTGTTGGCAAATAAGCCAATTAAGCATGAAAACTCAAAATGTGAAACTGACCTCAAATCCGAAATGTATGCATATACACAGGTTCCGCACAGGCTGGGGAACCTGAAAAAACATGTATTTTCCGTATCTGACCTTTCCTTCAAAACTTAGGCCTGGGCCAATATAACAATTGTTGGCAAATGGCCCATTAAGCATGAAAACTCAAAATGTGAAACTGACCTCAAATTCGAAATGTATGCATATGCTCAGGTTCCCCACAGGTTGGGGAACCTGAAAAAACATGTGTTTTCTGTATCCGAACTTTCCTTCAAAAGATAGGCCTGGGCCAATATCACAATTGTTGGCAAATAAGCCAATTAAGCATGAAAACTCAAAATGTGAAACTGACCTCAAATTCGAAATGTATGCATATACTCAGGCTCCCCACAGGTTGGGGAACCCGAAAAAAATTGTGTTTTCCGTATCCAACCTTTCCTTCAAAAGGTAGACCTGGACCAATATCACAATTTTTGGCAAATAAGCCAATTAAGCATGAAAACTCAAAATGTGAAACTGACCTCAAATTCGAAATGTATGCATATACTCAGGTTCCCCATAGGCTGGGGAACCCGAAAAAACATGTATTTTCCGTATCCAACCTTTCCTTCAAAAGGTAGACCTGGACCAATATCACAATTGTTGGCAAATAAGCCAATTAAGCATGAAAACTCAAAATGTGAAACTGACCTCAAATTCGAAATGTATGCATATACTCAGGTTCCCCATAGGCTGGGGAACCCGAAAAAACATGTATTTTCCGTATCCAACCTTTCCTTCAAAAGGTAGACCTGGACCAATATCACAATTGTTGGCAAATAAGCCAATTAAGCATGAAAACTCAAAATGTGAAACTGACCTCAAATTCGAAATGTATGTATATACTCAGGTTCCCCATAGGCTGGGGAACCCGAAAAAACATGTATTTTCCGTATCCGACCTTTCCTTCAAAAGGTAGGCCTGGGCCAATATGACAACTGTTGGCAAATGGCCGATTAAGCATGAAAACTCAAAATGTGAAACTGACCTCAAATTCGAAATGTATGCATATACTCAAGTTCCCCACAGGCTGTGGAATCTGAAAAAACATGTATTTTCCGTATCTGACCTTTCCTTCAAAAGATAGGCCTGGGCCAATGTCACAATTGTTGGCAAATGGCCAATTAAGCATGAAAACTCAAAATGTGAAACTGACCTCAAATTCAAAATGTATGCATATACTCAGGTTCCCCACAGGCTGGGGAACCCGAAAAAACATATGTTTTACGTATCCAACCTTTCCTTCAAAAGGTAGACCTGGACCAATATCCCAATTGTTGGCAAATAAGCCAATTAGCATGAAAACTCAAAATGTGAAATTGACCTGAAATTCAAAATGTATAGATATACTCAGCTTCCCCACAGGTTGGGCAACCCGAAAAAACATGTGTTTTCTGTATCCGACCTTTCCTTCAAAAGGTAGGCCTGGGCCAATATCACAATTGTTGGCAAATAAGCCAATTAAGCATGAAAACTCAAAATGTGAAACTGACCTCAAATTCGAAATGTATGCATATACTCAGGTTCCCCATAGGCTGGGGAACCCGAAAAAACATGTATTTTCCATATCCAACCTTTCCTTCAAAAGGTAGACCTGGACCAATATCACAATTGTTGGCAAATGGCCGATTAAGCATGAAAACTCAAAATGTGAAACTGACCTCAAATTCGAAATGTATGCATATGCTCAGGTTCCCCACAGGTTGGGGAACCCGAAAAAACATGTGTTTTCCGTATCCGACCTTTCCTTCAAAAGCTAGGCATGGGCCTATATCGCATTTCTTGGCAAATGGCCAATTAAGCATGAAAACCCAAAATGTGAAACTGACCTCAAATTCGAAATGTATGCATATGCTCAGGTTCCCCACAGGTTGGGGAACCCGAAAAAACATGTGTTTTCTGTATCCGAACTTTCCTTCAAAAGGTAGGCCTGGGCCAATATCACAATTGTTGGCAAATAAGCCAATTAAGCATGAAAACTCAAAATGTGAAACTTACCTCAAATTCGAAATGCATGCATATACTCCGGTTCCCCACAGGTTGGGGAACCCGAAAAAACATGTGTTTTCTATATCCAACCTTTCCTTCAAAAGGTAGGCTTTGGCCTATATCGCATATGTTGGCAAATAAGCCAATTAAGCATGAGAACTCAAAATGTGAAACTGACCTCAAATTCGAAATGTATGCATATACTCAGGTTCCCCATAGGCTGGGGAACCCGAAAAAACATGTATTTTCCGTATCCAACCTTTCCTTCAAAATGTAGTCCTGGGTCTATATCACAATTGTTGGCAAATGGCCCATTAAGCATGAAAACTGAAAATGTGAAACTGACCTCAAATTCGAAATGTATGCATATACTCAGGTTCCCCACAGGCTGGGGAACCTGAAAAAACATGTATTTTCCGTATCTGACCTTTCCTTCAAAAGTTAGGCCTGGGCCAATATAACAATTGTTGGCAAATGGCCCATTAAGCAAGAAAACTCAAAATGTGAAACTGACCTACAATACGAAATGTATGCATATACTCAGGTTCCCCATAGGCTGGGGAACCTGAAAAAACAGGTGTTTTCCGTATCTGACCTTTCCTTCAAAAGGTAGGCATGGGCCTATATCGCATATGTTGGCAAATGGCCAATTAAGCATGAAAACTCAAAATGTGAAACTGACCTCAAATTCGAAATGTATGTATATACTCAGGTTCCCCATAGGCTGGGGAACCCGAAAAAACATGTATTTTCCGTATCCGACCTTTCCTTCAAAAGGTAGGCCTGGGCCAATATGACAACTGTTGGCAAATGGCCGATTAAGCATGAAAACTCAAAATGTGAAACTGACCTCAAATTCGAAATGTATGCATATACTCAAGTTCCCCACAGGCTGTGGAATCTCAAAAAACATGTATTTTCCGTATCTGACCTTTCCTTCAAAAGATAGGCCTGGGCCAATGTCACAATTGTTGGCAAATGGCCAATTAAGCATGAAAACTCAAAATGTGAAACTGACCTCAAATTCGAAATGTATGCATATACTCAGGTTCCCCACAGGCTGGGGAACCCGAAAAAACATATGTTTTACGTATCCAACCTTTCCTTCAAAAGGTAGACCTGGACCAATATCCCAATTGTTGGCAAATAAGCCAATTAGCATGAAAACTCAAAATGTGAAATTGACCTGAAATTCAAAATGTATGGATATACTCAGCTTCCCCACAGGTTGGGCAACCCGAAAAAACATGTGTTTTCTGTATCCGACCTTTCCTTCAAAAGGTAGGCCTGGGCCAATATCACAATTGTTGGCAAATAAGCCAATTAAGCATGAAAACTCAAAATGTGAAACTGACCTCAAATTCGAAATGTATGCATATACACAGGTTCCGCACAGGCTGGGGAACCTGAAAAAACATGTATTTTCCGTATCTGACCTTTCCTTCAAAACTTAGGCCTGGGCCAATATAACAATTGTTGGCAAATGGCCCATTAAGCATGAAAACTCAAAATGTGAAACTGACCTCAAATTCGAAATGTATGCATATGCTCAGGTTCCCCACAGGTTGGGGAACCTGAAAAAACATGTGTTTTCTGTATCCGAACTTTCCTTCAAAAGGTAGGCCTGGGCCAATATCACAATTGTTGGCAAATAAGCCAATTAAGCATGAAAACTCAAAATGTGAAACTGACCTAAAATTCGAAATGTATGCATATACTCAGGCTCCCCACAGGTTGGGGAACCCGAAAAAAATTGTGTTTTCCGTATCCAACCTTTCCTTCAAAAGGTAGACCTGGACCAATATCACAATTGTTGGCAAATAAGCCAATTAAGCATGAAAACTCAAAATGTGAAACTGACCTCAAATTCGAAATGTATGCATATACTCAGGTTCCCCATAGGCTGGGGAACCCGAAAAAACATGTATTTTCCGTATCCAACCTTTCCTTCAAAAGGTAGACCTGGACCAATATCACAATTGTTGGCAAATAAGCCAATTAAGCATGAAAACTCAAAATGTGAAACTGACCTCAAATTCGAAATGTATGCATATACACAGGTTCCGCACAGGCTGGGGAACCTGAAAAAACATGTATTTTCCGTATCTGACCTTTCCTTCAAAAGTTAGGCCTGGGCCAATATAACAATTGTTGGCAAATGGCCCATTAAGCATGAAAACTCAAAATGTGAAACTGACCTAAAATTCGAAATGTATGCATATAGTCAGGTTCCCCACAGGTTGGGGAACCCGAAAAAATATGTGTTTTCCGTATCTGACCTTTCCTTCAAAAGGTAGGCCTGGGCCTATATCGCCTTTGTTGGCAAATGGACAATTAAGCATGAAAACTCAAAATGTGAAACTGACCTCAAATTCAAAATGTATGCATATGCTCAGGTTCCCCACAGGTTGGGGAACCCGAAAAAATATGTGTTTTCCGTATCTGACCTTTCCTTCAAAAGGTAGGCCTGGGCCTATATCGCCTTTGTTGGCAAATGGACAATTAAGCATGAAAACTCAAAATGTGAAACTGACCTCAAATTCAAAATGTATGCATATGCTCAGGTTCCCCACAGGTTGGGGAACCCGAAAAAACATGTGTTTTCTGTATCCGAACTTTCCTTCAAAAGGTAGGCCTGGGCCAATATCACAATTGTTGGCAAATAAGCCAATTAATCATGAAAACTCAAAATGTGAAACTGACCTAAAATTCGAAATGTATGCATATACTCAGGCTCCCCACAGGTTGGGGAACCCGAAAAAAATTGTGTTTTCCGTATCCAACCTTTCCTTCAAAAGGTAGACCTGGACCAATATCACAATTGTTGGCAAATAAGCCAATTAAGCATGAAAACTCAAAATGTGAAACTGACCTCAAATTCGAAATGTATGCATATACTCAGGTTCCCCATAGGCTGGGGAACCCGAAAAAACATGTATTTTTCGTATCCAACCTTTCCTTCAAAAGGTAGACCTGGACCAATATCCCAATTGTTGGCAAATAAGCCAATTAGCATGAAAACTCAAAATGTGAAATTGACCTGAAATTCAAAATGTATGGATATACTCAGCTTCCCCACAGGTTGGGCAACCCGAAAAAACATGTGTTTTCTGTATCCGACCTTTCCTTCAAAAGGTAGGCCTGGGCCAATATCACAATTGTTGGCAAATAAGCCAATTAAGCATGAAAACTCAAAATGTGAAACTGACCTCAAATCCGAAATGTATGCATATACACAGGTTCCGCACAGGCTGGGGAACCTGAAAAAACATGTATTTTCCGTATCTGACCTTTCCTTCAAAACTTAGGCCTGGGCCAATATAACAATTGTTGGCAAATGGCCCATTAAGCATGAAAACTCAAAATGTGAAACTGACCTCAAATTCGAAATGTATGCATATGCTCAGGTTCCCCACAGGTTGGGGAACCTGAAAAAACATGTGTTTTCTGTATCCGAACTTTCCTTCAAAAGATAGGCCTGGGCCAATATCACAATTGTTGGCAAATAAGCCAATTAAGCATGAAAACTCAAAATGTGAAACTGACCTCAAATTCGAAATGTATGCATATACTCAGGCTCCCCACAGGTTGGGGAACCCGAAAAAAATTGTGTTTTCCGTATCCAACCTTTCCTTCAAAAGGTAGACCTGGACCAATATCACAATTTTTGGCAAATAAGCCAATTAAGCATGAAAACTCAAAATGTGAAACTGACCTCAAATTCGAAATGTATGCATATACTCAGGTTCCCCATAGGCTGGGGAACCCGAAAAAACATGTATTTTCCGTATCCAACCTTTCCTTCAAAAGGTAGACCTGGACCAATATCACAATTGTTGGCAAATAAGCCAATTAAGCATGAAAACTCAAAATGTGAAACTGACCTCAAATTCGAAATGTATGTATATACTCAGGTTCCCCATAGGCTGGGGAACCCGAAAAAACATGTATTTTCCGTATCCGACCTTTCCTTCAAAAGGTAGGCCTGGGCCAATATGACAACTGTTGGCAAATGGCCGATTAACCATGAAAACTCAAAATGTGAAACTGACCTCAAATTCGAAATGTATGCATATACTCAAGTTCCCCACAGGCTGTGTAATCTGAAAAAACATGTATTTTCCGTATCTGACCTTTCCTTCAAAAGATAGGCCTGGGCCAATATCACAATTGTTGGCAAATGGCCAATTAAGCATGAAAACTCAAAATGTGAAACTGACCTCAAATTCGAAATGTATGCATATACTCAGGTTCCCCACAGGCTGGGGAACCCGAAATAACATGTGTTTTACGTATCCAACCTTTCCTTCAAAAGGTAGACCTGGAGCAATATCCCAATTGTTGGCAAATAAGCCAATTAGCATGAAAACTCAAAATGTGAAATTGACCTGAAATTCAAAATGTATGGATATACTCAGCTTCCCCACAGGTTGGGCAACCCGAAAAAACATGTGTTTTCTGTATCCGACCTTTCCTTCAAAAGGTAGGCCTGGGCCAATATCACAATTGTTGGCAAATAAGCCAATTAAGCATGAAAACTCAAAATGTGAAACTGACCTCAAATTCGAAATGTATGCATATACACAGGTTCCACACAGGCTGGGGAACCTGAAAAAACATGTATTTTCCGTATCTGACCTTTCCTTCAAAAGTTAGGCCTGGGCCAATATAACAATTGTTGGCAAATGGCCCATTAAGCATGAAAACTCAAAATGTGAAACTGACCTAAAATTCGAAATGTATGCATATAGTCAGGTTCCCCACAGGTTGGGGAACCCGAAAAAATATGTGTTTTCCGTATCTGACCTTTCCTTCAAAAGGTAGGCCTGGGCCTATATCGCCTTTGTTGGCAAATGGACAATTAAGCATGAAAACTCAAAATGTGAAACTGACCTCAAATTCAAAATGTATGCATATGCTCAGGTTCCCCACAGGTTGGGGAACCCGAAAAAACATGTGTTTTCCGTATCGGACCTTTCGTTCGAAAGGTAGGCCTGGGCCAATATCACAATTGTTGGCAAATAAGCCAATTAAGCATGAAAACTCAAAATGTGAAACTGACCTCAAATTCGAAATGTATGCATATACACAGGTTCCACACAGGCTGGGGAACCTGAAAAAACATGTATTTTCCGTATCTGACCTTTCCTTCAAAAGTTAGGCCTGGGCCAATATAACAATTGTTGGCAAATGGCCCATTAAGCATGAAAACTCAAAATGTGAAACTGACCTAAAATTCGAAATGTATGCATATAGTCAGGTTCCCCACAGGTTGGGGAACCCGAAAAAATATGTGTTTTCCGTATCTGACCTTTCCTTCAAAAGGTAGGCCTGGGCCTATATCGCCTTTGTTGGCAAATGGACAATTAAGCATGAAAACTCAAAATGTGAAACTGACCTCAAATTCAAAATGTATGCATATGCTCAGGTTCCCCACAGGTTGGGGAACCCGAAAAAACATGTATTTTCTGTATCCGACCTTTCCTTCAAAAGGTAGGCCTGGGCCAATATGACAATTGTTGGCAAATGGCCGATTAAGCATGAAAACTCAAAATGTGAAACTGACCTCAAATTCGAAATGTATGCATATACTCAGGTTACCCACAGGGTGGGAAACCTGAAAAACCATGTGTTTTCCGTATCGGACCTTTCGTTCGAAAGGTAGGCCTAGGCGAATATCACAATTGTTGGCAAATAAGCCAATTAAGCATGAAAACTCAAAATGTGAAACTGACCTCAAATACAAAATGTATGCATATACTCAGGTTCCCCACAGGTTGGGGAACCCGAAAAAACATGTATTTTCTGTATCCGACCTTTCCTTCAAAAGGTAGGCCTGGGCCAATATGACAATTGTTGGCAAATGGCCGATTAAGCATGAAAACTCAAAATGTGAAACTGACCTCAAATTCGAAATGTATGCATATACTCAGGTTCCCCACAGGCTGGAGAACCCGAATAAACATGTGTTTTCCGTATCTGACCTTTCCTTCAAAAGCTAGACCTGGACCAATATCACAATTGTTGGCAAATAAGCCAATTAAGCATGAAAACTCAAAATGTGAAACTGACCTCAAATTCGAAAAGTATGCATATACTCAGGTTCCCCATAGGCTGGGGAACCCGAAAAAACATGCATTTTCCGTATCCAACCTTTCTTGCAACAGGTAGGCCTGGGCCAATATGACAATTGTTGGCAAATGGCTGATTAAGCATGTAAACTCAAAATGTGAAACTGACCTCAAATTCGAAATGTATGCATATACTCAGGTTCCCCATAGGCTGGGGAACCCGAAAAAACATGTATTTTCCGTATCCGACCTTTCCTTCAAATGGTAGGCCTGGGCCAATATCACAATTGTTGGCAAATGGCCAATTAAGCATGAAAACTCAAAATTTGAAACTGACCTCATATTCGAAATGTATGCATATACTCAGGTTACCCACAGGGTGGGAAACCTGAAAAACCATGTGTTTTCCGTATCGGACCTTTCGTTCGAAAGGTAGGCCTAGGCGAATATCACAATTGTTGGCAAATAAGCCAATTAAGCATGAAAACTCAAAATGTGAAACTGACCTCAAATACAAAATGTATGCATATACTCAGGTTCCCCACAGGTTGGGGAACCCGAAAAAACATGTATTTTCTGTATCCGACCTTTCCTTCAAAAGGTAGGCCTGGGCCAATATCACAATTGTTGGCAAATGGCCGATTAAGCATGAAAACTCAAAATGTGACACTGACCTCAAATTCGAAATGTATGTGTTATGTCCCGAGCCTTTGCAAACGGCTTGGGCGTTTGCAGGCAGTTCCGGGCAGGTGCAAAGCTGCCCGGGACCAGACAGGCTGTCGCCAGCGCCGTGCGCATGCGCGGGTGCTGGCACGGGAAAAGTAACCCATTTACCCGGGAGTTGCCTATATAAGAGGCTGCGAGGCGTTTGGGCGAGGCTGAAGCCATCTTCTGTAAGCTGAACGCTGAATAAAAGAAACTGAGAACTCCAGCTGCTTCTCGTGTCTGTTTCCCGCCACGGACTCAACACTGGCGACGAAGGTGGGATGCCTTGCACTACCTGGAAAGGAAGAAGTGTAAGCTTACCCAAGGAGTCCTGAGCGGCGGAAGAGGAACGGCGTCGACTCGGCAGCTGCCCGCCAATCCGGTGCGCATTCGGGGGTAGGCTGGCTGATAGACCCGTCTCCTGAAGATCCGAAGATGGCGAAAATCGGAAGGCTTTCGGAATTCGACGTCTCACATCCAGAGCGGTGGGAGTCCTACGTATCCAGAATGGAGAACTACTTCAAGGCAAACCAAGTGAGGGAAGATAGCTTGAAGGCCGCCACCCTGCTTTGCGTTTGCGGCCAAGACGCCTTCGAAATCGCAGAAAACCTTGCAGCACCTGTTCCAGTAGAGTCTGTAAGCTACGCAGACCTGAAGAAGCTGCTGAAGGAGCACTTCCACCCCAAGGTGTCCGTTATCTCATGGCGCCACACCTTCGAGCAGAGGGATCAACGGTCCGGTGAAACAGCCAAGGAATACATCGCCGCGCTACGGAAGGCCGCCAAGCCCTGCGAGTTCAAGGACCTCGAGGAACGACTGAGAGACCGATTCGTGTGCGGGCTAAGGCATCGAGAGCTACAACAGAGACTTTTCGCTAAGGAAGAATTATCCTTCCAAGACGCCTTAAGGGAAGTCACCGCAGAAGAAGCAGCAGGCGGCGCCATCAAAAAACATGCGGCCGATCAGAAACAGTGCAGAGGGTGCGTCCGTGCACCAGGAAGACGTCCGACGAAACTCCGAGGAGGATCCGGACGAGGAAGTCGACCGTCTACACCCCGCGAAGGAAGAGAACCAGAAGGGAAGCTCTTCGGCTCCACTTAAGTGCATCGGCTGTGGAGGTCGCCACAGGAGAACCGACTGCAAGTTCCGCTCCGCTACCTGCCGGGCATGCGGCAAACAAGGGCACATCGCAGCTGTGTGTCTGGGCCGACGAAAGGCACAACCCCAAGAAGAACGCCTAAAGGGTACCAGATTCCCCAGCCAGAATAGGGTAGGTTTTTGCGCTTCGCGAAGAAGCATCTGTAGAACAGGCACACACAAGCCCATGAAGAAAAAGCTGTCACTCAACGTGAAGCTACAAGGGGTTCCATTATCTATGGAACTAGACACAGGGTCTGCCCTGTCCATCATTTCATTGCATACATTTAGGAAGATTTGTTCCAGAAGTGGGTCTAAGGCCAAGTTAAGGCCTTCTGATATTGTATTAACAGATTTTCAGAACTCAAGAGTGTGTGTTAAGGGGGAGGCCACCCTTAACGTGCAATACAAGAGTTTTGAAGGTCCACTAGACTTATTAGTAGTAGGGGGTGAACGAACGAGTCTCATAGGACTCGATTGGTTTGAGGCCCTGGGGATACACGTCACAGGACTCAACAGCTTACAAACACTCGACCTACAGGAAGTCTGCAAAGAATTTGCAGATGTTTTCAGCCCCCAGCTGGGCACATTCAAAGGACCACCTGTGTCCTTAAAGCTAGACCCCACTGTCACTCCCATTAGGATTAAAGCAAGAAGGGTCCCTTTTACTTTAAAAAGTAAGATTGACACTGAATTAGACAAACTAATCCAACAGGGAATCCTAGAACCTGTTGATTCCAGCCCGTGGGAGACCCCCATTGTCACGCCTCTAAAGGCAAATGGGGACATTCGCATTTGTGCTGATTACAAATGCACACTCAATAAGGCATTGCAGCAACATGCCTATCCTGTTCCTGTGGTCAGTCACATCCTGGCCTCTCTCAAGGGGGGGCGTGTTTTTGCAAAGCTTGACCTAGCTCAAGCATATCAACAGCTGCCTGTTGATGATGATGCTGCCATAGCTCAGACCATTGTGACCCACAGGGGAGCCTTTAAAGTAAAAAGGCTACAGTTTGGAGTGAATGTCGCTCCTGGGATTTTCCAAAGCGTAATGGAAAACACACTACGAGGTATACCAGGGGTCTGCCCCTATTTTGACGATGTCTTGATTGCAGGAGACTCCACACACATTCTAGCTGAAAGGCTTAGGGCTGTCCTGTTAAGATTCAGGGAATCAGGCCTCAAGCTCAGAAAAGACAAATGCAAGATTGGGGTGCCTTCTACTGAATTTCTGGGATTCAAAATTGATGCTGCTGGGATTCATCCTGCTGAATCCAAACTAACTGCTATTTTAGAAGCACCCAGGCCAAAGTCTAAGGCCGAACTTCAGGCCTTCCTAGGCCTCCTGAATTTCTACAATTCTTTTCTTCCACATAAAGCTAGTGTAGCTGAGCCTCTTCACAGGCTACTAGACAAACAAGCTGTGTGGCTGTGGTCACAAGCACATGAGGCTTGCTTTAAAGAAGTCAAGGCCTTACTCACTTCTAACAGTGTTCTTGCACATTTCAACGAGTCTCTCCCTGTGTGCATCGCTTGTGATGCGTCCCCCTACGGGGTTGGAGCTGTCCTGAGTCACCTCAGGTCTGATGGAACTCAGGTTCCTATTGCATACTTCTCCAGAACACTGTCTTCTGCCGAGCGCAACTACGCTCAGATAGACAGGGAGGCTCTGGCTGTTGTTGCTGGAATTAAAAAATTCCACGATTTTCTATATGGCAGGCATTTCACGGTCTTCACTGACCATAAGCCTCTGCTGGGACTGTTTACCACACGTAAGCAGACTCCCCACATCATTTCCCCTAGAATGCTTAGGTGGTCTATTTTCTTGTCTGCATATGATTTTTCATTACTCCACAAGCCTGGGAAAGAAATGGGCCATGCTGATGGCCTCAGTAGATTGCCTCTGCCAGTAGTAGAAGCTGACCCCGCGCCAGCTGTCAACATTCTATCAATCCAAGCATTGCCCGAGCTCCCTCTTAGTGCCAGGGATGTTACCGCTGAAACGGGTACAGATCACACACTTTCACGTGTCCGCTCCTGGGTCCTGTCCGGGTGGCCTGAGCACTGCCCTAGTCCTGAGTTTCAGAGTTTCTGGTCCAAAAGGAACGAACTGTCCCTTTCTCA
The DNA here is from genome assembly GCA_039797435.1 of Crotalus adamanteus. Taxonomy (NCBI): domain Eukaryota; kingdom Metazoa; phylum Chordata; class Lepidosauria; order Squamata; family Viperidae; genus Crotalus; species Crotalus adamanteus. Next base: position 23,731,928 of record CM077928.1, read on the forward strand.
GGGTTGTCTGCTTTGGGGAAACAGAGTTGTCATTCCCACATCAATGAGGACTAGGGTCTTAGAATCCCTCCACGAGGGTCATCCTGGCATTGTCCGTATGAAGGCTCTTGCACGAAGCCACTTGTGGTGGCCTGGTTTAGATAAAGATATTGAGGCTAAGGTACACGCATGCCACTTGTGCCAACGATCTCGCCCAGAGATGCCCCAAGCTCCTGTGCATAGATGGGAGGAAACACAGTCCCCATGGTCTAGGGTGCACATTGACTACGCTGGGCCCTTTCAGGGCCAGTTCTTCTTGGTCCTTGTTGACAGCCATTCAAAATGGCTTGAGGTTGTGCCTGTCTCATCCACCACCACTGCAAAGACTATTCAGGTACTGAGGGGGATTTTTGCTGCACACGGGCTGCCAGATGTCATTGTGTCCGACAACGGCCCTCAATTCACCTCCTCCGAATTCCAAGCTTTCTTGCAGGCAAACCTGATTCGTCATGCCACGTCTGCGCCTTTTCACCCGTCCACCAACGGTATGGCTGAACGCATGGTGCGCATCACAAAGGACGCCTTGAAGAGACTCACCTACGGGGACTGGCATCACAGGTTGGCTGACTTTCTCCTTTCTTATCGCACCACACCGTCCACTTCTACAGGGAGAAGTCCAGCTGAACTTCGTTGGGGGCGCCGACTTACTACTAGACTTGACCGGTTGCATCCGGACAGACTGCCTTCATCTACCTCACATCCTAGGGCACCTAGACAACTACTTGTGGGTGCCCCGGTTTGGGCTCGCAATTACGGGCCTGGTCATACATGGGTCCCCGCTTCTGTGTCCAGGATCACAGGTCCTCTCTCCTACGAGGTTGCCCTGGACAACGGTCGTGTCCTGCGTCGGCACATCGACCAACTTCGCTCCAGGCGAGACTTTTCTGATGAGACTCCTGGGTCTTTTTCCAGGGGGGGAGGGGGACCCTTTGGAGCAAAGGGAAGGGCAAGAGTTACTGCCCATCTCCACTGAGGGAGCCACAAACGGCCCGTCCCTAGATTCTGCAATTGCTCCGAAAAGGAAGTCATGGAGCTTACCCACACAACAGGCATCCACGCCTACTCCAGCCAGGGAGTTACCCCGGGGGCATACTCACTTTCCACACACGTCACACAGCACTCCAGTCACGGAGGATACCCGGGGGCATCCCAACAAATCATTCCCCGCAAGAGAGCTGGCACACAATCCCCAAAGTTGGCCTGACCTTACCCCAAATCCTACAGAGGGTCAAACATACACAGAGCTAGTCGAGGAACCAAGTCCCGACTACAACAACCCTAGCACAAATCAGGGAACACCTGAGTTTTGGGAAAGTACAGAAACCCACACGAGCCCGAACACAGAATGGGGTTCAGGGAATGGACAGCCTCCTGACAGGTCTTGGACTGACCTAGGAGGTTCTACAGAGACGCCCAGCAGTGGCTATCACTTCAAGGGGCCCGAGGGTCTACAGCTAGGTAGGTCAACCAGGTCACAAAGCAACAGAAGCCCTGGCCTGACGAGCCCGGTGGGCAAGCAAGCAGGCCAGGCATCGGGGCACAGTCCTTGGAAGACACCAGGGCACAATAGAGAGAACAGGCTCACGCCTCCCTCCAGTCAGGGGACTTATGCCAGTAACCCACAGCTAAGAAGGTCACAGAGAGCAAAGAAATCTCCCAAGTACCTAGAAGACTACATAACATTGCTGGCGAGGCAAAGGCCAGTAAACAGTGAGAGCACTGGGGAGCAAAAATGTCATATAATTAAATGTTGTATGTTGGTAGTAGTTTTAGCCCGGGGGAAAGGGGTGTTATGTCCCGAGCCTTTGCAAACGGCTCGGGCGTTTGCAGGCAGTTCCGGGCAGGTGCAAAGCTGCCCGGGACCAGACAGGCTGTCGCGAGCGCCGTGCGCATGCGCGGGTGCTGGCGCGGGAAAAGTAACCCATTTACCCGGGAGTTGCCTATATAAGAGGCTGCGAGGCGTTTGGGCGAGGCTGAAGCCATCTTCTGTAAGCTGAACGCTGAATAAAAGAAACTGAGAACTCCAGCTGCTTCTCGTGTCTGTTTCCCGCCACGGACTCAACAGTATGCATATACTCAGGTTACCCACAGGGTGGGAAACCTGAAAAACCATGTGTTTTCCATATCGGACCTTTCGTTCGAAAGGTAGGCCTAGGCGAATATCACAATTGTTGGCAAATAAGCCAATTAAGCATGAAAACTCAAAATGTGAAACTGACCTCAAATACAAAATGTATGCATATACTCAGGTTCCCCACAGGTTGGGGAACCCGAAAAAACATGTATTTTCTGTATCCGACCTTTCCTTCAAAAGGTAGGCCTGGGCCAATATGACAATTGTTGGCAAATGGCCGATTAAGCATGAAAACTCAAAATGTGAAACTGACCTCAAATTCGAAATGTATGCATATACACAGGTTCCCTACAGGCTGGAGAACCCGAATAAACATGTGTTTTCCGTATCTGACCTTTCCTTCAAAAGGTAGGCATGGGCCTATATCGCATATGTTGGCAAATAAGCCAATTAAGCATGAAAACTCAAAATGTGAAACTGACCTCAAATTCGAAATGTATGCATTTACTCAGGTTCCCCATAGGCTGGGGAACCCGAAAAAACATGTATTTTCCGTATCCAACCTTTCCTTCAAAAGGTAGACCTGGACCAATATCACAATTGTTGGCAAATAAGCCAATTAAGCATGAAAACTCAAAATGTGAAACTGACCTCAAATTCGAAATGTATGCATATACTCAGGTTCCCCATAGGCTGGGGAACCCGAAAAAACATGCATTTTCCGTATCCAACCTTTCCTGCAACAGGTAGGCCTGGGCCAATATGCCAATTGTTGGCAAATGGCTGATTAAGCAGGTAAACTCAAAATGTGAAACTGACCTCAAATTCGAAATGTATGCATATACTCAGGTTCCCCATAGGCTGGGGAACCCGAAAAAACATGTATTTTCCGTATCCGACCTTTCCTTCAAAAGGTAGGCCTGGGCCAATATCACAATTGTTGGCAAATGGCCAATTAAGCATGAAAACTCAAAATTTGAAACTGACCTCAAATTCGAAATGTATGCATATACTAAGGTTACCCACAGGGTGGGAATCCTGAAAAACCATGTGTTTTCCGTATCGGACCTTTCGTTCGAAAGGTAGGCCTAGGCGAATATCACAATTGTTGGCAAATAAGCCAATTAAGCATGAAAACTCAAAATGTGAAACTGACCTCAAATACAAAATGTATGCATATACTCAGGTTCCCCACAGGTTGGGGAACCCGAAAAAACATGTATTTTCTGTATCCGACCTTTCCTTCAAAAGGTAGGCCTGGGCCAATATGACAATTGTTGGCAAATGGCCGATTAAGCATGAAAACTCAAAATGTGAAACTGACCTCAAATTCGAAATGTATGCATATACTCAGGTTACCCACAGGGTGGGAAACCTGAAAAACCATGTGTTTTCCGTATCGGACCTTTCGTTCGAAAGGTAGGCCTAGGCGAATATCACAATTGTTGGCAAATAAGCCAATTAAGCATGAAAACTCAAAATGTGAAACTGACCTCAAATACAAAATGTATGCATATACTCAGGTTCCCCACAGGTTGGGGAACCCGAAAAAACATGTATTTTCTGTATCCGACCTTTCCTTCAAAAGGTAGGCCTGGGCCAATATGACAATTGTTGGCAAATGGCCGATTAAGCATGAAAACTCAAAATGTGAAACTGACCTCAAATTCGAAATGTATGCATATACTCAGGTTCCCCACAGGCTGGAGAACCCGAATAAACATGTGTTTTCCGTATCTGACCTTTCCTTCAAAAGGTAGGCATGGGCCTATATCGCATATGTTGGCAAATAAGCAAATTAAGCATGAAAACTCAAAATGTGAAACTGACCTCAAATTCGAAATGTATGCATTTACTCAGGTTCCCCATAGGCTGGGGAACCCGAAAAAACATGTATTTTCAGTATCCAACCTTTCCTTCAAAAGCTAGACCTGGACCAATATCACAATTGTTGGCAAATAAGCCAATTAAGCATGAAAACTCAAAATGTGAAACTGACCTCAAATTCGAAATGTATGCATATACTCAGGTTACCCACAGGATGGGGAACCTGAAAAACCATGTGTTTTCCGTATCCAACCTTTCCTTCAAAAGGTAGGCCTGGAACAATATCACAATTGTTGGCAAATGGCCGATTAAGCATGAAAACTCAAAATGTGAAACTGACCTCAAATTCGAAATGCATGCATATACTCAGGTTCCCCACAGGCTGGAGAACCCGAAAAAACATGTATTTTCCGTATCCCACCTTTCCTTCAAAAGGTAGGCCTGGGCCAATATCACAATTGTTGGCAAATGGCCGATTGAGCATGAAAACTCAAAATGTGAAACTGACCTCAAATTCAAAATGTATGCATATACTCAGGTTCCCTATAGGCTGGGGAACCCAAAAAAACATGTATTTTCCGTATCCGACCTTTCCTTCAAAAGCTAGGCATGGGCCTATATCACATATGTTGGCAAATAAGCCAATTAAGCATGAAAACTCAAAATGTGAAACTGACCTCAAATTCGAAATGTATGCATATACTCAGGTTCCCCATAGGCTGGGGAACCCGAAAAAACATGCATTTTCCGTATCCAACCTTTCCTTCAAAAGGTAGGCTTGGGCCTATATCGCATATGTTGGCAAATGGCCAATTAAGCATGTAAACTCAAAATGTGAAACTGACCTCAAATTCAAAATGTATGCATATACGCAGGTTCCCCACAGGCTGGGGAACCCAAAAAAACATGTATTTTCCGTATATGACCTTTCCTTCAAAAGTTAGGCCTGGGCCAATATCACAATTGTTGGCAAATGGCCAATTAAGCATGAAAACTCAAAATGTGAAACTGACCTCAAATTCGAAATGTATGCATATACTCAGGTTACCCACAGGATGGGGAACCTGAAAAACCATGTGTTCTCCGTATCCAACCTTTCCTTCAAAAGGTAGGCCTGGAACAATATCACAATTGTTGGCAAATGCCCAATTAAGCATGAAAACTCAAAATGTGAAACTGACCTCAAATTCGAAATGTATGCATATACTCAGGTTCCCCACAGGCTGGGGAACCCGAAAAAACATGTGTTTTCCGTATCTGACCTTTCCTTCAAAAGTTAGGCCTGGGCCAATATCACAATTGTTGGCAAATGGCCAATTAAGCATGAAAACTCAAAATGTGAAACTGACCTCAAATTCGAAATGTATCCACATGCTCAGGTTCCCCACAGGTTGGGGAACCCGAAAAAACATGTATTTTCCGTATCCAACCTTTCCTTCAAAAGGTAGACCTGGACCAATATCACAATTGATGGCAAATAAGCCAATTAAGCATGAAAACTCAAAATGTGAAACTGACCTCAAATTCGAAATGTATGCATATACTCAGGTTCCCCATAGGCTGGGGAACTCGAAAAAACATGTGTTTTCCGTATCTGACCTTTCCTGCAACAGGTAGGCCTGGGCCAATATGACAATTGTTGGCAAATGGCCGATTAAGCATGAAAACTCAAAATGTGAAACTGACCTCAAATTCAAAATGTATGCATATACTCAGGTTCCCCATAGGCTGGGGAACCCAAAAAAACATGTATTTTCCGTATCCGACCTTTCCTTCAAAAGTTAGGCATGGGCCTATATCACATATGTTGGCAAATAAGCCAATTAAGCATGAAAACTCAAAATGTGAAACTGACCTCAAATTCGAAATGTATGCATATACTCAGGTTCCCCACAGGCTGGAGAACCCGAAAAAACATGTATTTTCCGTATCCAACCTTTCCTTCAAAAGGTAGGCCTGGGCCAATATCACAATTGTTGGCAAATGGCCGATTGAGCATGAAAACTCAAAATGTGAAACTGACCTCAAATTCAAAATGTATGCATATACTCAGGTTCCCTATAGGCTGGGGAACCCAAAAAAACATGTATTTTCCGTATCCGACCTTTCCTTCAAAAGCTAGGCATGGGCCTATATCACATATGTTGGCAAATAAGCCAATTAAGCATGAAAACTCAAAATGTGAAACTGACCTCAAATTCGAAATGTATGCATATACTCAGGTTCCCCACAGGCTGGGGAACCCGAAAAAACATGTGTTTTCCGTATCTGACCTTTCCTTCAAAAGGTAGGCCTGGGCCAATATCACAATTGTTGGCAAATGGCCAATTAAGCATGAAAACTCAAAATGTGAAACTGACCTCAAATTCGAAATGTATGCATATACTCAGGTTCCCCACAGGTTGGGGAACCCGAAAAAACATGTGTTTTCCGTATCCAACCTTTCCTTCAAAAGGTAGACCTGGACCAATTTCACAATTGTTGGCAAATAAGCCAATTAGCATGAAAACTCAAAATGTGAAATTGACCTCAAATTCGAAATGTATGCATATACTCACGTTCCCCACACGTTGGGCAACCCGAAAAAACATGTGTTTTCTGTATCCGACCTTTCCTTCAAAAGGTAGGCATGGGCCTTTATCGCATATGTTGGCAAATAAGCCAATTAAGCATGAAAACTCAAAATGTGAAACTGACCTCAAATTCGAAATGTATGCATATACTCAGGTCCCCCATAGGCTGGAGAACCCGAAAAAACATGTATTTTCCGTATCCAACCTTTCCTTCAAAAACTAGGCATGGGCCTTTATCGCATATGTTGGCAAATAAGCCAATTAAGCATGAAACCTCAAAATGTGAAACTGACCTCAAATTCGAAATGTATGCATATACGCAGGTTCCCCACAGGCTGGGGAACCTGAAAAAACATGTATTTTCCGTATCTGACCTTTCCTTCAAAAGTTAGGCCTGGGCCAAAATAACAATTGTTGGCAAATGGCCCATTAAGCAAGAAAACTCAAAATGTGAAACTGACCTACAATATGAAATGTATGCATATACTCCGGTTCCCCACAGGTTGGGGAACCTGAAAAAACAGGTGTTTTCCGTATCTGACCTTTCCTTCAAAAGGTAGGCATGGGCCTTTATCGCATATGTTGGCAAATAAGCGAATTAACCATGAAAACTCAAAATGTGAAACTGACCTCAAATTCGAAATGTATGCATATACTCAGGTCCCCCATAGGCTGGAGAACCCGAAAAAACATGTATTTTCCGTATCCAACCTTTCCTTCAAAAACTAGGCCTGGGCCTATATTGCCTTTGTTGGCAAATGGCCAATTAAGCATGAAAACTCAAAATGTGAAACTGACCTCAAATTCGAAATGTATGCATATACTCAGGTTACCCACAGGATAGGGAACCCGAAAAACCATGTGTTTTCCGTATCGGACCTTTCCTTCAAAAGTTAGGCCTGGGCCAATATCACAATTGTTGGCAAATGGCCAATTAATCATGAAAATTCAAAATGTGAAACTGACCTCAAATTCGAAATGTATGCATATACTCAGGTTCCCCACAGGCTGGGGAACCCGAAAAAACATGTGTTTTACGTATCCAACCTTTCCTTCAAAAGGTAGACCTGGACCAATATCCCAATTGTTGGCAAATAAGCCAATTAGCATGAAAACTCAAAATGTGAAATTGACCTCAAATTCAAAATGTATGCATATACTCAGCTTCCCCACAGGTTGGGCAACCCGAAAAAACATGTGTTTTCTGTATCCGACCTTTCCTTCAAAAGGTAGGCCTGGGCCAATATCATAATTGTTGGCAAATAAGCCAATTAAGCATGAAAACTCAAAATGTGAAACTGACCTCAAATTCGAAATGTATGCATATGCTCAGGTTCCGCACAGGCTGGGGAACCTGAAAAAACATGTATTTTCTGTATCTGACCTTTCCTTCAAACGTTAGGCCTGGGCCAATATAACAATTGTTGGCAAATGGCCCATTAAGCATGAAAACTCAAAATGTGAAACTGACCTAAAATTCGAAATGTATGCATATAGTCAGGTTCCCCACAGGCTGGGGAAGCCGAAAAAACATGTGTTTTACGTATCCAACCTTTCCTTCAAAAGGTAGACCTGGACCAATATCACAATTTTTGGCAAATAAGCCAATTAGCATGAAAACTCAAAATGTGAAATTGACCTCAAATTCGAAATGTATGCATATACTCACGTTCCCCACACGTTGGGCATCCCGAAAAAACATGTGTTTTCTGTATCCGACCTTTCCTTCAAATGGTAGGCATGGGCCTTTATCGCATATGTTGGCAAATAAGCCAATTAAGCATGAAAACTCAAAATGTGAAACTGACCTCAAATTCGAAATGTATGCATATACTCAGGTCCCCCATAGCCTGGATAACCCGAAAAAACATGTATTTTCCGTATCCAACCTTTCCTTCAAAAACTAGGCCTAGGCCTATATCGCCTTTGTTGGCAAATGGCCAATTAAGCATGAAAACTCAAAATGTTAAACTGACCTCAAATTCAAAATGTATGCATATACTCAGGTTCCCCACAGGTTGGGGAACCCGAAAAAATATGTGTTTTCCGTATCTGACCTTTCCTACAAAAGGTAGGCCTGGGCCTATATCGCCTTTGTTGGCAAATGGCCAATTAAGCATGAAAACTCAAAATGTGAAACTGACCTCAAATTCAAAATGTATGCATATACTCAGGTTACCCACAGGATGGGGAACCCGAAAAACCATGTGTTTTCCGTATCGGACCTTTCCTTCAAAAGTTAGGCCTGGGCCAATATCACAATTGTTGGCAAATGGCCAATTAACCATGAAAACTCAAAATGTGAAACTCACCTCAAATTCGAAATGTATTCATATACGCAGGTTCCCCACAGGCTGGTGAACCCGAAAAAACATGTGTTTTCCGTATCTGACCTTTCCTTCAAAAGTTAGGCCTGGGCCAATAACAAAATTGTTGGCAAATGGCCAATTAAGCATGAAAACTCGAAATGTGAAACTGACCTCAAATTCGAAATGTATGCATATGCTCAGGTTCCCCACAGGTTGGGGAACCCGAAAAAACATGTGTTTTCTGTATCCGAACTTTCCTTCAAAAGGTAGGCCTGGGCCAATATCACAATTGTTGGCAAATAAGCCAATTAAGCATGAAAACTCAAAATGTGAAACTTACCTCAAATTCGAAATGCATGCATATACTCCGGTTCCCCGCAGGTTGGGGAACCCGAAAAAACATGTGTTTTCTATATCCAACCTTTCCTTCAAAAGGTAGGCTTTGGCCTATATCGCATATGTTGGCAAATCAGCCAATTAAGCATGAGAACTCAAAATGTGAAACCGACCTCAAATTCGAAATGTATGCATATACTCAGGTTCCCCATAGGCTGGGGAACCCGAAAAAACATGTATTTTCCGTATCCAACCTTTCCTTCAAAATGTAGTCCTGGGTCTATATCACAATTGTTGGCAAATAGCCCATTAAGCATGAAAACTGAAAATGTGAAACTGACCTCAAATTCGAAATGTATGCATATACTCAGGTTCCCCACAGGCTGGGGAACCTGAAAAAACATGTATTTTCCGTATCTGACCTTTCCTTCAAAAGTTAGGCCTGGGCCAATATAACAATTGTTGGCAAATGGCCCATTAAGCAAGAAAACTCAAAATGTGAAACTGACCTACAATACGAAATGTATGCATATACTCAGGTTCCCCATAGGCTGGGGAACCTGAAAAAACAGGTGTTTTCCGTATCTTTACCTTTCCTTCAAAAGGTAGGCATGGGCCTTTATCGCATATGTTGGCAAATAAGCGAATTAAGCATGAAAACTCAAAATGTGAAACTGACATCAAATTCGAAATGTATGCATATACTCAGGTCCCCCATAGGCTGGAGAACCCGAAAAAACATGTATTTTCCGTATCCAACCTTTCCTTCAAAAACTAGGCCTGGGTCTATATTGCCTTTGTTGGCAAATGGCCAATTAAGCATGAAAACTCAAAATGTGAAACTGACCTCAAATTCGAAATGTATGCATATACTCAGGTTACCCACAGGATGGGGAACCCGAAAAACCATGTGTTTTCCGTATCGGACCTTTCCTTCAAAAGTTAGGCCTGGGCCAATATCACAATTGTTGGCAAATGGCCAATTAACCATGAAAACTCAAAATGTGAAACTCACCTCAAATTCGAAATGTATTCATATACGCAGGTTCCCCACAGGCTGGGGAACCCGAAAAAACATGTGTTTTCCGTATCTGACCTTTCCTTCAAAAGTTAGGCCTGGGCCAATAACAAAATTGTTGGCAAATGGCCAATTAAGCATGAAAACTCAAAATGTGAAACTGACCTCAAATTCGAAATGTATGCATATGCTCAGGTTCCCCACAGGTTGGGGAACCCGAAAAAACATGTGTTTTCCGTATCTAACCTTTCCTTCAAAAGGTAGACCTGGACCAATATCCCAATTGTTGGCAAATAAGCCAATTAGCATGAAAACTCAAAATGTGAAATTGACCTCAAATTCAAAATGTATGCATATACTCAGCTTCCCCACAGGTTGGGCAACCCGAAAAAACATGTGTTTTCTGTATCCGACCTTTCCTTCAAAAGGTAGGCCTGGGCCAATATCACAATTGTTGGCAAATGGCCAATTAAGCATGAAAACTCAAAATGTGAAACTGACCTCAAATTCGAAATGTATGCATATGCTCAGGTTCCCCACAGGTTGGGGAACCCGAAAAAACATGTGTTTTCTGTATCCGAACTTTCCTTCAAAAGGTAGGCCTGGGCCAATATCACAATTGTTGGCAAATAAGCCAATTAAGCATGAAAACTCAAAATGTGAAACTGACCTAAAATTCGAAATGTATGCATATACTCAGGCTACCCACAGGTTGGGGAACCCGAAAAAAATTGTGTTTTCCGTATCCAACCTTTCCTTCAAAAGGTAGACCTGGACCAATATCACAATTGTTGGCAAATGGCCGATTAAGCATGAAAACTCAAAATGTGAAACTGACCTCAAATTCAAAATGTATGCATATACTCAGGTTCCCCATAGGCTGGGGAACCCAAAAAAACATGTATTTTCCGTATCCGACCTTTCCTTCAAAAGTTAGGCATGGGCCTATATCACATATGTTGGCAAATAAGCCAATTAAGCATGAAAACTCAAAATGTGAAACTGACCTCAAATTCGAAATGTATGCATATACTCAGGTTCCCCACAGGCTGGAGAACCCGAAAAAACATGTATTTTCCGTATCCAACCTTTCCTTCAAAAGGTAGGCCTGGGCCAATATCACAATTGTTGGCAAATGGCCGATTGAGCATGAAAACTCAAAATGTGAAACTGACCTCAAATTCAAAATGTATGCATATACTCAGGTTCCCTATAGGCTGGGGAACCCAAAAAAACATGTATTTTCCGTATTCGACCTTTCCTTCAAAAGCTAGGCATGGGCCTATATCACATATGTTGGCAAATAAGCCAATTAAGCATGAAAACTCAAAATGTGAAACTGACCTCAAATTCGAAATGTATGCATATACTCAAGTTCCCCATAGGCTGGGGAACCCGAAAAAACATGCATTTTCCGTATCCAACCTTTCCTTCAAAAGCTAGGCATGGGCCTATATCACATATGTTGGCAAATGGCCAATTAAGCATGTAAACTCAAAATGTGAAACTGACCTCAAATTCAAAATGTATGCATATACGCAGGTTCCCCACAGGTTGGGGAACCCAAAAAAACATGTATTTTCTGTATATGACCTTTCCTTCAAAAGTTAGGCCTGGGCCAATATCACAATTGTTGGCAAATGGCCAATTAAGCATGAAAACTCAAAATGTGAAACTGACCTCAAATTCGAAAGGTATGCATATACTCAGGTTCCCCACAGGCTGGGGAACCCGAAAAAACATGTGTTTTCCGTATCTGACCTTTCCTTCAAAAGGTAGGCCTGGGCCAATATCACAATTGTTGGCAAATGGCCAATTAAGCATGAAAACTCAAAATGTGAAACTGACCTCAAATTCGAAATGTATGCATATACTCAGGTTCCCCATAGGCTGGGGAACCCGAAAAAACATGCATTTTCCGTATCCAACCTTTCCTTCAAAAGGTAGACCTGGACCAATATCACAATTGTTGGCAAATAAGCCAATTAGCATGAAAACTCAAAATGTGAAATTGACCTCAAATTCGAAATGTATGCATATACTCACGTTCCCCACACGTTGGGCAACCCGAAAAAACATGTGTTTTCTGTATCCGACCTTTCCTTCAAAAGGTAGGCATGGGCCTTTATCGCATATGTTGGCAAATAAGCCAATTAAGCATGAAAACTCAAAATGTGAAACTGACCTCAAATTCGAAATGTATGCATATACTCAGGTCCCCCATAGGCTGGAGAACCCGAAAAAACATGTATTTTCCGTATCCAACCTTTCCTTCAAAAACTAGGCATGGGCCTTTATCGCATATGTTGGCAAATAAGCCAATTAAGCATGAAACCTCAAAATGTGAAACTGACCTCAAATTCGAAATGTATGCATATACGCAGGTTCCCCACAGGCTGGGGAACCTGAAAAAACATGTATTTTCCGTATCTGACCTTTCCTTCAAAAGTTAGGCCTGGGCCAAAATAACAATTGTTGGCAAATGGCCCATTAAGCAAGAAAACTCAAAATGTGAAACTGACCTACAATATGAAATGTATGCATATACTCCGGTTCCCCACAGGTTGGGGAACCTGAAAAAACAGGTGTTTTCCGTATCTGACCTTTCCTTCAAAAGGTAGGCATGGGCCTTTATCGCATATGTTGGCAAATAAGCGAATTAACCATGAAAACTCAAAATGTGAAACTGACCTCAAATTCGAAATGTATGCATATACTCAGGTCCCCCATAGGCTGGAGAACCCGAAAAAACATGTATTTTCCGTATCCAACCTTTCCTTCAAAAACTAGGCCTGGGCCTATATTGCCTTTGTTGGCAAATGGCCAATTAAGCATGAAAACTCAAAATGTGAAACTGACCTCAAATTCGAAATGTATGCATATACTCAGGTTACCCACAGGATAGGGAACCCGAAAAACCATGTGTTTTCCGTATCGGACCTTTCCTTCAAAAGTTAGGCCTGGGCCAATATCACAATTGTTGGCAAATGGCCAATTAATCATGAAAACTCAAAATGTGAAACTGACCTCAAATTCGAAATGTATTCATATACGCAGGTTCCCCACAGGCTGGGGAACCCGAAAAAACATGTGTTTTCCGTATCTGACCTTTCCTTCAAAAGTTAGGCCTGGGCCAATAACAAAATTCATGGCAAATGGCCAATTAAGCATGAAAACTCAAAATGTGAAACTGACCTCAAATTCGAAATGTATGCATATACTCAGGTTCCCCACAGGCTGGGGAACCCGAAAAAACATGTGTTTTACGTATCCAACCTTTCCTTCAAAAGGTAGACCTGGACCAATATCCCAATTGTTGGCAAATAAGCCAATTAGCATGAAAACTCAAAATGTGAAATTGACCTCAAATTCAAAATGTATGCATATACTCAGCTTCCCCACAGGTTGGGCAACCCGAAAAAACATGTGTTTTCTGTATCCGACCTTTCCTTCAAAAGGTAGGCCTGGGCCAATATCATAATTGTTGGCAAATAAGCCAATTAAGCATGAAAACTCAAAATGTGAAACTGACCTCAAATTCGAAATGTATGCATATGCTCAGGTTCCGCACAGGCTGGGGAACCTGAAAAAACATGTATTTTCTGTATCTGACCTTTCCTTCAAACGTTAGGCCTGGGCCAATATAACAATTGTTGGCAAATGGCCCATTAAGCATGAAAACTCAAAATGTGAAACTGACCTAAAATTCGAAATGTATGCATATAGTCAGGTTCCCCACAGGCTGGGGAAGCCGAAAAAACATGTGTTTTACGTATCCAACCTTTCCTTCAAAAGGTAGACCTGGACCAATATCACAATTTTTGGCAAATAAGCCAATTAGCATGAAAACTCAAAATGTGAAATTGACCTCAAATTCGAAATGTATGCATATACTCACGTTCCCCACACGTTGGGCATCCCGAAAAAACATGTGTTTTCTGTATCCGACCTTTCCTTCAAATGGTAGGCATGGGCCTTTATCGCATATGTTGGCAAATAAGCCAATTAAGCATGAAAACTCAAAATGTGAAACTGACCTCAAATTCGAAATGTATGCATATACTCAGGTCCCCCATAGCCTGGATAACCCGAAAAAACATGTATTTTCCGTATCCAACCTTTCCTTCAAAAACTAGGCCTAGGCCTATATCGCCTTTGTTGGCAAATGGCCAATTAAGCATGAAAACTCAAAATGTTAAACTGACCTCAAATTCAAAATGTATGCATATACTCAGGTTCCCCACAGGTTGGGGAACCCGAAAAAATATGTGTTTTCCGTATCTGACCTTTCCTACAAAAGGTAGGCCTGGGCCTATATCGCCTTTGTTGGCAAATGGCCAATTAAGCATGAAAACTCAAAATGTGAAACTGACCTCAAATTCAAAATGTATGCATATACTCAGGTTACCCACAGGATGGGGAACCCGAAAAACCATGTGTTTTCCGTATCGGACCTCTCCTTCAAAAGTTAGGCCTGGGCCAATATCACAATTGTTGGCAAATGGCCAATTAACCATGAAAACTCAAAATGTGAAACTCACCTCAAATTCGAAATGTATTCATATACGCAGGTTCCCCACAGGCTGGTGAACCCGAAAAAACATGTGTTTTCCGTATCTGACCTTTCCTTCAAAAGTTAGGCCTGGGCCAATAACAAAATTGTTGGCAAATGGCCAATTAAGCATGAAAACTCGAAATGTGAAACTGACCTCAAATTCGAAATGTATGCATATGCTCAGGTTCCCCACAGGTTGGGGAACCCGAAAAAACATGTGTTTTCTGTATCCGAACTTTCCTTCAAAAGGTAGGCCTGGGCCAATATCACAATTGTTGGCAAATAAGCCAATTAAGCATGAAAACTCAAAATGTGAAACTTACCTCAAATTCGAAATGCATGCATATACTCCGGTTCCCCGCAGGTTGGGGAACCCGAAAAAACATGTGTTTTCTATATCCAACCTTTCCTTCAAAAGGTAGGCTTTGGCCTATATCGCATATGTTGGCAAATCAGCCAATTAAGCATGAGAACTCAAAATGTGAAACCGACCTCAAATTCGAAATGTATGCATATACTCAGGTTCCCCATAGGCTGGGGAACCCGAAAAAACATGTATTTTCCGTATCCAAACTTTCCTTCAAAATGTAGTCCTGGGTCTATATCACAATTGTTGGCAAATAGCCCATTAAGCATGAAAACTGAAAATGTGAAACTGACCTCAAATTCGAAATGTATGCATATACTCAGGTTCCCCACAGGCTGGGGAACCTGAAAAAACATGTATTTTCCGTATCTGACCTTTCCTTCAAAAGTTAGGCCTGGGCCAATATAACAATTGTTGGCAAATGGCCCATTAAGCAAGAAAACTCAAAATGTGAAACTGACCTACAATACGAAATGTATGCATATACTCAGGTTCCCCATAGGCTGGGGAACCTGAAAAAACAGGTGTTTTCCGTATCTTTACCTTTCCTTCAAAAGGTAGGCATGGGCCTTTATCGCATATGTTGGCAAATAAGCGAATTAAGCATGAAAACTCAAAATGTGAAACTGACATCAAATTCGAAATGTATGCATATACTCAAGTCCCCCATAGGCTGGAGAACCCGAAAAAACATGTATTTTCCGTATCCAACCTTTCCTTCAAAAACTAGGCCTGGGTCTATATTGCCTTTGTTGGCAAATGGCCAATTAAGCATGAAAACTCAAAATGTGAAACTGACCTCAAATTCGAAATGTATGCATATACTCAGGTTACCCACAGGATGGGGAACCCGAAAAACCATGTGTTTTCCGTATCGGACCTTTCCTTCAAAAGTTAGGCCTGGGCCAATATCACAATTGTTGGCAAATGGCCAATTAACCATGAAAACTCAAAATGTGAAACTCACCTCAAATTCGAAATGTATTCATATACGCAGGTTCCCCACAGGCTGGGGAACCCGAAAAAACATGTGTTTTCCGTATCTGACCTTTCCTTCAAAAGTTAGGCCTGGGCCAATAACAAAATTGTTGGCAAATGGCCAATTAAGCATGAAAACTCAAAATGTGAAACTGACCTCAAATTCGAAATGTATGCATATGCTCAGGTTCCCCACAGGTTGGGGAACCCGAAAAAACATGTGTTTTCCGTATCTAACCTTTCCTTCAAAAGGTAGACCTGGACCAATATCCCAATTGTTGGCAAATAAGCCAATTAGCATGAAAACTCAAAATGTGAAATTGACCTCAAATTCAAAATGTATGCATATACTCAGCTTCCCCACAGGTTGGGCAACCCGAAAAAACATGTGTTTTCTGTATCCGACCTTTCCTTCAAAAGGTAGGCCTGGGCCAATATCACAATTGTTGGCAAATGGCCAATTAAGCATGAAAACTCAAAATGTGAAACTGACCTCAAATTCGAAATGTATGCATATGCTCAGGTTCCCCACAGGTTGGGGAACCCGAAAAAACATGTGTTTTCTGTATCCGAACATTCCTTCAAAAGGTAGGCCTGGGCCAATATCACAATTGTTGGCAAATAAGCCAATTAAGCATGAAAACTCAAAATGTGAAACTGACCTAAAATTCGAAATGTATGCATATACTCAGGCTACCCACAGGTTGGGGAACCCGAAAAAAATTGTGTTTTCCGTATCCAACCTTTCCTTCAAAAGGTAGACCTGGACCAATATCACAATTTTTGGCAAATAAGCCAATTAAGCATGAAAACTCAAAATGTGAAACTGACCTCAAATTCGAAATGTATGCATATACTCAGGTTCCCCATAGGCTGGGGAACCCGAAAAAACATGTATTTTCCGTATCCAACCTTTCCTTCAAAAGGTAGACCTGGACCAATATCACAATTGTTGGCAAATAAGCCAATTAAGCATGAAAACTCAAAATGTGAAACTGACCTCAAATTCGAAATGTATGTATATACTCAGGTTCCCCATAGGCTGGGGAACCCGAAAAAACATGTATTTTCCGTATCCGACCTTTCCTTCAAAAGGTAGGCCTGGGCCAATATGACAACTGTTGGCAAATGGCCGATTAAGCATGAAAACTCAAAATGTGAAACTGACCTCAAATTCGAAATGTATGCATATACTCAAGTTCCCCACAGGCTGTGGAATCTGAAAAAACATGTATTTTCCGTATCTGACCTTTCCTTCAAAAGATAGGCCTGGGCCAATATCACAATTGTTGGCAAATGGCCAATTAAGCATGAAAACTCAAAATGTGAAACTGACCTCAAATTCGAAATGTATGCATATACTCAGGTTCCCCACAGGCTGGCGAACCCGAAAAAACATGTGTTTTACATATCCAACCTTTCCTTCAAAAGGTAGACCTGGACCAATATCCCAATTGTTGGCAAATAAGCCAATTAGCATGAAAACTCAAAATGTGAAATTGACCTCAAATTCGAAATGTATGCATATACTCACGTTCCCCACACGTTGGGCAACCCGAAAAAACATGTGTTTTCTGTATCCGACCTTTCCTTCAAAAGGTAGGCATGGGCCTTTATCACATATGTTGGCAAATAAGCCAATTAAGCATGAAAACTCAAAATGTGAAACTGACCTCAAATTCGAAATGTATGCATATACTCAGGTCCCCCATAGGCTGGAGAACCTGAAAAAACATGTATTTTCCGTATCCAACCTTTCCTTCAAATACTAGGCCTGGGCCTATATAGCCTTTGTTGGCAAATGGCCAATTAAGCATGAAAACTCAAAATGTGAAACTGACCTCAAATTCAAAATGTATGCATATACTCAGGTTCCCCACAGGTTGGGGAACCCGAAAAAATATGTGTTTTCCGTATCTGACCTTTCCTTCAAAAGGTAGGCCTGGGCCTATATCGCCTTTGTTGGCAAAAGGACAATTAAGCATGAAAACTCAAAATGTGAAACTGACCTCAAATTCAAAATGTATGCATATACTCAGGTTCCCCATAGGCTGGGGAACCCGAAAAAACATGTGTTTTCTGTATCCAACCTTTCCTTCAAAAGGTAGGCCTGGGCCAATATCACAATTGTTGGCAAATGGCCAATTAAGCATGAAAACTCAAAATTTGAAACTGACCTCAAATTCGAAATGTATGCATATGCTCAGGTTCCCCACAGGTTGGGGAACCCGAAAAAACATGTGTTTTCTGTATCCGAACTTTCCTTCAAAAGGTAGGCCTGGGCCAATATCACAATTGTTGGCAAATAAGCCAATTAAGCATGAAAACTCAAAATGTGAAACTCACCTCAAATTCGAAATGTATTCATATACGCAGGTTCCCCACAGGCTGGGGAACCCGAAAAAACATGTGTTTTCCGTATCTGACCTTTCCTTCAAAAGTTAGGCCTGGGCCAATAACAAAATTGTTGGCAAATGGCCAATTAAGCATGAAAACTCGAAATGTGAAACTGACCTCAAATTCGAAATGTATGCATATGCTCAGGTTCCCCACAGGTTGGGGAACCCGAAAAAACATGTGTTTTCTGTATCCGAACTTTCCTTCAAAAGGTAGGCCTGGGCCAATATCACAATTGTTGGCAAATAAGCCAATTAAGCATGAAAACTCAAAATGTGAAACTTACCTCAAATTCGAAATGCATGCATATACTCTGGTTCCCCACAGGTTGGGGAACCCGAAAAAACATGTGTTTTCTATATCCAACCTTTCCTTCAAAAGGTAGGCTTTGGCCTATATCGCATATGTTGGCAAATCAGCCAATTAAGCATGAGAACACAAAATGTGAAACTGACCTCAAATTCGAAATGTATGCATATACTCAGGTTCCCCATAGGCTGGGGAACCCGAAAAAACATGTATTTTCCGTATCCAACCTTTCCTTCAAAATGTAGTCCTGGGTCTATATCACAATTGTTGGCAAATGGCCCATTAAGCATGAAAACTGAAAATGTGAAACTGACCTCAAATTCGAAATGTATGCATATACTCAGGTTCCCCACAGGCTGGGGAACCTGAAAAAACATGTATTTTCCGTATCTGACCTTTCCTTCAAAAGTTAGGCCTGGGCCAATATAACAATTGTAGGCAAATGGCCCATTAAGCAAGAAAACTCAAAATGTGAAACTGACCTACAATACGAAATGTATGCATATACTCAGGTTCCCCATAGGCTGGGGAACCTGAAAAAACAGGTGTTTTCCGTATCTGACCTTTCCTTCAAAAACTAGGCCTGGGCCTATATTGCCTTTGTTGGCAAATGGCCAATTAAGCATGAAAACTCAAAATGTGAAACTGACCTCAAATTCGAAATGTATGCATATACTCAGGTTACCCACAGGATGGGGAACCCGAAAAACCATGTGTTTTCCGTATCGGACCTTTCCTTCAAAAGTTAGGCCTGGGCCAATATCACAATTGTTGGCAAATGGCCAATTAACCATGAAAACTCAAAATGTGAAACTCACCTCAAATTCGAAATGTATTCATATACGCAGGTTCCCCACAGGCTGGGGAACCCGAAAAAACATGTGTTTTCCGTATCTGACCTTTCCTTCAAAAGTTAGGCCTGGGCCAATAACAAAATTGTTGGCAAATGGCCAATTAAGCATGAAAACTCAAAATGTGAAACTGACCTCAAATTCGAAATGTATGCATATGCTCAGGTTCCCCACAGGTTGGGGAACCCGAAAAAACATGTGTTTTCCGTATCTAACCTTTCCTTCAAAAGGTAGACCTGGACCAATATCCCAATTGTTGGCAAATAAGCCAATTAGCATGAAAACTCAAAATGTGAAATTGACCTCAAATTCAAAATGTATGCATATACTCAGCTTCCCCACAGGTTGGGCAACCCGAAAAAACATGTGTTTTCTGTATCCGACCTTTCCTTCAAAAGGTAGGCCTGGGCCAATATCACAATTGTTGGCAAATGGCCAATTAAGCATGAAAACTCAAAATGTGAAACTGACCTCAAATTCGAAATGTATGCATATAGTCAGGTTCCACACAGGCTGGGGAAGCCGAAAAAACATGTGTTTTACGTATCCAACCTTTCCTTCAAAAGGTAGACCTTGACCAATATCACAATTGTTGGCAAATAAGCCAATTAGCATGAAAACTCAAAATGTGAAATTGACCTCAAATTCGAAATGTATGCATATACTCACGTTCCCCACACGTTGGGCAACCCGAAAAAACATGTGTTTTCTGTATCCGACCTTTCCTTCAAAAGGTAGGCATGGGCCTTTATCACATATGTTGGCAAATAAGCCAATTAAGCATGAAAACTCAAAATGTGAAACTGACCTCAAATTCGAAATGTATGCATATACTCAGGTCCCCCATAGGCTGGAGAACCTGAAAAAACATGTATTTTCCGTATCCAACCTTTCCTTCAAATACTAGGCCTGGGCCTATATAGCCTTTGTTGGCAAATGGCCAATTAAGCATGAAAACTCAAAATGTGAAACTGACCTCAAATTCAAAATGTATGCATATACTCAGGTTCCCCACAGGTTGGGGAACCCGAAAAAATATGTGTTTTCCGTATCTGACCTTTCCTTCAAAAGGTAGGCCTGGGCCTATATCGCCTTTGTTGGCAAATGGACAATTAAGCATGAAAACTCAAAATGTGAAACTGACCTAAAATTCGAAATGTATGCATATACTCAGGCTCCCCACAGGTTGGGGAACCCGAAAAAAATTGTGTTTTCCGTATCCAACCTTTCCTTCAAAAGGTAGACCTGGACCAATATCACAATTGTTGGCAAATAAGCCAATTAAGCATGAAAACTCAAAATGTGAAACTGACCTCAAATTCGAAATGTATGCATATACTCAGGTTCCCCATAGGCTGGGGAACCCGAAAAAACATGTATTTTTCGTATCCAACCTTTCCTTCAAAAGGTAGACCTGGACCAATATCACAATTGTTGGCAAATAAGCCAATTAAGCATGAAAACTCAAAATGTGAAACTGACCTCAAATTCGAAATGTATGTATATACTCAGGTTCCCCACAGGCTGGGGAACCCGAAAAAACATGTATTTTCCGTATCCGACCTTTCCTTCAAAAGGTAGACCTGGACCAATATCACAATTGTTGGCAAATAAGCCAATTAAGCATGAAAACTCAAAATGTGAAACTGACCTCAAATTCGAAATGTATGTATATACTCAGGTTCCCCATAGGCTGGGGAACCCGAAAAAACATGTATTTTCCGTATCCGACCTTTCCTTCAAAAGGTAGGCATGGGCCAATATGACAACTGTTGGCAAATGGCCGATTAAGCATGAAAACTCAAAATGTGAAACTGACCTCAAATTCGAAATGTATGTATATACTCAGGTTCCCCACAGGCTGGGGAACCCGAAAAAACATGTATTTTCCGTATCCGACCTTTCCTTCAAAAGGTAGACCTGGACTAATATCACAATTGTTGGGAAATAAGCCAATTAAGCATGAAAACTCAAAATGTGAAACTGACCTCAAATTCGAAATGTATGTATATACTCAGGTTCCCCATAGGCTGGGGAACCCGAAAAAACATGTATTTTCCGTATCCGACCTTTCCTTCAAAAGGTAGGCCTGGGCCAATATGACAACTGTTGGCAAATGGCCGATTAAGCATGAAAACTCAAAATGTGAAACTGACCTCAAATTCGAAATGTATGCATATACTCAGGTTCCCCACAGGCTGGGGAACCTGAAAAAACATGTATTTTCCGTATCTGACCTTTCCTTCAAAAGTTAGGCCTGGGCCAATATAACAATTGTAGGCAAATGGCCCATTAAGCAAGAAAACTCAAAATGTGAAACTGACCTACAATACGAAATGTATGCATATACTCAGGTTCCCCATAGGCTGGGGAACCTGAAAAAACAGGTGTTTTCCGTATCTGACCTTTCCTTCAAAAACTAGGCCTGGGCCTATATTGCCTTTGTTGGCAAATGGCCAATTAAGCATGAAAACTCAAAATGTGAAACTGACCTCAAATTCGAAATGTATGCATATACTCAGGTTACCCACAGGATGGGGAACCCGAAAAACCATGTGTTTTCCGTATCGGACCTTTCCTTCAAAAGTTAGGCCTGGGCCAATATCACAATTGTTGGCAAATGGCCAATTAACCATGAAAACTCAAAATGTGAAACTCACCTCAAATTCGAAATGTATTCATATACGCAGGTTCCCCACAGGCTGGGGAACCCGAAAAAA
Source organism: Crotalus adamanteus (assembly GCA_039797435.1). Classification (NCBI taxonomy): domain Eukaryota; kingdom Metazoa; phylum Chordata; class Lepidosauria; order Squamata; family Viperidae; genus Crotalus; species Crotalus adamanteus. The sequence continues at coordinate 23,754,281 of CM077928.1, forward strand.
CATGTGTTTTCCGTATCTGACCTTTCCTTCAAAAGTTAGGCCTGGGCCAATAACAAAATTGTTGGCAAATGGCCAATTAAGCATGAAAACTCAAAATGTGACACTGACCTCAAATTCGAAATGTATGCATATGCTCAGGTTCCCCACAGGTTGGGGAACCCGAAAAAACATGTGTTTTCCGTATCTAACCTTTCCTTCAAAAGGTAGACCTGGACCAATATCCCAATTGTTGGCAAATAAGCCAATTAGCATGAAAACTCAAAATGTGAAATTGACCTCAAATTCAAAATGTATGCATATACTCAGCTTCCCCACAGGTTGGGCAACCCGAAAAAACATGTGTTTTCTGTATCCGACCTTTCCTTCAAAAGGTAGGCCTGGGCCAATATCACAATTGTTGGCAAATGGCCAATTAAGCATGAAAACTCAAAATGTGAAACTGACCTCAAATTCGAAATGTATGCATATAGTCAGGTTCCACACAGGCTGGGGAAGCCGAAAAAACATGTGTTTTACGTATCCAACCTTTCCTTCAAAAGGTAGACCTTGACCAATATCACAATTGTTGGCAAATAAGCCAATTAGCATGAAAACTCAAAATGTGAAATTGACCTCAAATTCGAAATGTATGCATATACTCACGTTCCCCACACGTTGGGCAACCCGAAAAAACATGTGTTTTCTGTATCCGACCTTTCCTTCAAAAGGTAGGCATGGGCCTTTATCACATATGTTGGCAAATAAGCCAATTAAGCATGAAAACTCAAAATGTGAAACTGACCTCAAATTCGAAATGTATGCATATACTCAGGTCCCCCATAGGCTGGAGAACCTGAAAAAACATGTATTTTCCGTATCCAACCTTTCCTTCAAATACTAGGCCTGGGCCTATATAGCCTTTGTTGGCAAATGGCCAATTAAGCATGAAAACTCAAAATGTGAAACTGACCTCAAATTCAAAATGTATGCATATACTCAGGTTCCCCACAGGTTGGGGAACCCGAAAAAATATGTGTTTTCCGTATCTGACCTTTCCTTCAAAAGGTAGGCCTGGGCCTATATCGCCTTTGTTGGCAAATGGACAATTAAGCATGAAAACTCAAAATGTGAAACTGACCTAAAATTCGAAATGTATGCATATACTCAGGCTCCCCACAGGTTGGGGAACCCGAAAAAAATTGTGTTTTCCGTATCCAACCTTTCCTTCAAAAGGTAGACCTGGACCAATATCACAATTGTTGGCAAATAAGCCAATTAAGCATGAAAACTCAAAATGTGAAACTGACCTCAAATTCGAAATGTATGCATATACTCAGGTTCCCCACAGGCTGGGGAACCCGAAAAAACATGTATTTTCCGTATCCGACCTTTCCTTCAAAAGGTAGACCTGGACCAATATCACAATTGTTGGCAAATAAGCCAATTAAGCATGAAAACTCAAAATGTGAAACTGACCTCAAATTCGAAATGTATGTATATACTCAGGTTCCCCATAGGCTGGGGAACCCGAAAAAACATGTATTTTCCGTATCCGACCTTTCCTTCAAAAGGTAGGCATGGGCCAATATGACAACTGTTGGCAAATGGCCGATTAAGCATGAAAACTCAAAATGTGAAACTGACCTCAAATTCGAAATGTATGTATATACTCAGGTTCCCCACAGGCTGGGGAACCCGAAAAAACATGTATTTTCCGTATCCGACCTTTCCTTCAAAAGGTAGACCTGGACTAATATCACAATTGTTGGGAAATAAGCCAATTAAGCATGAAAACTCAAAATGTGAAACTGACCTCAAATTCGAAATGTATGTATATACTCAGGTTCCCCATAGGCTGGGGAACCCGAAAAAACATGTATTTTCCGTATCCGACCTTTCCTTCAAAAGGTAGGCCTGGGCCAATATGACAACTGTTGGCAAATGGCCGATTAAGCATGAAAACTCAAAATGTGAAACTGACCTCAAATTCGAAATGTATGCATATACTCAAGTTCCCCACAGGCTGTGGAATCTGAAAAAACATGTATTTTCCGTATCTGACCTTTCCTTCAAAAGATAGGCCTGGGCCAATATCACAATTGTTGGCAAATGGCCAATTAAGCATGAAAACTCAAAATGTGAAACTGACCTCAAATTCGAAATGTATGCATATACTCAGGTTCCCCACAGGCTGGCGAACCCGAAAAAAACATGTGTTTTACATATCCAACCTTTCCTTCAAAAGGTAGACCTGGACCAATATCCCAATTGTTGGCAAATAAGCCAATTAGCATGAAAACTCAAAATGTGAAATTGACCTGAAATTCAAAATGTATGGATATACTCAGCTTCCCCACAGGTTGGGCAACCCGAAAAAACATGTGTTTTCTGTATCCGACCTTTCCTTCAAAAGGTAGGCCTGGGCCAATATCACAATTGTTGGCAAATAAGCCAATTAAACATGAAAACTCAAAATGTGAAACTGACCTCAAATTCGAAACGTATGCATATACACAGGTTCCACACAGGCTGGGGAACCTGAAAAAACATGTATTTTCCGTATCTGACCTTTCCTTCAAAAGTTAGGCCTGGGCCAATATAACAATTGTTGGCAAATGGCCCATTAAGCATGAAAACTCAAAATGTGAAACTGACCTAAAATTCGAAATGTATGCATAGAGTCAGGTTCCACACAGGCTGGGGAAGCCGAAAAAACATGTGTTTTACGTATCCAACCTTTCCTTCAAAAGGTAGACCTGGACCAATATCACAATTGTTGGCAAATAAGCCAATTAGCATGAAAACTCAAAATGTGAAATTGACCTCAAATTCGAAATGTATGCATATACTCACGTTCCCCACACGTTGGGCAACCCGAAAAAACATGTGTTTTCTGTATCCGACCTTTCCTTCAAAAGGTAGGCATGGGCCTTTATCACATATGTTGGCAAATAAGCCAATTAAGCATGAAAACTCAAAATGTGAAACTGACCTCAAATTCGAAATGTATGCATATACTCAGGTCCCCCATAGGCTGGAGAACCTGAAAAAACATGTATTTTCCGTATCCAACCTTTCCTTCAAATACTAGGCCTGGGCCTATATAGCCTTTGTTGGCAAATGGCCAATTAAGCATGAAAACTCAAAATGTGAATCTGACCTCAAATTCAAAATGTATGCATATACTCAGGTTCCCCACAGGTTGGGGAACCAGAAAAAATATGTGTTTTCCGTATCTGACCTTTCCTTCAAAAGGTAGGCCTGGGCCTATATCGCCTTTGTTGGCAAATGGACAATTAAGCATGAAAACTCAAAATGTGAAACTGACCTCAAATTCAAAATGTATGCATATACTCAGGTTCCCCATAGGCTGGGGAACCCGAAAAAACATGTGTTTTCTGTATCCAACCTTTCCTTCAAAAGGTAGGCCTGGGCCAATATCACAATTGTTGGCAAATGGCCAATTAAGCATGAAAACTCAAAATGTGAAACTGACCTCAAATTCGAAATGTATGCATATACTCAGGCTCCCCACAGGTTGGGGAACCCGAAAAAAATTGTGTTTTCCGTATCCAACCTTTCCTTCAAAAGGTAGACCTGGACCAATATCACAATTGTTGGCAAATAAGCCAATTAAGCATGAAAACTCAAAATGTGAAACTGACCTCAAATTCGAAATGTATGCATATACTCAGGTTCCCCATAGGCTGGGGAACCCGAAAAAACATGTGTTTTCCGTATCTCACCTTTCCTTCAAAAGGTAGGCCTGGGCCAATATGACAATTGTTGGCAAATGGCCAATTAAGCATGAAAACTCAAAATGTGAAACTGACATCAAATTAGAAATGTATGCATATGCTCAGGTTCCCCATAGGCTGGGGAACCCGAAAAAACATGTATTTTCTGTATCCGACCTTTCCTTCAAAAGGTAGGCCTGGGCCAATATGACAATTGTTGGCAAATGGCCAATTAAGCATGAAAACTCAAAATGTGAAACTGACATCAAATTAGAAATGTATGCATATGCTCAGGTTCCCCACAGGTTGGGGAACCCGAAAAAACATGTGTTTTCTGTATCTGACCTTTCCTTCAAAAGTTAGGCCTGGGTCAATATCACAATTGTTGGCAAATGGCCAATTAAGCATGAAAACTCAAAATGTAAAACTGACCTCAAATTCGAAATGTATGCATATACTCAGGTTACCCACAGGATGGGAAACCTGAAAAAACATGTGTTTTCCTTATTGGACCTTTCGTTCAAAAGTTAGGCCTGGACCAATATCACAATTGTTGGCAAATGGCCAATTAAGCATGAAAACTCAAAATGTGAAACTGACCTCAAATACGAAATGTATGCATATACTCAGGTTCCCCATAGGCTGGAGAACCCGAAAAAACATGTATTTTCCGTATCCAACCTTTCATTCAAAAGGTAGGCCTGGGCCTATATCGCATTTCTTGGCAAATGGCCAATTAAGCATGAAAACTCAAAATGTGAAACTGACCTCAAATTCGAAATGTATGCATATGCTCAGGTTCCCCACAGGCTGTGGAACCCAAAAAAAACATGTATTTTCCGTATCTGACCTTTCCTTCAAAAGTTAGGCCTGGGCCAATATCACAATTGTTGGCAAATGGCCAATTAATCATGAAAACTCAAAATGTGAAACTGACCTCAAATTCGAAATGTATGCATATACGCAGGTTCCCCACAGGCTGGGGAACCTGAAAAAACAAGTGTTTTCCGTATCTGACCTTTCCTTCAAAAGTTAGGCCTGGACCAATATCACAATTGTTGGCAAATGGCCAATTAAGCATGAAAACTCAAAATGTGAAACTGACCTCAAATTCGAAATGTATGCATATGCTCAGGTTCCCCACAGGCTGGGGAAGCCGAAAAAACATGTGTTTTCTGTATCTCACCTTTCCTTCAAAAGGTACGCCTGGGCCAATATGACAATTGTTGGCAAATGGTCAATTAAGCATGAAAACTCAAAATGTGAAACTGACCTCAAATTCGAATTGTATGCATATGCTCAGGTTCCCCACAGGTTGGGGAACCCGAAAAAACATGTGTTTTCCGTATCTGACCTTTCCTTCAAAAGGTAGGCATGGGCCTATATCGCATATGTTGGCAAATAAGCCAATTAAGCATGAAAACTCAAAATGTGAAACTGAACTCAAATTCGAAATGTATGCATATACTCAGGTTCCCCATAGGCTGGGGAACCCGAAAAAACATGTATTTTCTGTATCCGACCTTTCCTTCAAAAGGTAGGCCTGGGCCAATATCACAATTGTTGGCAAATAAGCCAATTAAGCATGAAAACTCAAAATGTGAAACTTACCTCAAATTGGAAATGTATGCATATACTCCGGTTCCCCACAGGTTGGGGAACCCGAAAAAACATGTGTTTTCCATATCCGACCTTTCCTTCAAAAGCTAGGCATGGGCCTATATCACATATGTTGGCAAATAAGCCAATTAAGCATGAAAACTCAAAATGTGAAACTGACCTCAAATTCGAAATGTATGCATATACTCAGGTTCCCCATAGGCTGGGGAACCCGAAAAAACATGCATTTTCTGTATCCAACCTTTCCTTCAAAAGGTAGGCTTGGGCCTATATCGCATATGTTGGCAAATGGCCAATTAAGCATGAAAACTCAAAATGTGAAACTGACCTCAAATTCGAAATGTATGCATATACTCAGGTTACCCACAGGATGGGGAACCTGAAAAACCATGTGTTTTCCGTATCCAACCTTTCCTTCAAAAGGTAGGCCTGGAACAATATCACAATTGTTGGCAAATGCCCAATTAAGCATGAAAACTCAAAATGTGAAACTGACCTCAAATTCGAAATGTATCCACATGCTCAGGTTCCCCACAGGTTGGGGAACCCGAAAAAACATGTATTTTCTATATCCGACCTTTCCTTCAAAAGGTAGGCCTGGGCCAATATGACAATTGTTGGCAAATAGCCGATTAAGCATGAAAACTCAAAATGTGAAACTGACCTCAAATTCGAAATGTATGCATATACTCAGGTTCCCCACAGGCTGGAGAACCCGAAAAAACATGTATTTTCCGTATCCAACCTTTCCTTCAAAAGGTAGGCCTGGGCCAATATCACAATTGTTGGCAAATGGCCAATTAAGCATGAAAACTCAAAATGTGAAACTGACCTCAAATTCGAAATGTATCCACATGCTCAGGTTCCCCACAGGTTGGGGAACCCGAAAAAACATGTGTTTTCCGTATCTGACCTTTCCTTCAAAAGGTAGGCCTGGGCCAATATGACAATTGTTGGCAAATGGCCGATTAAGCATGAAAACTCAAAATGTGAAACTGACCTCAAATTCGAAATGTATGCATATACTCAGCTTCCCCATAGGCTGGGGAACCTGAAAAAACAGGTGTTTTCCGTATCCGACCTTTCTTTCAAAAGATAGTCCTGGGTCAATATCACAATTGTTGGCAAATGGCCGATTGAGCATGAAAACTCAAAATCTGAAACTGACCTCAAATTCAAAATGTATGCATATACTCAGGTTCCCCATAGGCTGGGGAACCCAAAAAAACATGTATTTTCCGTATCCGACCTTTCCTTCAAAAGGTAGGCATGGGCCTATATCACATATGTTGGCAAATAAGCCAATTAAGCATGAAAACTCAAAATGTGAAACTGACCTCAAATTCGAAATGTATGCATATACTCAGGTTCCCCATAGGCTGGGGAACCCGAAAAAACATGCATTTTCCGTATCCAACCTTTCCTGCAACAGGTAGGCCTGGGCCAATATGACAATTGTTGGCAAATGGCTGATTAAGCATGTAAACTCAAAATGTGAAACTGACCTCAAATTCGAAATGTATGCATATACTCAGGTTACCCACAGGGTGGGAAACCTGAAAAACCATGTGTTTTCCGTATCGGACCTTTCGTTCAAAAGGTAGGCCTAGGCGAATATCACAATTGTTGGCAAATAAGCCAATTAAGCATGAAAACTCAAAATGTGAAACTGACCTCAAATACGAAATGTATGCATATACTCAGGTTCCCCACAGGTTGGGGAACCCGAAAAAACATGTATTTTCTGTATCCGACCTTTCCTTCAAAAGGTAGGCCTGGGCCAATATGACAATTGTTGGCAAATGGCCAATTAAGCATGAAAACTCAAAATGTGAAACTGACCTCAAATTCGAAATGTATGCATATACTCAGGTTCCCCACAGGCTGGAGAACCTGAATAAACATGTGTTTTCCGTATCTGACCTTTCCTTCAAAAGGTAGGCATGGGCCTATATCGCATATGTTGGCAAATAAGCCAATTAAGCATGAAAACTCAAAATGTGAAACTGACCTCAAATTCGAAATGTATGCATTTACTCAGGTTCCCCATAGGCTGGGGAACCCGAAAAAACATGTATTTTCCGTATCCAACCTTACCTTCAAAAGGTAGACCTGGACCAATATCACAATTGTTGGCAAATAAGCCAATTAAGCATGAAAACTCAAAATATGAAACTGACCTCAAATTCGAAATGTATGCATATACTCAGGTTCCCCATAGGCTGGGGAACCCGAAAAAACATGTGTTTTCCGTATCTGACCTTTCCTGCAACAGGTAGGCCTGGGCCAATATGACAATTGTTGGCAAATGGCCAATTAAGCATGTAAACTCAAAATGTGAAACTGACCTCAAATTCGAAATGTATGCATATACGCAGGTTCCCCACAGGCTGGGGAACCCAAAAAAACATGTATTTTCCGTATATGACCTTTCCTTCAAAAGTTAGGCCTGGGCCAATATCACAATTGTTGGCAAATTGCCAATTAAGCATGAAAACTCAAAATTTAAAACTGACCTCAAATTCGAAATGTATGCATATACTCAGGTTACCCACAGGGTGGGAAACCTGAAAAACCATGTGTTTTCCGTATCGGACCTTTCGTTCAAAAGGTAGGCCTAGGCGAATATCACAATTGTTGGCAAATAAGCCAATTAAGCATGAAAACTCAAAATGTGAAACTGACCTCAAATACAAAATGTATGCATATACTCAGGTTCCCCACAGGTTGGGGAACCCGAAAAAACATGTATTTTCTGTATCCGACCTTTCCTTCAAAAGGTAGGCCTGGGCCAATATGACAATTGTTGGCAAATGGCCGATTAAGCATGAAAACTCAAAAGGTGAAACTGACCTCAAATTCGAAATGTATGCATATACTCAGGTTCCCCACAGGTTGGGGAACCCGAAAAAACATGTATTTTCCGTATCCAACCTTTCCTTCAAAAGGTAGGCCTGGGCCAATATCACAATTGTTGGCAAATGGCCGATTGAGCATGAAAACTCAAAATGTGAAACTGACCTCAAATTCAAAATGTATCCATATACTCAGGTTCCCTATAGGCTGGGGAACCCAAAAAAACATGTATTTTCCGTATCCGAACTTTCCTTCAAAAGCTAGGCATGGGCCTATATCACATATGTTGGCAAATAAGCCAATTAAGCATGAAAACTCAAAATGTGAAACTGACCTCAAATTCGAAATGTATGCATATACTCAGGTTCCCCATAGGCTGGGGAACCCGAAAAAACATGTGTTTTCCGTATCCAACCTTTCCTTCAAATGGTAGGCCTGGAACAATATCACAATTGTTGGCAAATGCCCAATTAAGCATGAAAACTCAAAATGTGAAACTGACCTCAAATTCGAAATGTATCCACATGCTCAGGTTCCCCACAGGTTGGGGAACCCGAAAAAACATGTGTTTTCCGTATCCGACCTTTCCTTCCAAAGGTAGTCCTGGGTTAATATCACAATTGTTGGCAAATGGCTCATTAAGCATGAAAACTCAAAATGTGAAACTGACCTCAAATTCGAAATGTATGCATATGCTGAGGTTGCCCACAGGTTGGGGAACCCAAAAAAACATGTGTTTTCCGTATCCAACCTTTCCTTCAAAAGGTAGGCCTGGGCCAATATCACAATTGTTGGCAAATGGCCAATTAAGCATGAAAACTCAAAATGTGAAACTGACCACAAATTCGAAATGTATGCATATACTCAGGATGCCCACAGGTTGGGGAACCCAAAAAAACATGTGTTTTCCGTATGCAACCGTTCCTTCAAAAGGTAGGCATGGGCCTATATCGCATATGTTGGCAAATAAGCCAATTAAGCATGAAAACTCAAAATGTGAAACTGAACTCAAATTCGAAATGTATGCATATACTCAGGTTCCCCATAGGCTGGGGAACCCGAAAAAACATGTATTTTCTGTATCCGACCTTTCCTTCAAAAGGTAGGCCTGGGCCAATATGACAATTGTTGGCAAATGGCCGATTAAGCATGAAAACTCAAAATGTGAAACTGACCTCAAATTCGAAATGTATGCATATACTCAGGTTCCCCACAGGCTGGAGAACCCGAAAAAACATGTATTTTCCGTATCCAACCTTTCCTTCAAAAGGTAGGCCTGGGCCAATATCACAATTGTTGGCAAATGGTCAATTAAGCATGAAAACTCAAAATGTGAAACTGACCTCAAATTCGAAATGTATCCACATGCTCAGGTTCCCCACAGGTTGGGGAACCCGAATAAACATGTGTTTTCCGTATCTGACCTTTCCTTCAAAAGGTAGGCATGGGCCTATATCGCATATGTTGGCAAATAAGCCATTAAGCATGAAAACTCAAAATGTGAAACTGACCTCAAATTCGAAATGTATGCATTTACTCAGGTTCCCCATAGGCTGGGGAACCCGAAAAAACATGTATTTTCCGTATCCAACCTTTCCTTCAAAAGGTAGACCTGGACCAATATCACAATTGTTGGCAAATAAGCCAATTAAGCATGAAAACTCAAAATGTGAAACTGACCTCAAATTCGAAATGTATGCATATACTCAGGTTCCCCATAGGCTGGGGAACCCGAAAAAACATGTGTTTTCCGTATCTGACCTTTCGTGCAACAGGTAGGCCTGGGCCAATATGACAATTGTTGGCAAATGGCCGATTAAGCATGAAAACTCAAAATGTGAAACTGACCTCAAATTCGAAATGTATGCATATACTCAGGTTCCCCATAGGCCGGGGAACCCGAAAAAACATGTATTTTCTGTATCCGACCTTTCCTTCAAAACGCAGGCCTGGGCAAATATGACAATTGTTGGCAAATGGCCGATTAAGCATGAAAACTCAAAATGTGAAACTGACCTCAAATTCGAAATGTATGCATATACTCAGGTTCCCCATAGGCTGTGGAACCCAAAAAAACATGTATTTTCCGTATCCGACCTTTCCTTCAAAAGCTAGGCATGGGCCTATATCACATATGTTGGCCAATAAGCCAATTAAGCATGAAAACTCAAAATGTGAAACTGACCTCAAATTCGAAATGTATGCATATACTCAGGTTCCCCATAGGCTGGGGAACCCGAAAAAACATGCATTTTCCGTATCCAACCTTTCCTGCAACAGGTAGGCCTGGGCCAATATGACAATTGTTGGCAAATGGCTGATTAAGCATGTAAACTCAAAATGTGAAACTGACCTCAAATTCGAAATGTATCCATATACTCAGGTTCCCCATAGGCTGGGGAACCCGAAAAAACATGTATTTTCCGTATCTGACCTTTCCTTCAAAAGGTAGGCCTGGGCCAATATCACAATTGTTGGCAAATGGCCAATTAAGCATGAAAACTCAAAATTTGAAACTGACCTCAAATTCGAAATGTATGCATATACTCAGGTTACCCACAGGGTGGGAAACCTGAAAAACCATGTGTTTTCCGTATCGGACCTTTCGTTCAAAAGGTAGGCCTAGGCGAATATCACAATTGTTGGCAAATAAGCCAATTAAGCATGAAAACACAAAATGTGAAACTGACCACAAATACGAAATGTATGCATATACTCAGGTTCCCCACAGGTTGGGGAACCCGAAAAAACATGTATTTTCTGTATCCGACCTTTCCTTCAAAAGGTAGGCCTGGGCCAATATGACAATTGTTGGCAAATGGCCGATTAAGCATGAAAACTCAAAATGTGAAACTGACCTCAAATTCGAAATGTATGCATATACTCAGGTTCCCCACAGGCTGGAGAACCCGAATAAACATGTGTTTTCCGTATCTGACCTTTCCTTCAAAAGGTAGGCATGGGCCTATATCGCATATGTTGGCAAATAAGCCAATTAAGCATGAAAACTCAAAATGTGAAACTGACCTCAAATTCGAAATGTATGCATTTACTCAGGTTCCCCATAGGCTGGGGAACCCGAAAAAACATGTATTTTCCGTATCCAACCTTTCCTTCAAAAGGTAGACCTGGACCAATATCACAATTGTTGGCAAATAAGCCAATTAAGCATGAAAACTCAAAATGTGAAACTGACCTCAAATTCGAAATGTATGCATATACTCAGGTTCCCCATAGGCTGGGGAACCCGAAAAAACATGTGTTTTCCGTATCTGACCTTTCCTGCAACAGGTAGGCCTGGGCCAATATGACAATTGTTGGCAAAAGGCCAATTAAGCATGAAAACTCAAAATGTGAAACTGACCTCAAATTCGAAATGTATGCATATACTCAGGTTCCCCATAGGCTGGGGAACCCGAAAAAACATGTGTTTTCCGTATCTGACCTTTCCTGCAACAGGTAGGCCTGGGCCAATATGACAATTGTTGGCAAATGGCCAATTAAGCATGTAAACTCAAAATGTGAAACTGACCTCAAATTCGAAATGTATGCATATACGCAGGTTCCCCACAGGCTGGGGAACCCAAAAAAACATGTATTTTCCGTATCCGACCTTTCCTTCAAAAGGTAGGCCTGGGCCAATATGACAATTGTTGGCAAATGGCCGATTAAGCATGAAAACTCAAAATGTGAAACTGACCTCAAATTCGAAATGTATGCATATACTCAGGTTCCCCACAGGCTGGAGAACCCGAAAAAACATGTATTTTCCGTATCCAACCTTTCCTTCAAAAGCTAGGCATGGGCCTATATCTCATATGTTGGCAAATAAGCCAATTAAGCATGAAAACTCAAAATGTGAAACTGACCTCAAATTCGAAATGTATGCATATACTCAGGTTCCCCATAGGCTGGGGAACCCGAAAAAACATGCATTTTCCGTATCCAACCTTTCCTTCAAATGGTAGGCTTGGGCCTATATCGCACATGTTGGCAAATGGCCAATTAAGCATGTAAACTCAAAATGTGAAACTGACCTCAAATTCAAAATGTATGCATATACGCAGGTTCCCCACAGGCTGGGGAACCCAAAAAAACATGTATTTTCCGTATATGACCTTTCCTTCAAAAGTTAGGCCTGGGCCAATATCACAATTGTTGGCAAATGGCCAATTAAGCATGAAAACTCAAAATGTGAAACTGACCTAAAATTCGAAATGTATGCATATACTCAGGCTACCCACAGGTTGGGGAACCCGAAAAAAATTGTGTTTTCCGTATCCAACCTTTCCTTCAAAAGGTAGACCTGGACCAATATCACAATTTTTGGCAAATAAGCCAATTAAGCATGAAAACTCAAAATGTGAAACTGACCTCAAATTCAAAATGTATGCATATACTCAGGTTCCCCATAGGCTGGGGAACCTGAAAAACCATGTGTTTTCCGTATCCAACCTTTCCTTCAAAAGGTAGGCCTGGAACAATATCACAATTGTTGGCAAATGCCCAATTAAGCATGAAAACTCAAAATGTGAAACTGACCTCAAATTCGAAATGTATCCACATGCTCAGGTTCCCCACAGGTTGGGGAACCCGAAAAAACATGTATTTTCCGTATCCGACCTTTCCTTCAAAAGGTAGTCCTGGGTTAATATCACAATTGTTCGCAAATGGCTCATTAAGCATGAAAACTCAAAATGTGAAACTGACCTCAAATTCGAAATGTATCCACATGCTCAGGTTCCCCACAGGTTGGGGAACCCAAAAAAACATGTGTTTTCCGTATCCAACCGTTCCTTCAAAAGGTAGGCATGGGCCTATATCGCATATGTTGGCAAATAAGCCAATTAAGCATGAAAACTCAAAATGTGAAACTGAACTCAAATTCGAAATGTATGCATATACTCAGGTTCCCCATAGGCTGGGGAACCCGAAAAAACATGTATTTTCTGTATCCGACCTTTCCTTCAAAAGGTAGGCCTGGGCCAATATGACAATTGTTGGCAAAAGACCGATTAAGCATAAAAACTCAAAATGTGAAACTGACCTCAAATTCGAAATGTATGCATATACTCAGGTTCCCCACAGGCTGGAGAACCCGAAAAAACATGTATTTTCCGTATCCAACCTTTCGTTCAAAAGGTAGGCCTGGGCCAATATCACAATTGTTGGCAAATGGTCAATTAAGCATGAAAACTCAAAATGTGAAACTGACCTCAAATTCGAAATGTATCCACATGCTCAGGTTCCCCACAGGTTGGGGAACCCGAATAAACATGTGTTTTCCGTATCTGACCTTTCCTTCAAAAGGTAGGCATGGGCCTATATCGCATATGTTGGCAAATAAGCCAATTAAGAATGAAAACTCAAAATGTGAAACTGACCTCAAATTCGAAATGTATGCATTTACTCAGGTTCCCCATAGGCTGGGGAACCCGAAAAAACATGTATTTTCCGTATCCAACCTTTCCTTCAAAAGGTAGACCTGGACCAATATCACAATTGTTGGCAAATAAGCCAATTAAGCATGAAAACTCAAAATGTGAAACTGACCTCAAATTCGAAATGTATGCATATACTCAGGTTCCCCATAGGCTGGGGAACCCGAAAAAACATGTGTTTTCCGTATCTGACCTTTCGTGCAACAGGTAGGCCTGGGCCAATATGACAATTGTTGGCAAATGGCCGATTAAGCATGAAAACTCAAAATGTGAAACTGAACTCAAATTCGAAATGTATGCATATACTCAGGTTCCCCATAGGCTGGGGAACCCGAAAAAACATGCATTTTCCGTATCCAACCTTTCCTTCAAAAGGTAGGCCTGGAACAATATCACAATTGTTGGCAAATGCCCAATTAAGCATGAAAACTCAAAATGTGAAACTGACCTCAAATTCGAAATGTATCCACATGCTCAGGTTCCCCACAGGTTGGGGAACCCGAAAAAACATGTGTTTTCCGTATCCGACCTTTCCTTCAAAAGGTAGTCCTGGGTCAATATCACAATTGTTGGCAAATGGCTCATTAAGCATGAAAACTCAAAATGTGAAACTGACCTCAAATTCGAAATGTATGCATATGCTGAGGTTGCCCACAGGTTGGGGAACCCAAAAAAACATGTGTTTTCCGTATCCAACCTTTCCTTCAAAAGGTAGGCCTGGGCCAATATGACAATTGTTGGCAAATGGCCGATTAAGCATGAAAACTCAAAATGTGAAACTGACCTCAAATTCGAAATGTATGCATATACTCAGGTTCCCCAAAGGCTGGAGAACCCGAAAAAACATGTATTTTCCGTATACAACCTTTCCTTCAAAAGGTAGGCCTGGGCCAATATCACAATTGTTGGCAAATGGCCAATTAAGCATGAAAACTCAAAATGTGAAACTGACCTCAAATTCGAAATGTATCTACATGCTCAGGTTCCCCACAGGTTGGGGAACCCGAATAAACATGTGTTTTCCGTATCTGACCTTTCCTTCAAAAGGTAGGCATGGGCCTATATCGCATATGTTGGCAAATAAGCCAATTAAGCATGAAAACTCAAAATGTGAAACTGACCTCAAATTCGAAATGTATGCATTTACTCAGGTTCCCCATAGGCTGGGGAACCCGAAAAAACATGTATTTTCCGTATCCAACCTTTCCTTCAAAAGGTAGACCTGGACCAATATCACAATTGTTGGCAAATAAGCCTATTAAGCATGAAAACTCAAAATGTGAAACTGACCACAAATTCGAAATGTATGCATATACTCAGGTTCCCCATAGGCTGGGGAACCCGAAAAAACATGTGTTTTCCGTATCTGACCTTTCCTGCAACAGGTAGGCCTGGGCCAATATGACAATTGTTGGCAAATGGCCGATTAAGCATGAAAACTCAAAATGTGAAACTGACCTCAAATTCGAAATGTATGCATATACTCAGGTTCCCCATAGGCTGGGGAACCCGAAAAAACATGTATTTTCTGTATCCGACCTTTCCTTCAAAAGGTAGGCCCTGGCAAATATGACAATTGTTGGCAAATGGCCGATTAAGCATGAAAACTCAAAATGTGAAACTGACCTCAAATTCGAAATGTATGCATATACTCAGGTTCCCCATAGGCTGGGGAACCCGAAAAAACATGCATTTTCCGTATCCAACATTTCCTTCAAAAGGTAGGCTTGGGCCTATATCAAATATGTTGGCATATGGCC
Organism: Crotalus adamanteus; assembly: GCA_039797435.1. Classification (NCBI taxonomy): domain Eukaryota; kingdom Metazoa; phylum Chordata; class Lepidosauria; order Squamata; family Viperidae; genus Crotalus; species Crotalus adamanteus. The sequence continues at coordinate 23,769,674 of CM077928.1, forward strand.
AATTAAGCATGAAAACTCAAAATGTGAATCTGACCTCAAATTCGAAATGTATGCATATACGCAGGTTCCCCACAGGCTGGGGAACCCGAAAAAACATGTATTTTCCGTATCTGACCTTTCCTTCAAAAGTTAGGCCTGGGCCAATATCACAATTGTTGGCAAAAGGCCAATTAAGCATGAGAACTCAAAATGTGAAACTGACCTCAAATTCGAAATGTATGCATATACTCAGGTTACCCACAGGATGGGGAACCTGAAAAACCATGTGTTTTCCGTATCGGACCTTTCGTTCAAAAGGTAGGCCTAGGCGAATATCACAATTGTTGGCAAATAAGCCAATTAAGCATGAAAACTCAAAATGTGAAACTGAACTCAAATTCGAAATGTATGCATATACTCAGGTTCCCCATAGGCTGGGGAACCCGAAAAAAAAAGTATTTTGCATATCCAACCTTTCCTTCAAAAGGTAGGCTTGGGCCTATTTCGCATATTTTGGCATATGGCCAAATAAGCATGAAAACTCAAAATGTGAAACTGACCTCACATTCGAAATGTATCCACATGCTCAGGTTCCCCACAGGTTGGGGAACCCGAAAAAACATGTGTTTTCCGTATCTGACCTTTCCTTCAAAAGGTAGGCATGGGCCTATATCGCATACGTTGGCAAATAAGCCAATTAACCATGAAAACTCAAAATGTGAAACTGACCTCAAATTCGAAATGTATGCATTTACTCAGGTTCCCCATAGGCTGGGGAACCCGAAAAAACATGTATTTTCCGTATCCAACCTTTCCTTCAAAAGGTAGACCTGGACCAATATCACAATTGTTGGCAAATAAGCCAATTAAGCATGAAAACTCAAAATGTGAAACTGACCTCAAATTCGAAATGTATGCATATACTCAGGTTCCCCATAGGCTGGGGAACCTGAAAAAACATGTGTTTTCCGTATCTGACCTTTCCTGCAACAGGTAGGCCTGGGCCAATATGACAATTGTTGGCAAATGGCCGATTAAGCATGAAAACTCAAAGTGTGAAACTGACCTCAAATTCGAAATGTATGCATATGCTCAGGTTCCCCGCAGGTTGGGGAACCCGAAAAAACATGTGTTTTCCGTATCCGACCTTTCCTTCAAAAGGTAGTCCTTGGTCAATATCACAATTGTTGGCAAATGGCCCATTAAGCATGAAAACTCAAAATGTGAAACTGACCACAAATTCGAAATGTATGCATATACTCAGGATGCCCACAGGTTGGGGAACCCAAAAAAACTTGTATTTTCTGTATCCGACCTTTCCTTCAAAAGGTAGGCCTGGGCCAATATGACAATTGTTGGCAAATGGCCGATTAAGCATGAAAACTCAAAATGTGAAACTGACCTCAAATTCGAAATATATGCATATACTCAGGTTCCCCATAGGCTGGGGAACCCGAAAAAAAAAGTATTTTGCATATCCAACCTTTCCTTCAAAAGGTAGGCTTGGGCCTATTTCGCATATTTTGGCATATGGCCAATTAAGCATGAAAACTCAAAATGTGAAACTGACCTCAAATTCGAAATGTATGCATATACTCAAGTTCCCCATAGGCTGGGGAACCCGAAAAAACATGTATTTTCTGTATCCGACCTTTCCTTCAAAAGGAAGGCCTCGGCCAATATGACAATTGTTGGCAAATGGACGATTAAGCATGAAAACTCAAAATGTGAAACTGACCTCAAATTCGAAATGTATGCATATACTCAGCTTCCCCATAGGCTGGGGAACCTGAAAAATCAGGTGTTTTCAGTATCCGACCTTTCCTTCAAAAGATAGTCCTGGGTCAATATCACAATTGTTGGCAAATGGCCGATTGAGCATGAAAACTCAAAATGTGAAACTGACCTCAAATTCAAAATGTATGCATATACTCAGGTTCCCCATAGGCTGGGGAACCCGAAAAAACATGCATTTTCCGTATCCAACCTTTCCTTCAAAAGCTAGGCATGGGCCTATATCACATATGTTGGCAAATAAGCCAATTAAGCATGAAAACTCAAAATGTGAAACTGACCTCAAATTCGAAATGTATGCATATACTCAGGTTCCCCATAGGCTGGGGAACCCGAAAAAACATGCATTTTCCGTATCCAACCTTTCCTTCAAAAGGTAGGCTTGGGCCTATATCGCATATGTTGGCAAATGGCCAATTAAGCATGTAAACTCAAAATATGAAACTGACCTCAAATTCGAAATGTATGCATATACTCAGGTTCCCCATAGGCTGGGGAACCCGAAAAAACATGCATTTTCCGTATCCAACCTTTCCTTCAAATGTAGGCCTGGGCCAATATCACAATTGTTCGCAAATAAGCAATTAAGCATGAAAACTCAAAATGTGAAACTGACCTCAAATTTGCAATGTATGCATATACTCAACTTCCCCACAGGTTGGGGAACCCGAAAAAACATGTGTTTTCCGTATCCAACCTTTCCTTCAAAAGGTAGGCCTGGAACAATATCACAATTGTTGGCAAATGGCCAATTAAGCATGAAAACTCAAAATGTGAAACTGACCTCAAATTCGAAATGTATCCACATGCTCAGGTTCCCCACAGGTTGGGGAACCCGAAAAAACATGTATTTTCTGTATCCGACCTTTCCTTCAAAAGGTAGGCCTGGGCCAATATGACAATTGTTGGCAAATGGCCGATTAAGCATGAAAACTCAAAATGTGAAACTGACCTCAAATTCGAAATGTATGCATATACTCAGGTTCCCCAAAGGCTGGGGAACCCGAAAAAACATGTATTTTCCGTATCCAACCTTTCCTTCAAAAGGTAGACCTGGACCAATATCACAATTGTTGGCAAATAAGCCAATTAAGCATGAAAACTCAAAATGTGAAACTGACCTCAAATTCGAAATGTATGCATATACTCAGGTTCCCCATAGGCTGGGGAACCCGAAAAAACATGTGTTTTCCGTATCTGACCTTTCCTGCAACAGGTAGGCCTGGGCCAATATGACAATTGTTGGCAAATGGCCGATTAAGCATGAAAACTCAAAATGTGAAACTGACCTCAAATTCGAAATGTATGCATATACTCAGGTTCCCCACAGGCTGGGGAACCCGAAAAAACATGTATTTTCCGTATCCAACCTTTCCTTCAAAAGGTAGACCTGGACCAATATCACAATTGTTGGCAAATAAGCCAATTAAGCATGAAAACTCAAAAAGTGAAACTGACCTCAAATTCGAAATGTATGCATATACTCAGGTTCCCCATAGGCTGGGGAACCCGAAAAAACATGTGTTTTCCGTATCTGACCTTTCCTTCAAAAGCTAGGCATGGGCCAATATCACAATTGTTCGCAAATAAGCAATTAAGCATGAAAACACAAAATGTGAAACTGACCTCAAATTCGAAATGTATGCATATACTCAGGTTCCCCATAGGCTAGGGAACCCGAAAAAACATGCATTTTCCGTATCCAACCTTTCCTTCAAAAGGTAGGCTTGGTCCTATATCGCATATGTTGGCATATGGCCAATTAAGCATGAAAACTCAAAATGTGAAACTGACCTCAAATTCGAAATATATGCATATACGCAGGTTCCCCACAGACTGGGGAACCCGAAAAAACATGTATTTTCCGTATCTGACCTTTCCTTCAAAAGTTAGGCTGGGGCCAATATCACAATTGTTGGCAAATGGCCAATTAAGCATGAAAACTCAAAATGTGAAACTGACCTCAAATTCGAAATGTATGCATATACTCAGGTTACCCACAGGATGGGGAACCTGAAAAACCATGTGTTTTCCGTATCCAACCTTTCCTTCAAATGTAGGCCTGGGCCAATATCACAATTGTTCGCAAATAAGCAATTAAGCATGAAAACACAAAATGTGAAACTGACCTCAAATTTGCAATGTATGCATATACTCAGGTTCCCCACAGGTTGGGGAACCCGAAAAAACATGTGTTTTCCATAATCAACCTATCCTTCAAAAGGTAGGCCTGGGCCAATATCCCAATTCTTGGCAAATAATCCAATTAAGCATGAAAACTCAAAATGTGAAACTGACCTCAAATTCGAAATGTATCCACATGCTCAGGATCCCCACAGGTTGGGGAACCCGAAAAAACATGTGTTTTCCGTATCTGACCTTTCCTTCAAAAGGTAGGCCTGGGCCAATATCACAATTGTTGGCAAATGGCCAATTAAGCATGAAAACTCAAAATGTGAAACTGACCACAAATTCGAAATGTATGCATATACTCAGGATGCCCACAGGTTGGGGAACCCCAAAAAACATGTGTTTTCCGTATCGAACCTTTCCTTCAAAAGGTAGGCCTGAGCCAATATCAGAATTGTTGGCAAATAAGACAATTAAGCATGAAAACTCAAAATGTGAAACTGACCTCAAATTCGAAATGTATACATATGCTCAGGTTCCCCACAGGTTGGGCAATCCGAAAAAACATGTGTTTTCCGTATCGGACCTTTCGTTCAAAAGGTAGGCCTGGGCCAATATCTCAATTGTTGGCAAATAAGCCAATGTAGGATGAAAACTCAAAATGTGAAACTGACCTCAAATTCGAAATGTATGCATATACTCAGGTTCCCCACAGGTTGGGGAACCCGAAAAAACATGTGTTTTCCATAATCAACCTATCCTTCAAAAGGTAGGCATGGGCCAATATCCCAATTCTTGGCAAATAATCCAATTAAGCATGAAAACTCAAAATGTGAAACTGACCTCAAATTCGAAATGTATGCATTTACTCAGGTTCCCCATAGGCTGGGGAACCCGAAAAAACATGTATTTTCCGTATCCAACCTTTCCTTCAAAAGGTAGACCTGGACCAATATCACAATTGTTGGCAAATAAGCCAATTAAGCATGAAAACTCAAAATGTGAAACTGACCTCAAATTCGAAATGTATGCATATACTCAGGTTCCCCATAGGCTGGGGAACCCGAAAAAACATGTGTTTTCCGTATCTAACCTTTCCTGCAACAGGTAGGCCTGGGCCAATATGACAATTGTTGGCAAATGGCCGATTAAGCATGAAAACTCAAAGTGTGAAACTGACCTCAAATTCGAAATGTATGCATATGCTCAGGTTCCCCGCAGGTTGGGGAACCCGAAAAAACATGTGTTTTCCGTATCCAACCTTTCCTTCAAAAGGTAGGCCTGGGCCAATATCACAATTGTTGGCAAATGGCCAATTAAGCATGAAAACTCAAAATGTGAAACTGACCACAAATTCGAAATGTATGCATATGCTCAGGATGCCCACAAGTTGGGGAACCCAAAAAAACATGTGTTTTCCGTATCCAACCTTTCCTTCAAAAGGTAGGCCTGATCAAATATCACAATTGTTGGCAAATAAGCCAATTAAGCATGAAAACTCAAAATGTGAAACTGACCTCAAATTCGCAATGTATGCATATACTCAGGTTGCCCATAGGTTGGGGAACCCGAAAAAACATGTGTTTTCCGTATCCAACCTTTCCTTCAAAAGGTAGGCCTGGGCCAATATCACAATTGTTCGCAAATAAGCAATTAAGCATGAAAACTCAAAATGTGAAACTGACCTCAAATTCGCAATGTATGCATATACTCAACTTCCCCACAGGTTGGGGAACCCGAAAAAACATGTGTTTTCCGTATCCAACCTTACCTTTCCTTCAAAAGGTAGGCCTGGAACAATATCACAATTGTTGGCAAATGGCCAATTAAGCATGAAAACTCAAAATGTGAAACTGACCTCAAATTCGAAATGTATGCATATACTCAGGTTCCCCACAGGTTGGGGAACCCGAAAAAACATGTGTTTTCCATAATCAACCTATCCTTCAAAAGGTAGGCCTGGGCCAATATCACAATTCTTGGCAAATAATCCAATTAATCATGAAAACTCAAAATGTGAAACTGACCTCAAATTCGCAATGTATGCATATACTCAGGTTGCCCACAGGTTGGGGAACCCGAAAAAACATTTGTTTTCCGTATCTGACCTTTCCTTCAAAAGGTAGGCCTGAGCCAATATCACATTTGTTGAACCCAATTAAGGATGAAAACTCAAAATGTGAAAGTGAAATCAAATTCGAAATGTATTCATATTCTCAGGTTCCCCATAGGTTGGGGAACCCGAAAAAACATGTGTTTTCCGTATCCAACCTTTCCTTCAAAAGGTAGGCCTGGGCCAATATCACAATTGTTGGCAAATGGCCAATTAAGCATGAAAACTCAAAATGTGAAACTGACCACAAATTCGAAATGTATGCATATACTGAGGATGCCCACAAGTTGGGGAACCCAAAAAAACATGTGTTTTCCGTATCCAACCTTTCCTTCAAAAGGTAGGCCTGAGCAAATATCACAATTGTTGGCAAATAAGCCAATTAAGCATGAAAACTCAAAATGTGAAACTGACCTCAAATTCGCAATGTATGCATATACTCAGGTTGCCCATAGGTTGGGGAACCCGAAAAAACATGTGTTTTCCGTATCCAACCTTTCCTTCAAAAGGTAGGCCTGGGCCAATATCACAATTGTTCGCAAATAAGCAATTAAGCATGAAAACTCAAAATGTGAAACTGACCTCAAATTCGCAATGTATGCATATACTCAACTTCCCCACAGGTTGGGGAACCCGAAAAAACATGTGTTTTCCGTATCCAACCTTACCTTTCCTTCAAAAGGTAGGCCTGGAACAATATCACAATTGTTGGCAAATGGCCAATTAAGCATGAAAACTCAAAATGTGAAACTGACCTCAAATTCGAAATGTATGCATATACTCAGGTTCCCCACAGGTTGGGGAACCCGAAAAAACATGTGTTTTCCATAATCAACCTATCCTTCAAAAGGTAGGCCTGGGCCAATATCACAATTCTTGGCAAATAATCCAATTAATCATGAAAACTCAAAATGTGAAACTGACCTCAAATTCGCAATGTATGCATATACTCAGGTTGCCCACAGGTTGGGGAACCCGAAAAAACATTTGTTTTCCGTATCTGACCTTTCCTTCAAAAGGTAGGCCTGAGCCAATATCACATTTGTTGAACCCAATTAAGGATGAAAACTCAAAATTTGAAAGTGACATCAAATTCGAAATGTATTCATATGCTCAGGTTCCCCATAGGTTGGGGAACCCGAAAAAACATGTGTTTTCCGTATCCAACCTTTCCTTCAAAAGGTAGGCCTGGGCCAATATCACAATTGTTGGCAAATGGCCAATTAAGCATGAAAACTCAAAATGTGAAACTGACCACAAATTCGAAATGTATGCATATACTGAGGATGCCCACAAGTTGGGGAACCCAAAAAAACATGTGTTTTCCGTATCCAACCTTTCCTTCAAAAGGTAGGCCTGGGCCAATATCACAATTGTTGGCAAATGGCCAATTAATCATGAAAACTCAAAATGTGAAACTGACCTCAAATTCGAAATGTATGCATATACGCAGGTTCCCCACAGGCTGGGGAACCCGAAAAAACATGTGTTTTCCGTATCTGACCTTTCCTTCAAAAGTTAGGCCTGGGCCAATATCACAATTGTTGGCAAATGGCCAATTAAGCATGAAAACCAAAATGTGAAACTGACCTCAAATTCGAAATGTATGCATAAACTCAGGTTCCCCACAGGTTGGGGAACCCGAAAAAACATGTGTTTTCCGTATCTGACCTTTCCTTCAAAAGGTAGGCATGGGCCTATTTCGCATATGTTGGCAAATAAGCCAATTAAGCATGAAAACTCAAAATGTGAAACTGACCTCAAATTCGAAATGTATGCATATACGCAGGTTCCCCACAGGCTGGGGAACCCGAAAAAACATGTGTTTTCCGTATCTGACCTTTCCTTCAAAAGTTAGGCCTGGGCCAATATCACAATTGTTGGCAAATGGCCAATTAATCATGAAAACTCAAAATGTGAAACTGACCTCAAATTCGAAATGTATGCATATACGCAGGTTCCCCACAGGCTGGGGAACCCGAAAAAACATGTGTTTTCCGTATCTGACCTTTCCTTCAAAAGGTAGGCCTGGAACAATATCACAATTGTTGGCAAATGGCCAATTAAGCATGAAAACTCAAAATGTGAAACTGACCTCAAATTCGAAATGTATGCATATACTCAGGTTCCCCAGAGGTTGGGGAACCCGAAAAAACATGGGTTTTCCATAATCAACCTATCCTTCAAAAGGTAGGCCTGGGCCAATATCACAATTCTTGGCAAATAATCCAATTAATCATGAAAACTCAAAATGTGAAACTGACCTCAAATTCGCAATGTATGCATATACTCAGGTTGCCCACAGGTTGGGGAACCCGAAAAAACATGTGTTTTCCGTATCTGACCTTTCCTTCAAAAGTTAGGCCTGGGCCAATATCACAATTGTTGGCAAATGGCCAATTAAGCATGAAAACCAAAATGTGAAACTGACCTCAAATTCGAAATGTATGCATAAACTCAGGTTCCCCACAGGTTGGGGAACCCGAAAAAACATGTGTTTTCCGTATCTGACCTTTCCTTCAAAAGGTAGGCATGGGCCTATTTCGGATATGTTGGCAAATAAGCCAATTAAGCATGAAAACTCAAAATGTGAAACTAACCTCAAATTCGAAATGTATGCATTTACTCAGGTTCCCCATAGGCTGGGGAACCTGAAAAAAAACATGTATTTTCCGTATCCAACCTTTCCTTCAAAAGGTAGACCTGGACCAATATCACAATTGTTGGCAAATAAGCCAATTAAGCATGAAAACTCAAAATGTGAAACTGACCTCAAATTCGAAATGTATGCATATACTCAGGTTCCCCATAGGCTGGGGAACCCAAAAAAACATGTGTTTTCCGTATCTGACCTTTCCTGCAACAGGTAGGCCTGGGCCAATATGACAATTGTTGGCAAATGGCCGATTAAGCATGAAAGCTCAAAATGTGAAACTGACCTCAAATTCAAAATGTATGCATATACGCAGGTTCCCCACAGGCTGGGGAACCCGAAAAAACATGTATTTTCCGTATCCGACCTTTCCTTCAAAAGCTAGGCATGGGCCTATATCACATATGTTGGCAAATAAGCCAATTAAGCATGAAAACTCAAAATGTGAACCTGACCTCAAATTCGAAATGTATGCATATACTCAGGTTGCCCATAGGCTGGGGAACCCGAAAAAACATGCATTTTCCGTATCCAACCTTTCCTTCAAAAGGTAGGCTTGGGCCTATATCGCATATGTTGGCATATGGCCAATTAAGCATGAAAACTCAAAATGTGAAACTGACCTCAAATTCGAAATGTATGCATATACGCAGGTTCCCCACAGGCTGGGGAACCCGAAAAAACATGTATTTTCCGTATCTGACCTTTCCTTCAAAAGTTAGGCCTGGGCCAATATCACAATTGTTGGCAAATGGCCAATTAAGCATGAAAAATCAGAATGTGAAACTGACCTCAAATTCGAAATGTATGCATATACTCAGGTTACCCACAGGATGGGGAACCTGAAAAACCATGTGTTTTCCGTATCGGACCTTTCGTTCAAAAGGTAGGCCTAGGCGAATATCACAATTGTTGGCAAATAAGCCAATTAAGCATGAAAACACAAAATGAGAAACTGAACTGAAATTCGAAATGTATGCATATACTCAGATTCCCCATAGGCTGGGGAACCCGAAAAAAAAGGTATTTTGCATATCCAACCTTTCCTTCAAAAGGTAGGCTTGGGACAATATCACAATTGTTGGCAAATGGCCAATTAAGCATGAAAACTCAAAATGTGAAACTGACCTCAAATTCGAAATGTATGCATATGCTCAGGTTCCCCACAGGCTGTGGAAGCCGCAAAAACATGTGTTTTCCGTATCTCACCTTTCCTTCAAAAGGTAGGACTGGGCCAATATGACAATTGTTGGCAAATGGCCAATTAAGCATGAAAACTCAAAATGTGAAACTGACCACAAATTCGAAATGTATGCATATACTGAGGATGCCCACAAGTTGGGGAACCCAAAAAAACATGTGTTTTCCGTATCCAACCTTTCCTTCAAAAGGTAGGCCTGGGCCAATATCACAATTGTTGGCAAATGGCCAATTAATCATGAAAACTCAAAATGTGAAACTGACCTCAAATTCGAAATGTATGCATATACGCAGGTTCCCCACAGGCTGGGGAACCCGAAAAAACATGTGTTTTCCGTATCTGACCTTTCCTTCAAAAGTTAGGCCTGGGCCAATATCACAATTGTTGGCAAATGGCCAATTAAGCATGAAAACCAAAATGTGAAACTGACCTCAAATTCGAAATGTATGCATAAACTCAGGTTCCCCACAGGTTGGGGAACCCGAAAAAACATGTGTTTTCCGTATCTGACCTTTCCTTCAAAAGGTAGGCATGGGCCTATTTCGCATATGTTGGCAAATAAGCCAATTAAGCATGAAAACTCAAAATGTGAAACTGACCTCAAATTCGAAATGTATGCATATACGCAGGTTCCCCACAGGCTGGGGAACCCGAAAAAACATGTGTTTTCCGTATCTGACCTTTCCTTCAAAAGTTAGGCCTGGGCCAATATCACAATTGTTGGCAAATGGCCAATTAATCATGAAAACTCAAAATGTGAAACTGACCTCAAATTCGAAATGTATGCATATACGCAGGTTCCCCACAGGCTGGGGAACCCGAAAAAACATGTGTTTTCCGTATCTGACCTTTCCTTCAAAAGTTAGGCCTGAGCAAATATCACAATTGTTGGCAAATAAGCCAATTAAGCATGAAAACTCAAAATGTGAAACTGACCTCAAATTCGCAATGTATGCATATACTCAACTTCCCCACAGGTTCGGGAACCCGAAAAAACATGTGTTTTCCGTATCCAACCTTACCTTTCCTTCAAAAGGTAGGCCTGGAACAATATCACAATTGTTGGCAAATGGCCAATTAAGCATGAAAACTCAAAATGTGAAACTGACCTCAAATTCGAAATGTATGCATATACTCAGGTTCCCCAGAGGTTGGGGAACCCGAAAAAACATGGGTTTTCCATAATCAACCTATCCTTCAAAAGGTAGGCCTGGGCCAATATCACAATTCTTGGCAAATAATCCAATTAATCATGAAAACTCAAAATGTGAAACTGACCTCAAATTCGCAATGTATGCATATACTCAGGTTGCCCACAGGTTGGGGAACCCGAAAAAACATTTGTTTTCCGTATCTGACCTTTCCTTCAAAAGGTAGGCCTGAGCCAATATCACATTTGTTGAACCCAATTAAGGATGAAAACTCAAAATGTGAAAGTGACATCAAATTCGAAATGTATTCATATGCTCAGGTTCCCCATAGGTTGGGGAACCCGAAAAAACATGTGTTTTCCGTATCCAACCTTTCCTTCAAAAGGTAGGCCTGGGCCAATATCACAATTGTTGGCAAATGGCCAATTAATCATGAAAACTCAAAATGTGAAACTGACCTCAAATTCGAAATGTATGCATATACGCAGGTTCCCCACAGGCTGGGGAACCCGAAAAAACATGTGTTTTCCGTATCTGACCTTTCCTTCAAAAGTTAGGCCTGGGCCAATATCACAATTGTTGGCAAATGGCCAATTAAGCATGAAAACCAAAATGTGAAACTGACCTCAAATTCGAAATGTATGCATAAACTCAGGTTCCCCACAGGTTGGGGAACCCGAAAAAACATGTGTTTTCCGTATCTGACCTTTCCTTCAAAAGGTAGGCATGGGCCTATTTCGGATATGTTGGCAAATAAGCCAATTAAGCATGAAAACTCAAAATGTGAAACTAACCTCAAATTCGAAATGTATGCATTTACTCAGGTTCCCCATAGGCTGGGGAACCTGAAAAAACATGTATTTTCCGTATCCAACCTTTCCTTCAAAAGGTAGACCTGGACCAATATCACAATTGTTGGCAAATAAGCCAATTAAGCATGAAAACTCAAAATGTGAAACTGACCTCAAATTCGAAATGTATGCATATACTCAGGTTCCCCATAGGCTGGGGAACCCAAAAAAACATGTGTTTTCCGTATCTGACCTTTCCTGCAACAGGTAGGCCTGGGCCAATATGACAATTGTTGGCAAATGGCCGATTAAGCATTAAAACTCAAAATGTGAAACTGACCTCAAATTCAAAATGTATGCATATACGCAGGTTCCCCACAGGCTGGGGAACCCGAAAAAACATGTATTTTCCGTATCCGACCTTTCCTTCAAAAGCTAGGCATGGGCCTATATCACATATGTTGGCAAATAAGCCAATTAAGCATGAAAACTCAAAATGTGAACCTGATCTCAAATTCGAAATGTATGCATATACTCAGGTTGCCCATAGGCTGGGGAACCCGAAAAAACATGCATTTTCCGTATCCAACCTTTCCTTCAAAAGGTAGGCTTGGGCCTATATCGCATATGTTGGCATATGGCCAATTAAGCATGAAAACTCAAAATGTGAAACTGACCTCAAATTCGAAATGTATGCATATACGCAGGTTCCCCACAGGCTGGGGAACCCGAAAAAACATGTATTTTCCGTATCTGACCTTTCCTTCAAAAGTTAGGCCTGGGCCAATATCACAATTGTTGGCAAATGGCCAATTAAGCATGAAAAATCAGAATGTGAAACTGACCTCAAATTCGAAATGTATGCATATACTCAGGTTACCCACAGGATGGGGAACCTGAAAAACCATGTGTTTTCCGTATCGGACCTTTCGTTCAAAAGGTAGGCCTAGGCGAATATCACAATTGTTGGCAAATAAGCCAATTAAGCATGAAAACACAAAATGAGAAACTGAACTGAAATTCGAAATGTATGCATATACTCAGGTTCCCCATAGGCTGGGGAACCCGAAAAAAAAGGTATTTTGCATATCCAACCTTTCCTTCAAAAGGTAGGCTTGGGACAATATCACAATTGTTGGCAAATGGCCAATTAAGCATGAAAACTCAAAATGTGAAACTGACCTCAAATTCGAAATGTATGCATATGCTCAGGTTCCCCACAGGCTGTGGAAGCCGCAAAAACATGTGTTTTCCGTATCTCACCTTTCCTTCAAAAGGTAGGACTGGGCCAATATGACAATTGTTGGCAAATGGCCAATTAAGCATGAAAACTCAAAATGTGAAACTGACCACAAATTCGAAATGTATGCATATACTGAGGATGCCCACAAGTTGGGGAACCCAAAAAAACATGTGTTTTCCGTATCCAACCTTTCCTTCAAAAGGTAGGCCTGGGCCAATATCACAATTGTTGGCAAATGGCCAATTAATCATGAAAACTCAAAATGTGAAACTGACCTCAAATTCGAAATGTATGCATATACGCAGGTTCCCCACAGGCTGGGGAACCCGAAAAAACATGTGTTTTCCGTATCTGACCTTTCCTTCAAAAGTTAGGCCTGGGCCAATATCACAATTGTTGGCAAATGGCCAATTAAGCATGAAAACCAAAATGTGAAACTGACTTCAAATTCGAAATGTATGCATAAACTCAGGTTCCCCACAGGTTGGGGAACCCGAAAAAACATGTGTTTTCCGTATCTGACCTTTCCTTCAAAAGGTAGGCATGGGCCTATTTCGCATATGTTGGCAAATAAGCCAATTAAGCATGAAAACTCAAAATGTGAAACTGACCTCAAATTCGAAATGTATGCATATACGCAGGTTCCCCACAGGCTGGGGAACCCGAAAAAACATGTGTTTTCCGTATCTGACCTTTCCTTCAAAAGTTAGGCCTGGGCCAATATCACAATTGTTGGCAAATGGCCAATTAATCATGAAAACTCAAAATGTGAAACTGACCTCAAATTCGAAATGTATGCATATACGCAGGTTCCCCACAGGCTGGGGAACCCGAAAAAACATGTGTTTTCCGTATCTGACCTTTCCTTCAAAAGTTAGGCCTGAGCAAATATCACAATTGTTGGCAAATAAGCCAATTAAGCATGAAAACTCAAAATGTGAAACTGACCTCAAATTCGCAATGTATGCATATACTCAACTTCCCCACAGGTTCGGGAACCCGAAAAAACATGTGTTTTCCGTATCCAACCTTACCTTTCCTTCAAAAGGTAGGCCTGGAACAATATCACAATTGTTGGCAAATGGCCAATTAAGCATGAAAACTCAAAATGTGAAACTGACCTCAAATTCGAAATGTATGCATATACTCAGGTTCCCCAGAGGTTGGGGAACCCGAAAAAACATGGGTTTTCCATAATCAACCTATCCTTCAAAAGGTAGGCCTGGGCCAATATCACAATTCTTGGCAAATAATCCAATTAATCATGAAAACTCAAAATGTGAAACTGACCTCAAATTCGCAATGTATGCATATACTCAGGTTGCCCACAGGTTGGGGAACCCGAAAAAACATTTGTTTTCCGTATCTGACCTTTCCTTCAAAAGGTAGGCCTGAGCCAATATCACATTTGTTGAACCCAATTAAGGATGAAAACTCAAAATGTGAAAGTGACATCAAATTCGAAATGTATTCATATGCTCAGGTTCCCCATAGGTTGGGGAACCCGAAAAAACATGTGTTTTCCGTATCCAACCTTTCCTTCAAAAGGTAGGCCTGGGCCAATATCACAATTGTTGGCAAATGGCCAATTAATCATGAAAACTCAAAATGTGAAACTGACCTCAAATTCGAAATGTATGCATATACGCACGTTCCCCACAGGCTGGGGAACCCGAAAAAACATGTGTTTTCCGTATCTGACCTTTCCTTCAAAAGTTAGGCCTGGGCCAATATCACAATTGTTGGCAAATGGCCAATTAAGCATGAAAACCAAAATGTGAAACTGACCTCAAATTCGAAATGTATGCATAAACTCAGGTTCCCCACAGGTTGGGGAACCCGAAAAAACATGTGTTTTCCGTATCTGACCTTTCCTTCAAAAGGTAGGCATGGGCCTATTTCGGATATGTTGGCAAATAAGCCAATTAAGCATGAAAACTCAAAATGTGAAACTAACCTCAAATTCGAAATGTATGCATTTACTCAGGTTCCCCATAGGCTGGGGAACCTGAAAAAACATGTATTTTCCGTATCCAACCTTTCCTTCAAAAGGTAGACCTGGACCAATATCACAATTGTTGGCAAATAAGCCAATTAAGCATGAAAACTCAAAATGTGAAACTGACCTCAAATTCGAAATGTATGCATATACTCAGGTTCCCCATAGGCTGGGGAACCCAAAAAAACATGTGTTTTCCGTATCTGACCTTTCCTGCAACAGGTAGGCCTGGGCCAATATGACAATTGTTGGCAAATGGCCGATTAAGCATGAAAACTCAAAATGTGAAACTGACCTCAAATTCAAAATGTATGCATATACTCAGGTTGCCCATAGGCTGGGGAACCCGAAAAAACATGCATTTTCCGTATCCAACCTTTCCTTCAAAAGGTAGGCTTGGGCCTATATCGCATATGTTGGCATATGGCCAATTAAGCATGAAAACTCAAAATGTGAAACTGACCTCAAATTCGAAATGTATGCATATACGCAGGTTCCCCACAGGCTGGGGAACCCGAAAAAACATGTATTTTCCGTATCTGACCTTTCCTTCAAAAGTTAGGCCTGGGCCAATATCACAATTGTTGGCAAATGGCCAATTAAGCATGAAAAATCAGAATGTGAAACTGACCTCAAATTCGAAATGTATGCATATACTCAGGTTACCCACAGGATGGGGAACCTGAAAAACCATGTGTTTTCCGTATCGGACCTTTCGTTCAAAAGGTAGGCCTAGGCGAATATCACAATTGTTGGCAAATAAGCCAATTAAGCATGAAAACACAAAATGAGAAACTGAACTGAAATTCGAAATGTATGCATATACTCAGGTTCCCCATAGGCTGGGGAACCCGAAAAAAAAGGTATTTTGCATATCCAACCTTTCCTTCAAAAGGTAGGCTTGGGCCTATTTCGCATATTTTGGCATATGGCCAATTAAGCATGAAAACTCAAAATGTGAAACTGACCTCAAATTCGAAATGTATGCATATACGCAGGTTCCCCACAGGCTGGGGAACCCGAAAAAACGTGTTTTCCGTATCTGACCTTTCCTTCAAAAGTTAGGCCTGGGACAATATCACAATTGTTGGCAAATGGCCAATTAAGCATGAAAACTCAAAATGTGAAACTGACCTCAAATTCGAAATGTATGCATATGCTCAGGTTCCCCACAGGCTGTGGAAGCCGCAAAAACATGTGTTTTCCGTATCTCACCTTTCCTTCAAAAGGTAGGACTGGGCCAATATGACAATTGTTGGCAAATGGCCAATTAAGCATGAAAACTCAAAATGTGAAACTGACCTCAAATTCGAAATGTATCCACATGCTCAGGTTCCCCAGAGGTTGGGGAAACCGAAAAAACATGTGTTTTCCGTATCTGACCTTTCCTTCAAAAGGTAGGCATGGGCCTATATCGCATATGTTGGCAAATAAGCCAATTAAGCATGAAAACTCAAAATGTGAAACTGACCTCAAATTCGCAATGTATGCATATACTCAGGTTTCCCATAGGTTGGGGAACCCGAAAAAACATGTGTTTTCCGTATCCAACCTTTCCTTCAAAAGGTAGGCCTGGGCCAATATCACAATTGTTGGCAAATGGCCAATTAAGCATGAAAACTCAAAATGTGAAACTGACCACAGATTCGAAATGTATGCATATACTCAGGATGCCCACAGATTGGGGAACCCCAAAAAACATGTGTTTTCCGTATCCAACCTTTCCTTCAAAAGGTAGGCCTGAGCCAATATCACAATTGTTGGCAAATAAGCCAATTAAGCATGAAAACTCAAAATGTGTAACTGACCTCAAATTCGCAATGTATGCATATACTCAGGTTTCCCATAGGTTGGGGAACCCGAAAAAACATGTGTTTTCCGTATCCAAGATTTCCTTCAAAAGGTAGGCCTGGAACACTATCACAATTGTTGGCAAATAAGCCAATGTAGGATGAAAACTCAAAATGTGAAACTGACCTCAAATTCGAAATGTATGCATATACTCAGGTTCCCCACAGGTTGGGGAACCCGAAAAAACATGTGTTTTCCATAATCAACCTATACTTCAAAAGGTAGGCCTGGGCCAATATCCCAATTCTTGGCAAATAATCCAATTAAGCATGAAAACTCAAAATGTGAAACTGACCTCAAATTCGAAATGTATCCACATGCTCAGGTTCCCCACAGGTTGGGGAACCCGAAAAAACATGTGTTTTCCGTATCTGACCTTTCCTTCAAAAGGTAGGCCTGGGCCAATATCACAATTGTTGGCAAATGGCCAATTAAGCATGAAAACTCAAAATGTGAAACTGACCACAAATTCGAAATGTATGCATATACTCAGGATGCCCACAGGTTGGGGAACCCCAAAAAACATGTGTTTTCCGTATCCAACCTTTCCTTCAAAAGGTAGGCCTGAGCCAATATCACAATTGTTGGCAAATAAGCCAATTAAGCATGAAAACTCAAAATGTGAAACTGACCTCAAATTCGAAATGTATGCATATACTCAGGTTCCCCACAGGCTGGGGAACCCAAAAAAACATGTGTTTTACGTAACTGACCTTTCCTTCAAAAGATAGGCCTGGGCCAATATCACAATTGTTGGCCAATTGCTCAATTAAGCATGAAAACTCAAAATGTGAAACTGACCTCAAATTCGAAATGTATGCATATACTCAGGTTCCCCACAGTCTGGGGAACCCGAAAAACCATGTATTTTCCGTATCCGACCTTTCCTTCAAAAGATAGGCCTGGGCATATATCGCATTTGTTGGCAAATGGCCAATTAAGCATGAAAATTCAAAATGTGAAACTGACCTCAAATTCGAAATGTATGCATATACTCAGGTTCCCCACAGGTTTGGGAACCCGAAAAAACATGTGTTTTCCGTAACTGACCTTTCCTTCAAAAGGTAGTCCTGGGCCTATATCGTATTTTTTTGCAAATGGCCAATTAAGCATAAAAACTCAAAATGTGAAACTGATGTCAAATTCGAAATGTATGCATATACTCAGATTGCCCAAAGGCTGGGGAACCCGAAAAAACATGTTTTCCGTAACTGACCTTTCCTTCAAAAGGTAGGCCTAGGCCAATATCACAATTATTGGCAAATGGCCAATTAAGCATGAAAACTAAAAATGTGAAACTGACCTCAAATTCGAAATGTATGCATATACTCAGGTTCCCACAGGTTGGGGAAGCCGAAAAAACATGTGTTTTCCGTAACTGACCTTTCCTTCAAAAGGTAGGCCTGGGCCAATATCACAATTGTTGGCCAATTGCTCAATTAAGCATGAAAACTCAAAATGTGAAACTGACCTCAAATTCGAAATGTATGCATATACTCAGGTTCCCCACAGACTGGGGAACCCAAAAAAACATGTGTTTTACGTAACTGACCTTTCCTTCAAAAGGTAGGCCTGGGCCAATGTCACAATTGTTGGCCATTTGCTCAATTAAGCATGAAAACTCAAAATGTGAAACTGACCTCAAATTCGAAATGTATGCATATACTCAGGTTCCCCACAGGTTGGGGAACCCGAAAAAACATGTGTTTTCCGTAACTGACCTTTCCTTCAAAAGCTATGCCTGGGCCTATATCGTATTTTTTTGCAAATGGCCAGTTAAGCATGAAAACTCAAAATGTGAAACTGATGTCAAATTCGAAATGTATGCATATATTCAGATTGCCCAAAGGCTGCGGAAGGCGAAAAAACATGTGTTTTCCGTAACTGACCTTTCCTTCAAAAGGTAGGCCTGGGCCAATATCACAATTGTTGGCAAATGGCCAATTAAGCATGAAAACTCAAAATGTGAAACTGCCCTCAAATTCGAAATGTATGCATATACTCAGATTGCCCAAAGGCTAGGGAAGGCGAAAAAACATGTGTTTTCCGTAACTGACCTTTCCTTCAAAAGGTAGGCCTGGGCCAATATCACAATTGTTGGCAAAAGGCCAATTAAGCATGAAAACTAAAAATGTGAAACTGACCTCAAATTCGAAATGTATGCATATACTCAGGTTCCCCACAGGTTGGGGAAGCCGAAAAAACATGTGTTTTCCGTAACTGACCTTTCCTTCAAAAGGTAGGCCTGGGCCAATATCACAATTGTTAGCAAATGGCCAATTAAGCATGAAAACTCAAAATGTGAAACTGACCTCAAATTCGAAATGTATGCATATACTCAGATTACCCACAGGCTGGGGAACCCGAAAAACAATGTATTTTCCGTATCCGACCTTTCCTTCAAAAGATAGGCCTGGGCATATATCGCATTTGTTGGCAAATGGCCAATTAAGCATGAAAATTCAAAATGTGAAACTGACCTCAAATTCGAAATGTATGCATATACTCAGGTTCCCCACAGGTTTGGGAACCCGAAAAAACATGTGTTTTCCGTAACTGACCTTTCCTTCAAAAGGTAGTCCTGGGCCTATATCACAATTGTTGGCCAATTGCTCAATTAAGCATGAAAACTCAAAATGTGAAACTGACCTCAAATTCGAAATGTATGCATATACTCAGGTTCCCCACAGGCTGGGGAACCCAAAAAAACATGTGTTTTACGTAACTGACCTTTCCTTCAAAAGGTAGGCCTGGGCCAATGTCACAATTGTTGGCCATTTGCTCAATTAAGCATGAAAACTCAAAATGTGAAACTGACCTCAAATTCGAAATGTATGCATATACTCAGGTTCCCCACAGTCTGGGGAACCCGAAAAAACATGTGTTTTCCGTATCTGACTTTTCCTTCAAAAGATAGGCCTGGGCATATATCGCATTTGTTGGCAAATGGCCAATTAAGCATGAAAATTCAAAATGTGAAACTGACCTCAAATTCGAAATGTATGCATATACTCAGGTTCCCCACAGGTTGGGGAACCCGAAAAAACATGTGTTTTCCGTAACTGACCTTTCCTTCAAAATGTAGGCCTGGGCCTATATCGTATTTTTTTACAAATGGCCAATTAAGCATGAAAACTCAAAATGTGAAACTGACGTCAAATTCGAAATGTATGCATATACTCAGATTGCCCAAAGGCTGGGGAACCCGAAAAAACATGTTTTCCGTAACTGACCTTTCCTTCAAAATGTAGGCCTGGGCCAATATCACAATTGTTGGCAAATGGCCAATGAAGCATGAAAACTAAAAATGTGAAACTGACCTCAAATTCGAAATGTATGCATATACTCAGGTTCCCCACAGGTTGGGGAAGCCGAAAAAACATGTGTTTTCCGTAACTGACCTTTCCTTCAAAAGGTAGGCCTGGGCCAATATCACAATTGTTGGCCAATTGCTCAATTAAGCATGAAAACTCAAAATGTGAAACTGACCTCAAATTCGAAATGTATGCATATACTCAGGTTCCCCACAGGCTGGGGAACCCAAAAAAACATGTGTTTTACGTAACTGACCTTTCCTTCAAAAGGTTGGCCTGGGCCAATGTCACAATTGTTGGCCATTTGCTCAATTAAGCATGAAAACTCAAAATGTGAAACTGACCTCAAATTCGAAATGTATGCATATACTCAGGTTCCCCACAGTCTGGGGAACCCGAAAAAACATGTGTTTTCCGTATCCGACTTTTCCTTCAAAAGATAGGCCTGGGCATATATCGCATTTTTTGGCAAATCGCCAATTAAGCATGAAAATTCAAAATGTGAAACTGACCTCAAATTCGAAATGTATGCATATACTCAGGTTCCCCACAGGTTGGGGAACCCGAAAAAACATGTGTTTTCCGTATCCGACCTTTCCTTCAAATGCTATGCCTGGGCCTATATCGTATTTTTTTGCAAATGGCCAGTTAAGCATGAAAACTCAAAATGTGAAACTGCCCTCAAATTCGAAATGTATGCATATACTCAGATTGCCCAAAGGCTGGGGAAGGCGAAAAAACATGTGTTTTCCGTAACTGAGCTTTCCTTCAAAAGGTAGGCCTGGGCCAATATCACAATTGTTGGCAAAAGGCCAATTAAGCATGAAAACTAAAAATGTGAAACTGACCTCAAATTCGAAATGTATGCATATACTCAGGTTCCCCACAGGTTGGGGAAGCCGAAAAAACATGTGTTTTCCGTAACTGACCTTTCCTTCAAAAGGTAGGCCTGGGCCAATATCACAATTGTTGGCAAATGGCCAATTAAGCATGAAAACTCAAAATGTGAAACTGACCTCAAATTCGAAATGTATGCATATACTCAGATTGCCCACAGGCTGGGGAACCCGAAAAAACATGTGTTTTACGTAACTAACCTTTCCTTCAAAAGGTAGGCCTGGGCCAATGTCACAATTGTTGGCCAATTGCTCAATTAAGCATGAAAACTCAAAATGTGAAACTGACCTCAAATTCGAAATGTATGCATATACTCAGGTTCCCCACAGTCTGGGGAACCCGAAAAAACATGTATTTTCCGTATCCGACCTTTCCTTCAAAAGATAGGCCTGGGCATATATCGCATTTGTTGGCAAATGGCCAATTAAGCATGAAAATTCAAAATGTGAAACTGACCTCAAATTCGAAATGTATGCATATACTCAGGTTCCCCACAGGTTGGGGAACCCGAAAAAACATGTATTTTCGGTATCCGACCTTTCCTTCAAAAGATAGGCCTGGGCCTATATCGTATTTTTTTGCAAATGGCCAATTAAGCATGAAAACTAAAAATGTGAAACTGACCTCAAATTCGAAATGTATGCATATGCTCAGGTTCCCCACAGGTTGGGGAAGCCGAAAAAACATGTGTTTTCCGTAACTGACCTTTCCTTCAAAAGATAGGCCTGGGCCAATATCACAATTGTTGGCAAATGGCCAATTAAGCATGAAAACTCAAAATGTGAAACTGACCTCACATTCGAAATGTATGCATATACTCAGGTTCCCCACAGGCTGGGGAACCCGAAAAAACATGTGTTTTACGTAACTAACCTTTCCTTCAAAAGGTAGGCCTGGGCCAATATCACAATTGTTGGCAAATGGCCAATTAAGCATGAAAACTCAAAATGTGAAACTGACCTCAAATTCGAAATGTATGCATATACTCAGGTTCCCCACAGGTTGGGGAACCCGAAAAAACACGTGTTTTCCGTATCTGAATTTTCCTTCAAAAGCTAGGCCTGGGCCTGTATCGCATTTGTTTGCAAATGGCCAATCAAGCATGAAAACTCAAAATGTGAAACTGACCTCAAATTCGAAATGTATGCATATATTCAGGTTCCCCACAGGCTGGGGAACCCAAAAAAACATGTGTTTTACGTAACTGACCTTTCCTTCAAAAGGTAGGCCTGGGCCAATGTCACAATTGTTGGCCAATTGCTCAATTAAGCATGAAAACTCAAAATGTGAAACTGACCTCAAATTCGAAATGTATGCATATACTCAGGTTCCCCACAGTCTGGGGAACCCGAAAAAACATGTATTTTCCGTATCCGACCTTTCCTTCAAAAGATAGGCCTGGGCATATATCGCATTTGTTGGCAAATGGCCAATTAAGCATGAAAATTCAAAATGTGAAACTGACCTCAAATTCGAAATGTATGCATATACTCAGGTTCCCCACAGGTTGGGGAACCCGAAAAAACATGTATTTTCGGTATCCGACCTTTCCTTCAAAAGATAGGCCTGGGCCTATATCGTATTTTTTTGCAAATGGCCAATTAAGCATGAAAACTAAAAATGTGAAACTGACCTCAAATTCGAAATGTATGCATATGCTCAGGTTCCCCACAGGTTGGGGAAGCCGAAAAAACATGTGTTTTCCGTAACTGACCTTTCCTTCAAAAGGTAGGCCTGGGCCAATATCACAATTGTTGGCAAATGGCCAATTAAGCATGAAAACTCAAAATGTGAAACTGACCTCACATTCGAAATGTATGCATATACTCAGGTTCCCCACAGGCTGGGGAACCCGAAAAAACATGTGTTTTACGTAACTAACCTTTCCTTCAAAAGGTAGGCCTGGGCCAATATCACAATTGTTGGCAAATGGCCAATCAAGCATGAAAACTCAAAATGTGAAACTGACCTCAAATTCGAAATGTATGCATATATTCAGGTTCCCCACAGGCTGGGGAACCCAAAAAAACATGTGTTTTACGTAACTGACCTTTCCTTCAAAAGGTAGGCCTGGGCCAATGTCACAATTGTTGGCCAATTGCTCAATTAAGCATGAAAACTCAAAATGTGAAACTGACCACAAATTCGAAATGTATGCATATACTCAGGTTCCCCACAGTCTGGGGAACCCGAAAAAACATGTATTTTCCGTATCCGACTTTTCCTTCAAAAGATAGGCCTGGGCATATATCGCATTTGTTGGCAAATGGCCAATTAAGCATGAAAATTCAAAATGTGAAACTGACCTCAAATTCGAAATGTATGCATATACTCACGTTCAACACAGGTTCGGGAACCCGAAAAAACATGTGTTTTCCGTAACTGACCTTTCCTTCAAAAGGTAGGCCTGGGCCAATATCACAATTGTTGGCAAATGGCCAATTAAGCATGAAAACTCAAAATGTGAAACTGACCTCAAATTCGAAATGTATGCATATACTCAGATTGCCCACAGTCTGGGGAACCCGAAAAAACATGTGTTTTACGTAACTAACCTTTCCTTCAAAAGGTAGGCCTGGGCCAATATCACAATTGTTGGCCAATTGCTCAATTAAGCATGAAAACTCAAAATGTGAAACTGACCTCAAATTTGAAATGTATGCATATACTCAGGTTCCCCACAGGTTCGGGAACCCGAAAAAACATGTGTTTTCCGTAACTGACCTTTCCTTCAAAAGCTATACGTGGGCCTATATCGTATTTTTTTGCAAATGGCCAGTTAAGCATGAAAACTCAAAATGTGAAACTGACCTCAAATTCGAAATGTATGCATATACTCAGGTTCCCCACAGGTTCGGGAACCCGAAAAAACATGTGTTTTCCGTATCTGAATTTTCCTTCAAAAGCTAGGCCTGGGCCTATATCGTATTTTTTTGCAAATGGCCAATTAAGCATGAAAACTAAAAATGTGAAACTGACCTCAAATTCGAAATGTATGCATATGCTCAGGTTCCCCACAGGTTGGGGAAGCCGAAAAAACATGTGTTTTCCGTAACTGACCTTTCCTTCAAAAGGTAGGCCTGGGCCAATATCACAATTGTTGGCAAATGGCCAATTAAGCATGAAAACTCAAAATGTGAAACTGACCTCACATTCGAAATGTATGCATATACTCAGGTTCCCCACAGGCTGGGGAACCCGAAAAAATATGTGTTTTACGTAACTAACCTTTCCTTCAAAAGGTAGGCCTGGGCCAATATCACAATTGTTGGCAAATGGCCAATCAAGCATGAAAACTCAAAATGTGAAACTGACCTCAAATTCGAAATGTATGCATATATTCAGGTTCCCCACAGGCTGGGGAACCCAAAAAAACATGTGTTTTACGTAACTGACCTTTCCTTCAAAAGGTAGGCCTGGGCCAATGTCACAATTGTTGGCCAATTGCTCAATTAAGCATGAAAACTCAAAATGTGAAACTGACCACAAATTCGAAATGTATGCATATACTCAGGTTCCCCACAGTCTGGGGAACCCGAAAAAACATGTATTTTCCGTATCCGACTTTTCCTTCAAAAGATAGGCCTGGGCATATATCGCATTTGTTGGCAAATGGCCAATTAAGCATGAAAATTCAAAATGTGAAACTGACCTCAAATTCGAAATGTATGCATATACTCACGTTCAACACAGGTTCGGGAACCCGAAAAAACATGTGTTTTCCGTAACTGACCTTTCCTTCAAAAGGTAGGCCTGGGCCAATATCACAATTGTTGGCAAATGGCCAATTAAGCATGAAAACTCAAAATGTGAAACTGACCTCAAATTCGAAATGTATGCATATACTCAGATTGCCCACAGTCTGGGGAACCCGAAAAAACATGTGTTTTACGTAACTAACCTTTCCTTCAAAAGGTAGGCCTGGGCCAATATCACAATTGTTGGCCAATTGCTCAATTAAGCATGAAAACTCAAAATGTGAAACTGACCTCAAATTTGAAATGTATGCATATACTCAGGTTCCCCACAGGTTCGGGAACCCGAAAAAACATGTGTTTTCCGTAACTGACCTTTCCTTCAAAAGCTATACGTGGGCCTATATCGTATTTTTTTGCAAATGGCCAGTTAAGCATGAAAACTCAAAATGTGAAACTGACCTCAAATTCGAAATGTATGCATATACTCAGGTTCCCCACAGGTTCGGGAACCCGAAAAAACATGTGTTTTCCGTATCTGAATTTTCCTTCAAAAGCTAGGCCTGGGCCTATATCGCATTTGTTTGCAAATGGCCAATCAAGCATGAAAACTCAAAATGTGAAACTGACCTCAAATTCGAAATGTATGCATATACTCAGGTTCCCCACAGGCTGGGGAACACAAAAAAAAATGTGTTATAC
Organism: Crotalus adamanteus; assembly: GCA_039797435.1. NCBI lineage: Eukaryota > Metazoa > Chordata > Lepidosauria > Squamata > Viperidae > Crotalus > Crotalus adamanteus. The sequence continues at coordinate 23,795,187 of CM077928.1, forward strand.
GTAACTGACCTTTCCGTCAAAAGGTAGGCCAGGGCCAATATCACAATTGTTGGCCAATTGCTCAATTAAGCATGAAAACTCAAAATGTGAAACTGACCTCAAATTCGAAATGTATGCATATACTCAGATTCCCCACAGTCTGGGGAACCCAAAAAAACATGTATTTTCCGTATCCGACCTTTCCTTCAAAAGATAGGCCTGGGCCTATATCGTATTTTTTTGCAAATGGCCAATTAAGCATGAAAACTAAAAATGTGAAACTGACCTCAAATTCGAAATGTATGCATATGCTCAGGTTCCCCACAGGTTGGGGAAGCCGAAAAAACATGTGTTTTCCGTAACTGACCTTTCCTTCAAAAGGTAGGCCTGGGCCAATATCACAATTGTTGGCAAATGGCCAATTAAGCATGAAAACTAAAAATGTGAAACTGACCTCAAATTCGAAATGTATGCATATACTCAGGTTCCCCACAGGTTGGGGAACCCGAAAAAACATGTGTTTTCCATAATCAACCTATCCTTCAAAAGGTAGGCCTGGGCCAATATCACAATTCTTGGCAAATAATCCAATTAATCATGAAAACTCAAAATGTGAAACTGATCTCAAATTCGCAATGTATGCATATACTCAGGTTGCCCACAGGTTGGGGAACCCGAAAAAACATTTGTTTTCCGTATCTGACCTTTCCTTCAAAAGGTAGGCCTAAGCCAATATCACATTTGTTGAACCCAATTAAGGATGAAAACTCAAAATGTGAAAGTGAAATCAAATTCGAAATGTATTCATATTCTCAGGTTCCCCATAGGTTGGGGAACCCGAAAAAACATGTGTTTTCCGTATCCAACCTTTCCTTCAAAAGGTAGGCCTGGGCCAATATCACAATTGTTGGCAAATAAGCCAATTAAGCATGAAAACTCAAAATGTGAAACTGACCTCAAATTCGCAATGTATGCATATACTCAGGTTGCCCATAGGTTGGGGAACCCGAAAAAACATGTGTTTTCCGTATCCAACCTTTCCTTCAAAAGGTAGGCCTGGGCCAATATCACAATTGTTCGCAAATAAGCAATTAAGCATGAAAACTCAAAATGTGAAACTGACCTCAAATTCGCAATGTATGCATATACTCAACTTCCCCACAGGTTGGGGAACCCGAAAAAACATGTGTTTTCCGTATCCAACCTTACCTTTCCTTCAAAAGGTAGGCCTGGAACAATATCACAATTGTTGGCAAATGGCCAATTAAGCATGAAAACTCAAAATGTGAAACTGACCTCAAATTCGAAATGTATGCATATACTCAGGTTCCCCACAGGTTGGGGAACCCGAAAAAACATGTGTTTTCCATAATCAACCTATCCTTCAAAAGGTAGGCCTGGGCCAATATCACAATTCTTGGCAAATAATCCAATTAATCATGAAAACTCAAAATGTGAAACTGACCTCAAATTCGCAATGTATGCATATACTCAGGTTGCCCACAGGTTGGGGAACCCGAAAAAACATTTGTTTTCCGTATCTGACCTTTCCTTCAAAAGGTAGGCCTGAGCCAATATCACATTTGTTGAACCCAATTAAGGATGAAAACTCAAAATTTGAAAGTGACATCAAATTCGAAATGTATTCATATGCTCAGGTTCCCCATAGGTTGGGGAACCCGAAAAAACATGTGTTTTCCGTATCCAACCTTTCCTTCAAAAGGTAGGCCTGGGCCAATATCACAATTGTTGGCAAATGGCCAATTAAGCATGAAAACTCAAAATGTGAAACTGACCACAAATTCGAAATGTATGCATATACTGAGGATGCCCACAAGTTGGGGAACCCAAAAAAACATGTGTTTTCCGTATCCAACCTTTCCTTCAAAAGGTAGGCCTGGGCCAATATCACAATTGTTGGCAAATGGCCAATTAATCATGAAAACTCAAAATGTGAAACTGACCTCAAATTCGAAATGTATGCATATACGCAGGTTCCCCACAGGCTGGGGAACCCGAAAAAACATGTGTTTTCCGTATCTGACCTTTCCTTCAAAAGTTAGGCCTGGGCCAATATCACAATTGTTGGCAAATGGCCAATTAAGCATGAAAACCAAAATGTGAAACTGACCTAAAATTCGAAATGTATGCATAAACTCAGGTTCCCCACAGGTTGGGGAACCCGAAAAAACATGTGTTTTCCGTATCTGACCTTTCCTTCAAAAGGTAGGCATGGGCCTATTTCGCATATGTTGGCAAATAAGCCAATTAAGCATGAAAACTCAAAATGTGAAACTGACCTCAAATTCGAAATGTATGCATATACGCAGGTTCCCCACAGGCTGGGGAACCCGAAAAAACATGTGTTTTCCGTATCTGACCTTTCCTTCAAAAGTTAGGCCTGGGCCAATATCACAATTGTTGGCAAATGGCCAATTAATCATGAAAACTCAAAATGTGAAACTGACCTCAAATTCGAAATGTATGCATATACGCAGGTTCCCCACAGGCTGGGGAACCCGAAAAAACATGTGTTTTCCGTATCTGACCTTTCCTTCAAAAGTTAGGCCTGAGCAAATATCACAATTGTTGGCAAATAAGCCAATTAAGCATGAAAACTCAAAATGTGAAACTGACCTCAAATTCGCAATGTATGCATATACTCAACTTCCCCACAGGTTCGGGAACCCGAAAAAACATGTGTTTTCCGTATCCAACCTTACCTTTCCTTCAAAAGGTAGGCCTGGAACAATATCACAATTGTTGGCAAATGGCCAATTAAGCATGAAAACTCAAAATGTGAAACTGACCTCAAATTCGAAATGTATGCATATACTCAGGTTCCCCAGAGGTTGGGGAACCCGAAAAAACATGGGTTTTCCATAATCAACCTATCCTTCAAAAGGTAGGCCTGGGCCAATATCACAATTCTTGGCAAATAATCCAATTAATCATGAAAACTCAAAATGTGAAACTGACCTCAAATTCGCAATGTATGCATATACTCAGGTTGCCCACAGGTTGGGGAACCCGAAAAAACATTTGTTTTCCGTATCTGACCTTTCCTTCAAAAGGTAGGCCTGAGCCAATATCACATTTGTTGAACCCAATTAAGGATGAAAACTCAAAATGTGAAAGTGACATCAAATTCGAAATGTATTCATATGCTCAGGTTCCCCATAGGTTGGGGAACCCGAAAAAACATGTGTTTTCCGTATCCAACCTTTCCTTCAAAAGGTAGGCCTGGGCCAATATCACAATTGTTGGCAAATGGCCAATTAATCATGAAAACTCAAAATGTGAAACTGACCTCAAATTCGAAATGTATGCATATACGCAGGTTCCCCACAGGCTGGGGAACCCGAAAAAACATGTGTTTTCCGTATCTGACCTTTCCTTCAAAAGTTAGGCCTGGGCCAATATCACAATTGTTGGCAAATGGCCAATTAAGCATGAAAACCAAAATGTGAAACTGACCTCAAATTCGAAATGTATGCATAAACTCAGGTTCCCCACAGGTTGGGGAACCCGAAAAAACATGTGTTTTCCGTATCTGACCTTTCCTTCAAAAGGTAGGCATGGGCCTATTTCGGATATGTTGGCAAATAAGCCAATTAAGCATGAAAACTCAAAATGTGAAACTAACCTCAAATTCGAAATGTATGCATTTACTCAGGTTCCCCATAGGCTGGGGAACCTGAAAAAACATGTATTTTCCGTATCCAACCTTTCCTTCAAAAGGTAGACCTGGACCAATATCACAATTGTTGGCAAATAAGCCAATTAAGCATGAAAACTCAAAATGTGAAACTGACCTCAAATTCGAAATGTATGCATATACTCAGGTTCCCCATAGGCTGGGGAACCCAAAAAAACATGTGTTTTCCGTATCTGACCTTTCCTGCAACAGGTAGGCCTGGGCCAATATGACAATTGTTGGCAAATGGCCGATTAAGCATGAAAACTCAAAATGTGAAACTGACCTCAAATTCAAAATGTATGCATATACGCAGGTTCCCCACAGGCTGGGGAACCCGAAAAAACATGTATTTTCCGTATCCGACCTTTCCTTCAAAAGCTAGGCATGGGCCTATATCACATATGTTGGCAACTAAGCCAATTAAGCATGAAAACTCAAAATGTGAACCTGACCTCAAATTCGAAATGTATGCATATACTCAGGTTGCCCATAGGCTGGGGAACCCGAAAAAACATGCATTTTCCGTATCCAACCTTTCCTTCAAAAGGTAGGCTTGGGCCTATATCGCATATGTTGGCATATGGCCAATTAAGCATGAAAACTCAAAATGTGAAACTGACCTCAAATTCGAAATGTATGCATATACGCAGGTTCCCCACAGGCTGGGGAACCCGAAAAAACATGTATTTTCCGTATCTGACCTTTCCTTCAAAAGTTAGGCCTGGGCCAATATCACAATTGTTGGCAAATGGCCAATTAAGCATGAAAAATCAGAATGTGAAACTGACCTCAAATTCGAAATGTATGCATATACTCAGGTTACCCACAGGATGGGGAACCTGAAAAACCATGTGTTTTCCGTATCGGACCTTTCGTTCAAAAGGTAGGCCTAGGCGAATATCACAATTGTTGGCAAATAAGCCAATTAAGCATGAAAACACAAAATGAGAAACTGAACTGAAATTCGAAATGTATGCATATACTCAGGTTCCCCATAGGCTGGGGAACCCGAAAAAAAAGGTATTTTGCATATCCAACCTTTCCTTCAAAAGGTAGGCTTGGGCCTATTTCGCATATTTTGGCATATGGCCAATTAAGCATGAAAACTCAAAATGTGAAACTGACCTCAAATTCGAAATGTATGCATATACGCAGGTTCCCCACAGGCTGGGGAACCCGAAAAAACGTGTTTTCCGTATCTGACCTTTCCTTCAAAAGTTAGGCCTGGGACAATATCACAATTGTTGGCAAATGGCCAATTAAGCATGAAAACTCAAAATGTGAAACTGACCTCAAATTCGAAATGTATGCATATGCTCAGGTTCCCCACAGGCTGTGGAAGCCGCAAAAACATGTGTTTTCCGTATCTCACCTTTCCTTCAAAAGGTAGGACTGGGCCAATATGACAATTGTTGGCAAATGGCCAATTAAGCATGAAAACTCAAAATGTGAAACTGACCACAAATTCGAAATGTATGCATATACTGAGGATGCCCACAAGTTGGGGAACCCAAAAAAACATGTGTTTTCCGTATCCAACCTTTCCTTCAAAAGGTAGGCCTGGGCCAATATAACAATTGTTGGCAAATGGCCAATTAATCATGAAAACTCAAAATGTGAAACTGACCTCAAATTCGAAATGTATGCATATACGCAGGTTCCCCACAGGCTGGGGAACCCGAAAAAACATGTGTTTTCCGTATCTGACCTTTCCTTCAAAAGTTAGGCCTGGGCCAATATCACAATTGTTGGCAAATGGCCAATTAAGCATGAAAACCAAAATGTGAAACTGACCTCAAATTCGAAATGTATGCATAAACTCAGGTTCCCCACAGGTTGGGGAACCCGAAAAAACATGTGTTTTCCGTATCTGACCTTTCCTTCAAAAGGTAGGCATGGGCCTATTTCGCATATGTTGGCAAATAAGCCAATTAAGCATGAAAACTCAAAATGTGAAACTGACCTCAAATTCGAAATGTATGCATATACGCAGGTTCCCCACAGGCTGGGGAACCCGAAAAAACATGTGTTTTCCGTATCTGACCTTTCCTTCAAAAGTTAGGCCTGGGCCAATATCACAATTGTTGGCAAATGGCCAATTAATCATGAAAACTCAAAATGTGAAACTGACCTCAAATTCGAAATGTATGCATATACGCAGGTTCCCCACAGGCTGGGGAACCCGAAAAAACATGTGTTTTCCGTATCTGACCTTTCCTTCAAAAGTTAGGCCTGAGCAAATATCACAATTGTTGGCAAATAAGCCAATTAAGCATGAAAACTCAAAATGTGAAACTGACCTCAAATTCGCAATGTATGCATATACTCAACTTCCCCACAGGTTCGGGAACCCGAAAAAAAATGTGTTTTCCGTATCCAACCTTACCTTTCCTTCAAAAGGTAGGCCTGGAACAATATCACAATTGTTGGCAAATGGCCAATTAAGCATGAAAACTCAAAATGTGAAACTGACCTCAAATTCGAAATGTATGCATATACTCAGGTTCCCCAGAGGTTGGGGAACCCGAAAAAACATGGGTTTTCCATAATCAACCTATCCTTCAAAAGGTAGGCCTGGGCCAATATCACAATTCTTGGCAAATAATCCAATTAATCATGAAAACTCAAAATGTGAAACTGACCTCAAATTCGCAATGTATGCATATACTCAGGTTGCCCACAGGTTGGGGAACCCGAAAAAACATTTGTTTTCCGTATCTGACCTTTCCTTCAAAAGGTAGGCCTGAGCCAATATCACATTTGTTGAACCCAATTAAGGATGAAAACTCAAAATGTGAAAGTGACATCAAATTCGAAATGTATTCATATGCTCAGGTTCCCCATAGGTTGGGGAACCCGAAAAAACATGTGTTTTCCGTATCCAACCTTTCCTTCAAAAGGTAGGCCTGGGCCAATATCACAATTGTTGGCAAATGGCCAATTAATCATGAAAACTCAAAATGTGAAACTGACCTCAAATTCGAAATGTATGCATATACGCAGGTTCCCCACAGGCTGGGGAACCCGAAAAAACATGTGTTTTCCGTATCTGACCTTTCCTTCAAAAGTTAGGCCTGGGCCAATATCACAATTGTTGGCAAATGGCCAATTAAGCATGAAAACCAAAATGTGAAACTGACCTCAAATTCGAAATGTATGCATAAACTCAGGTTCCCCACAGGTTGGGGAACCCGAAAAAACATGTGTTTTCCGTATCTGACCTTTCCTTCAAAAGGTAGGCATGGGCCTATTTCGGATATGTTGGCAAATAAGCCAATTAAGCATGAAAACTCAAAATGTGAAACTAACCTCAAATTCGAAATGTATGCATTTACTCAGGTTCCCCATAGGCTGGGGAACCTGAAAAAACATGTATTTTCCGTATCCAACCTTTCCTTCAAAAGGTAGACCTGGACCAATATCACAATTGTTGGCAAATAAGCCAATTAAGCATGAAAACTCAAAATGTGAAACTGACCTCAAATTCGAAATGTATGCATATACTCAGGTTCCCCATAGGCTGGGGAACCCAAAAAAACATGTGTTTTCCGTATCTGACCTTTCCTGCAACAGGTAGGCCTGGGCCAATATGACAATTGTTGGCAAATGGCCGATTAAGCATGAAAACTCAAAATGTGAAACTGACCTCAAATTCAAAATGTATGCATATACGCAGGTTCCCCACAGGCTGGGGAACCCGAAAAAACATGTATTTTCCATATCCGACCTTTCCTTCAAAAGCTAGGCATGGGCCTATATCACATATGTTGGCAAATAAGCCAATTAAGCATGAAAACTCAAAATGTGAACCTGACCTCAAATTCGAAATGTATGCATATACTCAGGTTGCCCATAGGCTGGGGAACCCGAAAAAACATGCATTTTCCGTATCCAACCTTTCCTTCAAAAGGTAGGCTTGGGCCTATATCGCATATGTTGGCATATGGCCAATTAAGCATGAAAACTCAAAATGTGAAACTGACCTCAAATTCGAAATGTATGCATATACGCAGGTTCCCCACAGGCTGGGGAACCCGAAAAAACATGTATTTTCCGTATCTGACCTTTCCTTCAAAAGTTAGGCCTGGGCCAATATCACAATTGTTGGCAAATGGCCAATTAAGCATGAAAAATCAGAATGTGAAACTGACCTCAAATTCGAAATGTATGCATATACTCAGGTTACCCACAGGATGGGGAACCTGAAAAACCATGTGTTTTCCGTATCGGACCTTTCGTTCAAAAGGTAGGCCTAGGCGAATATCACAATTGTTGGCAAATAAGCCAATTAAGCATGAAAACACAAAATGAGAAACTGAACTGAAATTCGAAATGTATGCATATACTCAGGTTCCCCATAGGCTGGGGAACCCGAAAAAAAAGGTATTTTGCATATCCAACCTTTCCTTCAAAAGGTAGGCTTGGGCCTATTTCGCATATTTTGGCATATGGCCAATTAAGCATGAAAACTCAAAATGTGAAACTGACCTCAAATTCGAAATGTATGCATATGCTCAGGTTCCCCACAGGCTGTGGAAGCCGCAAAAACATGTGTTTTCCGTATCTCACCTTTCCTTCAAAAGGTAGGACTGGGCCAATATGACAATTGTTGGCAAATGGCCAATTAAGCATGAAAACTCAAAATGTGAAACTGACCTCAAATTCGAAATGTATCCACATGCTCAGGTTCCCCAGAGGTTGGGGAACCCGAAAAAACATGTGTTTTCCGTATCTGACCTTTCCTTCAAAAGGTAGGCATGGGCCTATATCGCATATGTTGGCAAATAAGCCAATTAAGCATGAAAACTCAAAATGTGAAACTGACCTCAAATTCGCAATGTATGCATATACTCAGGTTTCCCATAGGTTGGGGAACCCGAAAAAACATGTGTTTTCCGTATCCAAGATTTCCTTCAAAAGGTAGGCCTGGAACACTATCACAATTGTTGGCAAATAAGCCAATGTAGGATGAAAACTCAAAATGTGAAACTGACCTCAAATTCGAAATGTATGCATATACTCAGGTTCCCCACAGGTTGGGGAACCCGAAAAAACATGTGTTTTCCATAATCAACCTATACTTCAAAAGGTAGGCCTGGGCCAATATCCCAATTCTTGGCAAATAATCCAATTAAGCATGAAAACTCAAAATGTGAAACTGACCTCAAATTCGAAATGTATCCACATGCTCAGGTTCCCCACAGGTTGGGGAACCCGAAAAAACATGTGTTTTCCGTATCTGACCTTTCCTTCAAAAGGTAGGCCTGGGCCAATATCACAATTGTTGGCAAATGGCCAATTAAGCATGAAAACTCAAAATGTGAAACTGACCACAAATTCGAAATGTATGCATATACTCAGGATGCCCACAGGTTGGGGAACCCCAAAAAACATGTGTTTTCCGTATCCAACCTTTCCTTCAAAAGGTAGGCCTGAGCCAATATCACAATTGTTGGCAAATAAGCCAATTAAGCATGAAAACTCAAAATGTGAAACTGACCTCAAATTCGAAATGTATGCATATACTCAGGTTCCCCACAGGCTGGGGAACCCAAAAAAACATGTGTTTTACGTAACTGACCTTTCCTTCAAAAGATAGGCCTGGACCAATATCACAATTGTTGGCCAATTGCTCAATTAAGCATGAAAACTCAAAATGTGAAACTGACCTCAAATTCGAAATGTATGCATATACTCAGGTTCCCCACAGTCTGGGGAACCCGAAAAACCATGTATTTTCCGTATCCGACCTTTCCTTCAAAAGATAGGCCTGGGCATATATCGCATTTGTTGGCAAATGGCCAATTAAGCATGAAAATTCAAAATGTGAAACTGACCTCAAATTCGAAATGTATGCATATACTCAGGTTCCCCACAGGTTTGGGAACCCGAAAAAACATGTGTTTTCCGTAACTGACCTTTCCTTCAAAAGGTAGTCCTGGGCCTATATCGTATTTTTTTGCAAATGGCCAATTAAGCATGAAAACTCAAAATGTGAAACTGATGTCAAATTCGAAATGTATGCATATACTCAGATTGCCCAAAGGCTGGGGAACCCGAAAAAACATGTTTTCCGTAACTGACCTTTCCTTCAAAAGGTAGGCCTAGGCCAATATCACAATTATTGGCAAATGGCCAATTAAGCATGAAAACTCAAAATGTGAAACTGCCCTCAAATTCGAAATGTATGCATATACTCAGGTTCCCCACAGGTTGGGGAAGCCGAAAAAACATGTGTTTTCCGTAACTGACCTTTCCTTCAAAAGGTAGGCCTGGGCCAATATCACAATTGTTGGCCAATTGCTCAATTAAGCATGAAAACTCAAAATGTGAAACTGACCTCAAATTCGAAATGTATGCATATACTCAGGTTCCCCACAGACTGGGGAACCCAAAAAAACATGTGTTTTACGTAACTGACCTTTCCTTCAAAAGGTAGGCCTGGGCCAATGTCACAATTGTTGGCCATTTGCTCAATTAAGCATGAAAACTCAAAATGTGAAACTGACCTCAAATTCGAAATGTATGCATATACTCAGGTTCCCCACAGGCTGGGGAACCCAAAAAAACATGTGTTTTACGTAACTGACCTTTCCTTCAAAAGGTAGGCCTGGACCAATGTCACAATTGTTGGCCATTTGCTCAATTAAGCATGAAAACTCAAAATGTGAAACTGATGTCAAATTCGAAATGTATGCATATACTCAGATTGCCCAAAGGCTGCGGAAGGCAAAAAAACATGTGTTTTCCGTAACTGACCTTTCCTTCAAAAGGTAGGCCTGGGCCAATATCACAATTGTTGGCAAATGGCCAATTAAGCATGAAAACTCAAAATGTGAAACTGCCCTCAAATTCGAAATGTATGCATATACTCAGATTGCCCAAAGGCTAGGGAAGGCGAAAAAACATGTGTTTTCCGTAACTGACCTTTCCTTCAAAAGGTAGGCCTGGGCCAATATCACAATTGTTGGCAAAAGGCCAATTAAGCATGAAAACTAAAAATGTGAAACTGACCTCAAATTCGAAATGTATGCATATACTCAGGTTCCCCACAGGTTGGGGAAGCCGAAAAAACATGTGTTTTCCGTAACTGACCTTTCCTTCAAAAGGTAGGCCTGGGCCAATATCACAATTGTTGGCAAATGGCCAATTAAGCATGAAAACTCAAAATGTGAAACTGACCTCAAATTCGAAATGTATGCATATACTCAGATTACCCACAGGCTGGGGAATCCGAAAAACCATGTATTTTCCGTATCCGACCTTTCCTTCAAAAGATTGGCCTGGGCATATATCGCATTTGTTGGCAAATGGCCAATTAAGCATGAAAATTCAAAATGTGAAACTGACCTCAAATTCGAAATGTATGCATATACTCAGGTTCCCCACAGGTTTGGGAACCCGAAAAAACATGTGTTTTCCGTAACTGACCTTTCCTTCAAAAGGTAGTCCTGGGCCTATATCGTATTTTTTTGCAAATGGCCAATTAAGCATGAAAACTGAAAATGTGAAACTGACGTCAAATTCGAAATGTATGCATATACTCAGATTGCCCAAAGGCTGGGGAACCCGAAAAAACATGTTTTCCGTAACTGACCTTTCCTTCAAAAGGTAGGCCTGGGCCAATATCACAATTGTTGGCAAATGGCCAATTAAGCATGAAAACTAAAAATGTGAAACTGACCTCAAATTCGAAATGTATGCATATACTCAGGTTCCCCACAGGTTGGGGAAGCCGAAAAAACATGTGTTTTCCGTAACTGACCTTTCCTTCAAAAGGTAGGCCTGGGCCAATATCACAATTGTTGGCCAATTGCTCAATTAAGCATGAAAACTCAAAATGTGAAACTGACCTCAAATTCGAAATGTATGCATATACTCAGGTTCCCCACAGGCTGGGGAACCCAAAAAAACATGTGTTTTACGTAACTGACCTTTCCTTCAAAAGGTAGGCCTGGGCCAATGTCACAATTGTTGGCCATTTGCTCAATTAAGCATGAAAACTCAAAATGTGAAACTGACCTCAAATTCGAAATGTATGCATATACTCAGGTTCCCCACAGTCTGGGGAACCCGAAAAAACATGTGTTTTCCGTATCCGACTTTTCCTTCAAAAGATAGGCCTGGGCATATATCGCATTTTTTGGCAAATCGCCAATTAAGCATGAAAATTCAAAATGTGAAACTGACCTCAAATTCGAAATGTATGCATATACTCAGGTTCCCCACAGGTTTGGGAACCCGAAAAAACATGTGTTTTCCGTATCCGACCTTTCCTTCAAATGCTATGCCTGGGCCTATATCGTATTTTTTTGCAAATGGCCAGTTAAGCATGAAAACTCAAAATGTGAAACTGCCCTCAAATTCGAAATGTATGCATATACTCAGATTGCCCAAAGGCTGGGGAAGGCGAAAAAACATGTGTTTTCCGTAACTGAGCTTTCCTTCAAAAGGTAGGCCTGGGCCAATATCACAATTGTTGGCAAAAGGCCAATTAAGCATGAAAACTAAAAATGTGAAACTGACCTCAAATTCGAAATGTATGCATATACTCAGGTTCCCCACAGGTTGGGGAAGCCGAAAAAACATGTGTTTTCCGTAACTGACCTTTCCTTCAAAAGGTAGGCCTGGGCCAATATCACAATTGTTGGCAAATGGCCAATTAAGCATGAAAACTCAAAATGTGAAACTGACCTCAAATTCGAAATGTATGCATATACTCAGATTGCCCACAGGCTGGGGAACCCGAAAAAACATGTGTTTTACGTAACTAACCTTTCCTTCAAAAGGTAGGCCTGGGCCAATATCACAATTGTTGGCCAATTGCTCAATTAAGCATGAAAACTCAAAATGTGAAACTGACCTGAAATTCGAAATGTATGCATATACTCAGGTTCCCCACAGGCTGGGGAACCCAAAAAAACATGTGTTTTACGTAACTGACCTTTCCTTCAAAAGGTAGGCCTGGGCCAATGTCACAATTGTTGGCCAATTGCTCAATTAAGCATGAAAACTCAAAATGTGAAACTGACCTCAAATTCGAAATGTATGCATATACTCAGGTTCCCCACAGTCTGGGGAACCCGAAAAAACATGTATTTTCCGTATCCGACCTTTCCTTCAAAAGATAGGCCTGGGCATATATCGCATTTGTTGGCAAATGGCCAATTAAGCATGAAAATTCAAAATGTGAAACTGACCTCAAATTCGAAATGTATGCATATACTCAGGTTCCCCACAGGTTGGGGAACCCGAAAAAACATGTATTTTCGGTATCCGACCTTTCCTTCAAAAGATAGGCCTGGGCCTATATCGCATTTTTTTGCAAATGGCCAATTAAGCATGAAAACTAAAAATGTGAAACTGACCTCAAATTCGAAATGTATGCATATGCTCAGGTTCCCCACAGGTTGGGGAAGCCGAAAAAACATGTGTTTTCCGTAACTGACCTTTCCTTCAAAAGGTAGGCCTGGGCCAATATCACAATTGTTGGCAAATGGCCAATTAAGCATGAAAACTCAAAATGTGAAACTGACCTCACATTCGAAATGTATGCATATACTCAGGTTCCCCACAGGCTGGGGAACCCGAAAAAACATGTGTTTTACGTAACTAACCTTTCCTTCAAAAGGTAGGCCTGGGCCAATATCACAATTGTTGGCAAATGGCCAATTAAGCATGAAAACTCAAAATGTGAAACTGACCTCAAATTCGAAATGTATGCATATACTCAGGTTCCCCACAGGTTGGGGAACCCGAAAAAACACGTGTTTTCCGTATCTGAATTTTCCTTCAAAAGCTAGGCCTGGGCCTGTATCGCATTTGTTTGCAAATGGCCAATCAAGCATGAAAACTCAAAATGTGAAACTGACCTCAAATTCGAAATGTATGCATATATTCAGGTTCCCCACAGGCTGGGGAACCCAAAAAAACATGTGTTTTACGTAACTGACCTTTCCTTCAAAAGGTAGGCCTGGGCCAATGTCACAATTGTTGGCCAATTGCTCAATTAAGCATGAAAACTCAAAATGTGAAACTGACCTCAAATTCGAAATGTATGCATATACTCAGGTTCCCCACAGTCTGGGGAACCCGAAAAAACATGTATTTTCCGTATCCGACCTTTCCTTCAAAAGATAGGCCTGGGCATATATCGCATTTGTTGGCAAATGGCCAATTAAGCATGAAAATTCAAAATGTGAAACTGACCTCAAATTCGAAATGTATGCATATACTCAGGTTCCCCACAGGTTGGGGAACCCGAAAAAACATGTATTTTCGGTATCCGACCTTTCCTTCAAAAGATAGGCCTGGGCCTATATCGTATTTTTTTGCAAATGGCCAATTAAGCATGAAAACTAAAAATGTGAAACTGACCTCAAATTCGAAATGTATGCATATGCTCAGGTTCCCCACAGGTTGGGGAAGCCGAAAAAACATGTGTTTTCCGTAACTGACCTTTCCTTCAAAAGGTAGGCCTGGGCCAATATCACAATTGTTGGCAAATGGCCAATTAAGCATGAAAACTCAAAATGTGAAACTGACCTCACATTCGAAATGTATGCATATACTCAGGTTCCCCACAGGCTGGGGAACCCGAAAAAACATGTGTTTTACGTAACTAACCTTTCCTTCAAAAGGTAGGCCTGGGCCAATATCACAATTGTTGGCAAATGGCCAATTAAGCATGAAAACTCAAAATGTGAAACTGACCTCAAATTCGAAATGTATGCATATACTCAGGTTCCCCACAGGTTGGGGAACCCGAAAAAACACGTGTTTTCCGTATCTGAATTTTCCTTCAAAAGCTAGGCCTGGGCCTGTATCGCATTTGTTTGCAAATGGCCAATCAAGCATGAAAACTCAAAATGTGAAACTGACCTCAAATTCGAAATGTATGCATATATTCAGGTTCCCCACAGGCTGGGGAACCCAAAAAAACATGTGTTTTACGTAACTGACCTTTCCTTCAAAAGGTAGGCCTGGGCCAATGTCACAATTGTTGGCCAATTGCTCAATTAAGCATGAAAACTCAAAATGTGAAACTGACCACAAATTCGAAATGTATGCATATACTCAGGTTCCCCACAGTCTGGGGAACCCGAAAAAACATGTATTTTCCGTATCCGACTTTTCCTTCAAAAGATAGGCCTGGGCATATATCGCATTTGTTGGCAAATGGCCAATTAAGCATGAAAATTCAAAATGTGAAACTGACCTCAAATTCGAAATGTATGCATATACTCACGTTCCCCACAGGTTCGGGAACCCGAAAAAACATGTGTTTTCCGTAACTGACCTTTCCTTCAAAAGGTAGGCCTGGGCCAATATCACAATTGTTGGCAAATGGCCAATTAAGCATGAAAACTCAAAATGTGAAACTGACCTCAAATTCGAAATGTATGCATATACTCAGATTGCCCACAGTCTGGGGAACCCGAAAAAACATGTGTTTTACGTAACTAACCTTTCCTTCAAAAGGTAGGCCTGGGCCAATATCACAATTGTTGGCCAATTGCTCAATTAAGCATGAAAACTCAAAATGTGAAACTGACCTCAAATTTGAAATGTATGCATATACTCAGGTTCCCCACAGGTTCGGGAACCCGAAAAAACATGTGTTTTCCGTAACTGACCTTTCCTTCAAAAGCTATACGTGGGCCTATATCGTATTTTTTTGCAAATGGCCAGTTAAGCATGAAAACTCAAAATGTGAAACTGACCTCAAATTCGAAATGTATGCATATACTCAGGTTCCCCACAGGTTCGGGAACCCGAAAAAACATGTGTTTTCCGTATCTGAATTTTCCTTCAAAAGCTAGGCCTGGGCCTATATCGCATTTGTTTGCAAATGGCCAATCAAGCATGAAAACTCAAAATGTGAAACTGACCTCAAATTCGAAATGTATGCATATACTCAGGTTCCCCACAGGCTGGGGAACACAAAAAAAAATGTGTTATACGTAACTGACCTTTCCGTCAAAAGGTAGGCCAGGGCCAATATCACAATTGTTGGCCAATTGCTCAATTAAGCATGAAAACTCAAAATGTGAAACTGACCTCAAATTCGAAATGTATGCATATACTCAGATTCCCCACAGTCTGGGGAACCCAAAAAAACATGTATTTTCCGTATCCGACCTTTCCTTCAAAAGATAGGCCTGGGCCTATATCGTATTTTTTTGCAAATGGCCAATTAAGCATGAAAACTAAAAATGTGAAACTGACCTCAAATTCGAAATGTATGCATATGCTCAGGTTCCCCACAGGTTGGGGAAGCCGAAAAAACATGTGTTTTCCGTAACTGACCTTTCCTTCAAAAGGTAGGCCTGGGCCAATATCACAATTGTTGGCAAATGGCCAATTAAGCATGAAAACTAAAAATGTGAAACTGACCTCAAATTCGAAATGTATGCATATACTCAGGTTCCCCACAGGTTGGGGAAGCCGAAAAAACATGTGTTTTCCGTAACTGACCTTTCCTTCAAAAGGTAGGCCTGGGCCAATATCACAATTGTTGGCAAATGGCCAATTAAGCATGAAAACTCAAAATGTGAAACTGACCTCAAATTCGAAATGTATGCATATACTCAGGTTCCCCACAGGTTGGGGAACCCGAAAAAACACGTGTTTTCCGTATCTGAATTTTCCTTCAAAAGCTAGGCCTGGGCCTATATCGCATTTGTTTGCAAATGGCCAATCAAGCATGAAAACTCAAAATGTGAAACTGACCTCAAATTCGAAATGTATGCATATATTCAGGTTCCCCACAGGCTGGGGAACCCAAAAAAACATGTGTTTTACGTAACTGACCTTTCCTTCAAAAGGTAGGCCTGGGCCAATGTCACAATTGTTGGCCAATTGCTCAATTAAGCATGAAAACTCAAAATGTGAAACTGACCACAAATTCGAAATGTATGCATATACTCAGGTTCCCCACAGTCTGGGGAACCCGAAAAAACATGTGTTTTACGTAACTAACCTTTCCTTCAAAAGGTAGGCCTGGGCCAATATCACAATTGTTGGCCAATTGCTCAATTAAGCATGAAAACTCAAAATGTGAAACTGACCTCAAATTTGAAATGTATGCATATACTCAGGTTCCCCACAGGTTCGGGAACCCGAAAAAACATGTGTTTTCCGTAACTGACCTTTCCTTCAAAAGCTATACGTGGGCCTATATCGTATTTTTTTGCAAATGGCCAGTTAAGCATGAAAACTCAAAATGTGAAACTGACCTCAAATTCGAAATGTATGCATATACTCAGGTTCCCCACAGGTTGGGGAACCCGAAAAAACACGTGCTTTCCGTATCTGAATTTTCCTTCAAAAGCTAGGCCTGGGCCTATATCGCATTTGTTTGCAAATGGCCAATCAAGCATGAAAACTCAAAATGTGAAACTGACCTCAAATTCGAAATGTATGCATATATTCAGGATCCCCACAGGCTGGGGAACCCAAAAAAACATTTGTTTTACGTAACTGACCTTTCCTTCAAAAGGTAGACCTGGGCCAATGTCACAATTGTTGGCCAATTGCTCAATTAAGCATGAAAACTCAAAATGTGAAACTGACCTCAAATTCGAAATGTATGCATATACTCAGGTTCCCCACAGTCTGGGGAACCCGAAAAAACATGTATTTTCCGTATCCGACTTTTCCTTCAAAAGATAGGCCTGGGCATATATCGCATTTGTTGGCAAATGGCCAATTAAGCATGAAAATTCAAAATGTGAAACTGACCTCAAATTCGAAATGTATGCATATACTCACGTTCCCCACAAGTTCGGGAACACGAAAAAACATGTGTTTTCCGTAACTGACCTTTCCTTCAAAAGGTAGGCCTGGGCATATATCGCATTTGTTGGCAAATGGCCAATTAAGCATGAAAATTCAAAATGTGAAACTGACCTCAAATTCGAAATGTATGCATATACTCAGGTTCCCCACAGGTTGGGGAACCCGAAAAAACATGTGTTTTCCGTAACTGACCTTTCCTTCAAAAGCTATGCCTGGGCCTATATCGTATTTTTTTGCAAATGGCCAGTTAAGCATGAAAACTCAAAATGTGAAACTGCCCTCAAATTCGAAATGTATGCATATACTCAGGTTCCCCACAGCTTGGGGAAGCCGAAAAAACATGTGTTTTCCGTAACTGACCTTTCCTTCAAAATGTAGGCCTGGGCCAATATCACAATTGTTGGCCAATTGCTCAATTAAGCATGAAAACTCAAAATGTGAAACTGACCTCAAATTCGAAATGTATGCATATACTCAGGTTCCCCACAGGTTGGGGAACCCGAAAAAACACGTGTTTTCCGTATCTGAATTTTCCTTCAAAAGCTAGGCCTGGGCCTATATCGCATTTGTTGGCAAATGGCCAATCAAGCATGAAAACTCAAAATGTGAAACTGACCTCAAATTCGAAATGTATGCATATATTCAGGTTCCCCACAGGCTGGGGAACCCAAAAAAACATGTGTTTTACGTAACTGACCTTTCCTTCAAAAGGTAGGCCTGGGCCAATGTCACAATTGTTGGCCAATTGCTCAATTAAGCATGAAAACTCAAAATGTGAAACTGACCTCAAATTCGAAATGTATGCATATACTCAGGTTCCCCACAGTCTGGGGAACCCGAAAAAACATGTATTTTCCGTATCCGACTTTTCCTTCAAAAGATAGGCCTGGGAATATATCGCATTTGTTGGCAAATGGCCAATCAAGCATGAAAACTCAAAATGTGAAACTGACCTCAAATTCGAAATGTATGCATATATTCAGGTTCCCCACAGGCTGGGGAACCCAAAAAAACATGTGTTTTCCGTAACTGACCTTTCCTTCAAAAGGTAGGCCTGGGCCAATATCACAATTGTTGGCAAATGGCCAATTAAGCATGAAAACTCAAAATGTGAAACTGACCTCAAATTCGAAATGTATGCATATACTCAGGTTCCCCACAGGCTGGGGAACCCAAAAAAACATGTGTTTTCCGTAACTGACCTTTCCTTCAAAAGGTAGGCCTGGGCCAATATCACAATTGTTGGCAAATGGCCAATTAAGCATGAAAACTCAAAATGTGAAACTGACCTCAAATTCGAAATGTATGCATATACTCAGGTTCCCCACAGGCTGGGAAACCCGAAAAAACATGTGTTTTACGTAACTAACCTTTCCTTCAAAAGGTAGGCCTGGGCCAATATCACAATTGTTGGCCAATTGCTCAATTAAGCATGAAAACTCAAAATGTGAAACTGACCTCAAATTCGAAATGTATGCATATACTCAGGTTCCCCACAGGCTGGGAAACCCGAAAAAACATGTGTTTTACGTAACTAACCTTTCCTTCAAAAGGTAGGCCTGGGCCAATATCACAATTGTTGGCCAATTGCTCAATTAAGCATGAAAACTCAAAATGTGAAACTGACCTCAAATTCGAAATGTATGCATATACTCAGATTACCCAAAGGCTGGGGAAGGCGAAAAAACATGTGTTTTAAGTAACTGACCTTTCCTTCAAAAGGTAGGCCTGGGCCAATATCACAATTGTTGGCAAATGGCCAATTAAGCATGAAAACTCAAAATGTGAAAATGACCTCAAATTCGAAATGTATTGCCCACAGGCTGGGGAACCCGAAAAAACATGTGTTTTACGTAACTAACCTTTCCTTCAAAAGGTAGGCCTGGGCCAATATCACAATTGTTGGCCAATTGCTCAATTAAGCATGAAAACTCAAAATGTGAAACTGACCTCAAATTCGAAATGTATGCATATACTCAGGTTCCCCACAGTCTGGGGAACCCGAAAAAACATGTATTTTCCGTATCCGACTTTTCCTTCAAAAGATAGGCCTGGGCATATATCGCATTTGTTGGCAAATGGCCAATCAAGCATGAAAACTCAAAATGTGAAACTGACCTCAAATTCGAAATGTATGCATATATTCAGGTTCCCCACAGGCTGGGGAACCCAAAAAAACATGTGTTTTCCGTAACTGACCTTTTCTTCAAAAGGTAGGCCTGGGCCAATATCACAATTGTTGGCAAATGGCCAATTAAGCATGAAAACTCAAAATGTGAAACTGACCTCAAATTCGAAATGTATGCATATACTCAGGTTCCCCACAGGCTGGGGAACCCGAAAAAACATGTGTTTTCCGTAACTGACCTTTCCTTCAAAAGGTAGGCCTGGGCCTATATCGTATTTTTTTGCAAATGGCCAATCAAGCATGAAAACTCAAAATGTGAAACTGACCTCACATTCGAAATGTATGCATATACTCAGGTTCCCCACAGGCTGGGGAACCCGAAAAAACATGTGTTTTACGTAACTAACCTTTCCTTCAAAAGGTAGGCCTGGGCCAATATCACAATTGTTGGCAAATGGCCAATTAAGCATGAAAACTCAATATGTGAAACTGACCTCAAATTCGAAATGTATGCATATACTCAGGTTCCCCACAGGTTGGGGAACCCGAAAAAACACGTGTTTTCCGTATCTGCATTTTCCTTCAAAAGCTAGGCCTGGGCCTATATCGCATTTGTTTGCAAATGGCCAATTAAGCATGAAAATTCAAAATGTGAAACTGACCTCAAATTTGAAATGTATGCATATACTCAGGTTCCCCACAGGTTGGGGAACCCGAAAAAACATGTGTTTTCCGTAACTGACCTTTCCTTCAAAAGCTATGCCTGGGCCTATATCGTATTTTTTTGCAAATGGCCAGTTAAGCATGAAAACTCAAAATGTGAAACTGACCTCAAATTCGAAATGTATGCATATACTCAGATTACCCAAAGGCTGGGGAAGGCGAAAAAACATGTGTTTTAAGTAACTGACCTTTCCTTCAAAAGGTAGGCCTGGGCCAATATCACAATTGTTGGCAAATGGCCAATTAAGCATGAAAACTCAAAATGTGAAAATGACCTCAAATTTGAAATGTATTGCCCACAGGCTGGGGAACCCGAAAAAACATGTGTTTTACGTAACTAACCTTTCCTTCAAAAGGTAGGCCTGGGCCAATATCACAATTGTTGGCCAAATGCTCAATTAAGCATGAAAACTCAAAATGTGAAACTGACCTCAAATTCGAAATGTATGCATATACTCAGGTTCCCCACAGGCTGGGGAACCCGAAAAAACATGTGTTTTACGTAACTGACCTTTCCTTCAAAAGGTAGGCCTGGGCCAATGTCACAATTGTTGGCCAATTGCTCAATTAAGCATGAAAACTCAAAATGTGAAACTGACCTCAAATTCGAAATGTATGCATATACTCAGGTTCCCCACAGGCTGGGGAACCCGAAAAAACATGTATTTTCCGTATCCGACTTTTCCTTCAAAAGATAGGCCTGGGCATATATCGCATTTGTTGGCAAATGGCCAATTAAGCATGAAAATTCAAAATGTGAAACTGACCTCAAATTCGAAATGTATGCATATACTCAGGTTCCCCACAGGTTGGGGAACCCGAAAAAAAATGTGTTTTCCGTAACTGACCTTTCCTTCAAAAGCTATGCCTGGGCCTATATCGTATTTTTTTGCAAATGGCCAGTTAAGCATGAAAACTCAAAATGTGAAACTGCCCTCAAATTTGAAATGTATGCATATACTCAGATTGCCAAAAGGCTGGGGAAGGCGAAAAAACATGTGTTTTCCGTAACTGACCTTTCCTTCAAAAGGTAGGCCTGGGCCAATATCACAATTGTTTGCAAATGGCCAATCAAGCATGAAAACTCAAAATGTGAAACTGACCTCAAATTCGAAATGTATGCATATATTCAGGTTCCCCACAGGCTGGGGAACCCAAAAAAACATGTGTTTTCCGTAACTGACCTTTCCTTCAAAAGGTAGGCCTGGGCCAATATCTCAATTGTTGGCAAATGGCCAATTAAGCATGAAAACTCAAAATGTGAAACTGACCTCAAATTCGAAATGTATGCATATACTCAGGTTCCCCACAGGCTGGGGAACCCGAAAAAACATGTGTTTTCCGTAACTGACCTTTCCTTCAAAATGTAGGCCTGGGCCAATATCACAATTGTTGGCCAATTGCTCAATTAAGCATGAAAACTCAAAATGTGAAACTGAC
Organism: Crotalus adamanteus; assembly: GCA_039797435.1. Taxonomy (NCBI): domain Eukaryota; kingdom Metazoa; phylum Chordata; class Lepidosauria; order Squamata; family Viperidae; genus Crotalus; species Crotalus adamanteus. The sequence goes on from CM077928.1 coordinate 23,816,957, forward strand.
CTCAAATTCGAAATGTATGCATATACTCAGGTTCCCCACAGGCTGGGGAACCCGAAAAAACATGTATTTTCCGTATCCGACTTTTCCTTCAAAAGATAGGCCTGGGCATATATCGCATTTGTTGGCAAATGGCCAATTAAGCATGAAAATTCAAAATGTGAAACTGACCTCAAATTCGAAATGTATGCATATACTCAGGTTCCCCACAGGTTGGGGAACCCGAAAAAACATGTGTTTTCCGTAACTGACCTTTCCTTCAAAATGTAGGCCTGGGCCAATATCACAATTGTTGGCCAATTGCTCAATTAAGCATGAAAACTCAAAATGTGAAACTGACCTCAAATTCGAAATGTATGCATATACTCAGGTTCCACACAGGTTGGGGAACCCGAAAAAACACGTGTTTTCCGTATCTGAATTTTCCTTCAAAAGCTAGGCCTGGGCCTATATCGCATTTGTTGGCAAATGGCCAATCAAGCATGAAAACTCAAAATGTGAAACTGACCTCAAATTCGAAATGTATGCATATACTCAGGTTCCCCATAGGCTGGGGAACCCAAAAAAACATGTGTTTTACGTAACTGACCTTTCCTTCAAAAGGTAGGCCTGGGCCAATGTCACAATTGTTGGCCAATTGCTCAATTAAGCATGAAAACTCAAAATGTGAAACTGACCTCAAATTCGAAATGTATGCATATACTCAGGTTCCCCACAGTCTGGGGAACCTGAAAAAACATGTATTTTCCGTATCCGACTTTTCCTTCAAAAGATAGGCCTGGGCATATATCGCATTTGTTGGCAAATGGCCAATCAAGCATGAAAACTCAAAATGTGAAACTGACCTCAAATTCGAAATGTATGCATATATTCAGGTTCCCCACAGGCTGGGGAACCCAAAAAAACATGTGTTTTCCGTAACTGACCTTTCCTTCAAAAGGTAGGCCTGGGCCAATATCACAATTGTTGGCAAATGGCCAATTAAGCATGAAAACTCAAAATGTGAAACTGCCCTCAAATTCGAAATGTATGCATATACTCAGGTTCCCCACAGTCTGGGGAACCTGAAAAAACATGTGTTTTCCGTATCCGACTTTTCCTTCAAAAGGTAGGCCTGGGCCAATATCACAATTGTTGGCAAATGGCCAATTAAGCATGAAAACTCAAAATGTGAAACTGACCTCAAATTCGAAATGTATGCATATACTCAGGTTCCCCACAGGCTGGGGAACCCGAAAAAACATGTGTTTTCCGTAACTGACCTTTCCTTCAAAAGCTATGCCTGGGCCTATATCGTATTTTTTTGCAAATGGCCAGTTAAGCATGAAAACTCAAAATGTGAAACTGCCCTCAAATTCGAAATGTATGCATATACTCAGATTGCCCAAAGGCTGGGGAAGGCGAAAAAACATGTGTTTTCCGTAACTGACCTTTCCTTCAAAAGGTAGGCCTGGGCCAATGTCACAATTGTTGGCCAAATGCTCAATTAAGCATGAAAACTCAAAATGTGAAACTGACCTCAAATTCGAAATGTATGCATATACTCAGGTTCCCCACAGTCTGGGGAACCCGAAAAAACATGTATTTTCCGTATCCGATTTTTCCTTCAAAAGATAGGCCTGGGCATAAATCGCATTTGTTGGCAAATGGCCAATCAAGCATGAAAACTCAAAATGTGAAACTGACCTCAAATTCGAAATGTATGCATATATTCAGGTTCCCCACAGGCTGGGGAACCCAAAAAAACATGTGTTTTCCGTAACTGACCTTTCCTTCAAAAGGTAGGCCTGGGCCAATATCTCAAATGTTGGCAAATGGCCAATTAAGCATGAAAACTCAAAATGTGAAACTGACCTCAAATTCGAAATGTATGCATATACTCAGATTGCCCAAAGACTGGGGAAGGCGAAAAAACATGTGTTTTACGTAACTGACCTTTCCTTCAAAATGTAGGCCTGGGCCAATATCACAATTGTTGGCCAATTGCTCAATTAAGCATGAAAACTCAAAATGTGAAACTGACCTCAAATTCGAAATGTATGCATATATTCAGGTTCCCCACAGGCTGGGGAACCCAAAAAAACATGTGTTTTACGTAACTGACCTTTCCTTCAAAAGGTAGGCCTGGGCCAATGTCACAATTGTTGGCCAATTGCTCAATTAAGCATGAAAACTCAAAATGTGAAACTGACCTCAAATTCGAAATGTATGCATATACTCAGGTTCCCCACAGTCTGGGGAACCCGAAAAAACATGTATTTTCCGTATCCGACTTTTCCTTCAAAAGATAGGCCTGGGCATATATCGCATTTGTTGGCAAATGGCCAATCAAGCATGAAAACTCAAAATGTGAAACTGACCTCAAATTCGAAATGTATGCATATATTCAGGTTCCCCACAGGCTGGGGAACCCAAAAAAAAATGTGTTTTCCGTAACTGACCTTTCCTTCAAAAGGTAGGCCTGGGCCAATATCACAATTGTTGGCAAATGGCCAATTAAGCATGAAAACTCAAAATGTGAAACTGACCTCAAATTCGAAATGTATGCATATACTCAGGTTCCCCACAGGTTGGGGAACCCGAAAAAACATGTGTTTTCCGTAACTGACCTTTCCTTCAAAAGCTATGCCTGGGCCTATATCGTATTTTTTTGCAAATGGCCAGTTAAGCATGAAAACTCAAAATGTGAAACTGCCCTCAAATTCGAAATGTATGCATATACTCAGATTGCCCAAAGGCTGGGGAAGGCGAAAAAACATGTGTTTTCCGTAACTGACCTTTCCTTCAAAAGGTAGGCCTGGGCCAATATCACAATTGTTTGCAAATGGCCAATCAAGCATGAAAACTCAAAATGTGAAACTGACCTCAAATTCGAAATGTATGCATATATTCAGTTTCCCCACAGGCTGGGGAACCCAAAAAAACATGTGTTTTACGTAACTGACCTTTCCTTCAAAAGGTAGGCCTGGGCCAATGTCACAATTGTTGGCCAATTGCTCAATTAAGCATGAAAACTCAAAATGTGAAACTGACCTCAAATTCGAAATGTATGCATATACTCAGGTTCCCCACAGTCTGGGGAACCCGAAAAAACATGTATTTTCCGTATCCGATTTTTCCTTCAAAAGATAGGCCTGGGCATAAATCGCATTTGTTGGCAAATGGCCAATCAAGCATGAAAACTCAAAATGTGAAACTGACCTCAAATTCGAAATGTATGCATATATTCAGGTTCCCCACAGGCTGGGGAACCCAAAAAAACATGTGTTTTCCGTAACTGACCTTTCCTTCAAAAGGTAGGCCTGGGCCAATATCACAATTGTTGGCAAATGGCCAATTAAGCATGAAAACTCAAAATGTGAAACTGACCTCAAATTCGAAATGTATGCATATACTCAGGTTCCCCACAGTCTGGGGAACCCGAAAAAACATGTATTTTCCGTATCCGACTTTTCCTTCAAAAGATAGGCCTGGGCATATATCGCATTTGTTGGCAAATGGCCAATTAAGCATGAAAATTCAAAATGTGAAACTGACCTCAAATTCGAAATGTATGCATATACTCAGGTTCCCCACAGGTTGGGGAACCCGAAAAAACATGTGTTTTCCGTTACTGACCTTTCCTTCAAAAGCTATGCCTGGGCCTATATCGTATTTTTTTGCAAATGGCCAGTTAAGCATGAAAACTCAAAATGTGAAACTGCCCTCAAATTCGAAATGTATGCATATACTCAGATTGCCCACAGGCTGGGGAACCCGAAAAAACATGTGTTTTCCGTAACTGACCTTTCCTTCAAAAGGTAGGCCTGGGCCAATATCACAATTGTTTGCAAATGGCCAATCAAGCATGAAAACTCAAAATGTGAAACTGACCTCAAATTCGAAATGTATGCATATATTCAGGTTCCCCACAGGCTGGGGAACCCAAAAAAACATGTGTTTTACGTAACTGACCTTTCCTTCAAAAGGTAGGCCTGGGCCAATGTCACAATTGTTGGCCAATTGCTCAATTAAGCATGAAAACTCAAAATGTGAAACTGACCTCAAATTCGAAATGTATGCATATACTCAGGTTCCCCACAGTCTGGGGAACCCGAAAAAACATGTATTTTCCGTATCCGATTTTTCCTTCAAAAGATAGGCCTGGGCATAAATCGCATTTGTTGGCAAATGGCCAATCAAGCATGAAAACTCAAAATGTGAAACTGACCTCAAATTCGAAATGTATGCATATATTCAGGTTCCCCACAGGCTGGGGAACCCAAAAAAACATGTGTTTTCCGTAACTGACCTTTCCTTCAAAAGGTAGGCCTGGGCCAATATCACAATTGTTGGCAAATGGCCAATTAAGCATGAAAACTCAAAATGTGAAACTGACCTCAAATTCGAAATGTATGCATATACTCAGGTTCCCCACAGTCTGGGGAACCCGAAAAAACATGTGTTTTACGTAACTGACCTTTCCTTCAAAATGTAGGCCTGGGCCAATATCACAATTGTTGGCCAATTGCTCAATTAAGCATGAAAACTCAAAATGTGAAACTGACCTCAAATTCGAAATGTATGCATATATTCAGGTTCCCCACAGGCTGGGGAACCCAAAAAAACATGTGTTTTACGTAACTAACCTTTCCTTCAAAAGGTAGGCCTGGGCCAATGTCACAATTTTTGTCCAATTGCTCAATTAAGCATGAAAACTCAAAATGTGAAACTGACCTCAAATTCGAAATGTATGCATATACTCAGGTTCCCCACAGTCTGGGGAACCCGAAAAAACATGTATTTTCCGTATCCGACTTTTCCTTCAAAAGATAGGCCTGGGCATATATCGCATTTGTTTGCAAATGGCCAATCAAGCATGAAAACTCAAAATGTGAAACTGACCTCAAATTCGAAATGTATGCATATATTCAGGTTCCCCACAGGCTGGGGAACCCAAAAAAACATGTGTTTTACGTAACTGACCTTTCCTTCAAAAGGTAGGCCTGGGCCAATGTCACAATTGTTGGCCAATTGCTCAATTAAGCATGAAAACTCAAAATGTGAAACTGACCTCAAATTCGAAATGTATGCATATACTCAGGTTCCCCACAGTCTGGGGAACCCGAAAAAACATGTATTTTCCGTATCCGATTTTTCCTTCAAAAGATAGGCCTGGGCATAAATCGCATTTGTTGGCAAATGGCCAATCAAGCATGAAAACTCAAAATGTGAAACTGACCTCAAATTCGAAATGTATGCATATATTCAGGTTCCCCACAGGCTGGGGAACCCAAAAAAACATGTGTTTTCCGTAACTGACCTTTCCTTCAAAAGGTAGGCCTGGGCCAATATCACAATTGTTGGCCAATTAAGCATGAAAACTCAAAATGTGAAACTGACCTCAAATTCGAAATGTATGCATATACTCAGGTTCCCCACAGGCTGGGGAACCCGAAAAAACATGTGTTTTACGTAACTGACCTTTCCTTCAAAATGTAGGCCTGGGCCAATATCTCAATTGTTGGCCAATTGCTCAATTAAGCATGAAAACTCAAAATGTGAAACTGACCTCAAATTCGAAATGTATGCATATATTCAGGTTCCCCACAGGCTGGGGAACCCAAAAAAACATGTGTTTTACGTAACTAACCTTTCCTTCAAAAGGTAGGCCTGGGCCAATGTCACAATTTTTGTCCAATTGCTCAATTAAGCATGAAAACTCAAAATGTGAAACTGACCTCAAATTCGAAATGTATGCATATACTCAGGTTCCCCACAGTCTGGGGAACCCGAAAAAACATGTATTTTCCGTATCCGACTTTTCCTTCAAAAGATAGGCCTGGGCATATATCGCATTTGTTTGCAAATGGCCAATCAAGCATGAAAACTCAAAATGTGAAACTGACCTCAAATTCGAAATGTATGCATATATTCAGGTTCCCCACAGGCTGGGGAACCCAAAAAAACATGTGTTTTACGTAACTGACCTTTCCTTCAAAAGGTAGGCCTGGGCCAATGTCACAATTGTTGGCCAATTACCTCAAATTCGAAATGTATGCATATACTCAGGTTCCCCACAGTCTGGGGAACCCGAAAAAACATGTATTTTCCGTATCCGATTTTTCCTTCAAAAGATAGGCCTGGGCATAAATCGCATTTGTTGGCAAATGGCCAATCAAGCATGAAAACTCAAAATGTGAAACTGACCTCAAATTCGAAATGTATGCATATATTCAGGTTCCCCACAGGCTGGGGAACCCAAAAAAACATGTGTTTTCCGTAACTGACCTTTCCTTCAAAAGGTAGGCCTGGGCCAATATCACAATTGTTGGCAAATGGCCAATTAAGCATGAAAACTCAAAATGTGAAACTGACCTCAAATTCGAAATGTATGCATATACTCAGGTTCCCCACAGGCTGGGGAACCCGAAAAAACATGTGTTTTACGTAACTGACCTTTCCTTCAAAATGTAGGCCTGGGCCAATATCACAATTGTTGGCCAATTGCTCAATTAAGCATGAAAACTCAAAATGTGAAACTGACCTCAAATTCGAAATGTATGCATATATTCAGGTTCCCCACAGGCTGGGGAACCCAAAAAAACATGTGTTTTACGCAACTAACCTTTCCTTCAAAAGGTAGGCCTGGGCCAATGTCACAATTTTTGTCCAATTGCTCAATTAAGCATGAAAACTCAAAATGTGAAACTGACCTCAAATTCGAAATGTATGCATATATTCAGGTTCCCCACAGGCTGGGGAACCCAAAAAAACATGTGTTTTCCGTAACTGACCTTTCCTTCAAAAGGTAGGCCTGGGCCAATATCACAATTGTTGGCCAATTAAGCATGAAAACTCAAAATGTGAAACTGACCTCAAATTCGAAATGTATGCATATACTCAGGTTCCCCACAGGCTGGGGAACCCGAAAAAACATGTGTTTTACGTAACTGACCTTTCCTTCAAAATGTAGGCCTGGGCCAATATCTCAATTGTTGGCCAATTGCTCAATTAAGCATGAAAACTCAAAATGTGAAACTGACCTCAAATTCGAAATGTATGCATATATTCAGGTTCCCCACAGGCTGGGGAACCCAAAAAAACATGTGTTTTACGTAACTAACCTTTCCTTCAAAAGGTAGGCCTGGGCCAATGTCACAATTTTTGTCCAATTGCTCAATTAAGCATGAAAACTCAAAATGTGAAACTGACCTCAAATTCGAAATGTATGCATATACTCAGGTTCCCCACAGTCTGGGGAACCCGAAAAAACATGTATTTTCCGTATCCGACTTTTCCTTCAAAAGATAGGCCTGGGCATATATCGCATTTGTTTGCAAATGGCCAATCAAGCATGAAAACTCAAAATGTGAAACTGACCTCAAATTCGAAATGTATGCATATATTCAGGTTCCCCACAGGCTGGGGAACCCAAAAAAACATGTGTTTTACGTAACTGACCTTTCCTTCAAAAGGTAGGCCTGGGCCAATGTCACAATTGTTGGCCAATTGCTCAATTAAGCATGAAAACTCAAAATGTGAAACTGACCTCAAATTCGAAATGTATGCATATACTCAGGTTCCCCACAGTCTGGGGAACCCGAAAAAACATGTATTTTCCGTATCCGATTTTTCCTTCAAAAGATAGGCCTGGGCATAAATCGCATTTGTTGGCAAATGGCCAATCAAGCATGAAAACTCAAAATGTGAAACTGACCTCAAATTCGAAATGTATGCATATATTCAGGTTCCCCACAGGCTGGGGAACCCAAAAAAACATGTGTTTTCCGTAACTGACCTTTCCTTCAAAAGGTAGGCCTGGGCCAATATCACAATTGTTGGCAAATGGCCAATTAAGCATGAAAACTCAAAATGTGAAACTGACCTCAAATTCGAAATGTATGCATATACTCAGGTTCCCCACAGGCTGGGGAACCCGAAAAAACATGTGTTTTACGTAACTGACCTTTCCTTCAAAATGTAGGCCTGGGCCAATATCACAATTGTTGGCCAATTGCTCAATTAAGCATGAAAACTCAAAATGTGAAACTGACCTCAAATTCGAAATGTATGCATATATTCAGGTTCCCCACAGGCTGGGGAACCCAAAAAAACATGTGTTTTACGTAACTAACCTTTCCTTCAAAAGGTAGGCCTGGGCCAATGTCACAATTTTTGTCCAATTGCTCAATTAAGCATGAAAACTCAAAATGTGAAACTGACCTCAAATTCGAAATGTATGCATATACTCAGGTTCCCCACAGTCTGGGGAACCCGAAAAAACATGTATTTTCCGTATCCGACTTTTCCTTCAAAAGATAGGCCTGGGCATATATCGCATTTGTTTGCAAATGGCCAATCAAGCATGAAAACTCAAAATGTGAAACTGACCTCAAATTCGAAATGTATGCATATATTCAGGTTCCCCACAGGCTGGGGAACCCAAAAAAACATGTGTTTTACGTAACTGACCTTTCCTTCAAAAGGTAGGCCTGGGCCAATGTCACAATTGTTGGCCAATTACCTCAAATTCGAAATGTATGCATATACTCAGGTTCCCCACAGTCTGGGGAACCCGAAAAAACATGTATTTTCCGTATCCGATTTTTCCTTCAAAAGATAGGCCTGGGCATAAATCGCATTTGTTGGCAAATGGCCAATCAAGCATGAAAACTCAAAATGTGAAACTGACCTCAAATTCGAAATGTATGCATATATTCAGGTTCCCCACAGGCTGGGGAACCCAAAAAAACATGTGTTTTCCGTAACTGACCTTTCCTTCAAAAGGTAGGCCTGGGCCAATATCACAATTGTTGGCAAATGGCCAATTAAGCATGAAAACTCAAAATGTGAAACTGACCTCAAATTCGAAATGTATGCATATACTCAGGTTCCCCACAGGCTGGGGAACCCGAAAAAACATGTGTTTTACGTAACTGACCTTTCCTTCAAAATGTAGGCCTGGGCCAATATCACAATTGTTGGCCAATTGCTCAATTAAGCATGAAAACTCAAAATGTGAAACTGACCTCAAATTCGAAATGTATGCATATATTCAGGTTCCCCACAGGCTGGGGAACCCAAAAAAACATGTGTTTTACGTAACTAACCTTTCCTTCAAAAGGTAGGCCTGGGCCAATGTCACAATTTTTGTCCAATTGCTCAATTAAGCATGAAAACTCAAAATGTGAAACTGACCTCAAATTCGAAATGTATGCATATATTCAGGTTCCCCACAGGCTGGGGAACCCAAAAAAACATGTGTTTTCCGTAACTGACCTTTCCTTCAAAAGGTAGGCCTGGGCCAATATCACAATTGTTGGCCAATTAAGCATGAAAACTCAAAATGTGAAACTGACCTCAAATTCGAAATGTATGCATATACTCAGGTTCCCCACAGGCTGGGGAACCCGAAAAAACATGTGTTTTACGTAACTGACCTTTCCTTCAAAATGTAGGCCTGGGCCAATATCTCAATTGTTGGCCAATTGCTCAATTAAGCATGAAAACTCAAAATGTGAAACTGACCTCAAATTCGAAATGTATGCATATATTCAGGTTCCCCACAGGCTGGGGAACCCAAAAAAACATGTGTTTTACGTAACTAACCTTTCCTTCAAAAGGTAGGCCTGGGCCAATGTCACAATTTTTGTCCAATTGCTCAATTAAGCATGAAAACTCAAAATGTGAAACTGACCTCAAATTCGAAATGTATGCATATACTCAGGTTCCCCACAGTCTGGGGAACCCGAAAAAACATGTATTTTCCGTATCCGACTTTTCCTTCAAAAGATAGGCCTGGGCATATATCGCATTTGTTTGCAAATGGCCAATCAAGCATGAAAACTCAAAATGTGAAACTGACCTCAAATTCGAAATGTATGCATATATTCAGGTTCCCCACAGGCTGGGGAACCCAAAAAAACATGTGTTTTACGTAACTGACCTTTCCTTCAAAAGGTAGGCCTGGGCCAATGTCACAATTGTTGGCCAATTGCTCAATTAAGCATGAAAACTCAAAATGTGAAACTGACCTCAAATTCGAAATGTATGCATATACTCAGGTTCCCCACAGTCTGGGGAACCCGAAAAAACATGTATTTTCCGTATCCGATTTTTCCTTCAAAAGATAGGCCTGGGCATAAATCGCATTTGTTGGCAAATGGCCAATCAAGCATGAAAACTCAAAATGTGAAACTGACCTCAAATTCGAAATGTATGCATATATTCAGGTTCCCCACAGGCTGGGGAACCCAAAAAAACATGTGTTTTCCGTAACTGACCTTTCCTTCAAAAGGTAGGCCTGGGCCAATATCACAATTGTTGGCAAATGGCCAATTAAGCATGAAAACTCAAAATGTGAAACTGACCTCAAATTCGAAATGTATGCATATACTCAGGTTCCCCACAGGCTGGGGAACCCGAAAAAACATGTGTTTTACGTAACTGACCTTTCCTTCAAAATGTAGGCCTGGGCCAATATCACAATTGTTGGCCAATTGCTCAATTAAGCATGAAAACTCAAAATGTGAAACTGACCTCAAATTCGAAATGTATGCATATATTCAGGTTCCCCACAGGCTGGGGAACCCAAAAAAACATGTGTTTTACGTAACTAACCTTTCCTTCAAAAGGTAGGCCTGGGCCAATGTCACAATTTTTGTCCAATTGCTCAATTAAGCATGAAAACTCAAAATGTGAAACTGACCTCAAATTCGAAATGTATGCATATACTCAGGTTCCCCACAGTCTGGGGAACCCGAAAAAACATGTATTTTCCGTATCCGACTTTTCCTTCAAAAGATAGGCCTGGGCATATATCGCATTTGTTTGCAAATGGCCAATCAAGCATGAAAACTCAAAATGTGAAACTGACCTCAAATTCGAAATGTATGCATATATTCAGGTTCCCCACAGGCTGGGGAACCCAAAAAAACATGTGTTTTACGTAACTGACCTTTCCTTCAAAAGGTAGGCCTGGGCCAATGTCACAATTGTTGGCCAATTGCTCAATTAAGCATGAAAACTCAAAATGTGAAACTGACCTCAAATTCGAAATGTATGCATATACTCAGGTTCCCCACAGGCTGGGGAACCCAAAAAAACATGTGTTTTACGTAACTGACCTTTCCTTCAAAAGGTAGGCCTGGGCCAATGTCACAATTGTTGGCCAATTGCTCAATTAAGCATGAAAACTCAAAATGTGAAACTGACCTCAAATTCGAAATGTATGCATATACTCAGGTTCCCCACAGTCTGGGGAACCCGAAAAAACATGTATTTTCCGTATCCGATTTTTCCTTCAAAAGATAGGCCTGGGCATAAATCGCATTTGTTGGCAAATGGCCAATCAAGCATGAAAACTCAAAATGTGAAACTGACCTCAAATTCGAAATGTATGCATATATTCAGGTTCCCCACAGGCTGGGGAACCCAAAAAAACATGTGTTTTCCGTAACTGACCTTTCCTTCAAAAGGTAGGCCTGGGCCAATATCACAATTGTTGGCCAATTAAGCATGAAAACTCAAAATGTGAAACTGACCTCAAATTCGAAATGTATGCATATACTCAGGTTCCCCACAGGCTGGGGAACCCGAAAAAACATGTGTTTTACGTAACTGACCTTTCCTTCAAAATGTAGGCCTGGGCCAATATCACAATTGTTGGCCAATTGCTCAATTAAGCATGAAAACTCAAAATGTGAAACTGACCTCAAATTCGAAATGTATGCATATATTCAGGTTCCCCAAAGGCTGGGGAACCCAAAAAAACATGTGTTTTACGTAACTAACCTTTCCTTCAAAAGGTAGGCCTGGGCCAATGTCACAATTGTTGGCCAATTGCTCAATGAAGCATGAAAACTCAAAATGTGAAACTGACCTCAAATTCGAAATGTATGCGTATACTCAGGTTCCCCACAGTCTGGGGAACCCGAAAAAACATGTATTTTCCGTATCCGACTTTTCCTTCAAAAGATAGGCCTGGGCATATATCGCATTTGTTGGCAAATGGCCAATCAAGCATGAAAACTCAAAATGTGAAACTGACCTCAAATTCGAAATGTATGCATATATTCAGGTTCCCCACAGGCTGGGGAACCCAAAAAAACATGTGTTTTCCGTAACTGACCTTTCCTTCAAAAGGTAGGCCTGGGCCAATATCACAATTGTTGGCAAATGGCCAATTAAGCATGAAAACTCAAAATGTGAAACTGACCTCAAATTCGAAATGTATGCATATACTCAGGTTCCCCACAGGCTGGGAAACCCGAAAAAACATGTGTTTTACGTAACTAACCTTTCCTTGAAAAGGTAGGCCTGGGCCAATATCACAATTGTTGGCCAATTGCTCAATTAAGCATGAAAACTCAAAATGTGAAACTGACCTCAAATTCGAAATGTATGCATATACTCAGGTTCCCCACAGTCTGGGGAACCCGAAAAAACATGTATTTTCCGTATCCGACTTTTCCTTCAAAAGGTAGGCCTGGGCCAATATCACAATTGTTGGCAAATGGCCAATTAAGCATGAAAACTCAAAATGTGAAACTGACCTCAAATTCGAAATGTATGCATATACTCAGGTTCCCCACAGTCTGGGGAACCCGAAAAAACATGTGTTTTCCGTATCCGACTTTTCCTTCAAAAGGTAGGCCTGGGCCAATATCACAATTGTTGGCAAATGGCCAATTAAGCATGAAAACTCAAAATGTGAAACTGACCTCAAATTCGAAATGTATGCATATACTCAGGTTCCCCACAGGCTGGGGAACCCGAAAAAACATGTGTTTTCCGTAACTGACCTTTCCTTCAAAAGCTATGACTGGGCCTATATCGTATTTTTTTGCAAATGGCCAGTTAAGCATGAAAACTCAAAATGTGAAACTGCCCTCAAATTCGAAATGTATGCATATACTCAGGTTCCCCACAGGCTGGGGAACCCGAAAAAACATGTGTTTTACGTAACTGACCTTTCCTTCAAAATGTAGGCCTGGGCCAATATCACAATTATTGGCCAATTGCTCAATTAAGCATGAAAACTCAAAATGTGAAACTGACCTCAAATTCGAAATGTATGCATATATTCAGGTTCCCCACAGGCTGGGGAACCCAAAAAAACATGTGTTTTACGTAACTAACCTTTCCTTCAAAAGGTAGGCCTGGGCCAATATCACAATTTTTGTCCAATTGCTCAATTAAGCATGAAAACTCAAAATGTGAAACTGACCTCAAATTCGAAATGTATGCATATACTCAGGTTCCCCACAGTCTGGGGAACCCGAAAAAACATGTATTTTCCGTATCCGACTTTTCCTTCAAAAGATAGGCCTGGGCATATATCGCATTTGTTTGCAAATGGCCAATCAAGCATGAAAACTCAAAATGTGAAACTGACCTCAAATTCGAAATGTATGCATATATTCAGGTTCCCCACAGGCTGGGGAACCCAAAAAAACATGTGTTTTACGTAACTGACCTTTCCTTCAAAAGGTAGGCCTGGGCCAATGTCACAATTGTTGGCCAATTGCTCAATTAAGCATGAAAACTCAAAATGTGAAACTGACCTCAAATTCGAAATGTATGCATATACTCAGGTTCCCCACAGTCTGGGGAACCCGAAAAAACATGTATTTTCCGTATCCGATTTTTCCTTCAAAAGATAGGCCTGGGCATAAATCGCATTTGTTGGCAAATGGCCAATCAAGCATGAAAACTCAAAATGTGAAACTGACCTCAAATTCGAAATGTATGCATATATTCAGGTTCCCCACAGGCTGGGGAACCCAAAAAAACATGTGTTTTCCGTAACTGACCTTTCCTTCAAAAGGTAGGCCTGGGCCAATATCACAATTGTTGGCAAATGGCCAATTAAGCATGAAAACTCAAAATGTGAAACTGACCTCAAATTCGAAATGTATGCATATACTCAGGTTCCCCACAGGCTGGGGAACCCGAAAAAACATGTGTTTTACGTAACTGACCTTTCCTTCAAAATGTAGGCCTGGGCCAATATCACAATTGTTGGCCAATTGCTCAATTAAGCATGAAAACTCAAAATGTGAAACTGACCTCAAATTCGAAATGTATGCATATATTCAGGTTCCCCACAGGCTGGGGAACCCAAAAAAACATGTGTTTTACGTAACTAACCTTTCCTTCAAAAGGTAGGCCTGGGCCAATGTCACAATTTTTGTCCAATTGCTCAATTAAGCATGAAAACTCAAAATGTGAAACTGACCTCAAATTCGAAATGTATGCATATACTCAGGTTCCCCACAGTCTGGGGAACCCGAAAAAACATGTATTTTCCGTATCCGACTTTTCCTTCAAAAGATAGGCCTGGGCATATATCGCATTTGTTTGCAAATGGCCAATCAAGCATGAAAACTCAAAATGTGAAACTGACCTCAAATTCGAAATGTATGCATATTTTCAGGTTCCCCACAGTCTGGGGAACCCAAAAAAACATGTGTTTTACGTAACTGACCTTTCCTTCAAAAGGTAGGCCTGGGCCAATGTCACAATTGTTGGCCAATTGCTCAATGAAGCATGAAAACTCAAAATGTGAAACTGACCTCAAATTCGAAATGTATGCGTATACTCAGGTTCCCCACAGTCTGGGGAACCCGAAAAAACATGTATTTTCCGTATCCGACTTTTCCTTCAAAAGATAGGCCTGGGCATATATCGCATTTGTTGGCAAATGGCCAATCAAGCATGAAAACTCAAAATGTGAAACTGACCTCAAATTCGAAATGTATGCATATATTCAGGTTCCCCACAGGCTGGGGAACCCAAAAAAACATGTGTTTTCCGTAACTGACCTTTCCTTCAAAAGGTAGGCCTGGGCCAATATCACAATTGTTGGCAAATGGCCAATTAAGCATGAAAACTCAAAATGTGAAACTGACCTCAAATTCGAAATGTATGCATATACTCAGGTTCCCCACAGGCTGGGGAACCCGAAAAAACATGTGTTTTACGTAACTGACCTTTCCTTCAAAATGTAGGCCTGGGCCAATATCACAATTGTTGGCCAATTGCTCAATTAAGCATGAAAACTCAAAATGTGAAACTGACCTCAAATTCGAAATGTATGCATATATTCAGGTTCCCCACAGGCTGGGGAACCCAAAAAAACATGTGTTTTACGTAACTAACCTTTCCTTC
Organism: Crotalus adamanteus; assembly: GCA_039797435.1. NCBI lineage: Eukaryota > Metazoa > Chordata > Lepidosauria > Squamata > Viperidae > Crotalus > Crotalus adamanteus. Next base: position 23,832,107 of record CM077928.1, read on the forward strand.
AAAAGGTAGGCCTGGGCCAATGTCACAATTTTTGTCCAATTGCTCAATTAAGCATGAAAACTCAAAATGTGAAACTGACCTCAAATTCGAAATGTATGCATATACTCAGGTTCCCCACAGTCTGGGGAACCCGAAAAAACATGTATTTTCCGTATCCGACTTTTCCTTCAAAAGATAGGCCTGGGCATATATCGCATTTGTTTGCAAATGGCCAATCAAGCATGAAAACTCAAAATGTGAAACTGACCTCAAATTCGAAATGTATGCATATTTTCAGGTTCCCCACAGTCTGGGGAACCCAAAAAAACATGTGTTTTACGTAACTGACCTTTCCTTCAAAAGGTAGGCCTGGGCCAATGTCACAATTGTTGGCCAATTGCTCAATGAAGCATGAAAACTCAAAATGTGAAACTGACCTCAAATTCGAAATGTATGCGTATACTCAGGTTCCCCACAGTCTGGGGAACCCGAAAAAACATGTATTTTCCGTATCCGACTTTTCCTTCAAAAGATAGGCCTGGGCATATATCGCATTTGTTGGCAAATGGCCAATCAAGCATGAAAACTCAAAATGTGAAACTGACCTCAAATTCGAAATGTATGCATATATTCAGGTTCCCCACAGGCTGGGGAACCCAAAAAAACATGTGTTTTCCGTAACTGACCTTTCCTTCAAAAGGTAGGCCTGGGCCAATATCACAATTGTTGGCAAATGGCCAATTAAGCATGAAAACTCAAAATGTGAAACTGACCTCAAATTCGAAATGTATGCATATACTCAGGTTCCCCACAGGCTGGGAAACCCGAAAAAACATGTGTTTTACGTAACTAACCTTTCCTTGAAAAGGTAGGCCTGGGCCAATATCACAATTGTTGGCCAATTGCTCAATTAAGCATGAAAACTCAAAATGTGAAACTGACCTCAAATTCGAAATGTATGCATATACTCAGGTTCCCCACAGTCTGGGGAACCCGAAAAAACATGTATTTTCCGTATCCGACTTTTCCTTCAAAAGGTAGGCGTGGGCCAATATCACAATTGTTGGCAAATGGCCAATTAAGCATGAAAACTCAAAATGTGAAACTGACCTCAAATTCGAAATGTATGCATATACTCAGGTTCCCCACAGGCTGGGGAACCCGAAAAAACATGTGTTTTCCGTATCCGACTTTTCCTTCAAAAGGTAGGCCTGGGCCAATATCACAATTGTTGGCAAATGGCCAATTAAGCATGAAAACTCAAAATGTGAAACTGACCTCAAATTCGAAATGTATGCATATACTCAGGTTCCCCACAGGCTGGGGAACCCGAAAAAACATGTGTTTTCCGTAACTGACCTTTCCTTCAAAAGCTATGCCTGGGCCTATATCGTATTTTTTTGCAAATGGCCAGTTAAGCATGAAAACTCAAAATGTGAAACTGCCCTCAAATTCGAAATGTATGCATATACTCAGATTGCCCAAAGGCTGGGGAAGGCGAAAAAACATGTGTTTTCCGTAACTGACCTTTCCTTCAAAAGGTAGGCCTGGGCATATATCGCATTTGTTGGCAAATGGCCAATCAAGCATGAAAACTCAAAATGTGAAACTGACCTCAAATTCGAAATGTATGCATATATTCAGGTTCCCCACAGGCTGGGGAACCCAAAAAAACATGTGTTTTCCGTAACTGACCTTTCCTTCAAAAGGTAGGCCTGGGCCAATATCACAATTGTTGGCAAATGGCCAATTAAGCATGAAAACTCAAAATGTGAAACTGACCTCAAATTCGAAATGTATGCATATACTCAGGTTCCCCACAGGCTGGGGAACCCGAAAAAACATGTGTTTTACGTAACTAACCTTTCCTTCAAAAGGTAGGCCTGGGCCAATATCACAATTGTTGGCCAATTGCTCAATTAAGCATGAAAACTCAAAATGTGAAACTGACCTCAAATTCGAAATGTATGCATATACTCAGGTTCCCCACAGGCTGGGGAACCCGAAAAAACATGTGTTTTCCGTATCCGACTTTTCCTTCAAAAGATAGGCCTGGGCCAATATCACAATTGTTGGCAAATGGCCAATTAAGCATGAAAATTCAAAATGTGAAACTGACCTCAAATTCGAAATGTATGCATATACTCAGGTTCCCCACAGGCTGGGGAACCCGAAAAAACATGTGTTTTCCGTAACTGACCTTTCCTTCAAAAGCTATGCCTGGGCCTATATCGTATTTTTTTGCAAATGGCCAGTTAAGCATGAAAACTCAAAATGTGAAACTGCCCTCAAATTCGAAATGTATGCATATACTCAGATTGCCCAAAGGCTGGGGAAGGCGAAAAAACATGTGTTTTCCGTAACTGACCTTTCCTTCAAAAGGTAGGCCTGGGCCAATGTCACAATTGTTGGCCAATTGCTCAATTAAGCATGAAAACTCAAAATGTGAAACTGACCTCAAATTCGAAATGTATGCATATACTCAGGTTCCCCACAGTCTGGGGAACCCGAAAAAACATGTATTTTCCGTATCCGATTTTTCCTTCAAAAGATAGGCCTGGGCATAAATCGCATTTGTTGGCAAATGGCCAATCAAGCATGAAAACTCAAAATGTGAAACTGACCTCAAATTCGAAATGTATGCATATATTCAGGTTCCCCACAGGCTGGGGAACCCAAAAAAACATGTGTTTTCCGTAACTGACCTTTCCTTCAAAAGGTAGGCCTGGGCCAATATCTCAATTGTTGGCAAATGGCCAATTAAGCATGAAAACTCAAAATGTGAAACTGACCTCAAATTCGAAATGTATGCATATACTCAGGTTCCCCACAGTCTGGGGAACCCGAAAAAACATGTATTTTCCGTATCCGACTTTTCCTTCAAAAGGTAGGCCTGGGCCAATATCACAATTGTTGGCAAATGGCCAATTAAGCATGAAAACTCAAAATGTGAAACTGACCTCAAATTCGAAATGTATGCATATACTCAGGTTCCCCACAGGCTGGGGAACCCGAAAAAACATGTGTTTTCCGTATCCGACTTTTCCTTCAAAAGGTAGGCCTGGGCCAATATCACAATTGTTGGCAAATGGCCAATCAAGCATGAAAACTCAAAATGTGAAACTGACCTCAAATTCGAAATGTATGCATATATTCAGGTTCCCCACAGGCTGGGGAACCCAAAAAAACATGTGTTTTCCGTAACTGACCTTTCCTTCAAAAGGTAGGCCTGGGCCAATATCACAATTGTTGGCAAATGGCCAATTAAGCATGAAAACTCAAAATGTGAAACTGACCTCAAATTCGAAATGTATGCATATACTCAGGTTCCCCACAGGCTGGGGAACCCGAAAAAACATGTGTTTTACGTAACTAACCTTTCCTTCAAAAGGTAGGCCTGGGCCAATATCACAATTGTTGGCCAATTGCTCAATTAAGCATGAAAACTCAAAATGTGAAACTGACCTCAAATTCGAAATGTATGCATATACTCAGGTTCCCCACAGGCTGGGGAACCCGAAAAAACATGTGTTTTCCGTATCCGACTTTTCCTTCAAAAGGTAGGCCTGGGCCAATATCACAATTGTTGGCAAATGGCCAATTAAGCATGAAAACTCAAAATGTGAAACTGACCTCAAATTCGAAATGTATGCATATACTCAGGTTCCCCACAGGCTGGGGAACCCGAAAAAACATGTGTTTTCCGTAACTGACCTTTCCTTCAAAAGCTATGCCTGGGCCTATATCGTATTTTTTTGCAAATGGCCAGTTAAGCATGAAAACTCAAAATGTGAAACTGCCCTCAAATTCGAAATGTATGCATATACTCAGATTGCCCAAAGGCTGGGGAAGGCGAAAAAACATGTGTTTTCCGTAACTGACCTTTCCTTCAAAAGGTAGGCCTGGGCCAATGTCACAATTGTTGGCCAATTGCTCAATTAAGCATGAAAACTCAAAATGTGAAACTGACCTCAAATTCGAAATGTATGCATATACTCAGGTTCCCCACAGTCTGGGGAACCCGAAAAAACATGTATTTTCCGTATCCGATTTTTCCTTCAAAAGATAGGCCTGGGCATAAATCGCATTTGTTGGCAAATGGCCAATCAAGCATGAAAACTCAAAATGTGAAACTGACCTCAAATTCGAAATGTATGCATATATTCAGGTTCCCCACAGGCTGGGGAACCCAAAAAAACATGTGTTTTCCGTAACTGACCTTTCCTTCAAAAGGTAGGCCTGGGCCAATATCTCAATTGTTGGCAAATGGCCAATTAAGCATGAAAACTCAAAATGTGAAACTGACCTCAAATTCGAAATGTATGCATATACTCAGGTTCCCCACAGTCTGGGGAACCCGAAAAAACATGTATTTTCCGTATCCGACTTTTCCTTCAAAAGGTAGGCCTGGGCCAATATCACAATTGTTGGCAAATGGCCAATTAAGCATGAAAACTCAAAATGTGAAACTGACCTCAAATTCGAAATGTATGCATATACTCAGGTTCCCCACAGGCTGGGGAACCCGAAAAAACATGTGTTTTACGTAACTAACCTTTCCTTCAAAAGGTAGGCCTGGGCCAATGTCACAATTGTTGGCCAATTGCTCAATTAAGCATGAAAACTCAAAATGTGAAACTGACCTCAAATTCGAAATGTATGCATATACTCAGGTTCCCCACAGTCTGGGGAACCCGAAAAAACATGTATTTTCCGTATCCGATTTTTCCTTCAAAAGATAGGCCTGGGCATAAATCGCATTTGTTGGCAAATGGCCAATCAAGCATGAAAACTCAAAATGTGAAACTGACCTCAAATTCGAAATGTATGCATATATTCAGGTTCCCCACAGGCTGGGGAACCCAAAAAAACATGTGTTTTCCGTAACTGACCTTTCCTTCAAAAGGTAGGCCTGGGCCAATATCTCAATTGTTGGCAAATGGCCAATTAAGCATGAAAACTCAAAATGTGAAACTGACCTCAAATTCGAAATGTATGCATATACTCAGGTTCCCCACAGTCTGGGGAACCCGAAAAAACATGTATTTTCCGTATCCGACTTTTCCTTCAAAAGGTAGGCCTGGGCCAATATCACAATTGTTGGCAAATGGCCAATTAAGCATGAAAACTCAAAATGTGAAACTGACCTCAAATTCGAAATGTATGCATATACTCAGGTTCCCCACAGGCTGGGGAACCCGAAAAAACATGTGTTTTCCGTATCCGACTTTTCCTTCAAAAGGTAGGCCTGGGCCAATATCACAATTGTTGGCAAATGGCCAATTAAGCATGAAAACTCAAAATGTGAAACTGACCTCAAATTCGAAATGTATGCATATACTCAGGTTCCCCACAGGCTGGGGAACCCGAAAAAACATGTGTTTTCCGTAACTGACCTTTCCTTCAAAAGCTATGCCTGGGCCTATATCGTATTTTTTTGCAAATGGCCAGTTAAGCATGAAAACTCAAAATGTGAAACTGCCCTCAAATTCGAAATGTATGCATATACTCAGGTTCCCCACAGGCTGGGGAACCCGAAAAAACATGTGTTTTACGTAACTGACCTTTCCTTCAAAATGTAGGCCTGGGCCAATATCACAATTGTTGGCCAATTGCTCAATTAAGCATGAAAACTCAAAATGTGAAACTGACCTCAAATTCGAAATGTATGCATATACTCAGGTTCCCCACAGTCTGGGGAACCCGAAAAAACATGTATTTTCCGTATCCGACTTTTCCTTCAAAAGATAGGCCTGGGCATATATCGCATTTGTTTGCAAATGGCCAATCAAGCATGAAAACTCAAAATGTGAAACTGACCTCAAATTCGAAATGTATGCATATATTCAGGTTCCCCACAGGCTGGGGAACCCAAAAAAACATGTGTTTTACGTACTGACCTTTCCTTCAAAAGGTAGGCCTGGGCCAATGTCACAATTGTTGGCCAATTGCTCAATTAAGCATGAAAACTCAAAATGTGAAACTGACCTCAAATTCGAAATGTATGCATATACTCAGGTTCCCCACAGTCTGGGGAACCCGAAAAAACATGTATTTTCCGTATCCGATTTTTCCTTCAAAAGATAGGCCTGGGCATAAATCGCATTTGTTGGCAAATGGCCAATCAAGCATGAAAACTCAAAATGTGAAACTGACCTCAAATTCGAAATGTATGCATATATTCAGGTTCCCCACAGGCTGGGGAACCCAAAAAAACATGTGTTTTCCGTAACTGACCTTTCCTTCAAAAGGTAGGCCTGGGCCAATATCACAATTGTTGGCAAATGGCCAATTAAGCATGAAAACTCAAAATGTGAAACTGACCTCAAATTCGAAATGTATGCATATATTCAGGTTCCCCACAGGCTGGGGAACCCAAAAAAACATGTGTTTTACGTAACTAACCTTTCCTTCAAAAGGTAGGCCTGGGCCAATGTCACAATTTTTGTCCAATTGCTCAATTAAGCATGAAAACTCAAAATGTGAAACTGACCTCAAATTCGAAATGTATGCATATACTCAGGTTCCCCACAGTCTGGGGAACCCGAAAAAACATGTATTTTCCGTATCCGACTTTTCCTTCAAAAGATAGGCCTGGGCATATATCGCATTTGTTTGCAAATGGCCAATCAAGCATGAAAACTCAAAATGTGAAACTGACCTCAAATTCGAAATGTATGCATATTTTCAGGTTCCCCACAGTCTGGGGAACCCAAAAAAACATGTGTTTTACGTAACTGACCTTTCCTTCAAAAGGTAGGCCTGGGCCAATGTCACAATTGTTGGCCAATTGCTCAATGAAGCATGAAAACTCAAAATGTGAAACTGACCTCAAATTCGAAATGTATGCGTATACTCAGGTTCCCCACAGTCTGGGGAACCTGAAAAAACATGTATTTTCCGTATCCGACTTTTCCTTCAAAAGATAGGCCTGGGCATATATCGCATTTGTTGGCAAATGGCCAATCAAGCATGAAAACTCAAAATGTGAAACTGACCTCAAATTCGAAATGTATGCATATATTCAGGTTCCCCACAGGCTGGGGAACCCAAAAAAACATGTGTTTTCCGTAACTGACCTTTCCTTCAAAAGGTAGGCCTGGGCCAATATCACAATTGTTGGCAAATGGCCAATTAAGCATGAAAACTCAAAATGTGAAACTGACCTCAAATTCGAAATGTATGCATATACTCAGGTTCCCCACAGGCTGGGAAACCCGAAAAAACATGTGTTTTACGTAACTAACCTTTCCTTGAAAAGGTAGGCCTGGGCCAATATCACAATTGTTGGCCAATTGCTCAATTAAGCATGAAAACTCAAAATGTGAAACTGACCTCAAATTCGAAATGTATGCATATACTCAGGTTCCCCACAGTCTGGGGAACCCGAAAAAACATGTATTTTCCGTATCCGACTTTTCCTTCAAAAGGTAGGCGTGGGCCAATATCACAATTGTTGGCAAATGGCCAATTAAGCATGAAAACTCAAAATGTGAAACTGACCTCAAATTCGAAATGTATGCATATACTCAGGTTCCCCACAGGCTGGGGAACCCGAAAAAACATGTGTTTTCCGTATCCGACTTTTCCTTCAAAAGGTAGGCCTGGGCCAATATCACAATTGTTGGCAAATGGCCAATTAAGCATGAAAACTCAAAATGTGAAACTGACCTCAAATTCGAAATGTATGCATATACTCAGGTTCCCCACAGGCTGGGGAACCCGAAAAAACATGTGTTTTCCGTAACTGACCTTTCCTTCAAAAGCTATGCCTGGGCCTATATCGTATTTTTTTGCAAATGGCCAGTTAAGCATGAAAACTCAAAATGTGAAACTGCCCTCAAATTCGAAATGTATGCATATACTCAGATTGCCCAAAGGCTGGGGAAGGCGAAAAAACATGTGTTTTCCGTAACTGACCTTTCCTTCAAAAGGTAGGCCTGGGCATATATCGCATTTGTTGGCAAATGGCCAATCAAGCACGAAAACTCAAAATGTGAAACTGACCTCAAATTCGAAATGTATGCATATATTCAGGTTCCCCACAGGCTGGGGAACCCAAAAAAACATGTGTTTTCCGTAACTGACCTTTCCTTCAAAAGGTAGGCCTGGGCCAATATCACAATTGTTGGCAAATGGCCAATTAAGCATGAAAACTAAAAATGTGAAACTGACCTCAAATTCGAAATGTATGCATATACTCAGGTTCCCCACAGTCTGGGGAACCCGAAAAAACATGTATTTTCCGTATCCGACTTTTCCTTCAAAAGATAGGCCTGGGCATATATCGCATTTGTTGGCAAATGGCCAATCAAGCATGAAAACTCAAAATGTGAAACTGACCTCAAATTCGAAATGTATGCATATATTCAGGTTCCCCACAGGCTGGGGAACCCAAAAAAACATGTGTTTTCCGTAACTGACCTTTCCTTCAAAAGGTAGGCCTGGGCCAATATCACAATTGTTGGCAAATGGCCAATTAAGCATGAAAACTCAAAATGTGAAACTGACCTCAAATTCGAAATGTATGCATATACTCAGGTTCCCCACAGGCTGGGGAACCCGAAAAAACATGTGTTTTACGTAACTAACCTTTCCTTCAAACGGTAGGCCTGGGCCAATATCACAATTGTTGGCCAATTGCTCAATTAAGCATGAAAACTCAAAATGTGAAACTGACCTCAAATTCGAAATGTATGCATATACTCAGGTTCCCCACAGTCTGGGGAACCCGAAAAAACATGTGTTTTCCGTATCCGACTTTTCCTTCAAAAGGTAGGCCTGGGCCAATATCACAATTGTTGGCAAATGGCCAATTAAGCATGAAAACTCAAAATGTGAAACTGACCTCAAATTCGAAATGTATGCATATACTCAGGTTCCCCACAGGCTGGGGAACCCGAAAAAACATGTGTTTTCCGTAACTGACCTTTCCTTCAAAAGCTATGCCTGGGCCTATATCGTATTTTTTTTGCAAATGGCCAGTTAAGCATGAAAACTCAAAATGTGAAACTGCCCTCAAATTCGAAATGTATGCATATACTCAGATTGCCCAAAGGCTGGGGAAGGCGAAAAAACATGTGTTTTCCGTAACTGACCTTTCCTTCAAAAGGTAGGCCTGGGCCAATGTCACAATTGTTGGCCAATTGCTCAATTAAGCATGAAAACTCAAAATGTGAAACTGACCTCAAATTCGAAATGTATGCATATACTCAGGTTCCCCACAGTCTGGGGAACCCGAAAAAACATGTATTTTCCGTATCCGATTTTTCCTTCAAAAGATAGGCCTGGGCATAAATCGCATTTGTTGGCAAATGGCCAATCAAGCATGAAAACTCAAAATGTGAAACTGACCTCAAATTCGAAATGTATGCATATATTCAGGTTCCCCACAGGCTGGGGAACCCAAAAAAACATGTGTTTTCCGTAACTGACCTTTCCTTCAAAAGGTAGGCCTGGGCCAATATCTCAATTGTTGGCAAATGGCCAATTAAGCATGAAAACTCAAAATGTGAAACTGACCTCAAATTCGAAATGTATGCATATACTCAGGTTCCCCACAGGCTGGGGAACCCGAAAAAACATGTGTTTTACGTAACTGACCTTTCCTTCAAAATGTAGGCCTGGGCCAATATCACAATTGTTGGCCAATTGCTCAATTAAGCATGAAAACTCAAAATGTGAAACTGACCTCAAATTCGAAATGTATGCATATATTCAGGTTCCCCACAGGCTGGGGAACCCAAAAAAACATGTGTTTTACGTAACTGACCTTTCCTTCAAAAGGTAGGCCTGGGCCAATGTCACAATTGTTGGCCAATTGCTCAATTAAGCATGAAAACTCAAAATGTGAAACTGACCTCAAATTCGAAATGTATGCATATACTCAGGTTCCCCACAGTCTGGGGAACCCGAAAAAACATGTATTTTCCGTATCCGACTTTTCCTTCAAAAGATAGGCCTGGGCATATATCGCATTTGTTGGCAAATGGCCAATCAAGCATGAAAACTCAAAATGTGAAACTGACCTCAAATTCGAAATGTATGCATATATTCAGGTTCCCCACAGGCTGGGGAACCCAAAAAAAATGTGTTTTCCGTAACTGACCTTTCCTTCAAAAGGTAGGCCTGGGCCAATGTCACAATTGTTGGCCAATTGCTCAATTAAGCATGAAAACTCAAAATGTGAAACTGACCTCAAATTCGAAATGTATGCATATACTCAGGTTCCCCACAGTCTGGGGAACCCGAAAAAACATGTATTTTCCGTATCCGATTTTTCCTTCAAAAGATAGGCCTGGGCATAAATCGCATTTGTTGGCAAATGGCCAATCAAGCATGAAAACTCAAAATGTGAAACTGACCTCAAATTCGAAATGTATGCATATATTCAGGTTCCCCACAGGCTGGGGAACCCAAAAAAACATGTGTTTTCCGTAACTGACCTTTCCTTCAAAAGGTAGGCCTGGGCCAATATCACAATTGTTGGCAAATGGCCAATTAAGCATGAAAACTCAAAATGTGAAACTGACCTCAAATTCGAAATGTATGCATATACTCAGGTTCCCCACAGGCTGGGGAACCCGAAAAAACATGTGTTTTACGTAACTGACCTTTCCTTCAAAATGTAGGCCTGGGCCAATATCACAATTGTTGGCCAATTGCTCAATTAAGCATGAAAACTCAAAATGTGAAACTGACCTCAAATTCGAAATGTATGCATATATTCAGGTTCCCCACAGGCTGGGGAACCCAAAAAAACATGTGTTTTACGTAACTAACCTTTCCTTCAAAAGGTAGGCCTGGGCCAATGTCACAATTTTTGTCCAATTGCTCAATTAAGCATGAAAACTCAAAATGTGAAACTGACCTCAAATTCGAAATGTATGCATATACTCAGGTTCCCCACAGTCTGGGGAACCCGAAAAAACATGTATTTTCCGTATCCGACTTTTCCTTCAAAAGATAGGCCTGGGCATATATCGCATTTGTTTGCAAATGGCCAATCAAGCATGAAAACTCAAAATGTGAAACTGACCTCAAATTCGAAATGTATGCATATTTTCAGGTTCCCCACAGTCTGGGGAACCCAAAAAAACATGTGTTTTACGTAACTGACCTTTCCTTCAAAAGGTAGGCCTGGGCCAATGTCACAATTGTTGGCCAATTGCTCAATGAAGCATGAAAACTCAAAATGTGAAACTGACCTCAAATTCGAAATGTATGCGTATACTCAGGTTCCCCACAGTCTGGGGAACCCGAAAAAACATGTATTTTCCGTATCCGACTTTTCCTTCAAAAGATAGGCCTGGGCATATATCGCATTTGTTGGCAAATGGCCAATCAAGCATGAAAACTCAAAATGTGAAACTGACCTCAAATTCGAAATGTATGCATATATTCAGGTTCCCCACAGGGTGGAGAACCCAAAAAAAAATGTGTTTTCCGTAACTGACCTTTCCTTCAAAAGGTAGGCCTGGGCCAATATCACAATTGTTGGCAAATGGCCAATTAAGCATGAAAACTCAAAATGTGAAACTGACCTCAAATTCGAAATGTATGCATATACTCAGGTTCCCCACAGGCTGGGGAACCCGAAAAAACGTGTTTTACGTAACTGACCTTTCCTTCAAAAGCTAGGCCTGGGCCAATATCACAATTGTTGGCAAATGGCCAATTAAGCATGAAAACTCAAAATGTGAAACTGACCTCAAATTCGAAATGTATGCATATACTCAGGTTCCCCACAGGCTGGGGAACCCGAAAAAACATGTGTTTTACGTAACTGACCTTTCCTTCAAAAGGTAGGCCTGGGCCAATGTCACAATTGTTGGCCAGTTGCTCAATTAAGCATGAAAACTCAAAATGTGAAACTGACCTCAAATTCGAAATGTATGCATATACTCAGGTTCCCCACAGGTTGGGGAACCCGAAAAAACATGTGTTTTCCGTATCTGAATTTTCCTTCAAAAGCTAGGCCTGGGCCTATATCGCATATGTTTGCAAATGGCCAATCAAGCATGAAAACTCAAAATGTGAAACTGACCTCAAATTCGAAATGTATGCATATATTCAGGTTCCCCACAGGTTGGGGAACCCGAAAAAACACGTGTTTTCCGTATCTGAATTTTCCTTCAAAAGCTATGCCTGGGCCTATATCGTATTTTTTTGCAAATGGCCAGTTAAGCATGAAAACTCAAAATGTGAAACTGACGTCAAATTCGAAATGTATGCATATACTCAGATTGCCCAAAGGCTGGGGAAGGCGAAAAAACATGTGTTTTCCGTAACTGACCTTTCCTTCAAAAGGTAGGCCTGGGCCAATATCACAATTGTTGGCAAATGGCCAATTAAGCATGAAAACTAAAAATGTGAAACTGACCTCAAATTCGAAATGTATGCATATACTCAGGTTCCCCACAGGTTGGGGAAGTCGAAAAAACATGTGTTTTCCGTAACTGACCTTTCCTTCAAAATGTAGGCCTGGGCCAATATCACAATTGTTGGCAAATGGCCAATTAAGCATGAAAACTCAAAATGTGAAACTGACCTCAAATTCGAAATGTATGCATATACTCAGGTTCCCCACAGGTTGGGGAACCCGAAAAAACACGTGTTTTCCGTATCTGAATTTTCCTTCAAAAGCTAGGCCTGGGCCAATATCACAATTGTTGGCAAATGGCCAATTAAGCATGAAAACTCAAAATGTGAAACTGACCTCAAATTCGAAATGTATGCATATACTCAGGTTCCCCACAGGCTGGGGAACCCGAAAAAACATGTGTTTTACGTAACTGACCTTTCCTTCAAAAGGTAGGCCTGGGCCAATGTCACAATTGTTGGCCAGTTGCTCAATTAAGCATGAAAACTCAAAATGTGAAACTGACCTCAAATTCGAAATGTATGCATATACTCAGGTTCCCCACAGGTTGGGGAACCCGAAAAAACATGTGTTTTCCGTATCTGAATTTTCCTTCAAAAGCTAGGCCTGGGCCTATATCGCATATGTTTGCAAATGGCCAATCAAGCATGAAAACTCAAAATGTGAAACTGACCTCAAATTCGAAATGTATGCATATATTCAGGTTCCCCACAGGTTGGGGAACCCGAAAAAACACGTGTTTTCCGTATCTGAATTTTCCTTCAAAAGCTATGCCTGGGCCTATATCGTATTTTTTTGCAAATGGCCAGTTAAGCATGAAAACTCAAAATGTGAAACTGACGTCAAATTCGAAATGTATGCATATACTCAGATTGCCCAAAGGCTGGGGAAGGCGAAAAAACATGTGTTTTCCGTAACTGACCTTTCCTTCAAAAGGTAGGCCTGGGCCAATATCACAATTGTTGGCAAATCGCCAATTAAGCATGAAAACTCAAAATGTGAAACTGCCCTCAAATTCGAAATGTATGCATATACTCAGGTTCCCCACAGGTTGGGGAAGCCGAAAAAACATGTGTTTTCCGTAACTGACCTTTCCTTCAAAAGGTAGGCCTGGGCCAATATCACAATTGTTGGCAAATGGCCAATTAAGCATGAAAACTCAAAATGTGAAACTGACCTCAAATTCGAATTGTATGCATATACTCAGATTGCCCACAGGCTGGGGAACCCGAAAAAACATGTGTTTTACGTAACTAACCTTTCCTTCAAAAGGTAGGCCTGGGCCTATATCGCATTTGTTTGCAAATGGCCAATCAAGCATGAAAACTCAAAATGTGAAACTGACCTCAAATTCGAAATGTATGCATATATTCAGGTTCCCCACAGGCTGGGGAACCCAAAAAAACATGTGTTTTACGTAACTGACCTTTCCTTCAAAAGGTAGGCCTGGGCCAATGTCACAATTGTTGGCCAATTGCTCAATTAAGCATGAAAACTCAAAATGTGAAACTGACCTCAAATTCGAAATGTATGCATATACTCAGGTTCCCCACAGTCTGGGGAACCCGAAAAAACATGTATTTTCCGTATCCGACTTTTCCTTCAAAAGCTATGCCTGGGCCTATATCGTATTTTTTTGCAAATGGCCAGTTAAGCATGAAAACTCAAAATGTGAAACTGACGTCAAATTCGAAATGTATGCATATACTCAGATTGCCCAAAGGCTGGGGAAGGCGAAAAAACATGTGTTTTCCGTAACTGACCTTTCCTTCAAAAGGTAGGCCTGGGCCAATATCACAATTGTTGGCAAATCGCCAATTAAGCATCAAAACTCAAAATGTGAAACTGACCTCAAACTCGAAATGTATGCATATACTCAGGTTCCCCACAGGTTGGGGAACCCGAAAAAACATGTGTTTTCCGTAACTGACCTTTCCTTCAAAAGGTAGGCCTGGGCCAATATCACAATTGTTGGCAAATCGCCAATTAAGCATGAAAACTCAAAATGTGAAACTGACCTCAAATTCGAAATGTATGCATATACTCAGGTTCCCCACAGGCTGGGGAACCCGAAAAAACACGTGTTTTCCGTATCTGAATTTTCCTTCAAAAGGTAGGCCTGGGCCTATATCGCATTTGTTTGCAAATGGCCAATCAAGCATGAAAACTCAAAATGTGAAACTGACCTCAAATTCGAAATGTATGCATATATTCAGGTTCCCCACAGGCTGCGGAACCCAAAAAAACATGTGTTTTACGTAACTGACCTTTCCTTCAAAAGGTAGGCCTGGGCCAATGTCACAATTGTTGGCCAATTGCTCAATTAAGCATGAAAACTCAAAATGTGAAACTGACCTCAAATTCGAAATGTATGCATATACTCAGGTTCCCCACAGTCTGGGGAACCCGAAAAAACATGTATTTTCCGTATCCGACTTTTCCTTCAAAAGATAGGCCTGGGCATATATCGCATTTGTTGGCAAATGGCCAATTAAGCATGAAAATTCAAAATGTGAAACTGACCTCAAATTCGAAATGTATGCATATACTCAGGTTCCCCACAGGTTCGGGAACCCGAAAAAACATGTGTTTTCCGTTACTGACCTTTCCTTCAAAAGCTATGCCTGGGCCTATATCGTATTTTTTTGCAAATGGCCAGTTAAGTATGAAAACTCAAAATGTGAAACTGACCTCAAATTCGAAATATATGCATATACTCAGATTGCCCAAAGGCTGGGGAAGGCGAAAAAACATGTGTTTTCCGTATCCGACCTTTCCTTCAAAAGATAGGCCTGGGCCTATATCGCATTTGTTGGCAAATGGCCAATCAAGCATGAAAACTCAAAATGTGAAATTGACCTCAAATTCGAAATGTATGCATATACTCAGGTTCCCCACAAGCTGAGGAACTCGAAAAAACATGTGTTTTCCGTAACTGACCTTTCCTTCAAAAGTTAGCCCTGGGCCAATATCACAATTGTTGGCCAATTGCTCAATTAAGCATGAAAACTCAAAATGTGAAACTGACCTCAAATTCGAAATGTATGCATATACTCAGGTTCCCCACAGGCTGGGGAACCCAAAAAAACATGTGTTTTACGTAACTAACCTTTCCTTCAAAAGGTAGGCCTGGGCCAATATCACAATTGTTGGCCAATTGCTCAATTAAGCATGAAAACTCAAAATGTGAAACTGACGTCAAATTCGAAATGTATGCATATACTCAGATTGCCCAAAGGCTGGGGAACCCGAAAAAACATGTGTTTTCCGTAACTGACCTTTCCTTCAAAAGGTAGACCTGGGCCAATATCACAATTGTTGGCAAATGGCCAATTAAGCATGAAAACTCAAAATGTGAAACTGACCTCAAATTCGAAATGTATGCATATACTCAGGTTCCCTACAGGCTGGGGAACCCAAAAAAACATGTGTTTTACGTAACTAACCTTTCCTTCAAAAGGTAGGCCTGGGCCAATATCACAATTGTTGGCCAATTGCTCAATTAAGCATGAAAACTCAAAATGTGAAACTGACGTCAAATTCGAAATGTATGCATATACTCAGGTTCCCCACAGGTTGGGGAACCCAAAAAAACATGTGTTTTACGTAACTAACCTTTCCTTCAAAAGGTAGGCCTGGCCCAATATCACAATTGTTGGCCAATTGCTCAATTAAGCATGAAAACTCAAAATGTGAAACTGACCTCAAATTCAAAATGTATGCATATACTCAGGTTCCCCACAGGTTGGGGAACCCGAAAAAACATGTGTTTTCCGTAACTGACCTTTCCTTCAAAAGGTAGGCCTGGGCCAATATTACAATTGTTGGCAAATGGCCAATTAAGCATGAAAACTCAAAATGTGAAACTGACCTCAAATTCGAAATGTATGCATATACTAAGGTTCCCCACAGGCTGGGGAACCCGAAAAAACATGTGTTTTCCGTAACTGACCTTTCCTTCAAAAGGTAGGCCTGGGCCAATATCACAATTGTTGGCAAATGGCCAATTAAGCATGAAAACTCAAAATGTGAAACTGACCTCAAATTCGAAATGTATGCATATACTCAGGTTCCCCACAGGCTGGGGAACTCGAAAAAACATGTGTTTTCCGTAACTGACCTTTCCTTCAAAAGGTAGCCCTGGGCCAATATCACAATTGTTTGCAAATGGCCAATCAAGCATGAAAACTCAAAATGTGAAACTGACCTCAAATTCGAAATGTATGCATATACTCAGTTTCCCCACAGTCTGGGGAACCCGAAAAAACATGTATTTTCTGTATCCGACCTTTCCTTCAAAAGATAGGCCTGGGCATATATCGCATTTGTTGGCAAATGGCTCAATTAAGCATGAAAATTCAAAATGTGAAACTGACGTCAAATTCGAAATGTATGCATATACTCAGGTTCCCCACAGGTTGGGGAACCCGAAAAAACATGTATTTTCCGTATCCGACCTTTCCTTCAAAAGATAGGCCTGGGCATATATCGCATTTGTTGGCAAATGGCCAATTAAGCATGAAAATTCAAAATGTGAAACTGACCTCAAATTCGAAATGTATGCATATACTCAGGTTCCCCACAGGTTGGGGAAGCCGAAAAAACATGTGTTTTCCGTATCCGACCTTTCCTTCAAAAGATAAGCTTGGGCATATATCGCATTTGTTGGCAAATGGCCAATCAAGCATGAAAACTCAAAATGTGAAATTGAACTCAAATTCGAAATGTATGCATATACTCAGGTTCCCCACAGGCTGGGGAACCCGAAAAAACATGTGTTTTCCGTAATTGACCTTTCCTTCAAAAGGTAGGCCTGGGCCAATATCACAATTGTTGGCAAATGGCCAATTAAGCATGAAAATTCAAAATGTGAAACTGACCTCAAATTCGAAATGTATGCATATACTCAGGTTCCCCACAGGTTGGGGAACCCGAAAAAACACGTGTTTTCCGTATCTGAATTTTCCTTCAAAAGCTACGCCTGGGCCTATATTGCATTTGTTTGCAAATGGCCAATCAAGCATGAAAACTCAAAATGTGAAACTGACCTCAAATTCGAAATGTATGCATATACTCAGGTTCCCCACAGGCTGGGAAACCCAAAAAAACATGTGTTTTACGTAACTAACCTTTCCTTCAAAAGGTAGGCCTTGGCCAATATCACAATTGTTGGCCAATTGCTCAATTAAGCATGAAAACTCAAAATGTGAAACTGACGTCAAATTCGAAATGTATGCATATACTCAGGTTCCCCACAGGTTGGGGAACCCAAAAAAACATGTGTTTTACGTAACTAACCTTTCCTTCAAAAGGTAGGCCTGGGCCAATATCACAATTGTTGGCCAATTGCTCAATTAAGCATGAAAACTCAAAATGTGAAACTGACGTCAAATTCGAAATGTATGCATATACTCAGATTGCCCAAAGGCTGGGGAACCCGAAAAAACATGTGTTTTCCGTAACTGACCTTTCCTTGAAAAGGTAGGCCTGCGCCAATATCACAATTGTTGGCAAATGGCCAATTAAGCATGAAAACTCAAAATGTGAAACTGACCTCAAATTCGAAATGTATGCATATACTCAGGTTCCCCACAGGCTGGGGAACCCGCAAAAACATGTGTTTTACGTAACTAACCTTTCCTTCAAAAGGTAGGCCTGGGCCAATATCACAATTGTTGGCCAATTGCTCAATTAAGCATGAAAACTCAAAATGTGAAACTGACCTCAAATTCAAAATGTATGCATATACTCAGGTTCCCCACAGGCTTTGGAACCCGAAAAAACACGTGTTTTCCGTAACTGACCTTTCCTTGAAAACGTAGGCCTGGGCCAATATCACAATTGTTGGCAAATGGCCAATTAAGCATGAAAACTCAAAATGTTTAACTGACCTGAAATTCGAAATGTATGCATATACTCAGGTTCCCCACAGGCTGGGGAACCCGAAAAAACATGTGTTTTCCGTATCCGACCTTTCCTTCAAAAGATAGGCCTGGGCATATATCGCATTTGTTGGCAAATGGCCAATTAAGCATGAAAATTCAAAATGTGAAACTGACCTCAAATTCGAAATGTATGCATATACTCAGGTTCCCCACAGGTTGGGGAACCCGAAAAAACATGTATTTTCCGTATCCGACCTTTCCTTCAAAAGATAGGCCTGGGCATATATCGCATTTGTTGGCAAATGGCCAATCAAGCATGAAAACTCAAAATGTGAAACTGACCTCAAATTCGAAATGTATGCATATATTCAGGTTCCCCACAGGCTGGGGAACCCAAAAAAACATGTGTTTTACGTAACTGACCTTTCCTTCAAAAGGTAGGCCTGGGCCAATGTCACAATTGTTGGCCAATTGCTCAATTAAGCATGAAAACTCAAAATGTGAAACTGATCTCAAATTCGAAATGTATGCATATACTCAGGTTCCCCACAGTCTGGGGAACCCGAAAAAACATGTATTTTCCGTATCCGATTTTTCCTTCAAAAGATAGGCCTGGGCATAAATCGCATTTGTTGGCAAATGGCCAATCAAGCATGAAAACTCAAAATGTGAAACTGACCTCAAATTCGAAATGTATGCATATATTCAGGTTCCCCACAGGCTGGGGAACCCAAAAAAACATGTGTTTTCCGTAACTGACCTTTCCTTCAAAAGGTAGGCCTGGGCCAATATCACAATTGTTGGCCAATTGCTCAATTAAGCATGAAAACTCAAAATGTGAAACTGACCTCAAATTCAAAATGTATGCATATACTCAGGTTCCCCACCGGTTGGGGAACCCGAAAAAACACGTGTTTTCCGTATCTGAATTTTCCTTGAAAAGGTAGGCCTGGGCCAATATCACAATTGTTGGCAAATGGCCAATTAAGCATGAAAACTCAAAATGTGAAACTGACCTCAAATTCGAAATGTATGCATATACTCAGGTTCCCCACAGGCTGGGGAACCCGAAAAAACATGTGTTTTACGTAACTAACCTTTCCTTCAAAAGGTAGGCCTGGGCCAATATCACAATTGTTGGCCAATTGCTCAATTAAGCATGAAAACTCAAAATGTTTAACTTACCTGAAATTCGAAATGTATGCATATACTCAGGTTCGCCACAGGCTGGGGAACCCGAAAAAACATGTGTTTTCTGTAACTGACCTTTCCTTCAAAAGGTAGCCCTGGGCCAATATCACAATTGTTGGCCAATTGCTCAATTAAGCATGAAAACTCAAAATGTGAAACTGACCTCAAATTCGAAATGTATGCACATACTCAGGTTCCCCACAGGTTGGGGAACCCGAAAAAACACGTGTTTTCCGTATCTGAATTTTCCTTCAAAAGCTAGGCCTGGGCCTATATCGCATTTGTTTGCAAATGGCCAATCAAGCATGAAAACTCAAAATGTGAAACTGACCTCAAATTCGAAATGTATGCATATACTCAGGTTCCCCACAGTCTGGGGAACCCGAAAAAACATGTATTTTCCGTATCCGACCTTTCCTTCAAAAGATAGGCCTGGGCATATATCGCATTTGTTGGCAAATTGCCAATTAAGCATGAAAATTCAAAATGTGAAACTGACATCAAATTCGAAATGTATGCATATACTCAGGTTCCCCACAGGTTGGGGAAGCCGAAAAAACATGTGTTTTCCGTATCCGACCTTTCCTTCAAAAGATAGGCTTGGGCATATATCGCATTTGTTGGCAAATGGCCAATCAAGCATGAAAACTCTAAATGTGAAATTGACCTCAAATTAGAAATGTATGCATATACTCAGGTTCCCCACAAGCTGGGGAACTCGAAAAAACATGTGTTTTCCGTAACTGACCTTTCCTTCAAAAGGTAGCCCTGGGCCAATATCACAATTGTTGGCCAATTGCTCAATTAAGCATGAAAACTCAAAATGTGAAACTGACCTCAAATTCGAAATGTATGCATATACTCAGGTTCCCCACAGGCTGTGGAACCCAAAAAAACATGTATTTTACGTAACTAACCTTTCCTTGAAAACGTAGGCCTGGGCCAATATCACAATTGTTGGCAAATGGCCAATTAAGCATGAAAACTCAAAATGTGAAACTGACCTCAAATTCGAAATGTATGCATATACTCAGGTTCCCCACAGGTTGGGGAACCCGAAAAAACACGTGTTTTCCGTATCTGAATTTTCCTTCAAAAGCTAGGCCCTGGCCTATATCGCATTTGTTTGCAAATGGCCAATCAAGCATGAAAACTCAAAATGTGAAACTGACCTCAAATTCGAAATGTATGCATATACTCAGGTTCCCCACAGGCTGGGGAACCCAAAAAAACATGTGTTTTACGTAACTAACCTTTCCTTCAAAAGGTAGGCCTGGGCCAATATCACAATTGTTGGCCAATTGCTCAATTAAGCATGAAAACTCAAAATGTGAAACTGACGTCAAATTCGAAATGTATGCATATACTCAGGTTCCCCACAGGTTGGGGAACCCAAAAAAACATGTGTTTTACGTAACTAACCTTTCCTTCAAATGGTAGGCCTGGGCCAATATCACAATTGTTGGCCAATTGCTCAATTAAGCATGAAAACTCAAAATGTGATACTGACGTCAAATTCGAAATGTATGCATATACTCAGATTGCCCAAAGGCTGGGGAACCCGAAAAAACATGTGTTTTCCGTAACTGACCTTTCCTTGAAAAGGTAGGCCTGGGCCAATATCACAATTGTTGGCAAATGGCCAATTAAGCATGAAAACTCAAAATGTGAAACTGACCTCAAATTCGAAATGTATGCATATACTCAGGTTCCCCACAGGCTGGGGAACCCGAAAAAACATGTGTTTTACGTAACTAACCTTTCCTTCAAAAGGTAGGACTGGGCCAATATCACAATTCTTGGCCAATTGCTCAATTAAGCATTAAAACTCAAAATGGGAAACTGACCTCAAATTCAAAATGTATGCATATACTCAGGTTCCCCACAGGTTGGGGAACCCGAAAAAACATGTGTTTTCCGTAACGGACCTTTCCTTGAAAAGGTAGGCCTGGGCCAATATCACAATTGTTGGCAAATGGCCAATTAAGCATGAAAACTCAAAATGTGAAACTGACCTCAAATTCGAAATGTATGCATATACTCAGGTTCCCCACAGGCTGGGGAACCCGAAAAAACATGTGTTTTACGTAACTAACCTTTCCTTCAAAAGGTAGGCCTGGGCCAATATCACAATTGTTGGCCAATTGCTCAATTAAGCATGAAAACTCAAAATGTGAAACTGACCTCAAATTCAAAATGTATGCATATACTCAGGTTCCCCACCGGTTGGGGAACCCGAAAAAACACGTGTTTTCCGTATCTGAATTTTCCTTGAAAAGGTAGGCCTGGGCCAATATCACAATTGTTGGCAAATGGCCAATTAAGCATGAAAACTCAAAATGTGAAACTGACCTCAAATTCGAAATGTATGCATATACTCAGGTTCCCCACAGGCTGGGGAACCCGAAAAAACATGTGTTTTACGTAACTAACCTTTCCTTCAAAAGGTAGGCCTGGGCCAATATCACAATTGTTGGCCAATTGCTCAATTAAGCATGAAAACTCAAAATGTGAAACTGACCTCAAATTCAAAATGTATGCATATACTCAGGTTCCCCACCGGTTGGGGAACCCGAAAAAACACGTTTTTTCCGTATCTGAATTTTCCTTGAAAAGCTAGGCCTGGGCCTATATCGCATTTGTTTGCAAATGGCCAATCAAGCATGAAAACTCAAAATGTGAAACTGACCTCAAATTCGAAATGTATGCATATATTCAGGTTCCCCACAGGCTGGGGAACCCAAAAAAACATGTGTTTTACGTAACTGACCTTTCCTTCAAAAGGTAGGCCTGGGCCAATGTCACAATTGTTGGCCAATTGCTCAATTAAGCATGAAAACTCAAAATGTGAAACTGACCTCAAATTCGAAATGTATGCATATACTCAGGTTCCCCACAGGCTGGGGAACCCAAAAAAACATGTTTTACGTAACTAACCTTTCCTTCAAAAGGTAGGCCTGGGCCAATATCACAATTGTTGGCCAATTGCTCAATTAAGCATGAAAACTCAAAATGTTTAACTTACCTGAAATTCGAAATGTATGCATATACTCAGGTTCGCCACAGGCTGGGGAACCCGAAAAAACATGTGTTTTACGTAACTAACCTTTCCTTCAAAAGGTAGGCCTGGGCCAATATCACAATTGTTGGCCAATTGCTCAATTAAGCATGAAAACTCAAAATGTGAAACTGACCTCAAATTCGAAATGTATGCATATACTCAGGTTCCCCACAGTCTGGGGAACCCGAAAAAACATGTGTTTTCCGTATCCGACCTTTCCTTCAAAAGATAGGCCTGGGCATATATCGCATTTGTTGGCAAATGGCCAATCAAGCATGAAAACTCAAAATGTGAAATTGACCTCAAATTCGAAATGTATGCATATACTCAGGTTCCCCACAAGCTGGGGAACTCGAAAAAACATGTGTTTTCCGGAACTGACCTTTCCTTCAAAAGGTAGCCCTGGGCCAATATCACAATTTTGGCCAATTGCTCAATTAAGCATGAAAACTCAAAATGTGAAACTGACCTCAAATTCGAAATGTATGCATATACTCAGGTTCCCCACAAGCTGGGGAACCCAAAAAAACATGTGTTTTACGTAAGTAACCTTTCCTTCAAAAGATAGGCCTGGGCCAATATCACAATTGTTGGCAAATGACCAATTAAGCATGAAAACTCAAAATGTGAAACTGACCTCAAATTCGAAATGTATGCATATACTCAGGTTCCCCACAGGTTGGGGAACCCAAAAAAACATGTGTTTTACGTAAGTAACCTTTCCTTCAAAATGTAGGCCTGGGCCAATATCACAATTGTTGGCCAATTGCTCAATTAAGCATGAAAACTCAAAATGTGATACTGACGTCAAATTCGAAATGTATGCATATACTCAGATTGCCCAAGGGCTGGGGAACCCGAAAAAACATGTGTTTTCCGTAACTGACCTTTCCTTGAAAACGTAGGCCTGGGCCAATATCACAATTGTTGGCAAATGGCCAATTAAGCATGAAAACTCAAAATGTTTAACTGACCTGAAATTCGAAATGTATGCATATACTCAGGTTCCCCACAGGCTGGGGAACCCGAAAAAACATGTGTTTTCCGTATCCGACCTTTCCTTCAAAAGATAGGCCTGGGCATATATCGCATTTGTTGGCAAATGGCCAATTAAGCATGAAAATTCAAAATGTGAAACTGACCTCAAATTCGAAATGTATGCATATACTCAGGTTCCCCACAGGTTGGGGAACCCGAAAAAACATGTATTTTCCGTATCCGACCTTTCCTTCAAAAGATAGGCCTGGGCATATATCGCATTTGTTGGCAAATGGCCAATCAAGCATGAAAACTCAAAATGTGAAACTGACCTCAAATTCGAAATGTATGCATATATTCAGGTTCCCCACAGGCTGGGGAACCCAAAAAAACATGTGTTTTACGTAACTGACCTTTCCTTCAAAAGGTAGGCCTGGGCCAATGTCACAATTGTTGGCCAATTGCTCAATTAAGCATGAAAACTCAAAATGTGAAACTGATCTCAAATTCGAAATGTATGCATATACTCAGGTTCCCCACAGTCTGGGGAACCCGAAAAAACATGTATTTTCCGTATCCGATTTTTCCTTCAAAAGATAGGCCTGGGCATAAATCGCATTTGTTGGCAAATGGCCAATCAAGCATGAAAACTCAAAATGTGAAACTGACCTCAAATTCGAAATGTATGCATATATTCAGGTTCCCCACAGGCTGGGGAACCCAAAAAAACATGTGTTTTCCGTAACTGACCTTTCCTTCAAAAGGTAGGCCTGGGCCAATATCACAATTGTTGGCCAATTGCTCAATTAAGCATGAAAACTCAAAATGTGAAACTGACCTCAAATTCAAAATGTATGCATATACTCAGGTTCCCCACCGGTTGGGGAACCCGAAAAAACACGTGTTTTCCGTATCTGAATTTTCCTTGAAAAGGTAGGCCTGGGCCAATATCACAATTGTTGGCAAATGGCCAATTAAGCATGAAAACTCAAAATGTGAAACTGACCTCAAATTCGAAATGTATGCATATACTCAGGTTCCCCACAGGCTGGGGAACCCGAAAAAACATGTGTTTTACGTAACTAACCTTTCCTTCAAAAGGTAGGCCTGGGCCAATATCACAATTGTTGGCCAATTGCTCAATTAAGCATGAAAACTCAAAATGTGAAACTGACCTCAAATTCAAAATGTATGCATATACTCAGGTTCCCCACCGGTTGGGGAACCCGAAAAAACACGTTTTTTCCGTATCTGAATTTTCCTTGAAAAGCTAGGCCTGGGCCTATATCGCATTTGTTTGCAAATGGCCAATCAAGCATGAAAACTCAAAATGTGAAACTGACCTCAAATTCGAAATGTATGCATATATTCAGGTTCCCCACAGGCTGGGGAACCCAAAAAAACATGTGTTTTACGTAACTGACCTTTCCTTCAAAAGGTAGGCCTGGGCCAATGTCACAATTGTTGGCCAATTGCTCAATTAAGCATGAAAACTCAAAATGTGAAACTGACCTCAAATTCGAAATGTATGCATATACTCAGGTTCCCCACAGGCTGGGGAACCCAAAAAAACATGTTTTACGTAACTAACCTTTCCTTCAAAAGGTAGGCCTGGGCCAATATCACAATTGTTGGCCAATTGCTCAATTAAGCATGAAAACTCAAAATGTTTAACTTACCTGAAATTCGAAATGTATGCATATACTCAGGTTCGCCACAGGCTGGGGAACCCGAAAAAACATGTGTTTTACGTAACTAACCTTTCCTTCAAAAGGTAGGCCTGGGCCAATATCACAATTGTTGGCCAATTGCTCAATTAAGCATGAAAACTCAAAATGTGAAACTGACCTCAAATTCGAAATGTATGCATATACTCAGGTTCCCCACAGTCTGGGGAACCCGAAAAAACATGTGTTTTCCGTATCCGACCTTTCCTTCAAAAGATAGGCCTGGGCATATATCGCATTTGTTGGCAAATGGCCAATCAAGCATGAAAACTCAAAATGTGAAATTGACCTCAAATTCGAAATGTATGCATATACTCAGGTTCCCCACAAGCTGGGGAACTCGAAAAAACATGTGTTTTCCGGAACTGACCTTTCCTTCAAAAGGTAGCCCTGGGCCAATATCACAATTTTGGCCAATTGCTCAATTAAGCATGAAAACTCAAAATGTGAAACTGACCTCAAATTCGAAATGTATGCATATACTCAGGTTCCCCACAAGCTGGGGAACCCAAAAAAACATGTGTTTTACGTAAGTAACCTTTCCTTCAAAAGATAGGCCTGGGCCAATATCACAATTGTTGGCAAATGACCAATTAAGCATGAAAACTCAAAATGTGAAACTGACCTCAAATTCGAAATGTATGCATATACTCAGGTTCCCCACAGGTTGGGGAACCCAAAAAAACATGTGTTTTACGTAAGTAACCTTTCCTTCAAAATGTAGGCCTGGGCCAATATCACAATTGTTGGCCAATTGCTCAATTAAGCATGAAAACTCAAAATGTGATACTGACGTCAAATTCGAAATGTATGCATATACTCAGATTGCCCAAGGGCTGGGGAACCCGAAAAAACATGTGTTTTCCGTAACTGACCTTTCCTTGAAAACGTAGGCCTGGGCCAATATCACAATTGTTGGCAAATGGCCAATTAAGCATGAAAACTCAAAATGTTTAACTGACCTGAAATTCGAAATGTATGCATATACTCAGGTTCCCCACAGGCTGGGGAACCCGAAAAAACATGTGTTTTCCGTATCCGACCTTTCCTTCAAAAGATAGGCCTGGGCATATATCGCATTTGTTGGCAAATGGCCAATTAAGCATGAAAATTCAAAATGTGAAACTGACCTCAAATTCGAAATGTATGCATATACTCAGGTTCCCCACAGGTTGGGGAACCCGAAAAAACATGTATTTTCCGTATCCGACCTTTCCTTCAAAAGATAGGCCTGGGCATATATCGCATTTGTTGGCAAATGGCCAATCAAGCATGAAAACTCAAAATGTGAAACTGACCTCAAATTCGAAATGTATGCATATATTCAGGTTCCCCACAGGCTGGGGAACCCAAAAAAACATGTGTTTTACGTAACTGACCTTTCCTTCAAAAGGTAGGCCTGGGCCAATGTCACAATTGTTGGCCAATTGCTCAATTAAGCATGAAAACTCAAAATGTGAAACTGATCTCAAATTCGAAATGTATGCATATACTCAGGTTCCCCACAGTCTGGGGAACCCGAAAAAACATGTATTTTCCGTATCCGATTTTTCCTTCAAAAGATAGGCCTGGGCATAAATCGCATTTGTTGGCAAATGGCCAATCAAGCATGAAAACTCAAAATGTGAAACTGACCTCAAATTCGAAATGTATGCATATATTCAGGTTCCCCACAGGCTGGGGAACCCAAAAAAACATGTGTTTTCCGTAACTGACCTTTCCTTCAAAAGGTAGGCCTGGGCCTATATCGCATTTGTTTGCAAATGGCCAATCAAGCATGAAAACTCAAAATGTGAAACTGACCTCAAATTCGAAATGTATGCATATACTCAGGTTCCCCACAGGCTGGGGAACCCAAAAAAACATGTTTTACGTAACTAACCTTTCCTTCAAAAGGTAGGCCTGGGCCAATATCACAATTGTTGGCCAATTGCTCAATTAAGCATGAAAACTCAAAATGTGAAACTGAAGTCAAATTCGAAATGTATGCATATACTCAGATTGCCCAAAGGCTGGGGAACCCGAAAAAACATGTGTTTTCCGTAACTAACCTTTCCTTCAAAAGGTAGGCCTGGGCCAATATCACAATTGTTGGCCAATTGCTCAATTAAGCATGAAAACTCAAAATGTTTAACTTACCTGAAATTCGAAATGTATGCATATACTCAGGTTCGCCACAGGCTGGGGAACCCGAAAAAACATGTGTTTTACGTAACTAACCTTTCCTTCAAAAGGTAGGCCTGGGCCAATATCACAATTGTTGGCCAATTGCTCAATTAAGCATGAAAACTCAAAATGTGAAACTGACCTCAAATTCGAAATGTATGCATATACTCAGGTTCCCCACAGTCTGGGGAACCCGAAAAAACATGTGTTTTCCGTATCCGACCTTTCCTTCAAAAGATAGGCCTGGGCATATATCGCATTTGTTGGCAAATGGCCAATCAAGCATGAAAACTCAAAATGTGAAATTGACCTCAAATTCGAAATGTATGCATATACTCAGGTTCCCCACAAGCTGGGGAACTCGAAAAAACATGTGTTTTCCGGAACTGACCTTTCCTTCAAAAGGTAGCCCTGGGCCAATATCACAATTTTGGCCAATTGCTCAATTAAGCATGAAAACTCAAAATGTGAAACTGACCTCAAATTCGAAATGTATGCATATACTCAGGTTCCCCACAAGCTGGGGAACCCAAAAAAACATGTGTTTTACGTAACTAACCTTTCCTTCAAAAGATAGGCCTGGGCCAATATCACAATTGTTGGCAAATGACCAATTAAGCATGAAAACTCAAAATGTGAAACTGACCTCAAATTCGAAATGTATGCATATACTCAGGTTCCCCACAGGTTGGGGAACCCAAAAAAACATGTGTTTTACATAAGTAAACTTTCCTTCAAAATGTAGGCCTGGGCCAATATCACAATTGTTGGCCAATTGCTCAATTAAGCATGAAAACTCAAAATGTGATACTGACGTCAAATTCGAAATGTATGCATATACTCAGATTGCCCAAAGGCTGGGGAACCCGAAAAAACATGTGTTTTCCGTAACTGACCTTTCCTTCAAAAGCTATGCCTGGGCCTATATCGTATTTTTTTGCAAATGGCCAGTTAAGCATGAAAACTCAAAATGTGAAACTGACCTCAAATTCGAAATGTATGCATATACTCAGATTGCCCAAAGGCTGGGTAAGGCGAAAAAACATGTGTTTTCCGTAACTGACCTTTCCTTCAAAAGGTAGTCCTGGGCCAATATCACAATTGTTGGCAAATGGCCAATTAAGCATGAAAACTCAAAATGTGAAACTGACCTCAAATTCGAAATGTATGCATATACTCAGGATCCCCACAGGTTGGGGAACCCGAAAAAACATGTGTTTTCCGTATCCGACCTTTCCTTCAAAAGATAGGCCTGGGCCAATATCACAATTGTTGGCCAGTTGCTCAATTAAGCATGAAAACTCAAAATGTGAAACGGACGTCAAATTCGAAATGTATGCATATACTCAGGTTCCCCACAGGCTGGGGAACCCAAAAAAACATGTGTTTTACGTAACTAACCTTTCCTTCAAAAGGTAGGCCTGGGCCAATATCAAAATTGTTGGCCAATTGCTCAATTAAGCATGAAAACTCAAAATGTGAAACTGACCTCAAATTCGAAATGTATGCATATACTCAGATTGCCCAAAGGCTGGGGAACCCGAAAAAACACGTGTTTTCCGTAACTGACCTTTCCTTGAAAAGGTAGGCCTGGGCCAATATCACAATTGTTGGCAAATGGCCAATCAAGCATGAAAACTCAAAATGTGAAACTGACCTGAAATTCGAAATGTATGCATATATTCAGGTTCCCCACAGGCTGGGGAACCCAAAAAAACATGTGTTTTACGTAAGTGACCTTTCCTTCAAAAGGTAGGCCTGGGCATATATCGCATTTGTTGGCAAATGGCCAATTAAGCATGAAAACTCAAAATGTGAAATTGACCTCAAATTCGAAATGTATGCATATACTCAGGTTCCCCACAAGCTGGGGAACTCGAAAAAACATGTGTTTTCCGTAACTGACCTTTCCTTCAAAACGTAGCCCTGGGCCAATATCACAATTGTTGGCCAATTGCTCAATTAAGCATGAAAACTCAAAATGTGAAACTGACCTCAAATTCGAAATGTATGCATATACTCAGGATCCCCACAGGTTGGGGAACCCGAAAAAAACATGTGTTTTCCGTATCCGACCTTTCCTTCAAAAGATAGGCCTTGGCCAATATCACAATTGTTGGCCAGTTGCTCAATTAAGCATGAAAACTCAAAATGTGAAACTGACCTCAAATTCGAAATGTATGCATATACTCAGGTTCCCCACAGGCTGGGGAACCCAAAAAAACATGTGTTTTACGTAACTAACCTTTCCTTCAAAAGGTAGGCCTGGGCCAATATCAAAATTGTTGGCCAATTGCTCAATTAAGCATGAAAACTCAAAATGTGAAACGGACGTCAAATTCGAAATGTATGCATATACTCAGGTTCCCCACAGGCTGGGGAACCCAAAAAAACATGTGTTTTACGTAACTAACCTTTCCTTCAAAAGGTAGGCCTGGGCCAATATCACAATTGTTGGCCAATTGCTCAATTAAGCATGAAAACTCAAAATGTGATACTGACGTCAAATTCGAAATGTATGCATATACTCAGATTGCCCAAAGGCTGGGGAACCCGAAAAAACATGTGTTTTCCGTAACTGACCTTTCCTTGAAAACGTAGGCCTGGGCCAATATCACAATTGTTGGCAAATGGCCAATTAAGCATGAAAACTCAAAATGTTTAACTGACCTGAAATTCGAAATGTATGCATATACTCAGGTTCCCCACAGGCTGGGGAACCCGAAAAAACATGTGTTTTCCGTATCCGACCTTTCCTTCAAAAGATAGGCCTGGGCAGATATCGCATTTGTTGGCAAATGGCCAATTAAGCATGAAAATTCAAAATGTGAAACTGACCTCAAATTCGAAATGTATGCATATACTCAGGTTCCCCACAGGTTGGGGAACCCGAAAAAACATGTATTTTCCGTATCCGACCTTTCCTTCAAAAGATAGGCCTGGGCATATATCGCATTTGTTGGCAAATGGCCAATTAAGCATGAAAATTCAAAATGTGAAACTGACCTCAAATTCGAAATGTATGCATATACTCAGGTTCCCCACATGCTGGGGAACCCAAAAAAAACATGTGTTTTACGTAACTAACCTTTCCTTCAAAAGGTAGGCCTGGGCCAATATCACAATTGTTGGCAAATAGCCAATTAAGCATGAAAACTCAAAATGTTTAACTGACCTGAAATTCGAAATGTATGCATATACTCAGGTTCCCCACAGGTTGGGGAACCCGAAAAAACATGTGTTTTCCGTATCCGACCTTTCCTTCAAAAGATAGGACTGGGCATATATCGCATTTGTTGGCAAATGGCCAATTAAGCATGAAAATTCAAAATGTGAAACTGACCTCAAATTCGAAATGTATGCATATACTCAGGTTCCCCACAGGTTGGGGAACCCGAAAAAACATGTATTTTCCGTATCCGACCTTTCCTTCAAAAGGTAGCCCTGGGCCAATATCGCAATTGTTGGCCAATTGCTCAATTAAGCATGAAAACTCAAAATGTGAAACTGACCTCAAATTCAGAATGTATGCATATACTCAGGTTCCCCACAGGCTGGGGAACCCAAAAAAACATGTGTTTTACGTAACTAACCTTTCCTTCAAAAGGTAGGCCTGGGCCAATATCACAATTGTTGGCCAATTGCTCAATTAAGCATGAAAACTCAAAATGTGAAACTGACCTCAAATTCGAAATGTATGCATATACTCAGGTTCCCCACAGGTTGGGGAACCCGAAAAAACACGTGTTTTCCGTATCTGAATTTTCCTTGAAAAGCTAGGCCTGGGCCTATATCGCATTTGTTTGCAAATGGCCAATCAAGCATGAAAACTCAAAATGTGAAACTGACCTCAAATTCGAAATGTATGCATATATTCAGGTTCCCCAAAGGCTGGGGAACCCAAAAAAACATGTGTTTTACGTAAGTGACCTTTCCTTCAAAAGGTAGGCCTGGGCCAATGTCACAATTGTTGGCCAATTGCTCAATTAAGCATGAAAACTCAAAATGTGAAACTGACCTCAAATTCGAAATGTATGCATATACTCAGATTGCCCAAAGGCTGGGTAAGGCGAAAAAACATGTGTTTTCCGTAACTGACCTTTCCTTCAAAAGGTAGTCCTGGGCCAATATCACAATTGTTGGCAAATGGCCAATTAAGCATGAAAACTCAAAATGTGAAACTGACCTCAAATTCGAAATGTATGCATATACTCAGGATCCCCACAGGTTGGGGAACCCGAAAAAACATGTGTTTTCCGTATCCGACCTTTCCTTCAAAAGATAGGCTGGGCCAATATCACAATTGTTGGCCAGTTGCTCAATTAAGCATGAAAACTCAAAATGTGAAACGGACGTCAAATTCGAAATGTATGCATATACTCAGGTTCCCCACAGGCTGGGGAACCCAAAAAAACATGTGTTTTACGTAACTAACCTTTCCTTCAAAAGGTAGGCCTGGGCCAATATCAAAATTGTTGGCCAATTGCTCAATTAAGCATGAAAACTCAAAATGTGAAACTGACCTCAAATTCGAAATGTATGCATATACTCAGATTGCCCAAAGGCTGGGGAACCCGAAAAAACACGTGTTTTCCGTAACTGACCTTTCCTTGAAAAGGTAGGCCTGGGCCAATATCACAATTGTTGGCAAATGGCCAATCAAGCATGAAAACTCAAAATGTGAAACTGACCTGAAATTCGAAATGTATGCATATATTCAGGTTCCCCACAGGCTGGGGAACCCAAAAAAACATGTGTT
Source organism: Crotalus adamanteus (assembly GCA_039797435.1). Taxonomy (NCBI): domain Eukaryota; kingdom Metazoa; phylum Chordata; class Lepidosauria; order Squamata; family Viperidae; genus Crotalus; species Crotalus adamanteus. The sequence continues at coordinate 23,864,235 of CM077928.1, forward strand.
TTACGTAAGTGACCTTTCCTTCAAAAGGTAGGCCTGGGCATATATCGCATTTGTTGGCAAATGGCCAATTAAGCATGAAAACTCAAAATGTGAAATTGACCTCAAATTCGAAATGTATGCATATACTCAGGTTCCCCACAAGCTGGGGAACTCGAAAAAACATGTGTTTTCCGTAACTGACCTTTCCTTCAAAACGTAGCCCTGGGCCAATATCACAATTGTTGGCCAATTGCTCAATTAAGCATGAAAACTCAAAATGTGAAACTGACCTCAAATTCGAAATGTATGCATATACTCAGGATCCCCACAGGTTGGGGAACCCGAAAAAAACATGTGTTTTCCGTATCCGACCTTTCCTTCAAAAGATAGGCCTTGGCCAATATCACAATTGTTGGCCAGTTGCTCAATTAAGCATGAAAACTCAAAATGTGAAACTGACCTCAAATTCGAAATGTATGCATATACTCAGGTTCCCCACAGGCTGGGGAACCCAAAAAAACATGTGTTTTACGTAACTAACCTTTCCTTCAAAAGGTAGGCCTGGGCCAATATCAAAATTGTTGGCCAATTGCTCAATTAAGCATGAAAACTCAAAATGTGAAACGGACGTCAAATTCGAAATGTATGCATATACTCAGGTTCCCCACAGGCTGGGGAACCCAAAAAAACATGTGTTTTACGTAACTAACCTTTCCTTCAAAAGGTAGGCCTGGGCCAATATCACAATTGTTGGCCAATTGCTCAATTAAGCATGAAAACTCAAAATGTGATACTGACGTCAAATTCGAAATGTATGCATATACTCAGATTGCCCAAAGGCTGGGGAACCCGAAAAAACATGTGTTTTCCGTAACTGACCTTTCCTTGAAAACGTAGGCCTGGGCCAATATCACAATTGTTGGCAAATGGCCAATTAAGCATGAAAACTCAAAATGTTTAACTGACCTGAAATTCGAAATGTATGCATATACTCAGGTTCCCCACAGGCTGGGGAACCCGAAAAAACATGTGTTTTCCGTATCCGACCTTTCCTTCAAAAGATAGGCCTGGGCAGATATCGCATTTGTTGGCAAATGGCCAATTAAGCATGAAAATTCAAAATGTGAAACTGACCTCAAATTCGAAATGTATGCATATACTCAGGTTCCCCACAGGTTGGGGAACCCGAAAAAACATGTATTTTCCGTATCCGACCTTTCCTTCAAAAGATAGGCCTGGGCATATATCGCATTTGTTGGCAAATGGCCAATTAAGCATGAAAATTCAAAATGTGAAACTGACCTCAAATTCGAAATGTATGCATATACTCAGGTTCCCCACATGCTGGGGAACCCAAAAAAAACATGTGTTTTACGTAACTAACCTTTCCTTCAAAAGGTAGGCCTGGGCCAATATCACAATTGTTGGCAAATAGCCAATTAAGCATGAAAACTCAAAATGTTTAACTGACCTGAAATTCGAAATGTATGCATATACTCAGGTTCCCCACAGGTTGGGGAACCCGAAAAAACATGTGTTTTCCGTATCCGACCTTTCCTTCAAAAGATAGGACTGGGCATATATCGCATTTGTTGGCAAATGGCCAATTAAGCATGAAAATTCAAAATGTGAAACTGACCTCAAATTCGAAATGTATGCATATACTCAGGTTCCCCACAGGTTGGGGAACCCGAAAAAACATGTATTTTCCGTATCCGACCTTTCCTTCAAAAGGTAGCCCTGGGCCAATATCGCAATTGTTGGCCAATTGCTCAATTAAGCATGAAAACTCAAAATGTGAAACTGACCTCAAATTCAGAATGTATGCATATACTCAGGTTCCCCACAGGCTGGGGAACCCAAAAAAACATGTGTTTTACGTAACTAACCTTTCCTTCAAAAGGTAGGCCTGGGCCAATATCACAATTGTTGGCCAATTGCTCAATTAAGCATGAAAACTCAAAATGTGAAACTGACCTCAAATTCGAAATGTATGCATATACTCAGGTTCCCCACAGGTTGGGGAACCCGAAAAAACACGTGTTTTCCGTATCTGAATTTTCCTTGAAAAGCTAGGCCTGGGCCTATATCGCATTTGTTTGCAAATGGCCAATCAAGCATGAAAACTCAAAATGTGAAACTGACCTCAAATTCGAAATGTATGCATATATTCAGGTTCCCCAAAGGCTGGGGAACCCAAAAAAACATGTGTTTTACGTAAGTGACCTTTCCTTCAAAAGGTAGGCCTGGGCCAATGTCACAATTGTTGGCCAATTGCTCAATTAAGCATGAAAACTCAAAATGTGAAACTGACCTCAAATTCGAAATGTATGCATATACTCAGGTTCCCCACAGTCTGGGGAACCCGAAAAAACATGTATTTTCCGTATCCGACCTTTCCTTCAAAAGATAGGCCTGGGCATATATCGCATTTGTTGGCAAATGGCCAATTAAGCATGAAAATTCAAAATGTGAAACTGACCTCAAATTCGAAATGTATGCATATACTCAGGTTCCCCACAGGTTGGGGAACCCGAAAAAACATGTGTTTTCCGTATCCGACCTTTCCTTCAAAAGATAGGCCTGGGCATATATCGCATTTGTTGGCAAATGGCCAATCAAGCATGAAAACTCAAAATGTGAAATTGACCTCAAATTCGAAATGTATGCATATACTCAGGTTCCCCACAAGCTGGGGAACTCGAAAAAACATGTGTTTTCCGTAACTGACCTTTCCTTCAAAACGTAGCCCTGGGCCAATATCACAATTGTTGGCCAATTGCTCAATTAAGCATGAAAACTCAAAATGTGAAACTGACCTCAAATTCGAAATGTATGCATATACTCAGGTTCCCCACAGGTTGGGGAACCCAAAAAAACATGTGTTTTCCGTAACTGACCTTTCCTTCAAAAGCTATGCCTGGGCTTATATCGTATTTTTTTGCAAATGGCAAGTTAAGCATGAAAACTCAAAATGTGAAACTGACCTCAAATTCGAAATGTATGCATATACTCAGATTGCCCAAAGGCTGGGTAAGGCGAAAAAACATGTGTTTTCCGTAACTGACCTTTCCTTCAAAAGGTAGTCCTGGGCCAATATCACAATTGTTGGCAAATGGCCAATTAAGCATGAAAACTCAAAATGTGAAACTGACCTCAAATTCGAAATGTATGCATATACTCAGGATCCCCACAAGTTGGGGAACCCGAAAAAACATGTGTTTTCCGTATCCGACCTTTCCTTCAAAAGATAGGCCTGGGCCAATATCACAATTGTTGGCCAGTTGCTCAATTAAGCATGAAAACTCAAAATGTGAAACTGACCTCAAATTCGAAATGTATGCATATACTCAGGTTCCCCACAGGCTGGGGAACCCAAAAAAACATGTGTTTTACGTAACTAACCTTTCCTTCAAAAGGTAGGCCTGGGCCAATATCAAAATTGTTGGCCAATTGCTCAATTAAGCATGAAAACTCAAAATGTGAAACGGACGTCAAATTCGAAATGTATGCATATACTCAGGTTCCCCACAGGCTGGGGAACCCAAAAAAACATGTGTTTTACGTAACTAACCTTTCCTTCAAAAGGTAGGCCTGGGCCAATATCACAATTGTTGGCCAATTGCTCAATTAAGCATGAAAACTCAAAATGTGAAACTGACCTCAAATTCGAAATGTATGCATATACTCAGATTGCCCAAAGGCTGGGGAACCCGAAAAAACATGTGTTTTCCGTAACTGACCTTTCCTTGAAAAGGTAGGCCTGGGCCAATATCACAATTGTTGGCCAATTGCTCAATTAAGCATGAAAACTCAAAATGTGAAACTGACCTCAAATTCGAAATGTATGCATATACTCAGGTTCCCCACAGGTTGGGGAACCCGAAAAAACATGTGTTTTCCGTAACTGACCTTTCCTTCAAAAGTTAGGCCTGGGCCAATATCACAATTGTTGGCAAATGGCCAATTAAGCATGAAAACTCAAAATGTGAAACTGACCTCAAATTCGAAATGTATGCATATACTCAGGTTCCGCACAGGTTGGGGAACCCGAAAAAACACGTGTTTTCCGTATCTGAATTTTCCTTGAAAAGCTAGGCCTGGGCCTATATCGCATTTGTTTGCAAATGGCCAATCAAGCATGAAAACTCAAAATGTGAAACTGACCTCAAATTCGAAATGTATGCATATATTCAGGTTCCCCACAGGCTGGGGAACCCAAAAAAACATGTGTTTTACGTAAGTGACCTTTCCTTCAAAAGGTAGGCCTGGGCCAATGTCACAATTGTTGGCCAATTGCTCAATTAAGCATGAAAACTCAAAATGTGAAACTGACCTCAAATTCGAAATGTATGCATATACTCAGGTTCCCCACAGTCTGGGGAACCCGAAAAAACATGTATTTTCCGTATCCGACCTTTCCTTCAAAAGATAGGCCTGGGCATATATCGCATTTGTTGGCAAATGGCCAATTAAGCATGAAAATTCAAAATGTGAAACTGACCTCAAATTCGAAATGTATGCATATACTCAGGTTCCCCACAGGTTGGGGAACCCGAAAAAACATGTGTTTTCCGTATCCGACCTTTCCTTCAAAAGATAGGCCTGGGCATATATCGCATTTGTTGGCAAATGGCCAATCAAGCATGAAAACTCAAAATGTGAAATTGACCTCAAATTCGAAATGTATGCATATACTCAGGTTCCCCACAAGCTGGGGAACTCGAAAAAACATGTGTTTTCCGTAACTGACCTTTCCTTCAAAACGTAGCCCTGGGCCAATATCACAATTGTTGGCCAATTGCTCAATTAAGCATGAAAACTCAAAATGTGAAACTGACCTCAAATTCGAAATGTATGCATATACTCAGGTTCCCCACAGGTTGGGGAACCCGAAAAAAACATGTGTTTTCCGTAACTGACCTTTCCTTCAAAAGGTATGCCTGGGCCTATATCGTATTTTTTTGCAAATGGCCAGTTAAGCATGAAAACTCAAAATGTGAAACTGACGTCAAATTCGAAATGTATGCATATACTCAGATTGCCCAAAGGCTGGGGAAGGCGAAAAAACATGTGTTTTCCGTAACTGACCTTTCCTTCAAAAGGTAGTCCTGGGCCAATATCACAATTGTTGGCAAATGGCCAATTAAGCATGAAAACTCAAAATGTGAAACTGACCTCAAATTCGAAATGTATGCATATACTCAGGTTCCCCACAGGCTGGGGAACCCAAAAAAACATGTGTTTTACGTAACTAACCTTTCCTTCAAAAGGTAGGCCTGGGCCAATATCAAAATTGTTGGCCAATTGCTCAATTAAGCATGAAAACTCAAAATGTGAAACGGACGTCAAATTCGAAATGTATGCATATAGTCAGGTTCCCCACAGGCTGGGGAACCCAAAAAAACATGTGTTTTACGTAACTAACCTTTCCTTCAAAAGGTAGGCCTGGGCCAATATCACAATTGTTGGCCAATTGCTCAATTAAGCATGAAAACTCAAAATGTGAAACTGACCTCAAATTCGAAATGTATGCGTATACTCAGATTGCCCAAAGGCTGGGGAACCCGAAAAAACATGTGTTTTCCGTAACTGACCTTTCCTTGAAAAGGTAGGCCTGGGCCAATATCACAATTGTTGGCAAATGGCCAATTAAGCATGAAAACTCAAAATGTGAAACTGACCTGAAATTCGAAATGTATGCATATACTCAGGTTCCCCACAGGTTGGGGAAGCCGAAAAAACATGTGTTTTCCGTAACTGACCTTTCCTTCAAAAGGTAGGCCTTGGCCAATATCACAATTGTTGGCAAATGGCCAATTAAGCATGAAAACTCAAAATGTGAAACTGACCTCAAATTCGAAATGTATGCATATACTCAGGTTCCCCACAGTCTGGGCAACCCGAAAAAACATGTGTTTTCCGTAACTGACCTTTCCTTCAAAAGCTATGCCTGGGCCTATATCGTATTTTTTTGCAAATGGCCAATTAAGCATGAAAACTCAAAATGTGAAACTGACGTCAAATTCGAAATGTATGCATATACTCAGATTGCCCAAAGGCTGGGGAAGGCGAAAAAACATGTGTTTTCTGTAACTGACCTTTCCTTCAAAAGGTAGGCCTGGGCCAATATCACAATTGTTGGCAAATGGCCAATTAAGCATGAAAACTAAAAATGTGAAACTGACCTCAAATTCGAAATGTATGCATATACTCAGGTTCCCCACAGGTTGGGGAACCCGAAAAAACATGTGTTTTCCGTAACTAACCTTTCCTTCAAAAGCTATGCCTGGGCTTATATCGTATTTGTTTGCAAATGGCCAATTAAGCATGAAAACACAAAATGTGAAACTGACCTCAAATTCGAAATGTATGCATATACTCAGGTTCCCCACAGGTTGTGGAACCCGAAAAAACACGTGTTTTCCGTATCCGACCTTTCCTTCAAAAGATAGGCCTGGGCATATATCGCATTTGTTGGCAAATGGCCAATTAAGCATGAAAATTCAAAATGTGAAACTGACCGCAAATTCGAAATGTATGCATATACTCACGTTCCCCACAGGTTGGGGAACCCGAAAAAACATGTGTTTTCCGTAACTGACGTTTCCTTCAAAAGCTATGCCTGGGCCTATATCGTATTTTTTTGCAAATGGCCAATTAAGCATGAAAACTCAAAATGTGAAACTGACGTCAAATTCGAAATGTATGCATATACTCAGATTGCCCAAAGGCTGGGGAACCCGAAAAAACATGTGTTTTCTGTAACTGACCTTTCCTTCAAAAGGTAGGCCTGGGCCAATATCACAATTGTTGGCAAATGGCCAATTAAGCATGAAAACTAAAAATGTGAAACTGACCTCAAATTCGAAATGTATGCATATACTCAGGTTTCCCACAGGTTGGGGAACCCGAAAAAACACGTGTTTTCCGTATCCGACCTTTCCTTCAAAAGATAGGCCTGGGCATATATCGCATTTGTTGGCAAATGGCCAATTAAGCATGAAAATTCAAAATGTGAAACTGACCGCAAATTCGAAATGTATGCATATACTCACGTTCCCCACAGGTTGGGGAACCCGAAAAAACATGTGTTTTCCGTAACTGACGTTTCCTTCAAAAGCTATGCCTGGGCCTATATCGTATTTTTTTGCAAATGGCCAATTAACCATGAAAACTCAAAATGTGAAACTGACCTCAAATTCGAAATGTATGCATATACTCAGGTTCCCCACAGGTTGGGGAACCCGAAAAAACATGTGTTTTCCGTAACTGACCTTTCCTTCAAAAGCTATGCCTGGGCCTATATCGTATTTTTTTGCAAATGGCCAATCAAGCATGAAAACTCAAAATGTGAAACTGACCTCAAATTCGAAATGTATGCATATACTCAGATTGCCCAAAGGCTGGGGAAGGCGAAAAAACATGTGTTTTCCGTAACTGACCTTTCCTTCAAAAGGTAGTCCTGGGCCAATATCACAATTGTTGGCAAATGGCCAATTAAGCATGAAAACTCAAAATGTGAAACTGACCTCAAATTCGAAATGTATGCATATACTCAGGATCCCCACAGGTTGGGAAACCCGAAAAAACATGTGTTTTCCGTATCCGACCTTTCCTTCAAAAGATAGGCCTGGGCCAATATCACAATTGTTGGCCAGTTGCTCAATTAAGCATGAAAACTCAAAATGTGAAACTGACCTCAAATTCGAAATGTATGCATATACTCAGGTTCCCCACAGGCTGGGGAACCCAAAAAAACATGTGTTTTACGTAACTAACCTTTCCTTCAAAAGGTAGGCCTGGGCCAATATCAAAATTGTTGGCCAATTGCTCAATTAAGCATGAAAACTCAAAATGTGAAACGGACGTCAAATTCGAAATGTATGCATATACTCAGGTTCCCCACAGGCTGGGGAACCCAAAAAAACATGTGTTTTACGTAACTAACCTTTCCTTCAAAAGGTAGGCCTGGGCCAATATCACAATTGTTGGCCAATTGCTCAATTAAGCATGAAAACTCAAAATGTGAAACTGACCTCAAATTCGAAATGTATGCATATACTCAGATTGCCCAAAGGCTGGGGAACCCGAAAAAACATGTGTTTTCCGTAACTGACCTTTCCTTGAATAGGTAGGCCTGGGCCAATATCACAATTGTTGGCAAATGGCCAATTAAGCATGAAAACTCAAAATGTGAAACTGACCTGAAATTCGAAATGTATGCATATACTCAGGTTCCCCACAGGTTGGGGAAGCCGAAAAAACATGTGTTTTCCGTAACTGACCTTTCCTTCAAAAGGTAGGCCTGGGCCAATATCACAATTGTTGGCAAATGGCCAATTAAGCATGAAAACTCAAAATGTGAAACTGACCTCAAATTCGAAATATATGCATATACTCAGGTTCCGCACAGGTTGGGGAACCCGAAAAAACACGTGTTTTCCGTATCTGAATTTTCCTTGAAAAGCTAGGCCTGGGCCTATATCGCATTTGTTTGCAAATGGCCAATCAAGCATGAAAACTCAAAATGTGAAACTGACCTCAAATTCGAAATGTATGCATATATTCAGGTTCCCCACAGGCTGGGGAACCCAAAAAAACATGTGTTTTACGTAAGTGACCTTTCCTTCAAAAGGTAGGCCTGGGCCAATGTCACAATTGTTGGCCAATTGCTCAATTAAGCATGAAAACTCAAAATGTGAAACTGACCTCAAATTTGAAATGTATGCATATACTCAGGTTCCCCACAGTCTGGGGAACCCGAAAAAACATGTATTTTCCGTATCCGACCTTTCCTTCAAAAGATAGGCCTGGGCATATATCGCATTTGTTGGCAAATGGCCAATTAAGCATGAAAATTCAAAGAAAACTGACCTCAAATTCGAAATGTATGCATATACTCAGGTTCCCCCACAGGTTGGGGAACCCGAAAAAAACATGTGTTTTCCGTATCCGACCTTTCCTTCAAAAGATAGGCCTGGCATATATCGCATTTGTTGGCAAATGGCCCAATCAAGCATGAAAACTCAAAATGTGAAATTGACCTCAAATTCGAAATGTATGCATATACTCAGGTTCCCCACAAGCTGGGGAACTCGAAAAAACATGTGTTTTCCGTAACTGACCTTTCCTTCAAAACGTAGCCCTGGGCCAATATCAACAATTGTTGGCCAATTGCTCAATTAAGCATGAAAACTCAAAATGTGAAACTGACCTCAAATTCGAAATGTATGCATATACTCAGATTGCCCAAAGGCTGGGGAACCCGAAAAAAACATGTGTTTTACGTAACTGACCTTTCCTTCAAAAGATAGGCCTGGGCATATATCGCATTTGTTGGCAAATGGCCAATCAAGCATGAAAACTCAAAATGTGAAATTGACCTCAAATTCGAAATGTATGCATATACTCAGATTGCCCACAAGCTGGGGAACTCGAAAAAACATGTGTTTTCCGTACTGACCTTTCCTTCAAAAGGTAGTCATGGGCCAATATCACAATTGTTGGCCAATTGCTCAATTAAGAATGAAAACTCAAAATGTGAAACTGACCTCAAATTCGAAATGTATGCATGATACTCAGGTTCCCCACAGGTTGGGGAAGCCGAAAAAACATGTGTTTTCCGTAACTGACCTTTCCTTCAAAAGGTAGGCCTGGGCCAATATCACAATTGTTGGCAAATGGCCAATTAAGCATGAAAATTCAAAATGTGAAACTGACCGCAAATTCGAAATGTATGCATATACTCAGGTTCCCCAGAGGTTGGGGAACCCGAAAAAACATGTGTTTTCCGTAACTGACCTTTCCTTCAAAGCTATGCCTGGGCCTATATCGTATTTGTTTGCAAATGGCCAATTAAGCATGAAAACACAAAATGTGAAACTGACCTCAAATTCGAAATGTATGCATATACTCAGGTTCCCCACAGGTTGGGGAACCCGAAAAAACACGTGTTTTCCGTATCCGACCTTTCCTTCAAAAGCTATGCCTGGGCTTATATCGTATTTTTTTGCAAATGGCCAATCAAGCATGAAAACTCAAAATGTGAAACTGACCTCAAATTCGAAATGTATGCATATATTCAGGTTCCCCACAGGTTGGGAACCCTAAAAAACATTTGTTTTACGTAACTGGACCTTTCCTTCAAAGGTAGGCCTGGGCCAATATCACAATTGTTGGCAAATGGCCAATTAGCATGAAAACTAAAAATGTGAAACTGACCTCAAATTCGAAATGTATGCATATACTCAGATTGCCCAAAGGCTGGGGAACCCGAAAAAACATGTGTTTTTCCGTAACTGACCTTTCCTTGAAAAGGTAGGCCTGGGCCAATATCACAATTGTTGGCAAATGGCCAATTAAGCATGAAAACTCAAAATGTGAAACTGACCTGAAATTCGAAATGTATGCATATATTCAGGTTCCCCACAGGCTGGGGAAGCCGAAAAAACATGTGTTTTCCGTAACTGACCTTTCCTTCAAAAGATAGGCCTGGGCCAATATCACAATTGTTGGCCAATTGCTCAATTAAGCATGAAAACTCAAAATGTGAAACTGACCTCAAATTCGAAATGTATGCATATACTCAGATTGCCCAAAGGCTGGGGAACCCGAAAAAACATGTGTTTTCCGTAACTGACCTTTCCTTGAAAAGGTAGGCCTGGGCCAATATCACAATTGTTGGCAAATGGCCAATTAAGCATGAAAACTCAAAATGTGAAACTGACCTGAAATTCGAAATGTATGCATATACTCAGGTTCCCCACAGGTTGGGGAACCCGAAAAAACAAGTGTTTTCCGTATCTGAATTTTCCTTCAAAAGCTAGGCCTGGGCCTATATCGCATTTGTTTGCAAATGGCCAATCAAGCATGAAAACTCAAAATGCTGAAACTGACATCAAATTCGAAATGTATGCATATACTCAGGTTCCCCACAGGGTGGGAAAGCCGAAAAAACATGTGTTTTCCGTAACTGACCTTTCCTTCAAAAGGTAGGCCTGGGCCAATATCACAATTGTTGGCAAATGGCCAATTAAGCATGAAAACTCAAAATGTGAAACTGACCTCAAATTCGAAATGTATGCATATACTCAGGTTCCCCACAGGTTGGGGAACCCGAAAAAAACAAGTGTTTTCCGTATCTGAATTTTCCTTCAAAAGCTAGGCCTGGGCCTATATCGCATTTGTTTGCAAATGGCCAATCAAGCAAGAAAACTCAAAATGTGAAACTGACCGCAAATTCGAAATGTATGCATATACTCAGGTTCCCCACAGTCTGGGGAACCTGAAAAAACATGTGTTTTCCGTATCCGACCTTTCCTTCAAAAGATAGGCCTGGGCATATATCGCATTTATTGGCAAATGGCCAATCAAGCATGAAAACTCAAAATGTTTAATTGACCTCAAATTCGAAATGTATGCATATACTCAGGTTCCCCACAAGCTGGAGAACTCGAAAAAACATGTGTTTTCCGTAACTGACCTTTCCTTCAAAGGTAGCCCTGGGCCAATATCACAATTGTTGGCCAATTGCTCAATTAAGCATGAAAACTCAAAATGTGAAACTGACCTCAAATTCGAAATGTATGCATATACTCAGGTTCCCCCACAGGCTGGGGACCCAAAAAAACATGTGTTTTACGTAACTAACCTTTCCTTCAAAAGGTAGGCCTGGGCCAATATCACAATTGTTGGCCATATTGCTCAATTAAGCATGAAACTCAAAATGTGAAACGGACGTCAAATTCGAAATGTATGCATATACTCAGGTTCCCCACAGGCTGGGGAACCCAAAAAAACATGTGTTTTACGTAACTAACCTTTCCTTCAAAAGGTAGGCCTGGGCCAATATCACAATTGTTGGCCAATTGCTCAATTAAGCATGAAAACTCAAAATGTGAAACTGACCTCAAATTCGAAATGTATGCATATACTCAGGTTCCCCACAGGTTGGGGAACCCGAAAAAACACGTGTTTTCCGTATCCGACCTTTCCTTCAAAAGATAGGCCTGGGCATATATCGCATTTGTTGGCAAATGGCCAATTAAGCATGAAAATTCAAAATGTGAAACTGACCGCAAATTCGAAATGTATGCATATACTCACGTTCCCCACAGGTTGGGGAACCCGAAAAAACATGTGTTTTCCGTAACTGACGTTTCCTTCAAAAGCTATGCCTGGGCCTATATCGTATTTTTTTGCAAATGGCCAATTAAGCATGAAAACTCAAAATGTGAAACTGACGTCAAATTCGAAATGTATGCATATACTCAGATTGCCCAAAGGCTATGGAAGACGAAAAAACATGTGTTTTCTGTAACTGACCTTTCCTTCAAAAGGTAGGCCTGGGCCAATATCACAATTGTTGGCAAATGGCCAATTAAGCATGAAAACTAAAAATGTGAAACTGACCTCAAATTCGAAATGTATGCATATACTCAGGTTCCCCACAGGCTGGGGAACCCAAAAAAACATGTGTTTTACGTAACTAACCTTTCCTTCAAAAGGTAGGCCTGGGCCAATATCACAATTGTTGGCCAATTGCTCAATTAAGCATGAAAACTCAAAATGTGAAACGGACGTCAAATTCGAAATGTATGCATATACTCAGGTTCCCGACAGGCTGGGGAACCCAAAAAAACATGTGTTTTACGTAACTAACCTTTCCTTCAAAAGGTAGGCCTGGGCCAATATCACAATTGTTGGCCATTTGCTCAATTAAGCATGAAAACTCAAAATGTGAAACTGACCTCAAATTCGAAATGTATGCATATACTCAGATTGCCCAAAGGCTGGGGAACCCGAAAAAACATGTGTTTTCCGTAACTGACCTTTCCTTCAAAAGGTAGGCCTGGGCCAATATCACAATTGTTGGCAAATGGCCAATTAAGCATGAAAACTCAAAATGTGAAACTGACCTCCAATTCGAAATGTATGCATATACTCAGGTTCCCCACAGGTTGGGGAACCCGAAAAAACAAGTGTTTTCCGTATCTGAATTTTCCTTCAAAAGCTAGGCCTGGGCCTATATCGCATTTGTTTGCAAATGGCCAATCAAGCATGAAAACTCAAAATGTGAAACTGACCGCAAATTCGAAATGTATGCATATACTCAGGTTCCCCACAGTCTGGGGAACCCGAAGAAACATGTGTTTTCCGTATCCGACCTTTCCTTCAAAAGATAGGCCTGGGCATATATCGCATTTGTTGGCAAATGGCCAATCAAGCATGAAAACTCAAAATGTGAAATTGACCTCAAATTCGAAATGTATGCATATACTCAGGTTCCCCACAAGCTGGGGAACTCGAAAAAACATGTGTTTTCCGTAACTGACCTTTCCTTCAAAAGGTAGCCCTGGGCCAATATCACAATTGTTGGCCAATTGCTCAATTAAGCATGAAAACTCAAAATGTGAAACTGACCTCAAATTCGAAATGTATGCATATACTCAGGTTCCCACAGGCTGGGGAACCCAAAAAATCATGTGTTTTACGTAACTAACCTTTCCTTCAAAAGGTAGGCCTGGGCCAATATCACAATTGTTGGCCAATTGCTCAATTAAGCATGAAAACTCAAAATGTGAAACGGACGTCAAATTCGAAATGTATGCATATACTCAGGTTCCCCACAGGCTGGGGAAACCAAAAAAACATGTGTTTTACGTAACAAACCTTTCCTTCAAAAGGTAGGCCTGGGCCAATATCACAATTGTTGGCCAATTGCTCAATTAAGCATGAAAACTCAAAATGTGAAACTGACCTCAAATTCGAAATGTATGCATATACTCAGATTGCCCAAAGGCTGGGGAACCCGAAAAAACATGTGTTTTCCGTAACTGACCTTTCCTTGAAAAGGTAGGCCTGGGCCAATATCACAATTGTTGGCAAATGGCCAATTAAGCATGAAAACTCAAAATGTGATACTGACCTGAAATTCGAAATGTATGCATATACTCAGGTTCCCCACAGGTTGGGGAAGCCGAAAAAACATGTGTTTTCCGTAACTGACCTTTCCTTCAAAAGGTAGGCCTGGGCCAATATCACAATTGTTGGCAAATGGCCAATTAAGCATGAAAACTCAAAATGTGATACTGACCTGAAATTCGAAATGTATGCATATACTCAGGTTCCCCACAGGTTGGGGAAGCCGAAAAAACATGTGTTTTCCGTAACTGACCTTTCCTTCAAAAGGTAGGCCTGGGCCAATATCACAATTGTTGGCAAATGGCCAATTAAGCATGAAAATTCAAAATGTGAAACTGACCGCAAATTCGAAATGTATGCATATACTCACGTTCCCCACAGGTTGGGGAACCCGAAAAAACATGTGTTTTCCGTAACTGACCTTTCCTTCAAAAGCTATGCCTGGGCCTATATCGTATTTTTTTGCAAATGGCCAATTAAGCATGAAAACTCAAAATGTGAAACTGACGTCAAATTCGAAATGTATGCATATACTCAGATTGCCCAAAGGCTATGGAAGACGAAAAAACATGTGTTTTCTGTAACTGACCTTTCCTTCAAAAGGTAGGCCTGGGCCAATATCACAATTGTTGGCAAATGGCCAATTAAGCATGAAAATTCAAAATGTGAAACTGACCTCAAATTCGAAATGTATGCATATACTCAGGTTCCCCACAGGCTGGGGAACCCAAAAAAACATGTGTTTTACGTAACTAACCTTTCCTTCAAAAGGTAGGCCTGGGCCAATATCACAATTGTTGGCCAATTGCTCAATTAAGCATGAAAACTCAAAATGTGAAACGGACGTCAAATTCGAAATGTATGCATATACTCAGGTTCCCGACAGGCTGGGGAACCCAAAAAAACATGTGTTTTACGTAACTAACCTTTCCTTCAAAAGGTAGGCCTGGGCCAATATCACAATTGTTGGCCAATTGCTCAATTAAGCATGAAAACTCAAAATGTGAAACTGACCTCAAATTCGAAATGTATGCATATACTCAGATTGCCCAAAGGCTGGGGAACCCGAAAAAACATGTGTTTTCCGTAGCTGACCTTTCCTTCAAAAGGTAGGCCTGGGCCAATATCACAATTGTTGGCAAATGGCCAATTAAGCATGAAAACTCAAAATGTGAAACTGACCTCAAATTCGAAATGTATGCATATACTCAGGTTCCCCACAGGTTGGGGAACCCGAAAAAACAAGTGTTTTCCGTATCTGAATTTTCCTTCAAAAGCTAGGCCTGGGCCTATATCGCATTTGTTTGCAAATGGCCAATCAAGCATGAAAACTCAAAATGTGAAACTGACCGCAAATTCGAAATGTATGCATATACTCAGGTTCCCCACAGTCTGGGGAACCCGAAGAAACATGTGTTTTCCGTATCCGACCTTTCCTTCAAAAGATAGGCCTGGGCATATATCCCATTTGTTGGCAAATGGCCAATCAAGCATGAAAACTCAAAATGTGAAATTGACCTCAAATTCGAAATGTATGCATATACTCAGGTTGCCCACAAGCTGGGGAACTCGAAAAAACATGTGTTTTCCGTAACTGACCTTTCCTTCAAAACGTAGCCCTGGGCCAATATCACAATTGTTGGCCAATTGCTCAATTAAGCATGAAAACTCAAAATGTGAAACTGACCTCAAATTCGAAATGTATGCATATACTCAGGTTCCCCACAGGCTGGGGAACCCAAAAAAACATGTGTTTTACGTAACTAACCTTTCCTTCAAAAGGTAGGCCTGGGCCAATATCACAATTGTTGGCCAATTGCTCAATTAAGCATGAAAACTCAAAATGTGAAACGGACGTCAAATTCGAAATGTATGCATATACTCAGGTTCCCCACAGGCTGGGGAACCCAAAAAAACATGTGTTTTACGTAACAAACCTTTCCTTCAAAAGGTAGGCCTGGGCCAATATCACAATTGTTGGCCAATTGCTCAATTAAGCATGAAAACTCAAAATGTGAAACTGACCTCAAATTCGAAATGTATGCATATACTCAGATTGCCCAAAGGCTGGGGAACCCGAAAAAACATGTGTTTTCCGTAACTGACCTTTCCTTCAAAACGTAGCCCTGGGCCAATATCACAATTGTTGGCAAATGGCCAATTAAGCATGAAAACTCAAAATGTGAAACTGACCTCAAATTCGAAATGTATGCATATACTCAGGATCCCCACAGGTTGGGAAACCCGAAAAAACATGTGTTTTCCGTATCCGACCTTTCCTTCAAAAGATAGGCCTGGGCCAATATCACAATTGTTGGCCAGTTGCTCAATTAAGCATGAAAACTCAAAATGTGAAACTGACCTCAAATTCGAAATGTATGCATATACTCAGGTTCCCCACAGGCTGGGGAACCCAAAAAAACATGTGTTTTACGTAACTAACCTTTCCTTCAAAAGGTAGGCCTGGGCCAATATCAAAATTGTTGGCCAATTGCTCAATTAAGCATGAAAACTCAAAATGTGAAACGGACGTCAAATTCGAAATGTATGCATATACTCAGGTTCCCCACAGGCTGGGGAACCCAAAAAAACATGTGTTTTACGTAACTAACCTTTCCTTCAAAAGGTAGGCCTGGGCCAATATCACAATTGTTGGCCAATTGCTCAATTAAGCATGAAAACTCAAAATGTGAAACTGACCTCAAATTCGAAATGTATGCATATACTCAGATTGCCCAAAGGCTGGGGAACCCGAAAAAACATGTGTTTTCCGTAACTGACCTTTCCTTGAATAGGTAGGCCTGGGCCAATATCACAATTGTTGGCAAATGGCCAATTAAGCATGAAAACTCAAAATGTGAAACTGACCTGAAATTCGAAATGTATGCATATACTCAGGTTCCCCACAGGTTGGGGAAGCCGAAAAAACATGTGTTTTCCGTAACTGACCTTTCCTTCAAAAGGTAGGCCTGGGCCAATATCACAATTGTTGGCAAATGGCCAATTAAGCATGAAAACTCAAAATGTGAAACTGACCTCAAATTCGAAATATATGCATATACTCAGGTTCCGCACAGGTTGGGGAACCCGAAAAAACACGTGTTTTCCGTATCTGAATTTTCCTTGAAAAGCTAGGCCTGGGCCTATATCGCATTTGTTTGCAAATGGCCAATCAAGCATGAAAACTCAAAATGTGAAACTGACCTCAAATTCGAAATGTATGCATATATTCAGGTTCCCCACAGGCTGGGGAACCCAAAAAAACATGTGTTTTACGTAAGTGACCTTTCCTTCAAAAGGTAGGCCTGGGCCAATGTCACAATTGTTGGCCAATTGCTCAATTAAGCATGAAAACTCAAAATGTGAAACTGACCTCAAATTTGAAATGTATGCATATACTCAGGTTCCCCACAGTCTGGGGAACCCGAAAAAACATGTATTTTCCGTATCCGACCTTTCCTTCAAAAGATAGGCCTGGGCATATATCGCATTTGTTGGCAAATGGCCAATTAAGCATGAAAATTCAAAATGTGAAACTGACCTCAAATTCGAAATGTATGCATATACTCAGGTTCCCCACAGGTTGGGGAACCCGAAAAAACATGTGTTTTCCGTATCCGACCTTTCCTTCAAAAGATAGGCCTGGGCATATATCGCATTTGTTGGCAAATGGCCAATCAAGCATGAAAACTCAAAATGTGAAATTGACCTCAAATTCGAAATGTATGCATATACTCAGGTTCCCCACAAGCTGGGGAACTCGAAAAAACATGTGTTTTCCGTAACTGACCTTTCCTTCAAAACGTAGCCCTGGGCCAATATCACAATTGTTGGCCAATTGCTCAATTAAGCATGAAAACTCAAAATGTGAAACTGACCTCAAATTCGAAATGTATGCATATACTCAGATTGCCCAAAGGCTGGGGAACCCGAAAAAACATGTGTTTTACGTAACTGACCTTTCCTTCAAAAGATAGGCCTGGGCATATATCGCATTTGTTGGCAAATGGCCAATCAAGCATGAAAACTCAAAATGTGAAATTGACCTCAAATTCGAAATGTATGCATATACTCAGATTGCCCACAAGCTGGGGAACTCGAAAAAACATGTGTTTTCCGTAACTGACCTTTCCTTCAAAAGGTAGTCATGGGCCAATATCACAATTGTTGGCCAATTGCTCAATTAAGAATGAAAACTCAAAATGTGAAACTGACCTCAAATTCGAAATGTATGCATATACTCAGGTTCCCCACAGGTTGGGGAAGCCGAAAAAACATGTGTTTTCCGTAACTGACCTTTCCTTCAAAAGGTAGGCCTGGGCCAATATCACAATTGTTGGCAAATGGCCAATTAAGCATGAAAATTCAAAATGTGAAACTGACCGCAAATTCGAAATGTATGCATATACTCAGGTTCCCCAGAGGTTGGGGAACCCGAAAAAACATGTGTTTTCCGTAACTGACCTTTCCTTCAAAAGCTATGCCTGGGCCTATATCGTATTTGTTTGCAAATGGCCAATTAAGCATGAAAACACAAAATGTGAAACTGACCTCAAATTCGAAATGTATGCATATACTCAGGTTCCCCACAGGTTGGGGAACCCGAAAAAACACGTGTTTTCCGTATCCGACCTTTCCTTCAAAAGCTATGCCTGGGCTTATATCGTATTTTTTTGCAAATGGCCAATCAAGCATGAAAACTCAAAATGTGAAACTGACCTCAAATTCGAAATGTATGCATATATTCAGGTTCCCCACAGGTTGGGGAACCCTAAAAAACATTTGTTTTACGTAACTGACCTTTCCTTCAAAAGGTAGGCCTGGGCCAATATCACAATTGTTGGCAAATGGCCAATTAAGCATGAAAACTAAAAATGTGAAACTGACCTCAAATTCGAAATGTATGCATATACTCAGATTGCCCAAAGGCTGGGGAACCCGAAAAAACATGTGTTTTCCGTAACTGACCTTTCCTTGAAAAGGTAGGCCTGGGCCAATATCACAATTGTTGGCAAATGGCCAATTAAGCATGAAAACTCAAAATGTGAAACTGACCTGAAATTCGAAATGTATGCATATATTCAGGTTCCCCACAGGCTGGGGAAGCCGAAAAAACATGTGTTTTCCGTAACTGACCTTTCCTTCAAAAGATAGGCCTGGGCCAATATCACAATTGTTGGCCAATTGCTCAATTAAGCATGAAAACTCAAAATGTGAAACTGACCTCAAATTCGAAATGTATGCATATACTCAGATTGCCCAAAGGCTGGGGAACCCGAAAAAACATGTGTTTTCCGTAACTGACCTTTCCTTGAAAAGGTAGGCCTGGGCCAATATCACAATTGTTGGCAAATGGCCAATTAAGCATGAAAACTCAAAATGTGAAACTGACCTGAAATTCGAAATGTATGCATATACTCAGGTTCCCCACAGGTTGGGGAACCCGAAAAAACAAGTGTTTTCCGTATCTGAATTTTCCTTCAAAAGCTAGGCCTGGGCCTATATCGCATTTGTTTGCAAATGGCCAATCAAGCATGAAAACTCAAAATGTGAAACTGACATCAAATTCGAAATGTATGCATATACTCAGGTTCCCCACAGGTTGGGAAAGCCGAAAAAACATGTGTTTTCCGTAACTGACCTTTCCTTCAAAAGGTAGGCCTGGGCCAATATCACAATTGTTGGCAAATGGCCAATTAAGCATGAAAACTCAAAATGTGAAACTGACCTCAAATTCGAAATGTATGCATATACTCAGGTTCCCCACAGGTTGGGGAACCCGAAAAAACAAGTGTTTTCCGTATCTGAATTTTCCTTCAAAAGCTAGGCCTGGGCCTATATCGCATTTGTTTGCAAATGGCCAATCAAGCAAGAAAACTCAAAATGTGAAACTGACCGCAAATTCGAAATGTATGCATATACTCAGGTTCCCCACAGTCTGGGGAACCTGAAAAAACATGTGTTTTCCGTATCCGACCTTTCCTTCAAAAGATAGGCCTGGGCATATATCGCATTTATTGGCAAATGGCCAATCAAGCATGAAAACTCAAAATGTTTAATTGACCTCAAATTCGAAATGTATGCATATACTCAGGTTCCCCACAAGCTGGAGAACTCGAAAAAACATGTGTTTTCCGTAACTGACCTTTCCTTCAAAAGGTAGCCCTGGGCCAATATCACAATTGTTGGCCAATTGCTCAATTAAGCATGAAAACTCAAAATGTGAAACTGACCTCAAATTCGAAATGTATGCATATACTCAGGTTCCCCACAGGCTGGGGACCCAAAAAAACATGTGTTTTACGTAACTAACCTTTCCTTCAAAAGGTAGGCCTGGGCCAATATCACAATTGTTGGCCAATTGCTCAATTAAGCATGAAAACTCAAAATGTGAAACGGACGTCAAATTCGAAATGTATGCATATACTCAGGTTCCCCACAGGCTGGGGAACCCAAAAAAACATGTGTTTTACGTAACTAACCTTTCCTTCAAAAGGTAGGCCTGGGCCAATATCACAATTGTTGGCCAATTGCTCAATTAAGCATGAAAACTCAAAATGTGAAACTGACCTCAAATTCGAAATGTATGCATATACTCAGGTTCCCCACAGGTTGGGGAACCCGAAAAAACACGTGTTTTCCGTATCCGACCTTTCCTTCAAAAGATAGGCCTGGGCATATATCGCATTTGTTGGCAAATGGCCAATTAAGCATGAAAATTCAAAATGTGAAACTGACCGCAAATTCGAAATGTATGCATATACTCACGTTCCCCACAGGTTGGGGAACCCGAAAAAACATGTGTTTTCCGTAACTGACGTTTCCTTCAAAAGCTATGCCTGGGCCTATATCGTATTTTTTTGCAAATGGCCAATTAAGCATGAAAACTCAAAATGTGAAACTGACGTCAAATTCGAAATGTATGCATATACTCAGATTGCCCAAAGGCTATGGAAGACGAAAAAACATGTGTTTTCTGTAACTGACCTTTCCTTCAAAAGGTAGGCCTGGGCCAATATCACAATTGTTGGCAAATGGCCAATTAAGCATGAAAACTAAAAATGTGAAACTGACCTCAAATTCGAAATGTATGCATATACTCAGGTTCCCCACAGGCTGGGGAACCCAAAAAAACATGTGTTTTACGTAACTAACCTTTCCTTCAAAAGGTAGGCCTGGGCCAATATCACAATTGTTGGCCAATTGCTCAATTAAGCATGAAAACTCAAAATGTGAAACGGACGTCAAATTCGAAATGTATGCATATACTCAGGTTCCCGACAGGCTGGGGAACCCAAAAAAACATGTGTTTTACGTAACTAACCTTTCCTTCAAAAGGTAGGCCTGGGCCAATATCACAATTGTTGGCCATTTGCTCAATTAAGCATGAAAACTCAAAATGTGAAACTGACCTCAAATTCGAAATGTATGCATATACTCAGATTGCCCAAAGGCTGGGGAACCCGAAAAAACATGTGTTTTCCGTAACTGACCTTTCCTTCAAAAGGTAGGCCTGGGCCAATATCACAATTGTTGGCAAATGGCCAATTAAGCATGAAAACTCAAAATGTGAAACTGACCTCCAATTCGAAATGTATGCATATACTCAGGTTCCCCACAGGTTGGGGAACCCGAAAAAACAAGTGTTTTCCGTATCTGAATTTTCCTTCAAAAGCTAGGCCTGGGCCTATATCGCATTTGTTTGCAAATGGCCAATCAAGCATGAAAACTCAAAATGTGAAACTGACCGCAAATTCGAAATGTATGCATATACTCAGGTTCCCCACAGTCTGGGGAACCCGAAGAAACATGTGTTTTCCGTATCCGACCTTTCCTTCAAAAGATAGGCCTGGGCATATATCGCATTTGTTGGCAAATGGCCAATCAAGCATGAAAACTCAAAATGTGAAATTGACCTCAAATTCGAAATGTATGCATATACTCAGGTTCCCCACAAGCTGGGGAACTCGAAAAAACATGTGTTTTCCGTAACTGACCTTTCCTTCAAAAGGTAGCCCTGGGCCAATATCACAATTGTTGGCCAATTGCTCAATTAAGCATGAAAACTCAAAATGTGAAACTGACCTCAAATTCGAAATGTATGCATATACTCAGGTTCCCACAGGCTGGGGAACCCAAAAAATCATGTGTTTTACGTAACTAACCTTTCCTTCAAAAGGTAGGCCTGGGCCAATATCACAATTGTTGGCCAATTGCTCAATTAAGCATGAAAACTCAAAATGTGAAACGGACGTCAAATTCGAAATGTATGCATATACTCAGGTTCCCCACAGGCTGGGGAAACCAAAAAAACATGTGTTTTACGTAACAAACCTTTCCTTCAAAAGGTAGGCCTGGGCCAATATCACAATTGTTGGCCAATTGCTCAATTAAGCATGAAAACTCAAAATGTGAAACTGACCTCAAATTCGAAATGTATGCATATACTCAGATTGCCCAAAGGCTGGGGAACCCGAAAAAACATGTGTTTTCCGTAACTGACCTTTCCTTGAAAAGGTAGGCCTGGGCCAATATCACAATTGTTGGCAAATGGCCAATTAAGCATGAAAACTCAAAATGTGATACTGACCTGAAATTCGAAATGTATGCATATACTCAGGTTCCCCACAGGTTGGGGAAGCCGAAAAAACATGTGTTTTCCGTAACTGACCTTTCCTTCAAAAGGTAGGCCTGGGCCAATATCACAATTGTTGGCAAATGGCCAATTAAGCATGAAAACTCAAAATGTGATACTGACCTGAAATTCGAAATGTATGCATATACTCAGGTTCCCCACAGGTTGGGGAAGCCGAAAAAACATGTGTTTTCCGTAACTGACCTTTCCTTCAAAAGGTAGGCCTGGGCCAATATCACAATTGTTGGCAAATGGCCAATTAAGCATGAAAATTCAAAATGTGAAACTGACCGCAAATTCGAAATGTATGCATATACTCACGTTCCCCACAGGTTGGGGAACCCGAAAAAACATGTGTTTTCCGTAACTGACCTTTCCTTCAAAAGCTATGCCTGGGCCTATATCGTATTTTTTTGCAAATGGCCAATTAAGCATGAAAACTCAAAATGTGAAACTGACGTCAAATTCGAAATGTATGCATATACTCAGATTGCCCAAAGGCTATGGAAGACGAAAAAACATGTGTTTTCTGTAACTGACCTTTCCTTCAAAAGGTAGGCCTGGGCCAATATCACAATTGTTGGCAAATGGCCAATTAAGCATGAAAATTCAAAATGTGAAACTGACCTCAAATTCGAAATGTATGCATATACTCAGGTTCCCCACAGGCTGGGGAACCCAAAAAAACATGTGTTTTACGTAACTAACCTTTCCTTCAAAAGGTAGGCCTGGGCCAATATCACAATTGTTGGCCAATTGCTCAATTAAGCATGAAAACTCAAAATGTGAAACGGACGTCAAATTCGAAATGTATGCATATACTCAGGTTCCCGACAGGCTGGGGAACCCAAAAAAACATGTGTTTTACGTAACTAACCTTTCCTTCAAAAGGTAGGCCTGGGCCAATATCACAATTGTTGGCCAATTGCTCAATTAAGCATGAAAACTCAAAATGTGAAACTGACCTCAAATTCGAAATGTATGCATATACTCAGATTGCCCAAAGGCTGGGGAACCCGAAAAAACATGTGTTTTCCGTAGCTGACCTTTCCTTCAAAAGGTAGGCCTGGGCCAATATCACAATTGTTGGCAAATGGCCAATTAAGCATGAAAACTCAAAATGTGAAACTGACCTCAAATTCGAAATGTATGCATATACTCAGGTTCCCCACAGGTTGGGGAACCCGAAAAAACAAGTGTTTTCCGTATCTGAATTTTCCTTCAAAAGCTAGGCCTGGGCCTATATCGCATTTGTTTGCAAATGGCCAATCAAGCATGAAAACTCAAAATGTGAAACTGACCGCAAATTCGAAATGTATGCATATACTCAGGTTCCCCACAGTCTGGGGAACCCGAAGAAACATGTGTTTTCCGTATCCGACCTTTCCTTCAAAAGATAGGCCTGGGCATATATCCCATTTGTTGGCAAATGGCCAATCAAGCATGAAAACTCAAAATGTGAAATTGACCTCAAATTCGAAATGTATGCATATACTCAGGTTGCCCACAAGCTGGGGAACTCGAAAAAACATGTGTTTTCCGTAACTGACCTTTCCTTCAAAACGTAGCCCTGGGCCAATATCACAATTGTTGGCCAATTGCTCAATTAAGCATGAAAACTCAAAATGTGAAACTGACCTCAAATTCGAAATGTATGCATATACTCAGGTTCCCCACAGGCTGGGGAACCCAAAAAAACATGTGTTTTACGTAACTAACCTTTCCTTCAAAAGGTAGGCCTGGGCCAATATCACAATTGTTGGCCAATTGCTCAATTAAGCATGAAAACTCAAAATGTGAAACGGACGTCAAATTCGAAATGTATGCATATACTCAGGTTCCCCACAGGCTGGGGAACCCAAAAAAACATGTGTTTTACGTAACAAACCTTTCCTTCAAAAGGTAGGCCTGGGCCAATATCACAATTGTTGGCCAATTGCTCAATTAAGCATGAAAACTCAAAATGTGAAACTGACCTCAAATTCGAAATGTATGCATATACTCAGATTGCCCAAAGGCTGGGGAACCCGAAAAAACATGTGTTTTCCGTAACTGACCTTTCCTTCAAAACGTAGCCCTGGGCCAATATCACAATTGTTGGCAAATGGCCAATTAAGCATGAAAACTCAAAATGTGATACTGACCTGAAATTCGAAATGTATGCATATACTCAGGTTCCCCACAGGTTGGGGAACCCGAAAAAACATGTGTTTTCCGTAACTGTCCTTTCCTTCAAAAGGTAGGCCTGGGCCAATATCACAATTGTTGGCAAATGGCCAATTAAGCATGAAAACTCAAAATGTGAAACTGACGTCAAATTCGAAATGTATGCATATACTCAGATTGCCCAAAGGCTGGGGAACCCTAAAAAACATGTGTTTTACGTAACTGACCTTTCCTTCAAAAGGTAGGCCTGGGCCAATATCACAATTGTTGGCAAATGGCCAATTAAGCATGAAAACTCAAAATGTGATACTGACCTGAAATTCGAAATGTATGCATATACTCAGGTTCCCCACAGGTTGGGGAAGCCGAAAAAACATGTGTTTTCCGTAACTGACCTTTCCTTCAAAAGGTAGGCCTGGGCCAATATCACAATTGTTGGCAAATGGCCAATTAAGCATGAAAATTCAAAATGTGAAACTGACCGCAAATTCGAAATGTATGCATATACTCACGTTCCCCACAGGTTGGGGAACCCGAAAAAACATGTGTTTTCCGTAACTGACCTTTCCTTCAAAAGCAATGCCTGGGCCTATATCGTATTTTTTTGCAAATGGCCAATTAAGCATGAAAACTCAAAATGTGAAACTGACGTCAAATTCGAAATGTATGCATATACTCAGATTGCCCAAACGCTGGGGAAGGCGAAAAAACATGTGTTTTCTGTAACTGACCTTTCCTTCAAAAGGTAGGCCTGGGCCAATATCACAATTGTTGGCAAATGGCCAATTAAGCATGAAAACTAAAAATGTGAAACTGACCTCAAATTCGAAATGTATGCATATACTCAGGTTCCCCACAGGTTGGGGAACCCGAAAAAACATGTGTTTTCCGTAACTGACCTTTCCTTCAAAAGCTATGCCTGGGCCTATATCGTATTTGTTTGCAAATGGCCAATTAAGCATGAAAACACAAAATGTGAAACTGACCTCAAATTCGAAATGTATGCATATACTCAGGTTCCCCACAGGTTGGGGAACCCGAAAAAACACGTGTTTTCCGTATCCGACCTTTCCTTCAAAAGATAGGCCTGGGCATATATCGCATTTGTTGGCAAATGGCCAATTAAGCATGAAAATTCAAAAGTGAAACTGACCGCAAATTCGAAATGTATACATATACTCACGTTCCCCACAGGTTGGGGAACCCGAAAAAACATGTGTTTTCCGTAACTGACCTTTCCTTCAAAAGCTATGCCTGGGCCTATATCGTATTTTTTTGCAAATGGCCAATCAAGCATGAAAACTCAAAATCTGAACCTGACCTCAAATTCGAAATGTATGCATATATTCAGGTTCCCCACAGGCTGGGGAACCCTAAAAAACATGTGTTTTACGTAACTGACCTTTCCTTCAAAAGGTAGGCCTGGGCCAATATCACAATTGTTGGCAAATGGCCAATTAAGCATGAAAACTAAAAATGTGAAACTGACCTCAAATTCGAAATGTATGCATATACTCAGGTTCCCCACAGGTTGGGGAAGCCGAAAAAACATGTGTTTTCCGTAACTGACCTTTCCTTCAAAAGGTAGGCCTGGGCCAATATCACAATTGTTGGCAAATGGCCAATTAAGCATGAAAACTCAAAATGTGAAACTGACCTCAAATTCGAAATGTATGCATATACTCAGATTGTCCACAGGCTGGGGAACCCGAAAAAACATGTGTTTTACGTAACTAACCTTTCCTTCAAAAGATAGGCCTGGGCCAATATCACAATTGTTGGCCAATTGCTCAATTAAGCATGAAAACTCAAAATGTGAAACTGACCTCAAATTCGAAATGTATGCATATACTCAGATTGCCCAAAGGCTGGGGAACCCGAAAAAACATGTGTTTTCCGTAACTGACCTTTCCTTGAAAAGGTAGGCCTGGGCCAATATCACAATTGTTGGCAAATGGCCAATTAAGCATGAAAACTCAAAATGTGAAACTGACCTGAAATTCGAAATGTATGCATATACTCAGGTTCCCCACAGGTTGGGGAACCCGAAAAAACAAGTGTTTTCCGTATCTGAATTTTCCTTCAAAAGCTAGGCCTGGGCCTATATCGCATTTGTTTGCAAATGGCCAATCAAGCATGAAAACTCAAAATGTGAAACTGACCTCAAATTCGAAATGTATGCATATACTCAGGTTCCCCACAGGTTGGGAAACCCGAAAAAACATGTGTTTTCCGTAACTAACCTTTCCTTCAAAAGCTATGCCTGGGCTTATATCGTATTTGTTTGCAAATGGCCAATTAAGCATGAAAACTCAAAATGTGAAACTGACCTCAAATTCGAAATGTATGCATATACTCAGGTTCCCCACAGGTTGGGGAACCCGAAAAAACATGTGTTTTCCGTAAGTGACCTTTCCTTCAAAAGGTAGGCCTGGGCCAATATCACAATTGTTGGCAAATGGCCAATTAAGCATGAAAACTCAAAATGTGAAACTGACCGCAAATTCGAAATGTATGCATATACTCAGGTTGCCCACAAGCTGGGGAACTCGAAAAAACATGTGTTTTCCGTAACTGACCTTTCCTTCAAAAGGTAGCCCTGGGCATATATCGCATTTGTTGGCAAATGGCCAATCAAGCATGAAAACTCAAAATGTGAAATTGACCTCAAATTCGAAATGTATGCATATACTCAGGTTCCCCACAAGCTGGGGAACTCGAAAAAACATGTGTTTTCCGTAACTGACCTTTCCTTCAAAAGGTAGCCCTGGGCCAATATCACAATTGTTGGCCAATTGCTCAATTAAGCATGAAAACTCAAAATGTGAAACTGACCTCAAATTCGAAATGTATGCATATACTCAGGTTCCCCACAGGCTGGGGACCCAAAAAAACATGTGTTTTACGTAACTAACCTTTCCTTCAAAAGGTAGGCCTGGGCCAATATCACAATTGTTGGCCAATTGCTCAATTAAGCATGAAAACTCAAAATGTGAAACTGACCTCAAATTCGAAATGTATGCATATACTCAGGTTCCCCACAGGTTGGGGAACCCGAAAAAACACGTGTTTTCCGTATCCGACCTTTCCTTCAAAAGATAGGCCTGGGCATATATCGCATTTGTTGGCAAATGGCCAATTAAGCATGAAAATTCAAAATGTGAAACTGACCGCAAATTCGAAATGTATGCATATACTCACGTTCCCCACAGGTTGGGGAACCCGAAAAAACATGTGTTTTCCGTAACTGACGTTTCCTTCAAAAGCTATGCCTGGGCCTATATCGTATTTTTTTGCAAATGGCCAATTAAGCATGAAAACTCAAAATGTGAAACTGACGTCAAATTCGAAATGTATGCATATACTCAGATTGCCCAAAGGCTATGGAAGACGAAAAAACATGTGTTTTCTGTAACTGACCTTTCCTTCAAAAGGTAGGCCTGGGCCAATATCACAATTGTTGGCAAATGGCCAATTAAGCATGAAAACTAAAAATGTGAAACTGACCTCAAATTCGAAATGTATGCATATACTCAGGTTCCCCACAGGCTGGGGAACCCAAAAAAACATGTGTTTTACGTAACTAACCTTTCCTTCAAAAGGTAGGCCTGGGCCAATATCACAATTGTTGGCCAATTGCTCAATTAAGCATGAAAACTCAAAATGTGAAACGGACGTCAAATTCGAAATGTATGCATATACTCAGGTTCCCGACAGGCTGGGGAACCCAAAAAAACATGTGTTTTACGTAACTAACCTTTCCTTCAAAAGGTAGGCCTGGGCCAATATCACAATTGTTGGCCATTTGCTCAATTAAGCATGAAAACTCAAAATGTGAAACTGACCTCAAATTCGAAATGTATGCATATACTCAGATTGCCCAAAGGCTGGGGAACCCGAAAAAACATGTGTTTTCCGTAACTGACCTTTCCTTCAAAAGGTAGGCCTGGGCCAATATCACAATTGTTGGCAAATGGCCAATTAAGCATGAAAACTCAAAATGTGAAACTGACCTCCAATTCGAAATGTATGCATATACTCAGGTTCCCCACAGGTTGGGGAACCCGAAAAAACAAGTGTTTTCCGTATCTGAATTTTCCTTCAAAAGCTAGGCCTGGGCCTATATCGCATTTGTTTGCAAATGGCCAATCAAGCATGAAAACTCAAAATGTGAAACTGACCGCAAATTCGAAATGTATGCATATACTCAGGTTCCCCACAGTCTGGGGAACCCGAAGAAACATGTGTTTTCCGTATCCGACCTTTCCTTCAAAAGATAGGCCTGGGCATATATCGCATTTGTTGGCAAATGGCCAATCAAGCATGAAAACTCAAAATGTGAAATTGACCTCAAATTCGAAATGTATGCATATACTCAGGTTCCCCACAAGCTGGGGAACTCGAAAAAACATGTGTTTTCCGTAACTGACCTTTCCTTCAAAAGGTAGCCCTGGGCCAATATCACAATTGTTGGCCAATTGCTCAATTAAGCATGAAAACTCAAAATGTGAAACTGACCTCAAATTCGAAATGTATGCATATACTCAGGTTCCCACAGGCTGGGGAACCCAAAAAATCATGTGTTTTACGTAACTAACCTTTCCTTCAAAAGGTAGGCCTGGGCCAATATCACAATTGTTGGCCAATTGCTCAATTAAGCATGAAAACTCAAAATGTGAAACGGACGTCAAATTCGAAATGTATGCATATACTCAGGTTCCCCACAGGCTGGGGAAACCAAAAAAACATGTGTTTTACGTAACAAACCTTTCCTTCAAAAGGTAGGCCTGGGCCAATATCACAATTGTTGGCCAATTGCTCAATTAAGCATGAAAACTCAAAATGTGAAACTGACCTCAAATTCGAAATGTATGCATATACTCAGATTGCCCAAAGGCTGGGGAACCCGAAAAAACATGTGTTTTCCGTAACTGACCTTTCCTTGAAAAGGTAGGCCTGGGCCAATATCACAATTGTTGGCAAATGGCCAATTAAGCATGAAAACTCAAAATGTGATACTGACCTGAAATTCGAAATGTATGCATATACTCAGGTTCCCCACAGGTTGGGGAAGCCGAAAAAACATGTGTTTTCCGTAACTGACCTTTCCTTCAAAAGGTAGGCCTGGGCCAATATCACAATTGTTGGCAAATGGCCAATTAAGCATGAAAACTCAAAATGTGATACTGACCTGAAATTCGAAATGTATGCAT
Organism: Crotalus adamanteus; assembly: GCA_039797435.1. Classification (NCBI taxonomy): domain Eukaryota; kingdom Metazoa; phylum Chordata; class Lepidosauria; order Squamata; family Viperidae; genus Crotalus; species Crotalus adamanteus. The sequence continues at coordinate 23,894,154 of CM077928.1, forward strand.
ATACTCAGGTTCCCCACAGGTTGGGGAAGCCGAAAAAACATGTGTTTTCCGTAACTGACCTTTCCTTCAAAAGGTAGGCCTGGGCCAATATCACAATTGTTGGCAAATGGCCAATTAAGCATGAAAATTCAAAATGTGAAACTGACCGCAAATTCGAAATGTATGCATATACTCACGTTCCCCACAGGTTGGGGAACCCGAAAAAACATGTGTTTTCCGTAACTGACCTTTCCTTCAAAAGCTATGCCTGGGCCTATATCGTATTTTTTTGCAAATGGCCAATTAAGCATGAAAACTCAAAATGTGAAACTGACGTCAAATTCGAAATGTATGCATATACTCAGATTGCCCAAAGGCTATGGAAGACGAAAAAACATGTGTTTTCTGTAACTGACCTTTCCTTCAAAAGGTAGGCCTGGGCCAATATCACAATTGTTGGCAAATGGCCAATTAAGCATGAAAATTCAAAATGTGAAACTGACCTCAAATTCGAAATGTATGCATATACTCAGGTTCCCCACAGGCTGGGGAACCCAAAAAAACATGTGTTTTACGTAACTAACCTTTCCTTCAAAAGGTAGGCCTGGGCCAATATCACAATTGTTGGCCAATTGCTCAATTAAGCATGAAAACTCAAAATGTGAAACGGACGTCAAATTCGAAATGTATGCATATACTCAGGTTCCCGACAGGCTGGGGAACCCAAAAAAACATGTGTTTTACGTAACTAACCTTTCCTTCAAAAGGTAGGCCTGGGCCAATATCACAATTGTTGGCCAATTGCTCAATTAAGCATGAAAACTCAAAATGTGAAACTGACCTCAAATTCGAAATGTATGCATATACTCAGATTGCCCAAAGGCTGGGGAACCCGAAAAAACATGTGTTTTCCGTAGCTGACCTTTCCTTCAAAAGGTAGGCCTGGGCCAATATCACAATTGTTGGCAAATGGCCAATTAAGCATGAAAACTCAAAATGTGAAACTGACCTCAAATTCGAAATGTATGCATATACTCAGGTTCCCCACAGGTTGGGGAACCCGAAAAAACAAGTGTTTTCCGTATCTGAATTTTCCTTCAAAAGCTAGGCCTGGGCCTATATCGCATTTGTTTGCAAATGGCCAATCAAGCATGAAAACTCAAAATGTGAAACTGACCGCAAATTCGAAATGTATGCATATACTCAGGTTCCCCACAGTCTGGGGAACCCGAAGAAACATGTGTTTTCCGTATCCGACCTTTCCTTCAAAAGATAGGCCTGGGCATATATCCCATTTGTTGGCAAATGGCCAATCAAGCATGAAAACTCAAAATGTGAAATTGACCTCAAATTCGAAATGTATGCATATACTCAGGTTGCCCACAAGCTGGGGAACTCGAAAAAACATGTGTTTTCCGTAACTGACCTTTCCTTCAAAACGTAGCCCTGGGCCAATATCACAATTGTTGGCCAATTGCTCAATTAAGCATGAAAACTCAAAATGTGAAACTGACCTCAAATTCGAAATGTATGCATATACTCAGGTTCCCCACAGGCTGGGGAACCCAAAAAAACATGTGTTTTACGTAACTAACCTTTCCTTCAAAAGGTAGGCCTGGGCCAATATCACAATTGTTGGCCAATTGCTCAATTAAGCATGAAAACTCAAAATGTGAAACGGACGTCAAATTCGAAATGTATGCATATACTCAGGTTCCCCACAGGCTGGGGAACCCAAAAAAACATGTGTTTTACGTAACAAACCTTTCCTTCAAAAGGTAGGCCTGGGCCAATATCACAATTGTTGGCCAATTGCTCAATTAAGCATGAAAACTCAAAATGTGAAACTGACCTCAAATTCGAAATGTATGCATATACTCAGATTGCCCAAAGGCTGGGGAACCCGAAAAAACATGTGTTTTCCGTAACTGACCTTTCCTTCAAAACGTAGCCCTGGGCCAATATCACAATTGTTGGCAAATGGCCAATTAAGCATGAAAACTCAAAATGTGATACTGACCTGAAATTCGAAATGTATGCATATACTCAGGTTCCCCACAGGTTGGGGAACCCGAAAAAACATGTGTTTTCCGTAACTGTCCTTTCCTTCAAAAGGTAGGCCTGGGCCAATATCACAATTGTTGGCAAATGGCCAATTAAGCATGAAAACTCAAAATGTGAAACTGACGTCAAATTCGAAATGTATGCATATACTCAGATTGCCCAAAGGCTGGGGAACCCTAAAAAACATGTGTTTTACGTAACTGACCTTTCCTTCAAAAGGTAGGCCTGGGCCAATATCACAATTGTTGGCAAATGGCCAATTAAGCATGAAAACTCAAAATGTGATACTGACCTGAAATTCGAAATGTATGCATATACTCAGGTTCCCCACAGGTTGGGGAAGCCGAAAAAACATGTGTTTTCCGTAACTGACCTTTCCTTCAAAAGGTAGGCCTGGGCCAATATCACAATTGTTGGCAAATGGCCAATTAAGCATGAAAATTCAAAATGTGAAACTGACCTCAAATTCGAAATGTATGCATATACTCAGGTTCCCCACAGGCTGGGGACCCAAAAAAACATGTGTTTTACGTAACTAACCTTTCCTTCAAAAGGTAGGCCTGGGCCAATATCACAATTGTTGGCCAATTGCTCAATTAAGCATGAAAACTCAAAATGTGAAACTGACCTCAAATTCGAAATGTATGCATATACTCAGGTTCCCCACAGGTTGGGGAACCCGAAAAAACACGTGTTTTCCGTATCCGACCTTTCCTTCAAAAGATAGGCCTGGGCATATATCGCATTTGTTGGCAAATGGCCAATTAAGCATGAAAATTCAAAATGTGAAACTGACCGCAAATTCGAAATGTATGCATATACTCACGTTCCCCACAGGTTGGGGAACCCGAAAAAACATGTGTTTTCCGTAACTGACGTTTCCTTCAAAAGCTATGCCTGGGCCTATATCGTATTTTTTTGCAAATGGCCAATTAAGCATGAAAACTCAAAATGTGAAACTGACGTCAAATTCGAAATGTATGCATATACTCAGATTGCCCAAAGGCTATGGAAGACGAAAAAACATGTGTTTTCTGTAACTGACCTTTCCTTCAAAAGGTAGGCCTGGGCCAATATCACAATTGTTGGCAAATGGCCAATTAAGCATGAAAACTAAAAATGTGAAACTGACCTCAAATTCGAAATGTATGCATATACTCAGGTTCCCCACAGGCTGGGGAACCCAAAAAAACATGTGTTTTACGTAACTAACCTTTCCTTCAAAAGGTAGGCCTGGGCCAATATCACAATTGTTGGCCAATTGCTCAATTAAGCATGAAAACTCAAAATGTGAAACGGACGTCAAATTCGAAATGTATGCATATACTCAGGTTCCCGACAGGCTGGGGAACCCAAAAAAACATGTGTTTTACGTAACTAACCTTTCCTTCAAAAGGTAGGCCTGGGCCAATATCACAATTGTTGGCCATTTGCTCAATTAAGCATGAAAACTCAAAATGTGAAACTGACCTCAAATTCGAAATGTATGCATATACTCAGATTGCCCAAAGGCTGGGGAACCCGAAAAAACATGTGTTTTCCGTAACTGACCTTTCCTTCAAAAGGTAGGCCTGGGCCAATATCACAATTGTTGGCAAATGGCCAATTAAGCATGAAAACTCAAAATGTGAAACTGACCTCCAATTCGAAATGTATGCATATACTCAGGTTCCCCACAGGTTGGGGAACCCGAAAAAACAAGTGTTTTCCGTATCTGAATTTTCCTTCAAAAGCTAGGCCTGGGCCTATATCGCATTTGTTTGCAAATGGCCAATCAAGCATGAAAACTCAAAATGTGAAACTGACCGCAAATTCGAAATGTATGCATATACTCAGGTTCCCCACAGTCTGGGGAACCCGAAGAAACATGTGTTTTCCGTATCCGACCTTTCCTTCAAAAGATAGGCCTGGGCATATATCGCATTTGTTGGCAAATGGCCAATCAAGCATGAAAACTCAAAATGTGAAATTGACCTCAAATTCGAAATGTATGCATATACTCAGGTTCCCCACAAGCTGGGGAACTCGAAAAAACATGTGTTTTCCGTAACTGACCTTTCCTTCAAAAGGTAGCCCTGGGCCAATATCACTATTGTTGGCCAATTGCTCAATTAAGCATGAAAACTCAAAATGTGAAACTGACCTCAAATTCGAAATGTATGCATATACTCAGGTTCCCACAGGCTGGGGAACCCAAAAAATCATGTGTTTTACGTAACTAACCTTTCCTTCAAAAGGTAGGCCTGGGCCAATATCACAATTGTTGGCCAATTGCTCAATTAAGCATGAAAACTCAAAATGTGAAACGGACGTCAAATTCGAAATGTATGCATATACTCAGGTTCCCCACAGGCTGGGGAAACCAAAAAAACATGTGTTTTACGTAACAAACCTTTCCTTCAAAAGGTAGGCCTGGGCCAATATCACAATTGTTGGCCAATTGCTCAATTAAGCATGAAAACTCAAAATGTGAAACTGACCTCAAATTCGAAATGTATGCATATACTCAGATTGCCCAAAGGCTGGGGAACCCGAAAAAACATGTGTTTTCCGTAACTGACCTTTCCTTGAAAAGGTAGGCCTGGGCCAATATCACAATTGTTGGCAAATGGCCAATTAAGCATGAAAACTCAAAATGTGATACTGACCTGAAATTCGAAATGTATGCATATACTCAGGTTCCCCACAGGTTGGGGAAGCCGAAAAAACATGTGTTTTCCGTAACTGACCTTTCCTTCAAAAGGTAGGCCTGGGCCAATATCACAATTGTTGGCAAATGGCCAATTAAGCATGAAAACTCAAAATGTGATACTGACCTGAAATTCGAAATGTATGCATATACTCAGGTTCCCCACAGGTTGGGGAAGCCGAAAAAACATGTGTTTTCCGTAACTGACCTTTCCTTCAAAAGGTAGGCCTGGGCCAATATCACAATTGTTGGCAAATGGCCAATTAAGCATGAAAATTCAAAATGTGAAACTGACCGCAAATTCGAAATGTATGCATATACTCACGTTCCCCACAGGTTGGGGAACCCGAAAAAACATGTGTTTTCCGTAACTGACCTTTCCTTCAAAAGCTATGCCTGGGCCTATATCGTATTTTTTTGCAAATGGCCAATTAAGCATGAAAACTCAAAATGTGAAACTGACGTCAAATTCGAAATGTATGCATATACTCAGATTGCCCAAAGGCTATGGAAGACGAAAAAACATGTGTTTTCTGTAACTGACCTTTCCTTCAAAAGGTAGGCCTGGGCCAATATCACAATTGTTGGCAAATGGCCAATTAAGCATGAAAATTCAAAATGTGAAACTGACCTCAAATTCGAAATGTATGCATATACTCAGGTTCCCCACAGGCTGGGGAACCCAAAAAAACATGTGTTTTACGTAACTAACCTTTCCTTCAAAAGGTAGGCCTGGGCCAATATCACAATTGTTGGCCAATTGCTCAATTAAGCATGAAAACTCAAAATGTGAAACGGACGTCAAATTCGAAATGTATGCATATACTCAGGTTCCCGACAGGCTGGGGAACCCAAAAAAACATGTGTTTTACGTAACTAACCTTTCCTTCAAAAGGTAGGCCTGGGCCAATATCACAATTGTTGGCCAATTGCTCAATTAAGCATGAAAACTCAAAATGTGAAACTGACCTCAAATTCGAAATGTATGCATATACTCAGATTGCCCAAAGGCTGGGGAACCCGAAAAAACATGTGTTTTCCGTAGCTGACCTTTCCTTCAAAAGGTAGGCCTGGGCCAATATCACAATTGTTGGCAAATGGCCAATTAAGCATGAAAACTCAAAATGTGAAACTGACCTCAAATTCGAAATGTATGCATATACTCAGGTTCCCCACAGGTTGGGGAACCCGAAAAAACAAGTGTTTTCCGTATCTGAATTTTCCTTCAAAAGCTAGGCCTGGGCCTATATCGCATTTGTTTGCAAATGGCCAATCAAGCATGAAAACTCAAAATGTGAAACTGACCGCAAATTCGAAATGTATGCATATACTCAGGTTCCCCACAGTCTGGGGAACCCGAAGAAACATGTGTTTTCCGTATCCGACCTTTCCTTCAAAAGATAGGCCTGGGCATATATCCCATTTGTTGGCAAATGGCCAATCAAGCATGAAAACTCAAAATGTGAAATTGACCTCAAATTCGAAATGTATGCATATACTCAGGTTGCCCACAAGCTGGGGAACTCGAAAAAACATGTGTTTTCCGTAACTGACCTTTCCTTCAAAACGTAGCCCTGGGCCAATATCACAATTGTTGGCCAATTGCTCAATTAAGCATGAAAACTCAAAATGTGAAACTGACCTCAAATTCGAAATGTATGCATATACTCAGGTTCCCCACAGGCTGGGGAACCCAAAAAAACATGTGTTTTACGTAACTAACCTTTCCTTCAAAAGGTAGGCCTGGGCCAATATCACAATTGTTGGCCAATTGCTCAATTAAGCATGAAAACTCAAAATGTGAAACGGACGTCAAATTCGAAATGTATGCATATACTCAGGTTCCCCACAGGCTGGGGAACCCAAAAAAACATGTGTTTTACGTAACAAACCTTTCCTTCAAAAGGTAGGCCTGGGCCAATATCACAATTGTTGGCCAATTGCTCAATTAAGCATGAAAACTCAAAATGTGAAACTGACCTCAAATTCGAAATGTATGCATATACTCAGATTGCCCAAAGGCTGGGGAACCCGAAAAAACATGTGTTTTCCGTAACTGACCTTTCCTTCAAAACGTAGCCCTGGGCCAATATCACAATTGTTGGCAAATGGCCAATTAAGCATGAAAACTCAAAATGTGATACTGACCTGAAATTCGAAATGTATGCATATACTCAGGTTCCCCACAGGTTGGGGAACCCGAAAAAACATGTGTTTTCCGTAACTGTCCTTTCCTTCAAAAGGTAGGCCTGGGCCAATATCACAATTGTTGGCAAATGGCCAATTAAGCATGAAAACTCAAAATGTGAAACTGACGTCAAATTCGAAATGTATGCATATACTCAGATTGCCCAAAGGCTGGGGAACCCTAAAAAACATGTGTTTTACGTAACTGACCTTTCCTTCAAAAGGTAGGCCTGGGCCAATATCACAATTGTTGGCAAATGGCCAATTAAGCATGAAAACTCAAAATGTGATACTGACCTGAAATTCGAAATGTATGCATATACTCAGGTTCCCCACAGGTTGGGGAAGCCGAAAAAACATGTGTTTTCCGTAACTGACCTTTCCTTCAAAAGGTAGGCCTGGGCCAATATCACAATTGTTGGCAAATGGCCAATTAAGCATGAAAATTCAAAATGTGAAACTGACCGCAAATTCGAAATGTATGCATATACTCACGTTCCCCACAGGTTGGGGAACCCGAAAAAACATGTGTTTTCCGTAACTGACCTTTCCTTCAAAAGCAATGCCTGGGCCTATATCGTATTTTTTTGCAAATGGCCAATTAAGCATGAAAACTCAAAATGTGAAACTGACGTCAAATTCGAAATGTATGCATATACTCAGATTGCCCAAACGCTGGGGAAGGCGAAAAAACATGTGTTTTCTGTAACTGACCTTTCCTTCAAAAGGTAGGCCTGGGCCAATATCACAATTGTTGGCAAATGGCCAATTAAGCATGAAAACTAAAAATGTGAAACTGACCTCAAATTCGAAATGTATGCATATACTCAGGTTCCCCACAGGTTGGGGAACCCGAAAAAACATGTGTTTTCCGTAACTGACCTTTCCTTCAAAAGCTATGCCTGGGCCTATATCGTATTTGTTTGCAAATGGCCAATTAAGCATGAAAACACAAAATGTGAAACTGACCTCAAATTCGAAATGTATGCATATACTCAGGTTCCCCACAGGTTGGGGAACCCGAAAAAACACGTGTTTTCCGTATCCGACCTTTCCTTCAAAAGATAGGCCTGGGCATATATCGCATTTGTTGGCAAATGGCCAATTAAGCATGAAAATTCAAAAGTGAAACTGACCGCAAATTCGAAATGTATACATATACTCACGTTCCCCACAGGTTGGGGAACCCGAAAAAACATGTGTTTTCCGTAACTGACCTTTCCTTCAAAAGCTATGCCTGGGCCTATATCGTATTTTTTTGCAAATGGCCAATCAAGCATGAAAACTCAAAATCTGAACCTGACCTCAAATTCGAAATGTATGCATATATTCAGGTTCCCCACAGGCTGGGGAACCCTAAAAAACATGTGTTTTACGTAACTGACCTTTCCTTCAAAAGGTAGGCCTGGGCCAATATCACAATTGTTGGCAAATGGCCAATTAAGCATGAAAACTAAAAATGTGAAACTGACCTCAAATTCGAAATGTATGCATATACTCAGGTTCCCCACAGGTTGGGGAAGCCGAAAAAACATGTGTTTTCCGTAACTGACCTTTCCTTCAAAAGGTAGGCCTGGGCCAATATCACAATTGTTGGCAAATGGCCAATTAAGCATGAAAACTCAAAATGTGAAACTGACCTCAAATTCGAAATGTATGCATATACTCAGATTGTCCACAGGCTGGGGAACCCGAAAAAACATGTGTTTTACGTAACTAACCTTTCCTTCAAAAGATAGGCCTGGGCCAATATCACAATTGTTGGCCAATTGCTCAATTAAGCATGAAAACTCAAAATGTGAAACTGACCTCAAATTCGAAATGTATGCATATACTCAGATTGCCCAAAGGCTGGGGAACCCGAAAAAACATGTGTTTTCCGTAACTGACCTTTCCTTGAAAAGGTAGGCCTGGGCCAATATCACAATTGTTGGCAAATGGCCAATTAAGCATGAAAACTCAAAATGTGAAACTGACCTGAAATTCGAAATGTATGCATATACTCAGGTTCCCCACAGGTTGGGGAACCCGAAAAAACAAGTGTTTTCCGTATCTGAATTTTCCTTCAAAAGCTAGGCCTGGGCCTATATCGCATTTGTTTGCAAATGGCCAATCAAGCATGAAAACTCAAAATGTGAAACTGACCTCAAATTCGAAATGTATGCATATACTCAGGTTCCCCACAGGTTGGGAAACCCGAAAAAACATGTGTTTTCCGTAACTAACCTTTCCTTCAAAAGCTATGCCTGGGCTTATATCGTATTTGTTTGCAAATGGCCAATTAAGCATGAAAACTCAAAATGTGAAACTGACCTCAAATTCGAAATGTATGCATATACTCAGGTTCCCCACAGGTTGGGGAACCCGAAAAAACATGTGTTTTCCGTAACTGACCTTTCCTTCAAAAGGTAGGCCTGGGCCAATATCACAATTGTTGGCAAATGGCCAATTAAGCATGAAAACTCAAAATGTGAAACTGACCGCAAATTCGAAATGTATGCATATACTCAGGTTGCCCACAAGCTGGGGAACTCGAAAAAACATGTGTTTTCCGTAACTGACCTTTCCTTCAAAAGGTAGCCCTGGGCATATATCGCATTTGTTGGCAAATGGCCAATCAAGCATGAAAACTCAAAATGTGAAATTGACCTCAAATTCGAAATGTATGCATATACTCAGGTTCCCCACAAGCTGGGGAACTCGAAAAAACATGTGTTTTCCGTAACTGACCTTTCCTTCAAAAGGTAGCCCTGGGCCAATATCACAATTGTTGGCCAATTGCTCAATTAAGCATGAAAACTCAAAATGTGAAACTGACCTCAAATTCGAAATGTATGCATATACTCAGGTTCCCCACAGGCTGGGGACCCAAAAAAACATGTGTTTTACGTAACTAACCTTTCCTTCAAAAGGTAGGCCTGGGCCAATATCACAATTGTTGGCCAATTGCTCAATTAAGCATGAAAACTCAAAATGTGAAACTGACCTCAAATTCGAAATGTATGCATATACTCAGGTTCCCCACAGGTTGGGGAACCCGAAAAAACACGTGTTTTCCGTATCCGACCTTTCCTTCAAAAGATAGGCCTGGGCATATATCGCATTTGTTGGCAAATGGCCAATTAAGCATGAAAATTCAAAATGTGAAACTGACCGCAAATTCGAAATGTATGCATATACTCACGTTCCCCACAGGTTGGGGACCCCGAAAAAACATGTGTTTTCCGTAACTGACGTTTCCTTCAAAAGCTATGCCTGGGCCTATATCGTATTTTTTTGCAAATGGCCAATTAAGCATGAAAACTCAAAATGTGAAACTGACGTCAAATTCGAAATGTATGCATATACTCAGATTGCCCAAAGGCTATGGAAGACGAAAAAACATGTGTTTTCTGTAACTGACCTTTCCTTCAAAAGGTAGGCCTGGGCCAATATCACAATTGTTGGCAAATGGCCAATTAAGCATGAAAACTAAAAATGTGAAACTGACCTCAAATTCGAAATGTATGCATATACTCAGGTTCCCCACAGGCTGGGGAACCCAAAAAAACATGTGTTTTACGTAACTAACCTTTCCTTCAAAAGGTAGGCCTGGGCCAATATCACAATTGTTGGCCAATTGCTCAATTAAGCATGAAAACTCAAAATGTGAAACGGACGTCAAATTCGAAATGTATGCATATACTCAGGTTCCCGACAGGCTGGGGAACCCAAAAAAACATGTGTTTTACGTAACTAACCTTTCCTTCAAAAGGTAGGCCTGGGCCAATATCACAATTGTTGGCCATTTGCTCAATTAAGCATGAAAACTCAAAATGTGAAACTGACCTCAAATTCGAAATGTATGCATATACTCAGATTGCCCAAAGGCTGGGGAACCCGAAAAAACATGTGTTTTCCGTAACTGACCTTTCCTTCAAAAGGTAGGCCTGGGCCAATATCACAATTGTTGGCAAATGGCCAATTAAGCATGAAAACTCAAAATGTGAAACTGACCTCCAATTCGAAATGTATGCATATACTCAGGTTCCCCACAGGTTGGGGAAGCCGAAAAAACATGTGTTTTCCGTAACTGACCTTTCCTTCAAAAGGTAGGCCTGGGCCAATATCACAATTGTTGGCAAATGGCCAATTAAGCATGAAAACTCAAAATGTGAAACTGACCTCAAATTCGAAATGTATGCATATACTCAGATTGTCCACAGGCTGGGGAACCCGAAAAAACATGTGTTTTACGTAACTAACCTTTCCTTCAAAAGATAGGCCTGGGCCAATATCACAATTGTTGGCCAATTGCTCAATTAAGCATGAAAACTCAAAATGTGAAACTGACCTCAAATTCGAAATGTATGCATATACTCAGATTGCCCAAAGGCTGGGGAACCCGAAAAAACATGTGTTTTCCGTAACTGACCTTTCCTTGAAAAGGTAGGCCGGGGCAATATCACAATTGTTGGCAAATGGCCAATTAAGCATGAAAACTCAAAATGTGAAACTGACCTGAAATTCGAAATGTATGCATATACTCAGGTTCCCCACAGGTTGGGGAACCCGAAAAAACAAGTGTTTTCCGTATCTGAATTTTCCTTCCAAAGCTAGGCCTGGGCCTATATCGCATTTGTTTGCAAATGGCCAATCAAGCATGAAAACTCAAAATGTGAAACTGACCTCAAATTCGAAATGTATGCATATACTCAGGTTCCCCACAGGTTGGGAAACCCGAAAAAACATGTGTTTTCCGTAACTAACCTTTCCTTCAAAAGCTATGCCTGGGCTTATATCGTATTTGTTTGCAAATGGCCAATTAAGCATGAAAACTCAAAATGTGAAATTGACCTCAAATTCGAAATGTATGCATATACTCAGGTTCCCCACAGGTTGGGGAACCCGAAAAAACACGTGTTTTCCGTATCCGACCTTTCCTTCAAAAGATAGGCCTGGGCATATATCGCATTTGTTGGCAAATGGCCAATTAAGCATGAAAATTCAAAATGTGAAACTGACCGCAAATTCGAAATGTATGCATATACTCACGTTCCCCACAGGTTGGGGAACCCGAAAAAACATGTGTTTTCCGTAACTGACGTTTCCTTCAAAAGCTATGCCTGGGCCTATATCGTATTTTTTTGCAAATGGCCAATTAAGCATGAAAACTCAAAATGTGAAACTGACGTCAAATTCGAAATGTATGCATATACTCAGATTGCCCAAAGGCTATGGAAGACGAAAAAACATGTGTTTTCTGTAACTGACCTTTCCTTCAAAAGGTAGGCCTGGGCCAATATCACAATTGTTGGCAAATGGCCAATTAAGCATGAAAACTAAAAATGTGAAACTGACCTCAAATTCGAAATGTATGCATATACTCAGGTTCCCCACAGGCTGGGGAACCCAAAAAAACATGTGTTTTACGTAACTAACCTTTCCTTCAAAAGGTAGGCCTGGGCCAATATCACAATTGTTGGCCAATTGCTCAATTAAGCATGAAAACTCAAAATGTGAAACGGACGTCAAATTCGAAATGTATGCATATACTCAGGTTCCCGACAGGCTGGGGAACCCAAAAAAACATGTGTTTTACGTAACTAACCTTTCCTTCAAAAGGTAGGCCTGGGCCAATATCACAATTGTTGGCCATTTGCTCAATTAAGCATGAAAACTCAAAATGTGAAACTGACCTCAAATTCGAAATGTATGCATATACTCAGATTGCCCAAAGGCTGGGGAACCCGAAAAAACATGTGTTTTCCGTAACTGACCTTTCCTTCAAAAGGTAGGCCTGGGCCAATATCACAATTGTTGGCAAATGGCCAATTAAGCATGAAAACTCAAAATGTGAAACTGACCTCCAATTCGAAATGTATGCATATACTCAGGTTCCCCACAGGTTGGGGAACCCGAAAAAACAAGTGTTTTCCGTATCTGAATTTTCCTTCAAAAGCTAGGCCTGGGCCTATATCGCATTTGTTTGCAAATGGCCAATCAAGCATGAAAACTCAAAATGTGAAACTGACCGCAAATTCGAAATGTATGCATATACTCAGGTTCCCCACAGTCTGGGGAACCCGAAGAAACATGTGTTTTCCGTATCCGACCTTTCCTTCAAAAGATAGGCCTGGGCATATATCGCATTTGTTGGCAAATGGCCAATCAAGCATGAAAACTCAAAATGTGAAATTGACCTCAAATTCGAAATGTATGCATATACTCAGGTTCCCCACAAGCTGGGGAACTCGAAAAAACATGTTTTTTCCGTAACTGACCTTTCCTTCAAAAGGTAGCCCTGGGCCAATATCACAATTGTTGGCCAATTGCTCAATTAAGCATGAAAACTCAAAATGTGAAACTGACCTCAAATTCGAAATGTATGCATATACTCAGGTTCCCCACAGGCTGGGGAACCCAAAAAATCATGTGTTTTACGTAACTAACCTTTCCTTCAAAAGGTAGGCCTGGGCCAATATCAGAATTGTTGGCCAATTGCTCAATTAAGCATGAAAACTCAAAATGTGAAACGGACGTCAAATTCGAAATGTATGCATATACTCAGGTTCCCCACAGGCTGGGGAACCCAAAAAAACATGTGTTTTACGTAACAAACCTTTCCTTCAAAAGGTAGGCCTGGGCCAATATCACAATTGTTGGCCAATTGCTCAATTAAGCATGAAAACTCAAAATGTGAAACTGACCTCAAATTCGAAATGTATGCATATACTCAGATTGCCCAAAGGCTGGGGAACCCGAAAAAACATGTGTTTTCCGTAACTGACCTTTCCTTGAAAAGGTAGGCCTGGGCCAATATCACAATTGTTGGCAAATGGCCAATTAAGCATGAAAACTCAAAATGTGATACTGACCTGAAATTCGAAATGTATGCATATACTCAGGTTCCCCACAGGTTGGGGAAGCCGAAAAAACATGTGTTTTCCGTAACTGACCTTTCCTTCAAAAGGTAGGCCTGGGCCAATATCACAATTGTTGGCAAATGGCCAATTAAGCATGAAAACTCAAAATGTGAAACTGACGTCAAATTCGAAATGTATACATATACTCAGATTGCCCAAAGGCTGGGGAACCCTAAAAAACATGTGTTTTACGTAACTGACCTTTCCTTCAAAAGGTAGGCCTGGGCCAATATCACAATTGTTGGCAAATGGCCAATTAAGCATGAAAACTCAAAATGTGATACTGACCTGAAATTCGAAATGTATGCATATACTCAGGTTCCCCACAGGTTGGGGAAGCCGAAAAAACATGTGTTTTCCGTAACTGACCTTTCCTTCAAAAGGTAGGCCTGGGCCAATATCACAATTGTTGGCAAATGGCCAATTAAGCATGAAAATTCAAAATGTGAAACTGACCGCAAATTCGAAATGTATGCATATACTCACGTTCCCCACAGGTTGGGGAACCCGAAAAAACATGTGTTTTCCGTAACTGACCTTTCCTTCAAAAGCTATGCCTGGGCCTATATCGTATTTTTTTGCAAATGGCCAATTAAGCATGAAAACTCAAAATGTGAAACTGACGTCAAATTCGAAATGTATGCATATACTCAGATTGCCCAAAGGCTATGGAAGACGAAAAAACATGTGTTTTCTGTAACTGACCTTTCCTTCAAAAGGTAGGCCTGGGCCAATATCACAATTGTTGGCAAATGGCCAATTAAGCATGAAAATTCAAAATGTGAAACTGACCTCAAATTCGAAATGTATGCATATACTCAGGTTCCCCACAGGCTGGGGAACCCAAAAAAACATGTGTTTTACGTAACTAACCTTTCCTTCAAAAGGTAGGCCTGGGCCAATATCACAATTGTTGGCCAATTGCTCAATTAAGCATGAAAACTCAAAATGTGAAACGGACGTCAAATTCGAAATGTATGCATATACTCAGGTTCCCGACAGGCTGGGGAACCCAAAAAAACATGTGTTTTACGTAACTAACCTTTCCTTCAAAAGGTAGGCCTGGGCCAATATCACAATTGTTGGCCAATTAATCAATTAAGCATGAAAACTCAAAATGTGAAACTGACCTCAAATTCGAAATGTATGCATATACTCAGATTGCCCAAAGGCTGGGGAACCCGAAAAAACATGTGTTTTCCGTAGCTGACCTTTCCTTCAAAAGGTAGGCCTGGGCCAATATCACAATTGTTGGCAAATGGCCAATTAAGCATGAAAACTCAAAATGTGAAACTGACCTCAAATTCGAAATGTATGCATATACTCAGGTTCCCCACAGGTTGGGGAACCCGAAAAAACAAGTGTTTTCCGTATCTGAATTTTCCTTCAAAAGCTAGGCCTGGGCCTATATCGCATTTGTTTGCAAATGGCCAATCAAGCATGAAAACTCAAAATGTGAAACTGACCGCAAATTCGAAATGTATGCATATACTCAGGTTCCCCACAGTCTGGGGAACCCGAAGAAACATGTGTTTTCCGTATCCGACCTTTCCTTCAAAAGATAGGCCTGGGCATATATCCCATTTGTTGGCAAATGGCCAATCAAGCATGAAAACTCAAAATGTGAAATTGACCTCAAATTCGAAATGTATGCATATACTCAGGTTGCCCACAAGCTGGGGAACTCGAAAAAACATGTGTTTTCCGTAACTGACCTTTCCTTCAAAACGTAGCCCTGGGCCAATATCACAATTGTTGGCCAATTGCTCAATTAAGCATGAAAACTCAAAATGTGAAACTGACCTCAAATTCGAAATGTATGCATATACTCAGGTTCCCCACAGGCTGGGGAACCCAAAAAAACATGTGTTTTACGTAACTAACCTTTCCTTCAAAAGGTAGGCCTGGGCCAATATCACAATTGTTGGCCAATTGCTCAATTAAGCATGAAAACTCAAAATGTGAAACGGACGTCAAATTCGAAATGTATGCATATACTCAGGTTCCCCACAGGCTGGGGAACCCAAAAAAACATGTGTTTTACGTAACAAACCTTTCCTTCAAAAGGTAGGCCTGGGCCAATATCACAATTGTTGGCCAATTGCTCAATTAAGCATGAAAACTCAAAATGTGAAACTGACCTCAAATTCGAAATGTATGCATATACTCAGATTGCCCAAAGGCTGGGGAACCCGAAAAAACATGTGTTTTCCGTAACTGACCTTTCCTTGAAAAGGTAGGCCTGGGCCAATATCACAATTGTTGGCAAATGGCCAATTAAGCATGAAAACTCAAAATGTGATACTGACCTGAAATTCGAAATGTATGCATATACTCAGGTTCCCCACAGGTTGGGGAACCCGAAAAAACATGTGTTTTCCGTAACTGTCCTTTCCTTCAAAAGGTAGGCCTGGGCCAATATCACAATTGTTGGCAAATGGCCAATTAAGCATGAAAACTCAAAATGTGAAACTGACGTCAAATTCGAAATGTATGCATATACTCAGATTGCCCAAAGGCTGGGGAACCCTAAAAAACATGTGTTTTACGTAACTGACCTTTCCTTCAAAAGGTAGGCCTGGGCCAATATCACAATTGTTGGCAAATGGCCAATTAAGCATGAAAATTCAAAATGTGAAACTGACCGCAAATTCGAAATGTATGCATATACTCACGTTCCCCACAGGTTGGGGAACCCGAAAAAACATGTGTTTTCCGTAACTGACCTTTCCTTCAAAAGCAATGCCTGGGCCTATATCGTATTTTTTTGCAAATGGCCAATTAAGCATGAAAACTCAAAATGTGAAACTGACGTCAAATTCGAAATGTATGCATATACTCAGATTGCCCAAACGCTGGGGAAGGCGAAAAAACATGTGTTTTCTGTAACTGACCTTTCCTTCAAAAGGTAGGCCTGGGCCAATATCACAATTGTTGGCAAATGGCCAATTAAGCATGAAAACTAAAAATGTGAAACTGACCTCAAATTCGAAATGTATGCATATACTCAGGTTCCCCACAGGTTGGGGAACCCGAAAAAACATGTGTTTTCCGTAACTGACCTTTCCTTCAAAAGCTATGCCTGGGCCTATATCGTATTTGTTTGCAAATGGCCAATTAAGCATGAAAACACAAAATGTGAAACTGACCTCAAATTCGAAATGTATGCATATACTCAGGTTCCCCACAGGTTGGGGAACCCGAAAAAACACGTGTTTTCCGTATCCGACCTTTCCTTCAAAAGATAGGCCTGGGCATATATCGCATTTGTTGGCAAATGGCCAATTAAGCATGAAAACTCAAAATGTGAAACTGACCTCAAATTCGAAATGTATGCATATACTCAGATTGTCCACAGGCTGGGGAACCCGAAAAAACATGTGTTTTACGTAACTAACCTTTCCTTCAAAAGATAGGCCTGGGCCAATATCACAATTGTTGGCCAATTGCTCAATTAAGCATGAAAACTCAAAATGTGAAACTGACCTCAAATTCGAAATGTATGCATATACTCAGATTGCCCAAAGGCTGGGGAACCCGAAAAAACATGTGTTTTCCGTAACTGACCTTTCCTTGAAAAGGTAGGCCTGGGCCAATATCACAATTGTTGGCAAATGGCCAATTAAGCATGAAAACTCAAAATGTGAAACTGACCTGAAATTCGAAATGTATGCATATACTCAGGTTCCCCACAGGTTGGGGAACCCGAAAAAACAAGTGTTTTCCGTATCTGAATTTTCCTTCAAAAGCTAGGCCTGGGCCTATATCGCATTTGTTTGCAAATGGCCAATCAAGCATGAAAACTCAAAATGTGAAACTGACCTCAAATTCGAAATGTATGCATATACTCAGGTTCCCCACAGGTTGGGAAACCCGAAAAAACATGTGTTTTCCGTAACTAACCTTTCCTTCAAAAGCTATGCCTGGGCTTATATCGTATTTGTTTGCAAATGGCCAATTAAGCATGAAAACTCAAAATGTGAAACTGACCTCAAATTCGAAATGTATGCATATACTCAGGTTCCCCACAGGTTGGGGAACCCGAAAAAACATGTGTTTTCCGTAACTGACCTTTCCTTCAAAAGGTAGGCCTGGGCCAATATCACAATTGTTGGCAAATGGCCAATTAAGCATGAAAACTCAAAATGTGAAACTGACCGCAAATTCGAAATGTATGCATATACTCAGGTTGCCCACAAGCTGGGGAACTCGAAAAAACATGTGTTTTCCGTAACTGACCTTTCCTTCAAAAGGTAGCCCTGGGCATATATCGCATTTGTTGGCAAATGGCCAATCAAGCATGAAAACTCAAAATGTGAAATTGACCTCAAATTCGAAATGTATGCATATACTCAGGTTCCCCACAAGCTGGGGAACTCGAAAAAACATGTGTTTTCCGTAACTGACCTTTCCTTCAAAAGGTAGCCCTGGGCCAATATCACAATTGTTGGCCAATTGCTCAATTAAGCATGAAAACTCAAAATGTGAAACTGACCTCAAATTCGAAATGTATGCATATACTCAGGTTCCCCACAGGCTGGGGACCCAAAAAAACATGTGTTTTACGTAACTAACCTTTCCTTCAAAAGGTAGGCCTGGGCCAATATCACAATTGTTGGCCAATTGCTCAATTAAGCATGAAAACTCAAAATGTGAAACTGACCTCAAATTCGAAATGTATGCATATACTCAGGTTCCCCACAGGTTGGGGAACCCGAAAAAACACGTGTTTTCCGTATCCGACCTTTCCTTCAAAAGATAGGCCTGGGCATATATCGCATTTGTTGGCAAATGGCCAATTAAGCATGAAAATTCAAAATGTGAAACTGACCGCAAATTCGAAATGTATGCATATACTCACGTTCCCCACAGGTTGGGGAACCCGAAAAAACATGTGTTTTCCGTAACTGACGTTTCCTTCAAAAGCTATGCCTGGGCCTATATCGTATTTTTTTGCAAATGGCCAATTAAGCATGAAAACTCAAAATGTGAAACTGACGTCAAATTCGAAATGTATGCATATACTCAGATTGCCCAAAGGCTATGGAAGACGAAAAAACATGTGTTTTCTGTAACTGACCTTTCCTTCAAAAGGTAGGCCTGGGCCAATATCACAATTGTTGGCAAATGGCCAATTAAGCATGAAAACTAAAAATGTGAAACTGACCTCAAATTCGAAATGTATGCATATACTCAGGTTCCCCACAGGCTGGGGAACCCAAAAAAACATGTGTTTTACGTAACTAACCTTTCCTTCAAAAGGTAGGCCTGGGCCAATATCACAATTGTTGGCCAATTGCTCAATTAAGCATGAAAACTCAAAATGTGAAACGGACGTCAAATTCGAAATGTATGCATATACTCAGGTTCCCGACAGGCTGGGGAACCCAAAAAAACATGTGTTTTACGTAACTAACCTTTCCTTCAAAAGGTAGGCCTGGGCCAATATCACAATTGTTGGCCATTTGCTCAATTAAGCATGAAAACTCAAAATGTGAAACTGACCTCAAATTCGAAATGTATGCATATACTCAGATTGCCCAAAGGCTGGGGAACCCGAAAAAACATGTGTTTTCCGTTACTGACCTTTCCTTCAAAAGGTAGGCCTGGGCCAATATCACAATTGTTGGCAAATGGCCAATTAAGCATGAAAACTCAAAATGTGAAACTGACCTCCAATTCGAAATGTATGCATATACTCAGGTTCCCCACAGGTTGGGGAAGCTGAAAAAACATGTGTTTTCCGTAACTGACCTTTCCTTCAAAAGGTAGGCCTGGGCCAATATCACAATTGTTGGCAAATGGCCAATTAAGCATGAAAACTCAAAATGTGAAACTGACCTCAAATTCGAAATGTATGCATATACTCAGATTGTCCACAGGCTGGGGAACCCGAAAAAACATGTGTTTTACGTAACTAACCTTTCCTTCAAAAGATAGGCCTGGGCCAATATCACAATTGTTGGCCAATTGCTCAATTAAGCATGAAAACTCAAAATGTGAAACTGAACTCAAATTCGAAATGTATGCATATACTCAGATTGCCCAAAGGCTGGGGAACCCGAAAAAACATGTGTTTTCCGTAACTGACCTTTCCTTGAAAAGGTAGGCCTGGGCCAATATCACAATTGTTGGCAAATGGCCAATTAAGCATGAAAACTCAAAATGTGAAACTGACCTGAAATTCGAAATGTATGCATATACTCAGGTTCCCCACAGGTTGGGGAACCCGAAAAAACAAGTGTTTTCCGTATCTGAATTTTCCTTCAAAAGCTAGGCCTGGGCCTATATCGCATTTGTTTGCAAATGGCCAATCAAGCATGAAAACTCAAAATGTGAAACTGACCTCAAATTCGAAATGTATGCATATACTCAGGTTCCCCACAGGTTGGGAAACCCGAAAAAACATGTGTTTTCCGTAACTAACCTTTCCTTCAAAAGCTATGCCTGGGCTTATATCGTATTTGTTTGCAAATGGCCAATTAAGCATGAAAACTCAAAATGTGAAATTGACCTCAAATTCGAAATGTATGCATATACTCAGGTTCCCCACAGGTTGGGGAACCCGAAAAAACACGTGTTTTCCGTATCCGACCTTTCCTTCAAAAGATAGGCCTGGGCATATATCGCATTTGTTGGCAAATGGCCAATTAAGCATGAAAATTCAAAATGTGAAACTGACCGCAAATTCGAAATGTATGCATATACTCACGTTCCCCACAGGTTGGGGAACCCGAAAAAACATGTGTTTTCCGTAACTGACGTTTCCTTCAAAAGCTATGCCTGGGCCTATATCGTATTTTTTTGCAAATGGCCAATTAAGCATGAAAACTCAAAATGTGAAACTGACGTCAAATTCGAAATGTATGCATATACTCAGATTGCCCAAAGGCTATGGAAGACGAAAAAACATGTGTTTTCTGTAACTGACCTTTCCTTCAAAAGGTAGGCCTGGGCCAATATCACAATTGTTGGCAAATGGCCAATTAAGCATGAAAACTAAAAATGTGAAACTGACCTCAAATTCGAAATGTATGCATATACTCAGGTTCCCCACAGGCTGGGGAAACCAAAAAAACATGTGTTTTACGTAACTAACCTTTCCTTCAAAAGGTAGGCCTGGGCCAATATCACAATTGTTGGCCAATTGCTCAATTAAGCATGAAAACTCAAAATGTGAAACGGACGTCAAATTCGAAATGTATGCATATACTCAGGTTCCCGACAGGCTGGGGAACCCAAAAAAACATGTGTTTTACGTAACTAACCTTTCCTTCAAAAGGTAGGCCTGGGCCAATATCACAATTGTTGGCCATTTGCTCAATTAAGCATGAAAACTCAAAATGTGAAACTGACCTCAAATTCGAAATGTATGCATATACTCAGATTGCCCAAAGGCTGGGGAACCCGAAAAAACATGTGTTTTCCGTAACTGACCTTTCCTTCAAAAGGTAGGCCTGGGCCAATATCACAATTGTTGGCAAATGGCCAATTAAGCATGAAAACTCAAAATGTGAAACTGACCTCCAATTCGAAATGTATGCATATACTCAGGTTCCCCACAGGTTGGGGAACCCGAAAAAACAAGTGTTTTCCGTATCTGAATTTTCCTTCAAAAGCTAGGCCTGGGCCTATATCGCATTTGTTTGCAAATGGCCAATCAAGCATGAAAACTCAAAATGTGAAACTGACCGCAAATTCGAAATGTATGCATATACTCAGGTTCCCCACAGTCTGGGGAACCCGAAGAAACATGTGTTTTCCGTATCCGACCTTTCCTTCAAAAGATAGGCCTGGGCATATATCGCATTTGTTGGCAAATGGCCAATCAAGCATGAAAACTCAAAATGTGAAATTGACCTCAAATTCGAAATGTATGCATATACTCAGGTTCCCCACAAGCTGGGGAACTCGAAAAAACATGTGTTTTCCGTAACTGACCTTTCCTTCAAAAGGTAGCCCTGGGCCAATATCACAATTGTTGGCCAATTGCTCAATTAAGCATGAAAACTCAAAATGTGAAACTGACCTCAAATTCGAAATGTATGCATATACTCAGGTTCCCCACAGGCTGGGGAACCCAAAAAATCATGTGTTTTACGTAACTAACCTTTCCTTCAAAAGGTAGGCCTGGGCCAATATCACAATTGTTGGCCAATTGCTCAATTAAGCATGAAAACTCAAAATGTGAAACGGACGTCAAATTCGAAATGTATGCATATACTCAGGTTCCCCACAGGCTGGGGAACCCAAAAAAACATGTGTTTTACGTAACAAACCTTTCCTTCAAAAGGTAGGCCTGGGCCAATATCACAATTGTTGGCCAATTGCTCAATTAAGCATGAAAACTCAAAATGTGAAACTGACCTCAAATTCGAAATGTATGCATATACTCAGATTGCCCAAAGGCTGGGGAACCCGAAAAAACATGTGTTTTCCGTAACTGACCTTTCCTTGAAAAGGTAGGCCTGGGCCAATATCACAATTGTTGGCAAATGGCCAATTAAGCATGAAAACTCAAAATGTGATACTGACCTGAAATTCGAAATGTATGCATATACTCAGGTTCCCCACAGGTTGGGGAAGCCGAAAAAACATGTGTTTTCCGTAACTGACCTTTCCATCAAAAGGTAGGCCTGGGCCAATATCACAATTGTTGGCAAATGGCCAATTAAGCATGAAAACTCAAAATGTGAAACTGACGTCAAATTCGAAATGTATGCATATACTCAGATTGCCCAAAGGCTGGGGAACCCTAAAAAACATGTGTTTTACGTAACTGACCTTTCCTTCAAAAGGTAGGCCTGGGCCAATATCACAATTGTTGGCAAATGGCCAATTAAGCATGAAAACTCAAAATGTGATACTGACCTGAAATTCGAAATGTATGCATATACTCAGGTTCCCCACAGGTTGGGGAAGCCGAAAAAACATGTGTTTTCCGTAACTGACCTTTCCTTCAAAAGGTAGGCCTGGGCCAATATCACAATTGTTGGCAAATGGCCAATTAAGCATGAAAATTCAAAATGTGAAACTGACCGCAAATTCGAAATGTATGCATATACTCACGTTCCCCACAGGTTGGGGAACCCGAAAAAACATGTGTTTTCCGTAACTGAACTTTCCTTCAAAAGCTATGCCTGGGCCTATATCGTATTTTTTTGCAAATGGCCAATTAAGCATGAAAACTCAAAATGTGAAACTGACGTCAAATTCGAAATGTATGCATATACTCAGATTGCCCAAAGGCTATGGAAGACGAAAAAACATGTGTTTTCTGTAACTGACCTTTCCTTCAAAAGGTAGGCCTGGGCCAATATCACAATTGTTGGCAAATGGCCAATTAAGCATGAAAATTCAAAATGTGAAACTGACCTCAAATTCGAAATGTATGCATATACTCAGGTTCCCCACAGGCTGGGGAACCCAAAAAAACATGTGTTTTACGTAACTAACCTTTCCTTCAAAAGGTAGGCCTGGGCCAATATCACAATTGTTGGCCAATTGCTCAATTAAGCATGAAAACTCAAAATGTGAAACGGACGTCAAATTCGAAATGTATGCATATACTCAGGTTCCCGACAGGCTGGGGAACCCAAAAAAACATGTGTTTTACGTAACTAACCTTTCCTTCAAAAGGTAGGCCTGGGCCAATATCACAATTGTTGGCCAATTGCTCAATTAAGCATGAAAACTCAAAATGTGAAACTGACCTCAAATTCGAAATGTATGCATATACTCAGATTGCCCAAAGGCTGGGGAACCCGAAAAAACATGTGTTTTCCGTAACTGACCTTTCCTTCAAAAGGTAGGCCTGGGCCAATATCACAATTGTTGGCAAATGGCCAATTAAGCATGAAAACTCAAAATGTGAAACTGACCTCAAATTCGAAATGTATGCATATACTCAGGTTCCCCACAGGTTGGGGAACCCAAAAAAACAAGTGTTTTCCGTATCTGAATTTTCCTTCAAAAGCTAGGCCTGGGCCTATATCGCATTTGTTTGCAAATGGCCAATCAAGCATGAAAACTCAAAATG
Organism: Crotalus adamanteus; assembly: GCA_039797435.1. Classification (NCBI taxonomy): domain Eukaryota; kingdom Metazoa; phylum Chordata; class Lepidosauria; order Squamata; family Viperidae; genus Crotalus; species Crotalus adamanteus. The sequence continues at coordinate 23,918,017 of CM077928.1, forward strand.
TGAAACTGACCGCAAATTCGAAATGTATGCATATACTCAGGTTCCCCACAGTCTGGGGAACCCGAAGAAACATGTGTTTTCCGTATCCGACCTTTCCTTCAAAAGATAGGCCTGGGCATATATCCCATTTGTTGGCAAATGGCCAATCAAGCATGAAAACTCAAAATGTGAAATTGACCTCAAATTCGAAATGTATGCATATACTCAGGTTGCCCACAAGCTGGGGAACTCGAAAAAACATGTGTTTTCCGTAACTGACCTTTCCTTCAAAAGGTAGCCCTGGGCCAATATCACAATTGTTGGCCAATTGCTCAATTAAGCATGAAAACTCAAAATGTGAAACTGACCTCAAATTCGAAATGTATGCATATACTCAGGTTCCCCACAGGCTGGGGAACCCAAAAAAACATGTGTTTTACGTAACTAACCTTTCCTTCAAAAGGTAGGCCTGGGCCAATATCACAATTGTTGGCCAATTGCTCAATTAAGCATGAAAACTCAAAATGTGAAACGGACGTCAAATTCGAAATGTATGCATATACTCAGGTTCCCCACAGGCTGGGGAACCCAAAAAAACATGTGTTTTACGTAACAAACCTTTCCTTCAAAAGGTAGGCCTGGGCCAATATCACAATTGTTGGCCAATTGCTCAATTAAGCATGAAAACTCAAAATGTGAAACTGACCTCAAATTCGAAATGTATGCATATACTCAGATTGCCCAAAGGCTGGGGAACCCGAAAAAACATGTGTTTTCCGTAACTGACCTTTCCTTGAAAAGGTAGGCCTGGGCCAATATCACAATTGTTGGCAAATGGCCAATTAAGCATGAAAACTCAAAATGTGATACTGACCTGAAATTCGAAATGTATGCATATACTCAGGTTCCCCACAGGTTGGGGAACCCGAAAAAACATGTGTTTTCCGTAACTGACCTTTCCTTCAAAAGGTAGGCCTGGGCCAATATCACAATTGTTGGCAAATGGCCAATTAAGCATGAAAACTCAAAATGTGAAACTGACGTCAAATTCGAAATGTATGCATATACTCAGATTGCCCAAAGGCTGGGGAACCCTAAAAAACATGTGTTTTACGTAACTGACCTTTCCTTCAAAAGGTAGGCCTGGGCCAATATCACAATTGTTGGCAAATGGCCAATTAAGCATGAAAACTCAAAATGTGATACTGACCTGAAATTCGAAATGTATGCATATACTCAGGTTCCCCACAGGTTGGGGAACCCGAAAAAACATGTGTTTTCCGTAACTGACCTTTCCTTCAAAAGGTAGGCCTGGGCCAATATCACAATTGTTGGCAAATGGCCAATTAAGCATGAAAATTCAAAATGTGAAACTGACCGCAAATTCGAAATGTATGCATATACTCACGTTCCCCACAGGTTGGGGAACCCGAAAAAACATGTGTTTTCCGTAACTGACCTTTCCTTCAAAAGCAATGCCTGGGCCTATATCGTATTTTTTTGCAAATGGCCAATTAAGCATGAAAACTCAAAATGTGAAACTGACGTCAAATTCGAAATGTATGCATATACTCAGATTGCCCAAACGCTGGGGAAGGCGAAAAAACATGTGTTTTCTGTAACTGACCTTTCCTTCAAAAGGTAGGCCTGGGCCAATATCACAATTGTTGGCAAATGGCCAATTAAGCATGAAAACTAAAAATGTGAAACTGACCTCAAATTCGAAATGTATGCATATACTCAGGTTCCCCACAGGTTGGGGAACCCGAAAAAACATGTGTTTTCCGTAACTGACCTTTCCTTCAAAAGCTATGCCTGGGCCTATATCGTATTTGTTTGCAAATGGCCAATTAAGCATGAAAACACAAAATGTGAAACTGACCTCAAATTCGAAATGTATGCATATACTCAGGTTCCCCACAGGTTGGGGAACCCGAAAAAACACGTGTTTTCCGTATCCGACCTTTCCTTCAAAAGATAGGCCTGGGCATATATCGCATTTGTTGGCAAATGGCCAATTAAGCATGAAAATTCAAAATGTGAAACTGACCGCAAATTCGAAATGTATACATATACTCACGTTCCCCACAGGTTGGGGAACCCGAAAAAACATGTGTTTTCCGTAACTGACCTTTCCTTCAAAAGCTATGCCTGGGCCTATATCGTATTTTTTTGCAAATGGCCAATCAAGCATGAAAACTCAAAATCTGAACCTGACCTCAAATTCGAAATGTATGCATATATTCAGGTTCCCCACAGGCTGGGGAACCCTAAAAAACATGTGTTTTACGTAACTGACCTTTCCTTCAAAAGGTAGGCCTGGGCCAATATCACAATTGTTGGCAAATGGCCAATTAAGCATGAAAACTAAAAATGTGAAACTGACCTCAAATTCGAAATGTATGCATATACTCAGGTTCCCCACAGGTTGGGGAAGCCGAAAAAACATGTGTTTTCCGTAACTGACCTTTCCTTCAAAAGGTAGGCCTGGGCCAATATCACAATTGTTGGCAAATGGCCAATTAAGCATGAAAACTCAAAATGTGAAACTGACCTCAAATTCGAAATGTATGCATATACTCAGATTGTCCACAGGCTGGGGAACCCGAAAAAACATGTGTTTTACGTAACTAACCTTTCCTTCAAAAGATAGGCCTGGGCCAATATCACAATTGTTGGCCAATTGCTCAATTAAGCATGAAAACTCAAAATGTGAAACTGACCTCAAATTCGAAATGTATGCATATACTCAGATTGCCCAAAGGCTGGGGAACCCGAAAAAACATGTGTTTTCCGTAACTGACCTTTCCTCGAAAAGGTAGGCCTGGGCCAATATCACAATTGTTGGCAAATGGCCAATTAAGCATGAAAACTCAAAATGTGAAACTGACCTGAAATTCGAAATGTATGCATATACTCAGGTTCCCCACAGGTTGGGGAACCCGAAAAAACAAGTGTTTTCCGTATCTGAATTTTCCTTCAAAAGCTAGGCCTGGGCCTATATCGCATTTGTTTGCAAATGGCCAATCAAGCATGAAAACTCAAAATGTGAAACTGACCTCAAATTCGAAATGTATGCATATACTCAGGTTCCCCACAGGTTGGGAAACCCGAAAAAACATGTGTTTTCCGTAACTAACCTTTCCTTCAAAAGCTATGCCTGGGCTTATATCGTATTTGTTTGCAAATGGCCAATTAAGCATGAAAACTCAAAATGTGAAACTGACCTCAAATTCGAAATGTATGCATATACTCAGGTTCCCCACAGGTTGGGGAACCCGAAAAAACATGTGTTTTCCGTAACTGACCTTTCCTTCAAAAGGTAGGCCTGGGCCAATATCACAATTGTTGGCAAATGGCCAATTAAGCATGAAAACTCAAAATGTGAAACTGACCGCAAATTCGAAATGTATGCATATACTCAGGTTGCCCACAAGCTGGGGAACTCGAAAAAACATGTGTTTTCCGTAACTGACCTTTCCTTCAAAAGGTAGCCCTGGGCCAATATCACAATTGTTGGCCAATTGCTCAATTAAGCATGAAAACTCAAAATGTGAAACTGACCTCAAATTCGAAATGTATGCATATACTCAGGTTCCCCACAGGCTGGGGAACCCAAAAAAACATGTGTTTTACGTAACTAACCTTTCCTTCAAAAGGTAGGCCTGGGCCAATATCACAATTGTTGGCCAATTGCTCAATTAAGCATGAAAACTCAAAATGTGAAACGGACGTCAAATTCGAAATGTATGCATATACTCAGGTTCCCCACAGTCTGGGGAACCCGAAAAAACATGTATTTTCCGTATCCGACCTTTCCTTCAAAAGGTAGGCCTGGGCCTATATTGCATTTGTTGGCAAATGGCCAATTAAGCATGAAAATTCAAAATGTGAAACTGACCTCAAATTCGAAATGTATGCATATACTCAGGTTCCCCACAGGTTGGGGAAGCCGAAAAAACATGTGTTTTCCGTAACTGACCTTTCCTTCAAAAGGTAGGCCTGGGCCAATATCACAATTGTTGGCAAATGGCCAATTAAGCATGAAAATTCAAAATGTGAAACTGACCGCAAATTCGAAATGTATGCATATACTCACGTTCCCCACAGGTTGGGGAACCCGAAAAAACATGTGTTTTCCGTAACTGACCTTTCCTTCAAAAGCAATGCCTGGACCTATATCGTATTTTTTTGCAAATGGCCAATTAAGCATGAAAACTCAAAATGTGAAACTGACGTCAAATTCGAAATGTATGCATATACTCAGATTGCCCAAACGCTGGGGAAGGCGAAAAAACATGTGTTTTCTGTAACTGACCTTTCCTTCAAAAGGTAGGCCTGGGCCAATATCACAATTGTTGGCAAATGGCCAATTAAGCATGAAAACTAAAAATGTGAAACTGACCTCAAATTCGAAATGTATGCATATACTCAGGTTCCCCACAGGTTGGGGAACCCGAAAAAACATGTGTTTTCCGTAACTGACCTTTCCTTCAAAAGCTATGCCTGGGCCTATATCGTATTTGTTTGCAAATGGCCAATTAAGCATGAAAACACAAAATGTGAAACTGACCTCAAATTCGAAATGTATGCATATACTCAGGTTCCCCACAGGTTGGGGAACCCGAAAAAACACGTGTTTTCCGTATCCGACCTTTCCTTCAAAAGATAGGCCTGGGCATATATCGCATTTGTTGGCAAATGGCCAATTAAGCATGAAAATTCAAAATGTGAAACTGACCGCAAATTCGAAATGTATACATATACTCACGTTCCCCACAGGTTGGGGAACCCGAAAAAACATGTGTTTTCCGTAACTGACCTTTCCTTCAAAAGCTATGCCTGGGCCTATATCGTATTTTTTTGCAAATGGCCAATCAAGCATGAAAACTCAAAATCTGAACCTGACCTCAAATTCGAAATGTATGCATATATTCAGGTTCCCCACAGGCTGGGGAACCCTAAAAAACATGTGTTTTACGTAACTGACCTTTCCTTCAAAAGGTAGGCCTGGGCCAATATCACAATTGTTGGCAAATGGCCAATTAAGCATGAAAACTAAAAATGTGAAACTGACCTCAAATTCGAAATGTATGCATATACTCAGGTTCCCCACAGGTTGGGGAAGCCGAAAAAACATGTGTTTTCCGTAACTGACCTTTCCTTCAAAAGGTAGGCCTGGGCCAATATCACAATTGTTGGCAAATGGCCAATTAAGCATGAAAACTCAAAATGTGAAACTGACCTCAAATTCGAAATGTATGCATATACTCAGGTTCCCCTCAAGCTGGGGAACTCGAAAAAACATGTGTTTTCCGTATCCGACCTTTCCTTCAAAAGGTAGCCCTGGGCCAATATCACAATTGTTGGCCAATTGCTCAATTAAGCATGAAAACTCAAAATGTGATACTGACCTGAAATTCGAAATGTATGCATATACTCAGGTTCCCCACAGGTTGGGGAAGCCGAAAAAACATGTGTTTTCCGTAACTGACCTTTCCTTCAAAAGGTAGGCCTGGGCCAATATCACAATTGTTGGCAAATGGCCAATTAAGCATGAAAACTCAAAATGTGAAACTGACGTCAAATTCGAAATGTATGCATATACTCAGATTGCCCAAAGGCTGGGGAAGGCGAAAAAACATGTGTTTTCTGTAACTGACCTTTCCTTCAAAAGGTAGGCCTGGGCCAATATCACAATTGTTGGCAAATGGCCAATTAAGCATGAAAACTAAAAATGTGAAACTGACCTCAAATTCGAAATGTATGCATATACTCAGGTTCCCCACAGGTTGGGGAACCCGAAAAAACATGTGTTTTCCGTATCCGACCTTTCCTTCAAAAGATAGGCCTGGGCATATATCGCATTTGTTGGCAAATGGCCAATCAAGCATGAAAACTCAAAATGTGAAATTGACCTCAAATTCGAAATGTATGCATATACTCAGGTTCCCCACAAGCTGGGGAACTCGAAAAAACATGTGTTTTCCGTAACTGACCTTTCCTTCAAAAGGTAGCCCTGGGCCAATATCACAATTGTTGTCCAATTGCTCAATTAAGCATGAAAACTCAAAATGTGAAACTGACCTCAAATTCGAAATGTATGCATTTACTCAGGTTCCCCACAGGCTGGGGAACCCAAAAAAACATGTGTTTTACGTAACTAACCTTTCCTTCAAAAGGTAGGCCTGGGCCAATATCACAATTGTTGGCCAATTGCGCAATTAAGCATGAAAACTCAAAATGTGAAACGGACATCAAATTCGAAATGTATGCATATACTCAGGTTCCCCACAGGCTGGGGAACCCAAAAAAACATGTGTTTTACGTAACTAACCTTTCCTTCAAAAGGTAGGCCTGGGCCAATATCACAATTGTTGGCCAATTGCTCAATTAAGCATGAAAACTCAAAATGTGAAACTGACCTCAAATTCGAAATGTATGCATATACTCAGATTGCCCAAAGGCTGGGGAACCCTAAAAAACATGTGTTTTACGTAACTGACCTTTCCTTCAAAAGGTAGGCTTGGGCCAATATCACAATTGTTGGCAAATGGCCAATTAAGCATGAAAACTCAAAATGTGATACTGACCTGAAATTCGAAATGTATGCATATACTCAGGTTCCCCACAGGTTGGGGAAGCCGAAAAAACATGTGTTTTCCGTAACTGACCTTTCCTTCAAAAGGTAGGCCTGGGCCAATATCACAATTGTTGGCAAATGGCCAATTAAGCATGAAAACTCAAAATGTGAAACGGACGTCAAATTCGAAATGTATGCATATACTCACGTTCCCCACAGGTTGGGGAACCCGAAAAAACATGTGTTTTCCGTAACTGACCTTTCCTTCAAAAGCAATGCCTGGGCCTATATCGTATTTTTTTGCAAATGGCCAATTAAGCATGAAAACTCAAAATGTGAAACTGACGTCAAATTCGAAATGTATGCATATACTCAGATTGCCCAAACGCTGGGGAAGGCGAAAAAACATGTGTTTTCTGTAACTGACCTTTCCTTCAAAAGGTAGGCCTGGGCCAATATCACAATTGTTGGCAAATGGCCAATTAAGCATGAAAACTAAAAATGTGAAACTGACCTCAAATTCGAAATGTATGCATATACTCAGGTTCCCCACAGGTTGGGGAACCCGAAAAAACATGTGTTTTCCGTAACTGACCTTTCCTTCAAAAGCTATGCCTGGGCCTATATCGTATTTGTTTGCAAATGGCCAATTAAGCATGAAAACACAAAATGTGAAACTGACCTCAAATTCGAAATGTATGCATATAGTCAGGTTCCCCACAGGTTGGGGAACCCGAAAAAACACGTGTTTTCCGTATCCGACCTTTCCTTCAAAAGATAGGCCTGGGCATATATCGCATTTGTTGGCAAATGGCCAATTAAGCATGAAAATTCAAAATGTGAAACTGACCGCAAATTCGAAATGTATACATATACTCACGTTCCCCACAGGTTGGGGAACCCGAAAAAACATGTGTTTTCCGTAACTGACCTTTCCTTCAAAAGCTATGCCTGGGCCTATATCGTATTTTTTTGCAAATGGCCAATCAAGCATGAAAACTCAAAATGTGAACCTGACCTCAAATTCGAAATGTATGCATATATTCAGGTTCCCCACAGGCTGGGGAACCCTAAAAAACATGTGTTTTACGTAACTGACCTTTCCTTCAAAAGGTAGGCCTGGGCCAATATCACAATTGTTGGCAAATGGCCAATTAAGCATGAAAACTAAAAATGTGAAACTGACCTCAAATTCGAAATGTATGCATATACTCAGGTTCCCCACAGGTTGGGGAAGCCGAAAAAACATGTGTTTTCCGTAACTGACCTTTCCTTCAAAAGGTAGGCCTGGGCCAATATCACAATTGTTGGCAAATGGCCAATTAAGCATGAAAACTCAAAATGTGAAACTGACCTCAAATTCGAAATGTATGCATATACTCAGATTGTCCACAGGCTGGGGAACCCGAAAAAACATGTGTTTTACGTAACTAACCTTTCCTTCAAAAGATAGGCCTGGGCCAATATCACAATTGTTGGCCAATTGCTCAATTAAGCATGAAAACTCAAAATGTGAAACTGACCTCAAATTCGAAATGTATGCATATACTCAGATTGCCCAAAGGCTGGGGAACCCGAAAAAACATGTGTTTTCCGTAACTGACCTTTCCTTGAAAAGGTAGGCCTGGGCCAATATCACAATTGTTGGCAAATGGCCAATTAAGCATGAAAACTCAAAATGTGAAACTGACCTGAAATTCGAAATGTATGCATATACTCAGGTTCCCCACAGGTTGGGGAACCCGAAAAAACAAGTGTTTTCCGTATCTGAATTTTCCTTCAAAAGCTAGGCCTGGGCCTATATCGCATTTGTTTGCAAATGGCCAATCAAGCATGAAAACTCAAAATGTGAAACTGACCTCAAATTCGAAATGTATGCATATACTCAGGTTCCCCACAGGTTGGGAAACCCGAAAAAACATGTGTTTTCCGTAACTAACCTTTCCTTCAAAAGCTATGCCTGGGCTTATATCGTATTTGTTTGCAAATGGCCAATTAAGCATGAAAACTCAAAATGTGAAACTGACCTCAAATTCGAAATGTATGCATATACTCAGGTTCCCCACAGGTTGGGGAACCCGAAAAAACAAGTGTTTTCCGTATCTGAATTTTCCTTCAAAAGCTAGGCCTGGGCCTATATCGCATTTGTTTGCAAATGGCCAATCAAGCATGAAAACTCAAAATGTGAAACTGACCTGAAATTCGAAATGTATGCATATACTCAGGTTCCCCACAGGTTGGGGAAGCCGAAAAATCATGTGTTTTCCGTAACTGACCTTTCCTTCAAAAGGTAGGCCTGGGCCAATATCACAATTGTTGGCAAATGGCCAATTAAGCATGAAAACTCAAAATGTGAAACTGACGTCAAATTCGAAATGTATGCATATACTCAGATTGCCCAAAGGCTGGGGAAGGCGAAAAAACATGTGTTTTCTGTAACTGACCTTTCCTTCAAAAGGTAGGCCTGGGCCAATATCACAATTGTTGGCAAATGGCCAATTAAGCATGAAAATTCAAAATGTGAAACTGACCTCAAATTCGAAATGTATGCATATACTCAGGTTCCCCACAGGTTGGGGAACCCGAAAAAACATGTGTTTTCCGTATCCGACCTTTCCTTCAAAAGATAGGCCTGGGCATATATCGCATTTGTTGGCAAATGGCCAATCAAGCATGAAAACTCAAAATGTGAAATTGACCTCAAATTCGAAATGTATGCATATACTCAGGTTCCCCACAAGCTGGGGAACTCGAAAACACATGTGTTTTCCGTAACTGACCTTTCCTTCAAAAGGTAGCCCTGGGCCAATATCACAATTGTTGGCCAATTGCTCAATTAAGCATGAAAACTCAAAATGTGAAACTGACCTCAAATTCGAAATGTATGCATTTACTCAGGTTCCCCACAGGCTGGGGAACCCAAAAAAACATGTGTTTTACGTAACTAACCTTTCCTTCAAAAGGTAGGCCTGGGCCAATATCACAATTGTTGGCCAATTGCGCAATTAAGCATGAAAACTCAAAATGTGAAACGGACATCAAATTCGAAATGTATGCATATACTCAGGTTCCCCACAGGCTGGGGAACCCAAAAAAACATGTGTTTTACGTAACTAACCTTTCCTTCAAAAGGTAGGCCTGGGCCAATATCACAATTGTTGGCCAATTGCTCAATTAAGCATGAAAACTCAAAATGTGAAACTGACCTCAAATTCGAAATGTATGCATATACTCAGATTGCCCAAAGGCTGGGGAACCCGAAAAAACATGTGTTTTCCGTAACTGACCTTTCCTTGAAAAGGTAGGCCTGGGCCAATATCACAATTGTTGGAAAATGGCCAATTAAGCATGAAAACTCAAAATGTGATACTGACCTGAAATTCGAAATGTATGCATATACTCAGGTTCCCCACAGGTTGGGGAAGCCGAAAAAACATGTGTTTTCCGTAACTGACCTTTCCTTCAAAAGGTAGGCCTGGGCCAATATCACAATTGTTGGCAAATGGCCAATTAAGCATGAAAATTCAAAATGTGAAACTGACCGCAAATTCGAAATGTATGCATATACTCACGTTCCCCACAGGTTGGGGAACCCGAAAAAACATGTGTTTTCCATAACTGACCTTTCCTTCAAAAGCTATGCCTGGGCCTATATCGTATTTTTTTGCAAATGGCCAATTAAGCATGAAAACTCAAAATGTGAAACTGACGTCAAATTCGAAATGTATGCATATACTCAGATTGCCCAAAGGCTGGGGAAGGCGAAAAAACATGTGTTTTCTGTAACTGACCTTTCCTTCAAAAGGTAGGCCTGGGCCAATATCACAATTGTTGGCAAATGGCCAATTAAGCATGAAAACTAAAAATGTGAAACTGACCTCAAATTCGAAATGTATGCATATACTCAGGTTCCCCACAGGTTGGGGAACCCGAAAAAACATGTGTTTTCCGTAACTGACCTTTCCTTCAAAAGCTATGGCTGGGCCTATATCGTATTTGTTTGCAAATGGCCAATTAAGCATGAAAACACAAAATGTGAAACTGACCTCAAATTCGAAATGTATGCATATACTCACGTTCCCCACAGGTTGGGGAACCCGAAAAAACACGTGTTTTCCGTATCCAACCTTTCCTTCAAAAGATAGGCCTGGGCATATATCGCATTTGTTGGCAAATGGCCAATTAAGCATGAAAATTCAAAATGTGAAACTGACCGCAAATTCGAAATGTATGCATATACTCACGTTCCCCACAGGTTGGGGAACCCGAAAAAACATGTGTTTTCCGTAACTGACCTTTCCTTCAAAAGCTATGCCTGGGCCTATATCGTATTTTTTTGCAAATGGCCAATTAAGCATGAAAACTCAAAATGTGAAACTGACCTCAAATTCGAAATGTATGCATATACTCAGATTGCCCAAAGGCTGGGGAAGGCGAAAAAACATGTGTTTTCTGTAACTGACCTTTCCTTCAAAAGGTAGGCCTGGGCCAATATCACAATTGTTGGCAAATGGCCAATTAAGCATGAAAACTAAAAATGTGAAACTGACCTCAAATTCGAAATGTATGCATATACTCAGGTTCCCTACAGGTTGGGGAACCCGAAAAAACATGTGTTTTCCGTAACTGACGTTTCCTTCAAAAGCTATGCCTGGGCCTATATCGTATTTTTTTGCAAATGGCCAATTAAGCATGAAAACTCAAAATGTGAAACTGACGTCAAATTCGAAATGTATGCATATACTCACATTGCCCAAAGGCTGGGGAAGGCGAAAAAACATGTGTTTTCTGTAACTGACCTTTCCTTCAAAAGGTAGGCCTGGGCCAATATCACAATTGTTGGCAAATGGCCAATTAAGCATGAAAATTCAAAATGTGAAACTGACCTCAAATTCGGAATGTATGCATATACTCAGGTTCCCCACAGGTTGGGGAACCCGAAAAAACATGTGTTTTCCGTATCCGACCTTTCCTTCAAAAGATAGGCCTGGGCATATATCGCATTTGTTGGCCAATTGCTCAATTAAGCATGAAAACTCAAAATGTGAAACTGACCTCAAATTCGAAATGTATGCATTTACTCAGGTTCCCCACAGGCTGGGGAACCCAAAAAAACATGTGTTTTACGTAACTAACCTTTCCTTCAAAAGGTAGGCCTGGGCCAATATCACAATTGTTGGCCAATTGCTCAATTAAGCATGAAAACTCAAAATGTGAAACGGACGTCAAATTCGAAATGTATGCATATACTCAGGTTCCCCACAGGCTGGAGAACCCAAAAAAACATGTGTTTTACGTAACTAATCTTTCCTTCAAAAGGTAGGCCTGGGCCAATATCACAATTGTTGGCCAATTGCTCCATTAAGCATGAAAACTCAAAATGTGAAACTGACCTCAAATTCGAAATGTATGCATATACTCAGATTGCCCAAAGGCTGGGGAACCCGAAAAAACATGTGTTTTCCGTAACTGACCTTTCCTTGAAAAGTTAGGCCTGGGCCAATATCACAATTGTTGGCAAATGGCCAATTAAGCATGAAAATTCAAAATGTGAAACTGACCGCAAATTCGAAATGTATGCATATACTCACGTTCCCCACAGGTTGGGGAACCCGAAAAAACATGTGTTTTCCGTAACTGACCTTTCCTTCAAAAGCTATGCCTGGGCCTATATCGTATTTTTTTGCAAATGGCCAATCAAGCATGAAAACTCAAAATGTGAACCTGACCTCAAATTCGAAATGTATGCATATATTCAGGTTCCCCACAGGTTGGGGAACCCTAAAAAACATGTGTTTTACGTAACTGACCTTTCCTTCAAAAGGTAGGCCTGGGCCAATATCACAATTGTTGGCAAATGGCCAATTAAGCATGAAAACTAAAAATGTGAAACTGACCTCAAATTCGAAATGTATGCATATACTAAGATTGCCCACAGGTTGGGGAACCCGAAAAAACACGTGTTTTCCGTATCCGACCTTTCCTTCAAAATAGAGGCCTGGGCATATATCGCATTTGTTGGCAAATGGCCAATTAAGCATGAAAATTCAAAATGTGAAACTGACCGCAAATTCGAAATGTATGCATATACTCACGTTCCCCACAGGTTGGGGAACCCGAAAAAACATGTGTTTTCCGTAACTGACGTTTCCTTCAAAAGTTATGCCTGGGCCTATATCGTATTTTTTTGCAAATGGCCAATCAAGCATGAAAACTCAAAATGTGAACCTGACCTCAAATTCGAAATGTATGCATATATTCAGGTTGCCCAAAGGCTGGGGAAGGCGAAAAAACATGTGTTTTCTGTAACTGACCTTTCCTTCAAAAGGTAGGCCTGGGCCAATATCACAATTGTTGGCAAATGGCCAATTAAGCATGAAAACTAAAAATGTGAAACTGACCTCAAATTCGAAATGTATGCATATACTCAGATTGCCCACAGGTTGGGGAACCCGAAAAAACACGTGTTTTCCGTATCCGACCTTTCCTTCAAAAGGTAGGCCTGGGCCAATATCACAATTGTTGGCCAATTGCTCAATTAAGCATGAAAACTCAAAATGTGAAACGGACGTCAAATTCGAAATGTATGCATATACTCAGGTTTTCCGACAGGCTGGGGAACCCAAAAAAACATGTGTTTTCCGTAACTGACGTTTCCTTCAAAAGTTATGCCTGGGCCTATATCGTATTTTTTTGCAAATGGCCAATTAAGCATGAAAACTCAAAATGTGAAACTGACGTCAAATTCGAAATGTATGCATATACTCAGATTGCCCAAAGGCTGGGGAAGGCGAAAAAACATGTGTTTTCTGTAACTGACCTTTCCTTCAAAAGGTAGGCCTGGGCCAATATCACAATTGTTGGCAAATGGCCAATTAAGCATGAAAACTAAAAATGTGAAACTGACCTCAAATTCGAAATGTATGTATATACTCAGGTTCCCCACAGGCTGGGGAACCCAAAAAAACATGTGTTTTACGTAACTAACCTTTCCTTCAAAAGGTAGGCCTGGGCCAATATCACAATTGTTGGCCAATTGCTCAATTAAGCATGAAAACTCAAAATGTGAAACGGACGTCAAATTCGAAATGTATGCATATACTCAGGTTTTCCGACAGGCTGGGGAACCCAAAAAAACATGTGTTTTACGTAACTAACCTTTCCTTCAAAAGGTAGGCCTGGGCCAATATCACAATTGTTGGCCAATTGCTCAATTAAGCATGAAAACTCAAAATGTGAAACGGACGTCAAATTCGAAATGTATGCATATACTCAGGTTCCCCACAGGCTGGAGAACCCAAAAAAACATGTGTTTTACGTAACTAATCTTTCCTTCAAAAGGTAGGCCTGGGCCAATATCACAATTGTTGGCCAATTGCTCCATTAAGCATGAAAACTCAAAATGTGAAACTGACCTCAAATTCGAAATGTATGCATATACTCAGATTGCCCAAAGGCTGGGGAACCCGAAAAAACATGTGTTTTCCGTAACTGACCTTTCCTTGAAAAGTTAGGCCTGGGCCAATATCACAATTGTTGGCAAATGGCCAATTAAGCATGAAAATTCAAAATGTGAAACTGACCGCAAATTCGAAATGTATGCATATACTCACGTTCCCCACAGGTTGGGGAACCCGAAAAAACATGTGTTTTCCGTAACTGACCTTTCCTTCAAAAGCTATGCCTGGGCCTATATCGTATTTTTTTGCAAATGGCCAATCAAGCATGAAAACTCAAAATGTGAACCTGACCTCAAATTCGAAATGTATGCATATATTCAGGTTCCCCACAGGATGGGGAACCCTAAAAAACATGTGTTTTACGTAACTGACCTTTCCTTCAAAAGGTAGGCCTGGGCCAATATCACAATTGTTGGCAAATGGCCAATTAAGCATGAAAACTAAAAATGTGAAACTGACCTCAAATTCGAAATGTATGCATATACTCAGGTTCCCCACAGGTTGGGGAAGCCGAAAAAACATGTGTTTTCCGTAACTGACCTTTCCTTCAAAAGGTAGGCCTGGGCCAATATCACAATTGTTGGCAAATGGCCAATTAAGCATGAAAACTCAAAATGTGAAACTGACCTCAAATTCGAAATGTATGCATATACTCAGGTTCCCCACAGGTTGGGGAACCTGAAAAAACATGTGTTTTCCGTAACTGACGTTTCCTTCAAAAGTTATGCCTGGGCCTATATCGTATTTTTTTGCAAATGGCCAATTAAGCATGAAAACTCAAAATGTGAAACTGACGTCAAATTCGAAATGTATGCATATACTCAGATTGCCCAAAGGCTGGGGAAGCCGAAAAAACATGTGTTTTCCGTAACTGACCTTTCCTTCAAAAGGTAGGCCTGGGCCAATATCACAATTGTTGGCAAATGGCCAATTAAGCATGAAAACTCAAAATGTGAAACTGACCTCAAATTCGAAATGTATGCATATACTCAGATTGTCCACAGGCTGGGGAACCCGAAAAAACATGTGTTTTACGTAACTAACCTTTCCTTCAAAAGATAGGCCTGGGCCAATATCACAATTGTTGGCCAATTGCTCAATTAAGCATGAAAACTCAAAATGTGAAACTGACCTCAAATTCGAAATGTATGCATATACTCAGATTGCCCAAAGGCTGGGGAACCCAAAAAAACATGTGTTTTCCGTAACTGACCTTTCCTTGAAAAGGTAGGCCTGGGCCAATATCACAATTGTTGGCAAATGGCCAATTAAGCATGAAAACTCAAAATGTGAAACTGACCTGAAATTCGAAATGTATGCATATACTCAGGTTCCCCACAGGTTGGGGAACCCGAAAAAACAAGTGTTTTCCGTATCTGAATTTTCCTTCAAAAGCTAGGCCTGGGCCTATATCGCATTTGTTTGCAAATGGCCAATCAAGCATGAAAACTCAAAATGTGAAACTGACCTCAAATTCGAAATGTATGCATATACTCAGGTTCCCCACAGGTTGGGAAACCCGAAAAAACATGTGTTTTCCGTAACTAACCTTTCCTTCAAAAGCTATGCCTGGGCTTATATCGTATTTGTTTGCAAATGGCCAATTAAGCATGAAAACTCAAAATGTGAAACTGACCTCAAATTCGAAATGTATGCATATACTCAGGTTCCCCACAGGTTGGGGAACCCGAAAAAACAAGTGTTTTCCGTATCTGAATTTTCCTTCAAAAGCTAGGCCTGGGCCTATATCGCATTTGTTTGCAAATGGCCAATCAAGCATGAAAACTCAAAATGTGAAACTGACCGCAAATTCGAAATGTATGCATATACTCAGGTTCCCCACAGTCTGGGGAACCCGAAAAAACATGTGTTTTCCGTATCCGACCTTTCCTTCAAAAGATAGGCCTGGGCATATATCGCATTTGTGGGCAAATGGCCAATCAAGCATGAAAACTCAAAATGTGAAAATGACCTCAAATTGGAAATGTATGCATATACTCAGGTTCCCCACAAGCTGGGGAACTCGAAAAAACATGTGTTTTCCGTAACTGACCTTTCCTTCAAAAGGTAGCCCTGGGCCAATATCACAATTGTTGGCCAATTGCTCAATTAAGCATGAAAACTCAAAATGTGAAACTGACCTCAAATTCGAAATGTATGCATATACTCAGGTTCCCCACAGGCTGGGGAACCCAAAAAAACATGTGTTTTACGTAACTAACCTTTCCTTCAAAAGGTAGGCCTGGGCCAATATCACAATTGTTGGCCAATTGCTCAATTAAGCATGAAAACTCAAAATGTGAAACGGACGTCAAATTCGAAATGTATGCACATACTCAGGTTCCCCACAGGCTGGGGAACCCAAAAAAACATGTGTTTTACGTAACTAACCTTTCCTTCAAAAGGTAGGCCTGGGCCAATATCACAATTGTTGGCCAATTGCTCAATTAAGCATGAAAACTCAAAATGTGAAACTGACCTCAAATTCGAAATGTATGCATATACTCAGATTGCCCAAAGGCTGGGGAACCCGAAAAAACATGTGTTTTCCGTAACTGACCTTTCCTTGAAAAGGTAGGCCTGGGCCAATATCACAATTGTTGGCAAATGGCCAATTAAGCATGAAAACTCAAAATGTGATACTGACCTGAAATTCGAAATGTATGCATATACTCAGGTTCCCCACAGGTTGGGGAAGCCGAAAAAACATGTGTTTTCCGTAACTGACCTTTCCTTGAAAAGGTAGGCCTGGGCCAATATCACAATTGTTGGCAAATGGCCAATTAAGCATGAAAACTCAAAATGTGATACTGACCTGAAATTCGAAATGTATGCATATACTCAGGTTCCCCACAGGTTGGGAAACCCGAAAAAACATGTGTTTTCCGTAACTAACCTTTCCTTCAAAAGCTATGCCTGGGCTTATATCGTATTTGTTTGCAAATGGCCAATTAAGCATGAAAACTCAAAATGTGAAACTGACCTCAAATTCGAAATGTATGCATATACTCAGGTTCCCCACAGGTTGGGGAACCCGAAAAAACAAGTGTTTTCCGTATCTGAATTTTCCTTCAAAAGCTAGGCCTGGGCCTATATCGCATTTGTTTGCAAATGGCCAATCAAGCATGAAAACTCAAAATGTGAAACTGACCGCAAATTCGAAATGTATGCATATACTCAGGTTCCCCACAGTCTGGGGAACCCGAAAAAACATGTGTTTTCCGTATCCGACCTTTCCTTCAAAAGATAGGCCTGGGCATATATCGCATTTGTGGGCAAATGGCCAATCAAGCATGAAAACTCAAAATGTGAAATTGACCTCAAATTGGAAATGTATGCATATACTCAGGTTCCCCACAAGCTGGGGAACTCGAAAAAACATGTGTTTTCCGTAACTGACCTTTCCTTCAAAAGGTAGCCCTGGGCCAATATCACAATTGTTGGCCAATTGCTCAATTAAGCATGAAAACTCAAAATGTGAAACTGACCTCAAATTCGAAATGTATGCATATACTCAGGTTCCCCACAGGCTGGGGAACCCAAAAAAACATGTGTTTTACGTAACTAACCTTTCCTTCAAAAGGTAGGCCTGGGCCAATATCACAATTGTTGGCCAATTGCTCAATTAAGCATGAAAACTCAAAATGTGAAATGGACGTCAAATTCGAAATGTATGCACATACTCAGGTTCCCCACAGGCTGGGGAACCCAAAAAAACATGTGTTTTACGTAACTAACCTTTCCTTCAAAAGGTAGGCCTGGGCCAATATCACAATTGTTGGCCAATTGCTCAATTAAGCATGAAAACTCAAAATGTGAAACTGACCTCAAATTCGAAATGTATGCATATACTCAGATTGCCCAAAGGCTGGGGAACCCGAAAAAACATGTGTTTTCCGTAACTGACCTTTCCTTGAAAAGGTAGGCCTGGGCCAATATCACAATTGTTGGCAAATGGCCAATTAAGCATGAAAACTCAAAATGTGATACTGACCTGAAATTCGAAATGTATGCATATACTCAGGTTCCCCACAGGTTGGGGAAGCCGAAAAAACATGTGTTTTCCGTAACTGACCTTTCCTTCAAAAGGTAGGCCTGGGCCAATATCACAATTGTTGGCAAATGGCCAATTAAGCATGAAAACTCAAAATGTGAAACTGACGTCAAATTCGAAATGTATGCATATACTCAGATTGCCCAAAGGCTGGGGAAGGCGAAAAAACATGTGTTTTCTGTAACTGACCTTTCCTTCAAAAGGTAGGCCTGGGCCAATATCACAATTGTTGGCAAATGGCCAATTAAGCATGAAAATTCAAAATGTGAAACTGACCTCAAATTCGAAATGTATGCATATACTCAGGTTCCCCACAGGTTCGGGAACCCGAAAAAACATGTGTTTTCCGTATCCGACCTTTCCTTCAAAAGATAGGCCTGGGCATATATCGCATTTGTTGGCAAATGGCCAATCAAGCATGAAAACTCAAAATGTGAAATTGACCTCAAATTCGAAATGTATGCATATACTCAGGTTCCCCACAAGCTGGGGAACCCAAAAAAACATGTGTTTTACGTAACTAACCTTTCCTTCAAAAGGTAGGCCTGGGCCAATATCACAATTGTTGGCCAATTGCGCAATTAAGCATGAAAACTCAAAATGTGAAACGGACGTCAAATTCGAAATGTATGCATATACTCAGGTTCCCCACAGGCTGGGGAACCCAAAAAAACATGTGTTTTACGTAACTAACCTTTCCTTCAAAAGGTAGGCCTGGGCCAATATCACAATTGTTGGCCAATTGCTCAATTAAGCATGAAAACTCAAAATGTGAAACGGACGTCAAATTCGAAATGTATGCATATACTCAGGTTCCCCACAGGCTGGGGAACCCAAAAAAACATGTGTTTTACGTAACTAACCTTTCCTTCAAAAGGTAGGCCTGGGCCAATATCACAATTGTTGGCCAATTGCTCAATTAAGCATGAAAACTCAAAATGTGAAACTGACCTCAAATTCGAAATGTATGCATATACTCAGATTGCCCAAAGGCTGGGGAAGCCGAAAAAACATGTGTTTTCCGTAACTGACCTTTCCTTGAAAAGGTAGGCCTGGGCCAATATCACAATTGTTGGCAAATGGCCAATTAAGCATGAAAACTCAAAATGTGAAACTGACGTCAAATTCGAAATGTATGCATATACTCAGATTGCCCAAAGGCTGGGGAAGGCGAAAAAACATGTGTTTTCTGTAACTGACCTTTCCTTCAAAAGGTAGGCCTGGGCCAATATCACAATTGTTGGCAAATGGCCAATTAAGCATGAAAATTTAAAATGTGAAACTGACCTCAAATTCGAAATGTATGCATATACTCAGGTTCCCCACAGGTTCGGGAACCCGAAAAAACATGTGTTTTCCGTATCCGACCTTTCCTTCAAAAGATAGGCCTGGGCATATATCGCATTTGTTGGCAAATGGCCAATCAAGCATGAAAACTCAAAATGTGAAATTGACCTCAAATTCGAAATGTATGCATATACTCAGGTTCCCCACAAGCTGGGGAACTCGAAAAAACATGTGTTTTCCGTAACTGACCTTTCCTTCAAAAGGTAGCCCTGGGCCAATATCACAATTGTTGGCCAATTGCTCAATTAAGCATGAAAACTCAAAATGTGAAACTGACCTCAAATTCGAAATGTATGCATTTACTTAGGTTCCCCACAGGCTGGGGAACCCAAAAAAACATGTGTTTTACGTAACTAACCTTTCCTTCAAAAGGTAGGCCTGGGCCAATATCACAATTGTTGGCCAATTGCGCAATTAAGCATGAAAACTCAAAATGTGAAACGGACGTCAAATTCGAAATGTATGCATATACTCAGGTTCCCCACAGGCTGGGGAACCCAAAAAAACATGTGTTTTACGTAACTAACCTTTCCTTCAAAAGGTAGGCCTGGGCCAATATCACAATTGTTGGCCAATTGCTCAATTAAGCATGAAAACTCAAAATGTGAAACTGACCTCAAATTCGAAATGTATGCATATACTCAGATTGCCCAAAGGCTGGGGAACCCGAAAAAACATGTGTTTTCCGTAACTGACCTTTCCTTGAAAAGGTAGGCCTGGGCCAATATCACAATTGTTGGCAAATGGCCAATTAAGCATGAAAACTCAAAATGTGATACTGACCTGAAATTCGAAATGTATGCATATACTCACGTTCCCCACAGGTTGGGGAACCCGAAAAAACATGTGTTTTCCATAACTGACCTTTCCTTCAAAAGCTATGCCTGGGCCTATATCGTATTTTTTTGCAAATGGCCAATTAAGCATGAAAACTCAAAATGTGAAACTGACGTCAAATTCGAAATGTATGCATATACTCAGATTGCCCAAAGGCTGGGGAAGGCGAAAAAAACATGTGTTTTCTGTAACTGACCTTTCCTTCAAAAGGTAGGCCTGGGCCAATATCACAATTGTTGGCAAATGGCCAATTAAGCATGAAAACTAAAAATGTGAAACTGACCTCAAATTCGAAATGTATGCATATACTCAGGTTCCCCACAGGTTGGGGAACCCGAAAAACCATGTGTTTTCCGTAACTGACCTTTCCTTCAAAAGCTATGGCTGGGCCTATATCGTATTTGTTTGCAAATGGCCAATTAAGCATGAAAACACAAAATGTGAAACTGACCTCAAATTCGAAATGTATGCATATACTCAGGTTCCCCACAGGTTGGGGAACCCGAAAAAACACGTGTTTTCCGTATCCAACCTTTCCTTCAAAAGATAGGCCTGGGCATATATCGCATTTGTTGGCAAATGGCCAATTAAGCATGAAAATTCAAAATGTGAAACTGACCGCAAATTCGAAATGTATGCATATACTCACGTTCCCCACAGGTTGGGGAACCCGAAAAAACATGTGTTTTCCGTAACTGACCTTTCCTTCAAAAGCTATGCCTGGGCCTATATCGTATTTTTTTGCAAATGGCCAATTAAGCATGAAAACTCAAAATGTGAAACTGACCTCAAATTCGAAATGTATGCATATACTCAGATTGCCCAAAGGCTGGGGAAGGCGAAAAAACATGTGTTTTCTGTAACTGACCTTTCCTTCAAAAGGTAGGCCTGGGCCAATATCACAATTGTTGGCAAATGGCCAATTAAGCATGAAAACTAAAAATGTGAAACTGACCTCAAATTCGAAATGTATGCATATACTCAGGTTCCCTACAGGTTGGGGAACCCGAAAAAACATGTGTTTTCCGTAACTGACGTTTCCTTCAAAAGCTATGCCTGGGCCTATATCGTATTTTTTTGCAAATGGCCAATTAAGCATGAAAACTCAAAATGTGAAACTGACGTCAAATTCGAAATGTATGCATATACTCACATTGCCCAAAGGCTGGGGAAGGCGAAAAAACATGTGTTTTCTGTAACTGACCTTTCCTTCAAAAGGTAGGCCTGGGCCAATATCACAATTGTTGGCAAATGGCCAATTAAGCATGAAAATTCAAAATGTGAAACTGACCTCAAATTCGGAATGTATGCATATACTCAGGTTCCCCACAGGTTGGGGAACCCGAAAAAACATGTGTTTTCCGTATCCGACCTTTCCTTCAAAAGATAGGCCTGGGCATATATCGCATTTGTTGGCAAATGGCCAATCAAGCATGAAAACTCAAAATGTGAAATTGACCTCAAATTCGAAATGTATGCATATACTCAGGTTCCCCACAAGCTGGGGAACTCGAAAAAACATGTGTTTTCCGTAACTGACCTTTCCTTCAAAAGGTAGGCCTGGGCCAATATCACAATTGTTGGCCAATTGCTCAATTAAGCATGAAAACTCAAAATGTGAAACTGACCTCAAATTCGAAATGTATGCATTTACTCAGGTTCCCCACAGGCTGGGGAACCCAAAAAAACATGTGTTTTACGTAACTAACCTTTCCTTCAAAAGGTAGGCCTGGGCCAATATCACAATTGTTGGCCAATTGCTCAATTAAGCATGAAAACTCAAAATGTGAAACGGACGTCAAATTCGAAATGTATGCATATACTCAGGTTCCCCACAGGCTGGAGAACCCAAAAAAACATGTGTTTTACGTAACTAATCTTTCCTTCAAAAGGTAGGCCTGGGCCAATATCACATTTGTTGGCCAATTGCTCCATTAAGCATGAAAACTCAAAATGTGAAACTGACCTCAAATTCGAAATGTATGCATATACTCAGATTGCCCAAAGGCTGGGGAACCCGAAAAAACATGTGTTTTCCGTAACTGACCTTTCCTTGAAAAGTTAGGCCTGGGCCAATATCACAATTGTTGGCAAATGGCCAATTAAGCATGAAAACTAAAAATGTGAAACTGACGTCAAATTCGAAATGTATGCATATACTCAGGTTCCCCACAGGTTGGGGAAGCCGAAAAAACATGTGTTTTCCGTAACTGACCTTTCCTTCAAAAGGTAGGCCTGGGCCAATATCACAATTGTTGGCAAATGGCCAATTAAGCATGAAAACTCAAAATGTGAAACTGACCTCAAATTCGAAATGTATGCATATACTCAGATTGCCCACAGGCTGGGGAACCCGAAAAAACATGTGTTTTACGTAACTAACCTTTCCTTCAAAAGATAGGCCTGGGCCAATATCACAATTGTTGGCCAATTGCTCAATTAAGCATGAAAACTCAAAATGTGAAACTGACCTCAAATTCGAAATGTATGCATATACTCAGGTTCCCCACAGGTTGGGGAACCCGAAAAAACACGTGTTTTCCGTATCCGACCTTTCCTTCAAAATAGAGGCCTGGGCATATATCGCATTTGTTGGCAAATGGCCAATTAAGCATGAAAATTCAAAATGTGAAACTGACCGCAAATGCGAAATGTATGCATATACTCACGTTCCCCACAGGTTGGGGAACCTGAAAAAACATGTGTTTTCCGTAACTGACGTTTCCTTCAAAAGTTATGCCTGGGCCTATATCGTATTTTTTTGCAAATGGCCAATTAAGCATGAAAACTCAAAATGTGAAACTGACGTCAAATTCGAAATGTATGCATATACTCAGATTGCCCAAAGGCTGGGGAAGGCGAAAAAACATGTGTTTTCTGTAACTGACCTTTCCTTCAAAAGGTAGGCCTGGGCCAATATCACAATTGTTGGCAAATGGCCAATTAAGCATGAAAACTAAAAATGTGAAACTGACCTCAAATTCGAAATGTATGCATATACTCAGGTTCCCTACAGGTTGGGGAACCCGAAAAAACATGTGTTTTCCGTAACTGACGTTTCCTTCAAAAGCTATGCCTGGGCCTATATCGTATTTTTTTGCAAATGGCCAATTAAGCATGAAAACTCAAAATGTGAAACTGACGTCAAATTCGAAATGTATGCATATACTCACATTGCCCAAAGGCTGGGGAAGGCGAAAAAACATGTGTTTTCTGTAACTGACCTTTCCTTCAAAAGGTAGGCCTGGGCCAATATCACAATTGTTGGCAAATGGCCAATTAAGCATGAAAATTCAAAATGTGAAACTGACCTCAAATTCGGAATGTATGCATATACTCAGGTTCCCCACAGGTTGGGGAACCCGAAAAAACATGTGTTTTCCGTATCCGACCTTTCCTTCAAAAGATAGGCCTGGGCATATATCGCATTTGTTGGCAAATGGCCAATCAAGCATGAAAACTCAAAATGTGAAATTGACCTCAAATTCGAAATGTATGCATATACTCAGGTTCCCCACAAGCTGGGGAACTCGAAAAAACATGTGTTTTCCGTAACTGACCTTTCCTTCAAAAGGTAGGCCTGGGCCAATATCACAATTGTTGGCCAATTGCTCAATTAAGCATGAAAACTCAAAATGTGAAACTGACCTCAAATTCGAAATGTATGTATTTACTCAGGTTCCCCACAGGCTGGGGAACCCAAAAAAACATGTGTTTTACGTAACTAACCTTTCCTTCAAAAGGTAGGCCTGGGCCAATATCACAATTGTTGGCCAATTGCTCAATTAAGCATGAAAACTCAAAATGTGAAACGGACGTCAAATTCGAAATGTATGCATATACTCAGGTTCCCCACAGGCTGGAGAACCCAAAAAAACATGTGTTTTACGTAACTAATCTTTCCTTCAAAAGGTAGGCCTGGGCCAATATCACAATTGTTGGCCAATTGCTCCATTAAGCATGAAAACTCAAAATGTGAAACTGACCTCAAATTCGAAATGTATGCATATACTCAGATTGCCCAAAGGCTGGGGAACCCGAAAAAACATGTGTTTTCCGTAACTGACCTTTCCTTGAAAAGTTAGGCCTGGGCCAATATCACAATTGTTGGCAAATGGCCAATTAAGCATGAAAACTAAAAATGTGAAACTGACCTCAAATTCGAAATGTATGCATATACTCAGGTTCCCCACAGGTTGGGGAAGCCGAAAAAACATGTGTTTTCCGTAACTGACCTTTCCTTCAAAAGGTAGGCCTGGGCCAATATCACAATTGTTGGCAAATGGCCAATTAAGCATGAAAACTCAAAATGTGAAACTGACCTCAAATTCGAAATGTATGCATATACTCAGATTGCCCACAGGCTGGGGAACCCGAAAAAACATGTGTTTTACGTAACTAACCTTTCCTTCAAAAGATAGGCCTGGGCCAATATCACAATTGTTGGCCAATTGCTCAATTAAGCATGAAAACTCAAAATGTGAAACTGACCTCAAATTCGAAATGTATGCATATACTCAGGTTCCCCACAGGTTGGGGAACCCGAAAAAACACGTGTTTTCCGTATCCGACCTTTCCTTCAAAATAGAGGCCTGGGCATATATCGCATTTGTTGGCAAATGGCCAATTAAGCATGAAAATTCAAAATGTGAAACTGACCGCAAATGCGAAATGTATGCATATACTCACGTTCCCCACAGGTTGGGGAACCTGAAAAAACATGTGTTTTCCGTAACTGACGTTTCCTTCAAAAGTTATGCCTGGGCCTATATCGTATTTTTTTGCAAATGGCCAATTAAGCATGAAAACTCAAAATGTGAAACTGACGTCAAATTCGAAATGTATGCATATACTCAGATTGCCCAAAGGCTGGGGAAGGCGAAAAAACATGTGTTTTCTGTAACTGACCTTTCCTTCAAAAGGTAGGCCTGGGCCAATATCACAATTGTTGGCAAATGGCCAATTAAGCATGAAAACTAAAAATGTGAAACTGACCTCAAATTCGAAATGTATGTATATACTCAGGTTCCCCACAGGCTGGGGAACCCAAAAAAACATGTGTTTTACGTAACTAACCTTTCCTTCAAAAGGTAGGCCTGGGCCAATATCACAATTGTTGGCCAATTGCTCAATTAAGCATGAAAACTCAAAATGTGAAACGGACGTCAAATTCGAAATGTATGCATATACTGAGGTTTTCCGACAGGCTGGGGAACCCAAAAAAACATGTGTTTTACGTAACTAACCTTTCCTTCAAAAGGTAGGCCTGGGCCAATATCACAATTGTTGGCCAATGGCTCAATTAAGCATGAAAACTCAAAATGTGAAACGGACGTCAAATTCGAAATGTATGCATATACTCAGGTTCCCCACAGGCTGGAGAACCCAAAAAAACATGTGTTTTACGTAACTAATCTTTCCTTCAAAAGGTAGGCCTGGGCCAATATCACAATTGTTGGCCAATTGCTCCATTAAGCATGAAAACTCAAAATGTGAAACTGACCTCAAATTCGAAATGTATGCATATACTCAGATTGCCCAAAGGCTGGGGAACCCGAAAAAACATGTGTTTTCCGTAACTGACCTTTCCTTGAAAAGTTAGGCCTGGGCCAATATCACAATTGTTGGCAAATGGCCAATTAAGCATGAAAATTCAAAATGTGAAACTGACCGCAAATTCGAAATGTATGCATATACTCACGTTCCCCACAGGTTGGGGAACCCGAAAAAACATGTGTTTTCCGTAACTGACCTTTCCTTCAAAAGCTATGCCTGGGCCTATATCGTATTTTTTTGCAAATGGCCAATCAAGCATGAAAACTCAAAATGTGAACCTGACCTCAAATTCGAAATGTATGCATATATTCAGGTTCCCCACAGGATGGGGAACCCTAAAAAACATGTGTTTTACGTAACTGACCTTTCCTTCAAAAGGTAGGCCTGGGCCAATATCACAATTGTTGGCAAATGGCCAATTAAGCATGAAAACTAAAAATGTGAAACTGACCTCAAATTCGAAATGTATGCATATACTCAGGTTCCCCACAGGTTGGGGAAGCCGAGAAAACATGTGTTTTCCGTAACTGACCTTTCCTTCAAAAGGTAGGCCTGGGCCAATATCACAATTGTTGGCAAATGGCCAATTAAGCATGAAAACTAAAAATGTGAAACTGACCTCAAATTCGAAATGTATGTATATACTCAGGTTCCCCACAGGCTGGGGAACCCAAAAAAACATGTGTTTTACGTAACTAACCTTTCCTTCAAAAGGTAGGCCTGGGCCAATATCACAATTGTTGGCCAATTGCTCAATTAAGCATGAAAACTCAAAATGTGAAACTGACCTCAAATTCGAAATGTATGCATATATTCAGATTGCCCAAAGGCTGGGGAACCCGAAAAAACATGTGTTTTCCGTAACTGACCTTTCCTTGAAAAGGTAGGCCTGGGCCAATATCACAATTGTTGGCAAATGGCCAATTAAGCATGAAAACTCAAAATGTGAAACTGACGTGAAATTCGAAATGTATGCATATACTCAGGTTCCCCACAGGTTGGGGAAGCCGAAAAAACATGTGTTTTCCGTAACTGACCTTTCCTTCAAAAGGTAGGCCTGGGCCAATATCACAATTGTTGGCAAATGGCCAATTAAGCATGAAAACTCAAAATGTGAAACTGACCTCAAATTCGAAATGTATGCATATACTCAGGTTCCCCACTGGTTGGGGAACCCGAAAAAACAAGTGTTTTCCGTATCTGAATTTTCCTTCAAAAGCTAGGCCTGGGCCTATATCGCATTTGTTTGCAAATGGCCAATCAAGCATGAAAACTCAAAATGTGAAACTGACCGCAAATTCGAAATGTATGCATATACTCAGGTTCCCCACAGTCTGGGGAACCCGAAAAAACATGTATTTTCCGTATCCGACCTTTCCTTCAAAAGATAGGCCTGGGCATATGTCGCATTTGTTGGCAAATGGCCAATTAAGCATGAAAATTCAAAATGTGAAACTGACCGCAAATTCGAAATGTATGCATATACTCACGTTCCCCACAGGTTGGGGAACCCGAAAAAACATGTGTTTTCCGTAACTGACCTTTCCTTCAAAAGCTATGCCTGGGCCTATATCGTATTTTTTTGCAAATGGCCAATTAAGCATGAAAACTCAAAATGTGAAACTGACGTCAAATTCGAAATGTATGCATATACTCAGATTGCCCAAAGGCTGGGGAACCCGAAAAAACATGTGTTTTCTGTAACTGACCTTTCCTTCAAAAGGTAGGCCTGGGCCAATATCACAATTGTTGGCAAATGGCCAATTAAGCATGAAAACTAAAAATGTGAAACTGACCTCAAATTCGAAATGTATGCATATACTCAGGTTCCCCACAGGTTGGGGAACCCGAAAAAACATGTGTTTTCCGTAACTGACGTTTCCTTCAAAAGCTATTCTGGGCCTATATCGTATTTTTTTGCAAATGGCCAATTAAGCATGAAAACTCAAAATGTGAAACTGACGTCAAATTCGAAATGTATGCATATACTCAGATTGCCCAAAGGCTGGGGAAGGCGAAAAAACATGTGTTTTCTGTAACTGACCTTTCCTTCAAAAGGTAGGCCTGGGCCAATATCACAATTGTTGGCAAATGGCCAATTAAGCATGAAAATTCAAAATGTGAAACTGACCTCAAATTCGAAATGTATGCATATACTCAGGTTCCCCACAGGTTGGGGAACCCGAAAAAACATGTGTTTTCCGTATCCGACCTTTCCTTCAAAAGATAGGCCTGGGCATATATCGCATTTGTTGGCAAATGGCCAATCAAGCATGAAAACTCAAAATGTGAAATTGACCTCAAATTCGAAATGTATGCATATACTCAGGTTCCCCACAAGCTGGGGAACTCGAAAAAACATGTGTTTTCCGTAACTGACCTTTCCTTCAAAAGGTAGCCCTGGGCCAATATCACAATTGTTGGCCAATTGCTCAATTAAGCATGAAAACTCAAAATGTGAAACTGACCTCAAATTCGAAATGTATGCATATACTCAGGTTCCCCACAGGTTGGAGAACCCGAAAAAACAAGTGTTTTCCGTATCTGAATTTTCCTTCAAAAGCTAGGCCTGGGCCAATATCACAATTGTTGGCAAATGGCCAATTAAGCATGAAAATTCAAAATGTGAAACTGACCTCAAATTCGAAATGTATGCATATACTCAGGTTCCCCACAGGTTGGGGAACCCGAAAAAACATGTGTTTTCCGTATCCGACCTTTCCTTCAAAAGATAGGCCTGGGCATATATCGCATTTGTTGGCAAATGGCCAATCAAGCATGAAAACTCAAAATGTGAAATTGACCTCAAATTCGAAATGTATGCATATACTCAGGTTCCCCACAAGCTGGGGAACTCGAAAAAACATGAGTTTTCCGTAACTGACCTTTCCTTCAAAAGGTAGCCCTGGGCCAATATCACAATTGTTGGCCAATTGCTCAATTAAGCATGAAAACTCAAAATGTGAAACTGACCTCAAATTCGAAATGTATGCATATACTCAGGTTCCCCACAGGCTGGGGAACCCAAAAAAACATGTGTTTTACGTAACTAACCTTTCCTTCAAAAGGTAGGCCTGGGCCAATATCACAATTGTTGGCCAATTGCTCAATTAAGCATGAAAACTCAAAATGTGAAACGGACGTCAAATTCGAAATGTATGCATATACTCAGGTTCCCCACAGGCTGGGGAACCCAAAAAAACATGTGTTTTACGTAACTAACCTTTCCTTCAAAATGTATGCATATACTCAGGTTCCCCACAAGCTGGGGAACTCGAAAAAACATGTGTTTTACGTAACTAACCTTTCCTTCAAAAGGTAGGCCTGGGCCAATATCACAATTGTTGGCCAATTGCTCAATTAAGCATGAAAACTCAAAATGTGAAACTGACCTCAAATTCGAAATGTATGCATATATTCAGATTTCCCAAAGGCTGGGGAACCCGAAAAAACATGTGTTTTCCGTAACTGACCTTTCCTTGAAAAGGTAGGCCTGGGCCAATATCACAATTGTTGGCAAATGGCCAATTAAGCATGAAAACTCAAAATGTGAAACGGACCTGAAATTCGAAATGTATGCATATACTCAGGTTCCCCACAGGTTGGGGAAGCCGAAAAAACATGTGTTTTCCGTAACTGACCTTTCCTTCAAAAGGTAGGCCTGGGCCAATATCACAATTGTTGGCAAATGGCCAATTAAGCATGAAAACTCAAAATGTGAAACTGACCTCAAATTCGAAATGTATGCATATACTCAGGTTCCCCACAGGTTGGGGAACCCGAAAAAACAAGTGTTTTCCGTATCTGAATTTTCCTTCAAAAGCTAGGCCTGGGCCTATATCGCATTTGTTTGCAAATGACCAATCAAGCATGAAAACTCAAAATGTGAAAATGACCGCAAATTCGAAATGTATGCATATACTCAGGTTCCCCACAGTCTGGGGAACCCGAAAAAACATGTATTTTCCGTATCCGACCTTTCCTTCAAAAGATAGGCCTGGGCATATATCGCATTTGTTGGCAAATGGCCAATTAAGCATGAAAATTCAAAATGTGAAACTGACCGCAAATTCGAAATGTATGCATATACTCACGTTCCCCACAGGTTGGGGAACCCGAAAAAACATGTGTTTTCCGTAACTGACCTTTCCTTCAAAAGCTATGCCTGGACCTATATCGTATTTTTTTGCAAATGGCCAATTAAGCATGAAAACTCAAAATGTGAAACTGACGTCAAATTCGAAATGTATGCATATACTCAGATTGCCCAAAGGCTGGGGAAGGCGAAAAAACATGTGTTTTCTGTAACTGACCTTTCCTTCAAAAGGTAGGCCTGGGCCAATATCACAATTGTTGGCAGATGGCCAATTAAGCATGAAAACTAAAAATGTGAAACTGACCTCAAATTCGAAATGTATGCATATACTCAGGTTCCCCACAGGTTGGGGAACCCGAAAAAACATGTGTTTTCCGTAACTGACGTTTCCTTCAAAAGCTATTCTGGGCCTATATCGTATTTTTTTGCAAATGGCCAATTAAGCATGAAAACTCAAAATGTGAAACTGACGTCAAATTCGAAATGCATGCATATACTCAGATTGCCCAAAAGCTGGGGAAGGCGAAAAAACATGTGTTTTCTGTAACTGACCTTTCCTTCAAAAGGTAGGCCTGGGCCAATATCACAATTGTTGGCAAATGGCCAATTAAGCATGAAAATTCAAAATGTGAAACTGACCTCAAATTCGAAATGTATGCATATACTCAGGTTCCCCACAGGTTGGGGAACCCGAAAAAACATGTGTTTTCCGTATCCGACCTTTCCTTCAAAAGGTAGCCCTGGGCCAATATCACAATTGTTGGCCAATTGCTCAATTAAGCATGAAAACTCAAAATGTGAAACTGACCTCAAATTCGAAATGTATGCATATACTCAGGTTCCCCACAAGCTGGGGAACTCGAAAAAACATGTGTTTTCCGTAACTGACCTTTCCTTCAAAAGGTAGCCCTGGGCCAATATCACAATTGTTGGCCAATTGCTCAATTAAGCATGAAAACTCAAAATGTGAAACTGACCTCAAATTCGAAATGTATGCATATACTCAGGTTCCCCACAGGCTGGGGAACCCAAAAAAACATGTGTTTTACGTAACTAACCTTTCCTTCAAAAGGTAGGCCTGGGCCAATATCACAATTGTTGGCCAATTGCTCAATTAAGCATGAAAACTCAAAATGTGAAACTGACCTCAAATTCGAAATGTATGCATATACTCAGATTGCCCAAAGGCTGGGGAACCCGAAAAAACATGTGTTTTCCGTAACTGACGTTTCCTTGAAAAGGTAGGCCTGGGCCAATATCACAATTGTTGGCAAATGGCCAATTAAGCATGAAAACTCAAAATGTGATACTGACCTGAAATTCGAAATGTATGCATATACTCAGGTTCCCCACAGGTTGGGGAAGCCGAAAAAATATGTGTTTTCCGTAACTGACCTTTCCTTCAAAAGGTAGGCCTGGGCCAATATCACAATTTTTGGCAAATGGCCAATTAAGCATGAAAACTCAAAATGTGAAACTGACGTCAAATTCGAAATGTATGCTTATAGTCAGATTGCCCAAAGGCTGGGGAAGGCGAAAAAACATGTGTTTTCTGTAACTGACCTTTCCTTCAAAAGGTAGGCCTGGGCCAATATCACAATTGTTGGGAAATGGCCAATTAAGCATGAAAATTCAAAATGTGAAACTGACCTCAAATTCGAAATGTATGCATATACTCAGGTTCCCCACAGGTTGGGGAAGCCGAAAAAACATGTGTTTTCCGTAACTGACCTTTTCTTCAAAAGCTATGCCTGGGCCTATATCGTATTTTTTTGCAAATGGCCAATCAAGCATGAAAACTCAAAATGTGAACCTGACCTCAAATTCGAAATGTATGCATATATTCAGGTTCCCCACAGGCTGGGGAACCCTAAAAAACATGTGTTTTACGTAACTGACCTTTCCTTCAAAAGGTAGGCCTGGGCCAATATCACAATTGTTGGCAAATGGCCAATTAAGCATGAAAACTAAAAATGTGAAACTGACCTCAAATTCGAAATGTATGCATATACTCAGGTTCCCCACAGGTTGGGGAAGCCGAAAAAACATGTGTTTTCCGTAACTGACCTTTCCTTCAAAAGGTAGGCCTGGGCCAATATCACAATTGTTGGCAAATGGCCAATTAAGCATGAAAACTCAAAATGTGAAACTGACCTCAAATTCGAAATGTATGCATATACTCAGATTGCCCACAGGCTGGGGAACCCGAAAAAACATGTGTTTTACGTAACTAACCTTTCCTTCAAAAGATAGGCCTGGGCCAATATCACAATTGTTGGCCAATTGCTCAATTAAGCATGAAAACTCAAAATGTGAAACTGACCTCAAATTCGAAATGTATGCATATACTCAGATTGCCCAAAGGCTGGAGAACCCGAAAAAACATGTGTTTTCCGTAACTGACCTTTCCTTGAAAAGGTAGGCCTGGGCCAATATCACAATTGTTGGCAAAGGGCCAATTAAGCATGAAAACTCAAAATGTGAAACTGACCTGAAATTCGAAATGTATGCATATACTCAGGTTCCCCACAGGTTGGGGAACCCGAAAAAACACGTGTTTTCCGTATCCGACCTTTCCTTCAAAATAGAGGCCTGGGCATATATCGCATTTGTTGGCAAATGGCCAATTAAGCATGAAAATTCAAAATGTGAAACTGACCGCAAATTTGAAATGTATGCATATACTCACGTTCCCCACAGGTTGGGGAACCTGAAAAAACATGTGTTTTCCGTAACTGACGTTTCCTTCAAAAGTTATGCCTGGGCCTATATCGTATTTTTTTGCAAATGGCCAATTAAGCATGAAAACTCAAAATGTGAAACTGACGTCAAATTCGAAATGTATGCATATACTCAGATTGCCCAAAGGCTGGGGAAGGCGAAAAAACATGTGTTTTCTGTAACTGACCTTTCCTTCAAAAGGTAGGCCTGGGCCAATATCACAATTGTTGGCAAATGGCCAATTAAGCATGAAAACTAAAAATGTGAAACTGACCTCAAATTCGAAATGTATGTATATACTCAGGTTCCCCACAGGCTGGGGAACCCAAAAAAACATGTGTTTTACGTAACTAACCTTTCCTTCAAAAGGTAGGCCTGGGCCAATATCACAATTGTTGGCCAATTGCTCAATTAAGCATGAAAACTCAAAATGTGAAACGGACGTCAAATTCGAAATGTATGCATATACTCAGGTTCCCGACAGGCTGGGGAACCCAAAAAAACATGTGTTTTACGTAACTAACCTTTCCTTCAAAAGGTAGGCCTGGGCCAATATCACAATTGTTGGCCAATTGCTCAATTAAGCATGAAAACTCAAAATGTGAAACTGACCTCAAATTCGAAATGTATGCATATATTCAGATTGCCCAAAGGCTGGGGAACCCGAAAAAACATGTGTTTTCCGTAACTGACCTTTCCTTGAAAAGGTAGGCCTGGGCCAATATCACAATTGTTGGCAAATGGCCAATTAAGCATGAAAACTCAAAATGTGAAACTGACGTGAAATTCGAAATGTATGCATATACTCAGGTTCCCCACAGTCTGGGGAACCCGAAAAAACATGTATTTTCCGTATCCGACCTTTCCTTCAAAAGATAGGCCTGGGCATATGTCGCATTTGTTGGCAAATGGCCAATTAAGCATGAAAATTCAAAATGTGAAACTGACCGCAAATTCGAAATGTATGCATATACTCAGATTGCCCAAAGGCTGGGGAACCCGAAAAAACATGTGTTTTCCGTAACTGACCTTTCCTTGAAAAGGTAGGCCTGGGCCAATATCACAATTGTTGGCAAAGGGCCAATTAAGCATGAAAACTCAAAATGTGAAACTGACCTGAAATTCGAAATGTATGCATATACTCAGGTTCCCCACAGGTTGGGGAACCCGAAAAAACACGTGTTTTCCGTATCCGACCTTTCCTTCAAAATAGAGGCCTGGGCATATATCGCATTTGTTGGCAAATGGCCAATTAAGCATGAAAATTCAAAATGTGAAACTGACCGCAAATTCGAAATGTATGCATATACTCACGTTCCCCACAGGTTGGGGAACCTGAAAAAACATGTGTTTTCCGTATCTGACGTTTCCTTCAAAAGTTATGCCTGGGCCTATATCGTATTTTTTTGCAAATGGCCAATTAAGCATGAAAACTCAAAATGTGAAACTGACGTCAAATTCGAAATGTATGCATATACTCAGATTGCCCAAAGGCTGGGGAAGGCGAAAAAACATGTGTTTTCTGTAACTGACCTTTCCTTCAAAAGGTAGGCCTGGGCCAATATCACAATTGTTGGCAAATGGCCAATTAAGCATGAAAACTAAAAATGTGAAACTGACCTCAAATTCGAAATGTATGTATATACTCAGGTTCCCCACAGGCTGGGGAACCCAAAAAAACATGTGTTTTACGTAACTAACCTTTCCTTCAAAAGGTAGGCCTGGGCCAATATCACAATTGTTGGCCAATTGCTCAATTAAGCATGAAAACTCAAAATGTGAAACGGACGTCAAATTCGAAATGTATGCATATACTCAGGTTCCCGACAGGCTGGGGAACCCAAAAAAAACATGTGTTTTACGTAACTAACCTTTCCTTCAAAAGGTAGGCCTGGGCCAATATCACAATTGTTGGCCAATTGCTCAATTAAGCATGAAAACTCAAAATGTGAAACTGACCTCAAATTCGAAATGTATGCATATATTCAGATTGCCCAAAGGCTGGGGAACCCGAAAAAACATGTGTTTTCCGTAACTGACCTTTCCTTGAAAAGGTAGGCCTGGGCCAATATCACAATTGTTGGCAAATGGCCAATTAAGCATGAAAACTAAAAATGTGAAACTGACGTCAAATTCGAAATGTATGCATATACTCAGGTTCCCCACAGGTTGGGGAAGCCGAAAAAACATGTGTTTTCCGTAACTGACCTTTCCTTCAAAAGGTAGGCCTGGGCCAATATCACAATTGTTGGCAAATGGCCAATTAAGCATGAAAACTCAAAATGTGAAACTGACCTCAAATTCGAAATGTATGCATATACTCAGGTTCCCCACAGGTTGGGGAACCCGAAAAAACAAGTGTTTTCCGTATCTGAATTTTCCTTCAAAAGCTAGGCCTGGGCCTATATAGCATTTGTTTGCAAATGGCCAATCAAGCATGAAAACTCAAAATGTGAAACTGACCGCAAATTCGAAATGTATGCATATACTCAGGTTCCCCACAGTCTGGGGAACCCGAAAAAACATGTATTTTCCGTATCCGACCTTTCCTTCAAAAGATAGGCCTGGGCATATGTCGCATTTGTTGGCAAATGGCCAATTAAGCATGAAAATTCAAAATGTGAAACTGACCGCAAATTCGAAATGTATGCATATACTCACGTTCCCCACAGGTTGGGGAACCCGAAAAAACATGTGTTTTCCGTAACTGACCTTTCCTTCAAAAGCTATGCCTGGGCCTATATCGTATTTTTTTGCAAATGGCCAATTAAGCATGAAAATTCAAAATGTGAAACTGACGTCAAATTCGAAATGTATGCATATACTCAGATTGCCCAAAGGCTGGGGAACCCGAAAAAACATGTGTTTTCTGTAACTGACCTTTCCTTCAAAAGGTAGGCCTGGGCCAATATCACAATTGTTGGCAAATGGCCAATTAAGCATGAAAACTAAAAATGTGAAACTGACCTCAAATTCGAAATGTATGCATATACTCAGGTTCCCCACAGGTTGGGGAACCCGAAAAAACATGTGTTTTCCGTAACTGACGTTTCCTTCAAAAGCTATTCTGGGCCTATATCGTATTTTTTTGCAAATGGCCAATTAAGCATGAAAACTCAAAATGTGAAACTGACGTCAAATTCGAAATGTATGCATATACTCAGATTGCCCAAAGGCTGGGGAAGGCGAAAAAACATGTGTTTTCTGTAACTGACCTTTCCTTCAAAAGGTAGGCCTGGGCCAATATCACAATTGTTGGCAAATGGCCAATTAAGCATGAAAATTCAAAATGTGAAACTGACCTCAAATTCGAAATGTATGCATATACTCAGGTTCCCCACAGGTTGGGGAACCCGAAAAAACTTGTGTTTTCCGTATCCGACCTTTCCTTCAAAAGATAGGCCTGGGCATATATCGCATTTGTTGGCAAAAGGCCAATCAAGCATGAAAACTCAAAATGTGAAATTGACCTCAAATTCAAAATGTATGCATATACTCAGGTTCCCCACAAGCTGGGGAACCCAAAAAAACATGTGTTTTACGTAACTAACCTTTCCTTCAAAATGTATGCATATACTCAGGTTCCCCACAAGCTGGGGAACTCGAAAAAACATGTGTTTTACGTAACTAACCTTTCCTTCAAAAGGTAGGCCTGGGCCAATATCACAATTGTTGGCCAATTGCTCAATTAAGCATGAAAACTCAAAATGTGAAACGGACGTCAAATTCGAAATGTATGCATATACTCAGGTTCCCCACAGGCTGGGGAACCCAAAAAAACATGTGTTTTACGTAACTAACCTTTCCTTCAAAATGTATGCATATACTCAGGTTCCCCACAAGCTGGGGAACTCGAAAAAACATGTGTTTTACGTAACTAACCTTTCCTTCAAAAGGTAGGCCTGGGCCAATATCACAATTGTTGGCCAATTGCTCAATTAAGCATGAAAACTCAAAATGTGAAACGGACGTCAAATTCGAAATGTATGCATATACTCAGGTTCCCGACAGGCTGGGGAACCCAAAAAAACATGTGTTTTACGTAACTAACCTTTCCTTCAAAAGGTAGGCCTGGGCCAATATCACAATTGTTGGCAAATGGCCAATTAAGCATGAAAACTCAAAATGTGAAACTGACCTCAAATTCGAAATGTATGCATATACTCAGATTGCCCACAGGCTGGGGAACCCGAAAAAACATGTGTTTTACGTAACTAACCTTTCCTTCAAAAGATAGGCCTGGGCCAATATCACAATTGTTGGCCAATTGCTCAATTAAGCATGAAAACTCAAAATGTGAAACTGACCTCAAATTCGAAATGTATGCATATACTCAGATTGCCCAAAGGCTGGAGAACCCGAAAAAACATGTGTTTTCCGTAACTGACCTTTCCTTGAAAAGGTAGGCCTGGGCCAATATCACAATTGTTGGCAAAGGGCCAATTAAGCATGAAAACTCAAAATGTGAAACTGACCTGAAATTCGAAATGTATGCATATACTCAGGTTCCCCACAGGTTGGGGAACCCGAAAAAACACGTGTTTTCCGTATCCGACCTTTCCTTCAAAATAGAGGCCTGGGCATATATCGCATTTGTTGGCAAATGGCCAATTAAGCATGAAAATTCAAAATGTGAAACTGACCGCAAATTTGAAATGTATGCATATACTCACGTTCCCCACAGGTTGGGGAACCTGAAAAAACATGTGTTTTCCGTAACTGACGTTTCCTTCAAAAGTTATGCCTGGGCCTATATCGTATTTTTTTGCAAATGGCCAATTAAGCATGAAAACTCAAAATGTGAAACTGACGTCAAATTCGAAATGTATGCATATACTCAGATTGCCCAAAGGCTGGGGAAGGCGAAAAAACATGTGTTTTCTGTAACTGACCTTTCCTTCAAAAGGTAGGCCTGGGCCAATATCACAATTGTAGGCAAATGGCCAATTAAGCATGAAAACTAAAAATGTGAAACTGACCTCAAATTCGAAATGTATGTATATACTCAGGTTCCCCACAGGCTGGGGAACCCAAAAAAACATGTGTTTTACGTAACTAACCTTTCCTTCAAAAGGTAGGCCTGGGCCAATATCACAATTGTTGGCCAATTGCTCAATTAAGCATGAAAACTCAAAATGTGAAACGGACGTCAAATTCGAAATGTATGCATATACTCAGGTTCCCGACAGGCTGGGGAACCCAAAAAAACATGTGTTTTACGTAACTAACCTTTCCTTCAAAAGGTAGGCCTGGGCCAATATCACAATTGTTGGCCAATTGCTCAATTAAGCATGAAAACTCAAAATGTGAAACTGACCTCAAATTCGAAATGTATGGATATATTCAGATTGCCCAAAGGCTGGGGAACCCGAAAAAACATGTGTTTTCCGTAACTGACCTTTCCTTGAAAAGGTAGGCCTGGGCCAATATCACAATTGTTGGCAAATGGCCAATTAAGCATGAAAACTCAAAATGTGAAACTGACGTGAAATTCGAAATGTATGCATATACTCAGGTTCCCCACAGTCTGGGGAACCCGAAAAAACATGTATTTTCCGTATCCGACCTTTCCTTCAAAAGATAGGCCTGGGCATATGTCGCATTTGTTGGCAAATGGCCAATTAAGCATGAAAATTCAAAATGTGAAACTGACCGCAAATTCGAAATGTATGCATATACTCAGATTGCCCAAAGGCTGGGGAACCCGAAAAAACATGTGTTTTCCGTAACTGACCTTTCCTTGAAAAGGTAGGCCTGGGCCAATATCACAATTGTTGGCAAAGGGCCAATTAAGCATGAAAACTCAAAATGTGAAACTGACCTGAAATTCGAAATGTATGCATATACTCAGGTTCCCCACAGGTTGGGGAACCCGAAAAAACACGTGTTTTCCGTATCCGACCTTTCCTTCAAAATAGAGGCCTGGGCATATATCGCATTTGTTGGCAAATGGCCAATTAAGCATGAAAATTCAAAATGTGAAATTGACCTCAAATTCGAAATGTATGCATATACTCAGGTTCCCCACAAGCTGGGGAACTCGAAAAAACATGTGTTTTCCGTAACTGACCTTTCCTTCAAAAGGTAGCCCTGGGCAATATCACAATTGTTGGCCAATTGCTCAATTAAGCATGAAAACTCAAAATGTGAAACTGACCTCAAATTCGAAATGTATGCATATACTCAGGTTCCCCACAGGCTGGGGAACCCAAAAAAACATGTGTTTTACGTAACTAACCTTTCCTTCAAAAGGTAGGCCTGGGCCAATATCACAATTGTTGGCCAATTGCTCAATTAAGCATGAAAACTCAAAATGTGAAACGGACGTCAAATTCGAAATGTATGCATATACTCAGGTTCCCCACAGGCTGGGGAACCCAAAAAAACATGTGTTTTACGTAACTAACCTTTCCTTCAAAAGGTAGGCCTGGGCCAATATCACAATTGTTGGCCAATTGCTCAATTAAGCATGAAAACTCAAAATGTGAAACTGACCTCAAATTCGAAATGTATGCATATACTCAGATTGCCCAAAGGCTGGGGAACCCGAAAAAACATGTGTTTTCCGTAACTGACCTTTCCTTGAAAAGGTAGGCCTGGGCCAATATCACAATTGTTGGCAAATGGCCAATTAAGCATGAAAACTCAAAATGTGATACTGACCTGAAATTCGAAATGTATGCATATACTCAGGTTCCCCACAGGTTGGGGAAGCCGAAAAAACATGTGTTTTCCGTAACTGACCTTTCCTTCAAAAGGTAGGCCTGGGCCAATATCACAATTGTTGGCAAATGGCCAATTAAGCATGAAAATTCAAAATGTGAAACTGACCGCAAATTCGAAATGTATGCATATACTCACGTTCCCCACAGGTTGGGGAACCCGAAAAAACATATGTTTTCCGTAACTGACCTTTCCTTCAAAAGCTATGCCTGGGCCTATATCGTATTTTTTTGCAAATGGCCAATTAAGCATGAAAACACAAAATGTGAAACTGACGTCAAATTCGAAATGTATGCATATACTCAGATTGCCCAAAGGCTGGGGAAGGCGAAAAAACATGTGTTTTCTGTAACTGACCTTTCCTTCAAAAGGTAGGCCTGGGCCAATATCACAATTGTTGGCAAATGGCCAATTAAGCATGAAAACTAAAAATGTGAAACTGACCTCAAATTCGAAATATATGCATATACTCAGGTTTCCCACAGGTTGGGGAACCCGAAAAAACATGTGTTTTCCGTAACTGACCTTTCCTTCAAAAGCTATGCCTGGGCCTATATCGTATTTGTTTGCAAATGGCCAATTAAGCATGAAAACACAAAATGTGAAACTGACCTCAAATTCGAAATGTATGCATATACTCAGGTTCCCCACAGGTTGGGGAACCCGAAAAAACACGTGTTTTCCGTATCCGACCTTTCCTTCAAAAGATAGGCCTGGGCATATATCGCATT
This sequence comes from Crotalus adamanteus, assembly GCA_039797435.1. Taxonomy (NCBI): domain Eukaryota; kingdom Metazoa; phylum Chordata; class Lepidosauria; order Squamata; family Viperidae; genus Crotalus; species Crotalus adamanteus. The sequence goes on from CM077928.1 coordinate 23,958,104, forward strand.
TGTTGGCAAATGGCCAATTAAGCATGAAAATTCAAAATGTGAAACTGACCGCAAATTCGAAATGTATGCATATAGTCACGTTCCCCACAGGTTGGGGAACCCGAAAAAACATGTGTTTTCCGTAACTGACCTTTCCTTCAAAAGCTATGCCTGGGCCTATATCGTATTTTTTTGCAAATGGCCAATTAAGCATGAAAACTCAAAATGTGAAACTGACGTCAAATTCGAAATGTATGCATATACTCAGATTGCCCAAAGGCTGGGGAAGGCGAAAAAACATGTGTTTTCTGTAACTGACCTTTCCTTCAAAAGGTAGGCCTGGGCCAATATCACAATTGTTGGCAAATGGCCAATTAAGCATGAAAACTGAAAATGTGAAACTGACCTCAAATTCGAAATGTATGCATATACTCAGGTTCCCCACAGGTTGGGGAAGCCGAAAAAACATGTGTTTTCCGTAACTGACCTTTCCTTCAAAAGGTAGGCCTGGGCCAATATCACAATTGTTAGCAAATGGCCAATTAAGCATGAAACCTCAAAATGTGAAACTGACCTCAAATTCGAAATGTATGCATATACTCAGGTTCCCCACAGGTTGGGGAACCCGAAAAAACAAGTGTTTTCCGTATCTGAATTTTCCTTCAAAAGCTAGGCCTGGGCCTATATCGCATTTGTTTGCAAATGGCCAATCAATCATGAAAACTCAAAATGTGAAACTGACCGCAAATTCGAAATGTATGCATATACTCAGGTTCCCCACAGTCTGGGGAACCCGAAAAAACATGTATTTTCCGTATCCGAACTTTCCTTCAAAAGATAGGCCTGGGCATATATCGCATTTGTTGGCAAATGGCCAATTAAGCATGAAAATTCAAAATGTGAAACTGACCGCAAATTCGAAATGTATGCATATACTCACGTTTCCCACAGGTTGGGGAACCCGAAAAAACATGTGTTTTTCGTAACTGACCTTTCCTTCAAAAGCTATGCCTGGGCCTATATCGTATTTTTTTGCAAATGGCTAATTAAGCATGAAAACTCAAAATGTGAAACTGACCTCAAATTCGAAATGTATGCATTTACTCAGGTTCCCCACAGGCTGGGGAACCCAAAAAAACATGTGTTTTACGTAACTAACCTTTCCTTCAAAAGGTAGGCCTGGGCCAATATCACAATTGTTGGCCAATTGCGCAATTAAGCATGAAAACTCAAAATGTGAAACGGACGTCAAATTCGAAATGTATGCATATACTCAGATTGCCCAAAGGCTGGGGAACCCGAAAAAACATGTGTTTTCCGTATTTGACCCTTCCTTGAAAAGGTAGGCCTGGGCCAATATCACAATTGTTGGCAAAGGGCCAATTAAGCATGAAAACTCAAAATGTGAAACTGACCTGAAATTCGAAATGTATGCATATACTCAGGTTCCCCACAGGTTGGGGAACCCGAAAAAACACGTGTTTTCCGTATCCGACCTTTCCTTCAAAATAGAGGCCTGGGCATATATCGCATTTGTTGGCAAATGGCCAATTAAGCATGAAAATTCAAAATGTGAAACTGACCGCAAATTTGAAATGTATGCATATACTCACGTTCCCCACAGGTTGGGGAACCTGAAAAAACATGTGTTTTCCGTAACTGACGTTTCCTTCAAAAGTTATGCCTGGGCCTATATCGTATTTTTTTGCAAATGGCCAATTAAGCATGAAAACTCAAAATGTGAAACTGACCTCAAATTCGAAATGTATGCATATACTCAGATTGCCCAAAGGCTGGGGAAGGCGAAAAAACATGTGTTTTCTGTAACTGACCTTTCCTTCAAAAGGTAGGCCTGGGCCAATATCACAATTGTTGGCAAATGGCCAATTAAGCATGAAAACTAAAAATGTGAAACTGACCTCAAATTCGAAATGTATGTATATACTCAGGTTCCCCACAGGCTGGGGAACCCAAAAAAACATGTGTTTTACGTAACTAACCTTTCCTTCAAAAGGTAGGCCTGGGCCAATATCACAATTGTTGGCCAATTGCTCAATTAAGCATGAAAACTCAAAATGTGAAACGGACGTCAAATTCGAAATGTATGCATATACTCAGGTTCCCGACAGGCTGGGGAACCCAAAAAAACATGTGTTTTACGTAACTAACCTTTCCTTCAAAAGGTAGGCCTGGGCCAATATCACAATTGTTGGCCAATTGCTCAATTAAGCATGAAAACTCAAAATGTGAAACTGACCTCAAATTCGAAATGTATGCATATATTCAGATTGCCCAAAGGCTGGGGAACCCGAAAAAACATGTGTTTTCCGTAACTGACCTTTCCTTGAAAAGGTAGGCCTGGGCCAATATCACAATTGTTGGCAAATGGCCAATTAAGCATGAAAACTCAAAATGTGAAACTGACGTGAAATTCGAAATGTATGCATATACTCAGGTTCCCCACAGTCTGGGGAACCCGAAAAAACATGTATTTTCCGTATCCGACCTTTCCTTCAAAAGATAGGCCTGGGCATATGTCGCATTTGTTGGCAAATGGCCAATTAAGCATGAAAATTCAAAATGTGAAACTGACCGCAAATTCGAAATGTATGCATATAGTCAGATTGCCCAAAGGCTGGGGAACCCGAAAAAACATGTGTTTTCCGTAACTGACCTTTCCTTGAAAAGGTAGGCCTGGGCCAATATCACAATTGTTGGCAAAGGGCCAATTAAGCATGAAAACTCAAAATGTGAAACTGACCTGAAATTCGAAATGTATGCATATACTCAGGTTCCCCACAGGTTGGGGAACCCGAAAAAACACGTGTTTTCCGTATCCGACCTTTCCTTCAAAATAGAGGCCTGGGCATATATCGCATTTGTTGGCAAATGGCCAATTAAGCATGAAAATTCAAAATGTGAAATTGACCTCAAATTCGAAATGTATGCATATACTCAGGTTCCCCACAAGCTGGGGAACTCGAAAAAACATGTGTTTTCCGTAACTGACCTTTCCTTCAAAAGGTAGCCCTGGGCAATATCACAATTGTTGGCCAATTGCTCAATTAAGCATGAAAACTCAAAATGTGAAACTGACCTCAAATTCGAAATGTATGCATATACTCAGGTTCCCCACAGGCTGGGGAACCCAAAAAAACATGTGTTTTACGTAACTAACCTTTCCTTCAAAAGGTAGGCCTGGGCCAATATCACAATTGTTGGCCAATTGCTCAATTAAGCATGAAAACTCAAAATGTGAAACGGACGTCAAATTCGAAATGTATGCATATACTCAGGTTCCCCACAGGCTGGGGAACCCAAAAAAACATGTGTTTTACGTAACTAACCTTTCCTTCAAAAGGTAGGCCTGGGCCAATATCACAATTGTTGGCCAATTGCTCAATTAAGCATGAAAATTCAAAATGTGAAACTGACCTCAAATTCGAAATGTATGCATATATTCAGATTGCCCAAAGGCTGGGGAACCCGAAAAAACATGTGTTTTCCGTAACTGACCTTTCCTTGAAAAGGTAGGCCTGGGCCAATATCACAATTGTTGGCAAATGGCCAATTAAGCATGAAAACTCAAAATGTGAAACTGACGTGAAATTCGAAATGTATGCATATACTCAGGTTCCCCACAGTCTGGGGAACCCGAAAAAACATGTATTTTCCGTATCCGACCTTTCCTTCAAAAGATAGGCCTGGGCATATGTCGCATTTGTTGGCAAATGGCCAATTAAGCATGAAAATTCAAAATGTGAAACTGACCGCAAATTCGAAATGTATGCATATAGTCAGATTGCCCAAAGGCTGGGGAACCCGAAAAAACATGTGTTTTCCGTAACTGACCTTTCCTTGAAAAGGTAGGCCTGGGCCAATATCACAATTGTTGGCAAAGGGCCAATTAAGCATGAAAACTCAAAATGTGAAACTGACCTGAAATTCGAAATGTATGCATATACTCAGGTTCCCCACAGGTTGGGGAACCCGAAAAAACACGTGTTTTCCGTATCCGACCTTTCCTTCAAAATAGAGGCCTGGGCATATATCGCATTTGTTGGCAAATGGCCAATTAAGCATGAAAATTCAAAATGTGAAATTGACCTCAAATTCGAAATGTATGCATATACTCAGGTTCCCCACAAGCTGGGGAACTCGAAAAAACATGTGTTTTCCGTAACTGACCTTTCCTTCAAAAGGTAGCCCTGGGCAATATCACAATTGTTGGCCAATTGCTCAATTAAGCATGAAAACTCAAAATGTGAAACTGACCTCAAATTCGAAATGTATGCATATACTCAGGTTCCCCACAGGCTGGGGAACCCAAAAAAACATGTGTTTTACGTAACTAACCTTTCCTTCAAAAGGTAGGCCTGGGCCAATATCACAATTGTTGGCCAATTGCTCAATTAAGCATGAAAACTCAAAATGTGAAACGGACGTCAAATTCGAAATGTATGCATATACTCAGGTTCCCCACAGGCTGGGGAACCCAAAAAAACATGTGTTTTACGTAACTAACCTTTCCTTCAAAAGGTAGGCCTGGGCCAATATCACAATTGTTGGCCAATTGCTCAATTAAGCATGAAAACTCAAAATGTGAAACTGACGTCAAATTCGAAATGTATGCATATACTCAGATTGCCCAAAGGCTGGGGAAGGCGAAAAAACATGTGTTTTCTGTAACTGACCTTTCCTTCAAAAGATAGGCCAGGGCATATATCGCATTTGTTGGCAAATGGCCAATTAAGCATGAAAACTCAAAATGTGAAACTGACCTCAAATTCGAAATGTATGCATATACTCAGATTGCCCACAGGTTGGGGAACCCGAAAAAACACGTGTATTCCGTATCTGAATTTTCCTTCAAAAGGTAGCCCTGGGCCAATATCACAATTGTTGGCCAATTGCTCAATTAAGCATGAAAACTCAAAATGTGAAACTGACCTCAAATTCGAAATGTATGCATTTACTCAGGTTCCCCACAGGCTGGGGAACCCAAAAAAACATGTGTTTTACGTAACTAACCTTTCCTTCAAAAGGTAGGCCTGGGCCAATATCACAATTGTTGGCCAATTGCTCAATTAAGCATGAAAACTCAAAATGTGAAACGGACGTCAAATTCGAAATGTATGCATATACTCAGGTTCCCCACAGGCTGGGGAACCCAAAAAAACATGTGTTTTACGTAACTAATCTTTCCTTCAAAAGGTAGGCCTGGGCCAATATCACAATTGTTGGCCAATTGCTCAATTAAGCATGAAAACTCAAAATGTGAAACTGACCTCAAATTCGAAATGTATGCATATACTCAGATTGCCCACAGGTTGGGGAACCCGAAAAAACACGTGTATTTCGTATCTGAATTTTCCTTCAAAAGCTAGGCCTGGGCCTATATCGCATTTGTTTGCAAATGGCCAATCAAGCATGAAAACTCAAAATGTGAAACTGACCTCAAATTCGAAATGTATGCATATACTCAGGTTCCCCACAGGTTGGGGAAGCCGAAAAAACATGTGTTTTCCGTAACTGACCTTTCCTTCAAAAGGTAGGCCTGGGCCAATATCACAATTGTTGGCAAATGGCCAATTAAGCATGAAAATTCAAAATGTGAAACTGACCGCAAATTCGAAATGTATGCATATACTCACGTTCCCCACAGGTTGGGGAACCCGAAAAAACATGTGTTTTCCCTAACTGACCTTTCCTTCAAAAGCTATGCCTGGGCCTATATCGTATTTTTTTGCAAATGGCCAATTAAGCATGAAAACTCAAAATGTGAAACTGACGTCAAATTCGAAATGTATGCATATACTCAGATTGCCCAAAGGCTGGGGAAGGCGAAAAAACATGTGTTTTCTGTAACTGACCTTTCCTTCAAAAGGTAGGCCTGGGCCAATATCACAATTGTTGGCAAATGGCCAATTAAGCATGAAAACTAAAAATGTGAAACTGACCTCAAATTCGAAATGTATGCATATACTCAGGTTCCCCACAGGTTGGGGAACCCGAAAAAACATGTGTTTTCCGTAACTGACCTTTCCTTCAAAAGCTATGCCTGGGCCTATATCGTATTTGTTTGCAAATGGCCAATTAAGCATGAAAACACAAAATGTGAAACTGACCTCAAATTCGAAATGTATGCATATACTCAGGTTCCCCACAGGTTGGGGAACCCGAAAAAACACGTGTTTTCCGTATCCGACCTTTCCTTCAAAAGATAGGCCTGGGCATATATCGCATTTGTTGGCAAATGGCCAATTAAGCATGAAAATTCAAAATGTGAAACTGACCGCAAATTCGAAATGTATGCATATACTCACGTTCCCCACAGGTTGGGGAACCCGAAAAAACATGTGTTTTCCGTAACTGACCTTTCCTTCAAAAGCTATGCCTGGGCCTATATCGTATTTTTTTGCAAATGGCCAATTAAGCATGAAAACTCAAAATGTGAAACTGACGTCAAATTCGAAATGTATGCATATACTCAGATTGCCCAAAGGCTGGGGAAGGCGAAAAAACATGTGTTTTCTGTAACTGACCTTTCCTTCAAAAGGTAGGCCTGGGCCAATATCACAATTGTTGGCAAATGGCCAATTAAGCATGAAAACTAAAAATGTGAAACTGACCTCAAATTCGAAATGTATGCATATACTCAGGTTCCCCACAGGTTGGGGAACCTGAAAAAACATGTGTTTTCCGTAACTGACCTTTCCTTCAAAAGCTATGCCTGGGCCTATATCGTATTTGTTTGCAAATGGCCAATTAAGCATGAAAACACAAAATGTGAAACTGACCTCAAATTCGAAATGTATGCATATACTCAGGTTCCCCACAGGTTGGGGAACCCGAAAAAACACGTGTTTTCCGTATCCGACCTTTCCTTCAAAAGATAGGCCTGGGCATATATCGCATTTGTTGGCAAGTGGCCAATTAAGCATGAAAATTCAAAATGTGAAACTGACCGCAAATTCGAAATGTATGCATATACTCACGTTCCCCACAGGTTGGGGAACCCGAAAAAACATGTGTTTTCCGTAACTGACCTTTCCTTCAAAAGCTATGCCTGGGCCTATATCGTATTTTTTTGCAAATGGCCAATTAAGCATGAAAACTCAAAATGTGAAACTGACGTCAAATTCGAAATGTATGCATATACTCAGATTGCCCAAAGGCTGGGGAAGGCGAAAAAACATGTGTTTTCTGTAACTGACCTTTCCTTCAAAAGGTAGGCCTGGGCCAATATCACAATTGTTGGCAAATGGCCAATTAAACATGAAAACTAAAAATGTGAAACTGACCTCAAATTCGAAATGTATGCATATACTCAGGTTCCCCAAAGGTTGGGGAACCCGAAAAAACACGTGTTTTCCGTATCTGAATTTTCCTTCAAAAGCTAGGCCTGGGCCTATATCGCATTTGTTTGCAAATGGCCAATCAAGCATGAAAACTCAAAATGTGAAACTGACCTCAAATTCGAAATGTATGCATATATTCAGGTTCCCCACAGGCTGGGGAACCCAAAAAAACATGTGTTTTACGTAACTGACCTTTCCTTCAAAAGGTAGGCCTGGGCCAATATCACAATTGTTGGCAAATGGCTAATTAAGCATGAAAACTAAAAATGTGAAACTGACCTCAAATTCGAAATGTATGCATATACTCAGGTTCCCCACAGGTTGGGGAAGCCGAAAAAACATGTGTTTTCCGTAACTGACCTTTCCTTCAAAAGGTAGGCCTGGGCCAATATCACAATTGTTGGCAAATGGCCAATTAAGCATGAAAATTCAAAATGTGAAACTGACCGCACATTCGAAATGTATGCATATACTCACGTTCCCCACAGGTTGGGGAACCCGAAAAAACATGTGTTTTCCGTAACTGACCTTTCCTTCAAAAGCTATGCCTGGGCCTATATCGTATTTTTTTGCAAATGGCCAATTAAGCATGAAAACTCAAAATGTGAAACTGACGTCAAATTCGAAATGTATGCATATACTCAGATTGCCCAAAGGCTGGGGAAGGCGAAAAAACATGTGTTTTCCGTAACTGACCTTTCCTTCAAAAGCTATGCCTGGGCCTATATCGTATTTGTTTGCAAATGGCCAATTAAGCATGAAAACACAAAATGTGAAACTGACCTCAAATTCGAAATGTATGCATATATTCAGGTTCCCCACAGGCTGGGGAACCCAAAAAAACATGTGTTTTACGTAACTGACCTTTCCTTCAAAAGGTAGGCCTGGGCAATATCACAATTGTTGGCCAATTGCTCAATTAAGCATGAAAACTCAAAATGTGAAACTGACCTCAAATTCGAAATGTATGCATATACTCAGGTTCCCCACAGGCTGGGGAACCCAAAAAAACATGTGTTTTACGTAACTAACCTTTCCTTCAAAAGGTAGGCCTGGGCCAATATCACAATTGTTGGCCAATTGCTCAATTAAGCATGAAAACTCAAAATGTGAAACGGACGTCAAATTCGAAATGTATGCATATACTCAGGTTCCCCACAGGCTGGGGAACCCAAAAAAACATGTGTTTTACGTAACTAACCTTTCCTTCAAAAGGTAGGCCTGGGCCAATATCACAATTGTTGGCCAATTGCTCAATTAAGCATGAAAACTCAAAATGTGAAACTGACGTCAAATTCGAAATGTATGCATATACTCAGATTGCCCAAAGGCTGGGGAAGGCGAAAAAACATGTGTTTTCTGTAACTGACCTTTCCTTCAAAAGATAGGCCAGGGCATATATCGCATTTGTTGGCAAATGGCCAATTAAGCATGAAAACTCAAAATGTGAAACTGACCTCAAATTCGAAATGTATGCATATACTCAGATTGCCCACAGGTTGGGGAACCCGAAAAAACACGTGTATTCCGTATCTGAATTTTCCTTCAAAAGGTAGCCCTGGGCCAATATCACAATTGTTGGCCAATTGCTCAATTAAGCATGAAAACTCAAAATGTGAAACTGACCTCAAATTCGAAATGTATGCATTTACTCAGGTTCCCCACAGGCTGGGGAACCCAAAAAAACATGTGTTTTACGTAACTAACCTTTCCTTCAAAAGGTAGGCCTGGGCCAATATCACAATTGTTGGCCAATTGCTCAATTAAGCATGAAAACTCAAAATGTGAAACGGACGTCAAATTCGAAATGTATGCATATACTCAGGTTCCCCACAGGCTGGGGAACCCAAAAAAACATGTGTTTTACGTAACTAATCTTTCCTTCAAAAGGTAGGCCTGGGCCAATATCACAATTGTTGGCCAATTGCTCAATTAAGCATGAAAACTCAAAATGTGAAACTGACCTCAAATTCGAAATGTATGCATATACTCAGATTGCCCACAGGTTGGGGAACCCGAAAAAACACGTGTATTTCGTATCTGAATTTTCCTTCAAAAGCTAGGCCTGGGCCTATATCGCATTTGTTTGCAAATGGCCAATCAAGCATGAAAACTCAAAATGTGAAACTGACCTCAAATTCGAAATGTATGCATATACTCAGGTTCCCCACAGGTTGGGGAAGCCGAAAAAACATGTGTTTTCCGTAACTGACCTTTCCTTCAAAAGGTAGGCCTGGGCCAATATCACAATTGTTGGCAAATGGCCAATTAAGCATGAAAATTCAAAATGTGAAACTGACCGCAAATTCGAAATGTATGCATATACTCAGGTTCCCCACAGGTTGGGGAACCCGAAAAAACATGTGTTTTCCGTAACTGACCTTTCCTTCAAAAGCTATGCCTGGGCCTATATCGTATTTTTTTGCAAATGGCCAATTAAGCATGAAAACTCAAAATGTGAAACTGACGTCAAATTCGAAATGTATGCATATACTCAGATTGCCCAAAGGCTGGGGAAGGCGAAAAAACATGTGTTTTCTGTAACTGACCTTTCCTTCAAAAGGTAGGCCTGGGCCAATATCACAATTGTTGGCAAATGGCCAATTAAGCATGAAAACTAAAAATGTGAAACTGACCTCAAATTCGAAATGTATGCATATACTCAGGTTCCCCACAGGTTGGGGAACCCGAAAAAACATGTGTTTTCCGTAACTGACCTTTCCTTCAAAAGCTATGCCTGGGCCTATATCGTATTTGTTTGCAAATGGCCAATTAAGCATGAAAACACAAAATGTGAAACTGACCTCAAATTCGAAATGTATGCATATACTCAGGTTCCCCACAGGTTGGGGAACCCGAAAAAACACGTGTTTTCCGTATCCGACCTTTCCTTCAAAAGATAGGCCTGGGCATATATCGCATTTGTTGGCAAATGGCCAATTAAGCATGAAAATTCAAAATGTGAAACTGACCGCAAATTCGAAATGTATGCATATACTCACGTTCCCCACAGGTTGGGGAACCCGAAAAAACATGTGTTTTCCGTAACTGACCTTTCCTTCAAAAGCTATGCCTGGGCCTATATCGTATTTTTTTGCAAATGGCCAATTAAGCATGAAAACTCAAAATGTGAAACTGACGTCAAATTCGAAATGTATGCATATACTCAGATTGCCCAAAGGCTGGGGAAGGCGAAAAAACATGTGTTTTCTGTAACTGACCTTTCCTTCAAAAGGTAGGCCTGGGCCAATATCACAATTGTTGGCAAATGGCCAATTAAGCATGAAAACTAAAAATGTGAAACTGACCTCAAATTCGAAATGTATGCATATACTCAGGTTCCCCACAGGTTGGGGAACCTGAAAAAACATGTGTTTTCCGTAACTGACCTTTCCTTCAAAAGCTATGCCTGGGCCTATATCGTATTTGTTTGCAAATGGCCAATTAAGCATGAAAACACAAAATGTGAAACTGACCTCAAATTCGAAATGTATGCATATACTCAGGTTCCCCACAGGTTGGGGAACCCGAAAAAACACGTGTTTTCCGTATCCGACCTTTCCTTCAAAAGATAGGCCTGGGCATATATCGCATTTGTTGGCAAGTGGCCAATTAAGCATGAAAATTCAAAATGTGAAACTGACCGCAAATTCGAAATGTATGCATATACTCACGTTCCCCACAGGTTGGGGAACCCGAAAAAACATGTGTTTTCCGTAACTGACCTTTCCTTCAAAAGCTATGCCTGGGCCTATATCGTATTTTTTTGCAAATGGCCAATTAAGCATGAAAACTCAAAATGTGAAACTGACCTCAAATTCGAAATGTATGCATATACTCAGGATCCCCACAGGTTGGGGAACCCGAAAAAACACGTGTTTTCCGTATCTGAATTTTTCTTCAAAAGCTAGGCCTGGGCCTATATCGCATTTGTTTGCAAATGGCCAATCAAGCATGAAAACTCAAAATGTGAAACTGACCTCAAATTCGAAATGTATGCATATATTCAGGTTCCCCACAGGCTGGGGAACCCAAAAAAACATGTGTTTTACGTAACTGACCTTTCCTTCAAAAGGTAGGCCTGGGCCAATATCACAATTGTTGGCAAATGGCTAATTAAGCATGAAAACTAAAAATGTGAAACTGACCTCAAATTCGAAATGTATGCATATACTCAGGTTCCCCACAGGTTGGGGAAGCCGAAAAAACATGTGTTTTCCGTAACTGACCTTTCCTTCAAAAGGTAGGCCTGGGCCAATATCACAATTGTTGGCAAATGGCCAATTAAGCATGAAAATTCAAAATGTGAAACTGACCGCACATTCGAAATGTATGCATATACTCACGTTCCCCACAGGTTGGGGAACCCGAAAAAACATGTGTTTTCCGTAACTGACCTTTCCTTCAAAAGCTATGCCTGGGCCTATATCGTATTTTTTTGCAAATGGCCAATTAAGCATGAAAACTCAAAATGTGAAACTGACGTCAAATTCGAAATGTATGCATATACTCAGATTGCCCAAAGGCTGGGGAAGGCGAAAAAACATGTGTTTTCCGTAACTGACCTTTCCTTCAAAAGCTATGCCTGGGCCTATATCGTATTTGTTTGCAAATGGCCAATTAAGCATGAAAACACAAAATGTGAAACTGACCTCAAATTCGAAATGTATGCATATATTCAGGTTCCCCACAGGCTGGGGAACCCGAAAAAACATGTGTTTTCCGTAACTGACCTTTCCTTCAAAAGCTATGCCTGGGCCTATATCGTATTTTTTTGCAAATGGCCAATTAAGCATGAAAACTCAAAATGTGAAACTGACGTCAAATTCGAAATGTATGCATATACTCAGATTGCCCACAGGCTGGGGAACCCGAAAAAACATGTGTTTTACGTAACTAACCTTTCCTTCAAAAGCTATGCCTGGGGCTATATCGTATTTTTTTGCAAATGGCCAGTTAAGCATGAAAACTCAAAATGTGAAACTGACGTCAAATTTGAAATGTATGCATATACTCAGATTGCCCAAAAGCTGGGGAAGGCGAAAAAACATGTGTTTTCCGTAACTGACCTTTCCTTCAAAAGGTAGTCCTGGGCCAATATCACAATTGTTGGCAAATGGCCAATTAAGCATGAAAACTAAAAATGTGAAAGTGACCTCAAATTCGAAATGTATGCATATACTCAGATTGCCCACAGGCTGGGGAACCCGAAAAAACATGTGTTTTACGTAACTGACCTTTCCTTCAAAAGGTAGGCCTGGGCCAATATCACAATTGTTGGCAAATGGCCAATTAAGCATGAAAATTCAAAATGTGAAACTGACCGCAAATTCGAAATGTATGCATATACTCAAGTTCGCCACAGGTTGGGGAACCCGAAAAAACATGTGTTTTCCGTAACTGACCTTTCCTTCAAAAGCTATGCCTGGGCCTATATCGTATTTGTTTGCAAATGGCCAATTAAGCATGAAAACACAAAATGTGAAAGTGACCTCAAATTCGAAATGTATGCATATACTCAGGTTCCCCACAGGTTGGGGAACCCGAAAAAACACGTGTTTTCCGTATCTGAATTTTCCTTCAAAAGCTAGGCCTGGGCCTATATCGCATTTGTTTGTAAATGGCCAATCAAGCATGAAAACTCAAAATGTGAAACTGACCTCAAATTCGAAATGTATGCATATATTCAGGTTCCCCACAGGCTGGGGAACCCAAAAAAACATGTGTTTTACGTAACTGACCTTTCCTTCAAAAGGTAGGCCTGGGCCAATATCACAATTGTTGGCAAATGGCCAATTAAGCATGAAAACTCAAAATGTGAAACTGACCTCAAATTCGAAATGTATGCATATACTCAGAATGCCCACAGGCTGGGGAACCCAAAAAAACATGTGTTTTACGTAACTAACCTTTCCTTCAAAAGATAGGCCTGGGCCAATGTCACAATTGTTGGCCAATTGCTCAATTAAGCATGAAAACTCAAAATGTGAAACTGACCTCAAATTCGAAATGTATGCATATACTCAGGTTCCCCACAGTCTGGGGAACCCGAAAGAACATGTATTTTCCGTATCCGACTTTTCCTTCAAAAGATAGACCTGGGCATATATCGCATATGTTGGCAAATGGCCAATTAAGCATGAAAATTCAAAATGTGAAACTGACCTCAAATTCGAAATGTATGCATATACTCAGGTTCCCCACAGGTTGGGGAACCCGAAAAAACACGTGTTTTCCGTATCCGACCTTTCCTTCAAAAGATAGGCCTGGGCATATATCGCATTTGTTGGCAAATGGCCAATTAAGCATGAAAATTCAAAATGTGAAACTGACCGCAAATTCGAAATGTATGCATATACTCACGTTCCCCACAGGTTGGGGAACCCGAAAAAACATGTGTTTTCCGTAACTGACGTTTCCTTCAAAAGCTATGCCTGGGCCTATATCGTATTTTTTTGCAAATGGCCAATTAAGCATGAAAACTCAAAATGTGAAACTGACGTCAAATTCGAAATGTATGCATATACTCAGATTGCCCAAAGGCTGGGGAAGGCGAAAAAACATGTGTTTTCTGTAACTGACCTTTCCTTCAAAAGATAGGCCAGGGCATATATCGCATTTGTTGGCAAATGGCCAATTAAGCATGAAAACTCAAAATGTGAAACTGACCTCAAATTCGAAATGTATGCATATACTCAGATTGCCCACAGGTTGGGGAACCCGAAAAAACACGTGTATTCCGTATCTGAATTTTCCTTCAAAAGGTAGCCCTGGGCCAATATCACAATTGTTGGCCAATTGCTCAATTAAGCATGAAAACTCAAAATGTGAAACTGACCTCAAATTCGAAATGTATGCATTTACTCAGGTTCCCCACAGGCTGGGGAACCCAAAAAAACATGTGTTTTACGTAACTAACCTTTCCTTCAAAAGGTAGGCCTGGGCCAATATCACAATTGTTGGCCAATTGCTCAATTAAGCATGAAAACTCAAAATGTGAAACGGACGTCAAATTCGAAATGTATGCATATACTCAGGTTCCCCACAGGCTGGGGAACCCAAAAAAAAACATGTGTTTTACGTAACTAATCTTTCCTTCAAAAGGTAGGCCTGGGCCAATATCACAATTGTTGGCCAATTGCTCAATTAAGCATGAAAACTCAAAATGTGAAACTGACCTCAAATTCGAAATGTATGAATATACTCAGATTGCCCACAGGTTGGGGAACCCGAAAAAACACGTGTATTTCGTATCTGAATTTTCCTTCAAAAGCTAGGCCTGGGCCTATATCGCATTTGTTTGCAAATGGCCAATCAAGCATGAAAACTCAAAATGTGAAACTGACCTCAAATTCGAAATGTATGCATATACTCAGGTTCCCCACAGGTTGGGGAAGCCGAAAAAACATGTGTTTTCCGTAACTGACCTTTCCTTCAAAAGGTAGGCCTGGGCCAATATCACAATTGTTGGCAAATGGCCAATTAAGCATGAAAATTCAAAATGTGAAACTGACCGCAAATTCGAAATGTATGCATATACTCACGTTCCCCACAGGTTGGGGAACCCGAAAAAACATGTGTTTTCCGTAACTGACCTTTCCTTCAAAAGCTATGCCTGGGCCTATATCGTATTTTTTTGCAAATGGCCAATTAAGCATGAAAACTCAAAATGTGAAACTGACGTCAAATTCGAAATGTATGCATATACTCAGATTGCCCAAAGGCTGGGGAAGGCGAAAAAACATGTGTTTTCTGTAACTGACCTTTCCTTCAAAAGGTAGGCCTGGGCCAATATCACAATTGTTGGCAAATGGCCAATTAAGCATGAAAACTAAAAATGTGAAACTGACCTCAAATTCGAAATGTATGCATATACTCAGGTTCCCCAGAGGTTGGGGAACCCGAAAAAACACGTGTTTTCCGTATCCGACCTTTCCTTCAAAAGATAGGCCTGGGCATATATCGCATTTGTTGGCAAATGGCCAATTAAGCATGAAAATTCAAAATGTGAAACTGACCGCAAATTCGAAATGTATGCATATACTCACGTTCCCCACAGGTTGGGGAACCCGAAAAAACATGTGTTTTACGTAACTGACCTTTCCTTCAAAAGGTAGGCCTGGGCCAATATCACAATTGTTGGCAAATGGCCAATTAAGCATGAAAACTCAAAATGTGAAACTGACCTCAAATTCGAAATGTATGCATATACTCAGAATGCCCACAGGCTGGGGAACCCAAAAAAACATGTGTTTTACGTAACTAACCTTTCCTTCAAAAGATAGGCCTGGGCCAATATCACAATTGTTGGCAAATGGCCAATTAAGCATGAAAACTAAAAATGTGAAACTGACCTCAAATTCGAAATGTATGCATATACTCAGGTTCCCCACAGTCTGGGGAACCCGAAAGAACATGTATTTTCCGTATCCGACTTTTCCTTCAAAAGATAGACCTGGGCATATATCGCATATGTTGGCAAATGGCCAATTAAGCATGAAAATTCAAAATGTGAAACTGACCTCAAATTCGAAATGTATGCATATACTCAGGTTCCCCACAGGTTGGGGAACCCGAAAAAACACGTGTTTTCCGTATCCGACCTTTCCTTCAAAAGATAGGCCTGGGCATATATCGCATTTGTTGGCAAATGGCCAATTAAGCATGAAAATTCAAAATGTGAAACTGACCGCAAATTCGAAATGTATGCATATACTCACGTTCCCCACAGGTTGGGGAACCCGAAAAAACATGTGTTTTCCGTAACTGACGTTTCCTTCAAAAGCTATGCCTGGGCCTATATCGTATTTTTTTGCAAATGGCCAATTAAGCATGAAAACTCAAAATGTGAAACTGACGTCAAATTCGAAATGTATGCATATACTCAGATTGCCCAAAGGCTGGGGAAGGCGAAAAAACATGTGTTTTCTGTAACTGACCTTTCCTTCAAAAGATAGGCCAGGGCATATATCGCATTTGTTGGCAAATGGCCAATTAAGCATGAAAACTCAAAATGTGAAACTGACCTCAAATTCGAAATGTATGCATATACTCAGATTGCCCACAGGTTGGGGAACCCGAAAAAACACGTGTATTCCGTATCTGAATTTTCCTTCAAAAGGTAGCCCTGGGCCAATATCACAATTGTTGGCCAATTGCTCAATTAAGCATGAAAACTCAAAATGTGAAACTGACCTCAAATTCGAAATGTATGCATTTACTCAGGTTCCCCACAGGCTGGGGAACCCAAAAAAACATGTGTTTTACGTAACTAACCTTTCCTTCAAAAGGTAGGCCTGGGCCAATATCACAATTGTTGGCCAATTGCTCAATTAAGCATGAAAACTCAAAATGTGAAACGGACGTCAAATTCGAAATGTATGCATATACTCAGGTTCCCCACAGGCTGGGGAACCCAAAAAAACATGTGTTTTACGTAACTAATCTTTCCTTCAAAAGGTAGGCCTGGGCCAATATCACAATTGTTGGCCAATTGCTCAATTAAGCATGAAAACTCAAAATGTGAAACTGACCTCAAATTCGAAATGTATGAATATACTCAGATTGCCCACAGGTTGGGGAACCCGAAAAAACACGTGTATTTCGTATCTGAATTTTCCTTCAAAAGCTAGGCCTGGGCCTATATCGCATTTGTTTGCAAATGGCCAATCAAGCATGAAAACTCAAAATGTGAAACTGACCTCAAATTCGAAATGTATGCATATACTCAGGTTCCCCACAGGTTGGGGAAGCCGAAAAAACATGTGTTTTCCGTAACTGACCTTTCCTTCAAAAGGTAGGCCTGGGCCAATATCACAATTGTTGGCAAATGGCCAATTAAGCATGAAAATTCAAAATGTGAAACTGACCGCAAATTCGAAATGTATGCATATACTCACGTTCCCCACAGGTTGGGGAACCCGAAAAAACATGTGTTTTCCGTAACTGACCTTTCCTTCAAAAGCTATGCCTGGGCCTATATCGTATTTTTTTGCAAATGGCCAATTAAGCATGAAAACTCAAAATGTGAAACTGACGTCAAATTCGAAATGTATGCATATACTCAGATTGCCCAAAGGCTGGGGAAGGCGAAAAAACATGTGTTTTCTGTAACTGACCTTTCCTTCAAAAGGTAGGCCTGGGCCAATATCACAATTGTTGGCAAATGGCCAATTAAGCATGAAAACTAAAAATGTGAAACTGACCTCAAATTCGAAATGTATGCATATACTCAGGTTCCCCACAGGTTGGGGAACCCGAAAAAACATGTGTTTTCCGTAACTGACCTTTCCTTCAAAAGCTATGCCTGGGCCTATATCGTATTTGTTTGCAAATGGCCAATTAAGCATGAAAACACAAAATGTGAAACTGACCTCAAATTCGAAATGTATGCATATACTCAGGTTCCCCAGAGGTTGGGGAACCCGAAAAAACACGTGTTTTCCGTATCCGACCTTTCCTTCAAAAGATAGGCCTGGGCATATATCGCATTTGTTGGCAAATGGCCAATTAAGCATGAAAATTCAAAATGTGAAACTGACCGCAAATTCGAAATGTATGCATATACTCACGTTCCCCACAGGTTGGGGAACCCGAAAAAACATGTGTTTTCCGTAACTGACCTTTCCTTCAAAAGCTATGCCTGGGCCTATATCGTATTTTTTTGCAAATGGCCAATTAAGCATGAAAACTCAAAATGTGAAACTGACGTCAAATTCGAAATGTATGCATATACTCAGATTGCCCAAAGGCTGGGGAAGGCGAAAAAACATGTGTTTTCTGTAACTGACCTTTCCTTCAAAAGGTAGGCCTGGGCCAATATCACAATTGTTGGCAAATGGCCAATTAAGCATGAAAACTAAAAATGTGAAACTGACCTCAAATTCGAAATGTATGCATATACTCAGGTTCCCCACAGGTTGGGGAACCCGAAAAAACATGTGTTTTCCGTAACTGACCTTTCCTTCAAAAGCTATGCCTGGGCCTATATCGTATTTGTTTGCAAATGGCCAATTAAGCATGAAAACTAAAAATGTGAAACTGACCTCAAATTCTTAATGTATGCATATACTCAGGTTCCCCACAGGTTGGGGAACCCGAAAAAACATGTGTTTTCCGTAACTGACCTTTCCTTCAAAAGCTATGCCTGGGCCTATATCGTATTTGTTTGCAAATGGCCAATTAAGCATGAAAACACAAAATGTGAAACTGACCTCAAATTCGAAATGTATGCATATACTCAGGTTCCCCACAGGTTGGGGAACCCGAAAAAACACGTGTTTTCCGTATCCGACCTTTCCTTCAAAAGATAGGCCTGGGCATATATCGCATTTGTTGGCAAGTGGCCAATTAAGCATGAAAATTCAAAATGTGAAACTGACCGCAAATTCGAAATGTATGCATATACTCACGTTCCCCACAGGTTGGGGAAGGCGAAAAAACATGTGTTTTCCGTAACTGACCTTTCCTTCAAAAGCTATGCCTGGGCCTATATCGTATTTTTTTGCAAATGGCCAATTAAGCATGAAAACTCAAAATGTGAAACTGACGTCAAATTCGAAATGTATGCATATACTCAGATTGCCCAAAGGCTGGGGAAGGCGAAAAAACATGTGTTTTCTGTAACTGACCTTTCCTTCAAAAGGTAGGCCTGGGCCAATATCACAATTGTTGGCAAATGGCCAATTAAACATGAAAACTAAAAATGTGAAACTGACCTCAAATTCGAAATGTATGCATATACTCAGGTTCCCCACAGGTTGGGGAACCCGAAAAAACACGTGTTTTCCGTATCTGAATTTTCCTTCAAAAGGTAGGCCTGGGCCAATATCACAATTGTTGGCAAATGGCTAATTAAGCATGAAAACTAAAAATGTGAAACTGACCTCAAATTCGAAATGTATGCATATACTCAGGTTCCCCACAGGTTGGGGAAGCCGAAAAAACATGTGTTTTCCGTAACTGACCTTTCCTTCAAAAGGTAGGCCTAAGCCAATATCACAATTGTTGGCAAATGGCCAATTAAGCATGAAAATTCAAAATGTGAAACTGACCGCACATTCGAAATGTATGCATATACTCACGTTCCCCACAGGTTGGGGAACCCGAAAAAACATGTGTTTTCCGTAACTGACCTTTCCTTCAAAAGCTATGCCTGGGCCTATATCGTATTTTTTTGCAAATGGCCAATTAAGCATGAAAACTCAAAATGTGAAACTGACGTCAAATTCGAAATGTATGCATATACTCAGATTGCCCAAAGGCTGGGGAAGGCGAAAAAACATGTGTTTTCCGTAACTGACCTTTCCTTCAAAAGCTATGCCTGGGCCTATATCGTATTTGTTTGCAAATGGCCAATTAAGCATGAAAACACAAAATGTGAAACTGACCTCAAATTCGAAATGTATGCATATATTCAGGTTCCCCACAGGCTGGGGAACCCAAAAAAACATGTGTTTTACGTAACTGACCTTTCCTTCAAAAGGTAGGCCTGGGCCAATATCACAATTGTTGGCAAATGGCCAATTAAGCATGAAAACTAAAAATGTGAAACTGACCTCAAATTCGAAATGTATGCATATACTCAGGTTCCCCACAGGTTGGGGAAGCCGAAAAAACATGTGTTTTCCGTAGCTGACCTTTCCTTCAAAAGGTAGGCCTGGGCCAATATCACAATTGTTGGCAAATGGCCAATTAAGCATGAAAACTCAAAATGTGAAACTGACCTCAAATTCGAAATGTATGCATATACTCAGATTGCCCACAGGCTGGGGAACCCGAAAAAACATGTGTTTTACGTAACTAACCTTTCCTTCAAAAGCTATGCCTGGGGCTATATCGTATTTTTTTGCAAATGGCCAGTTAAGCATGAAAACTCAAAATGTGAAACTGACGTCAAATTTGAAATGTATGCATATACTCAGATTGCCCAAAAGCTGGGGAAGGCGAAAAAACATGTGTTTTCCGTAACTGACCTTTCCTTCAAAAGGTAGTCCTGGGCCAATATCACAATTGTTGGCAAATGGCCAATTAAGCATGAAAACTAAAAATGTGAAAGTGACCTCAAATTCGAAATGTATGCATATACTCAGATTGCCCACAGGCTGGGGAACCCGAAAAAACATGTGTTTTACGTAACTGACCTTTCCTTCAAAAGGTAGGCCTGGGCCAATATCACAATTGTTGGCAAATGGCCAATTAAGCATGAAAATTCAAAATGTGAAACTGACCGCAAATTCGAAATGTATGCATATACTCAAGTTCGCCACAGGTTGGGGAACCCGAAAAAACATGTGTTTTCCGTAACTGACCTTTCCTTCAAAAGCTATGCCTCGGCCTATATCGTATTTGTTTGCAAATGGCCAATTAAGCATGAAAACACAAAATGTGAAAGTGACCTCAAATTCGAAATGTATGCATATACTCAGGTTCCCCACAGGTTGGGGAACCCGAAAAAACACGTGTTTTCCGTATCTGAATTTTCCTTCAAAAGCTAGGCCTGGGCCTATATCGCATTTGTTTGTAAATGGCCAATCAAGCATGAAAACTCAAAATGTGAAACTGACCTCAAATTCGAAATGTATGCATATATTCAGGTTCCCCAGAGGCTGGGGAACCCAAAAAAACATGTGTTTTACGTAACTGACCTTTCCTTCAAAAGGTAGGCCTGGGCCAATATCACAATTGTTGGCAAATGGCCAATTAAGCATGAAAACTCAAAATGTGAAACTGACCTCAAATTCGAAATGTATGCATATACTCAGAATGCCCACAGGCTGGGGAACCCAAAAAAACATGTGTTTTACGTAACTAACGTTTCCTTCAAAAGATAGGCCTGGGCCAATGTCACAATTGTTGGCCAATTGCTCAATTAAGCATGAAAACTCAAAATGTGAAACTGACCTCAAATTCGAAATGTATGCATATACTCAGGTTCCCCACAGTCTGGGGAACCCGAAAGAACATGTATTTTCCGTATCCGACTTTTCCTTCAAAAGATAGACCTGGGCATATATCGCATATGTTGGCAAATGGCCAATTAAGCATGAAAATTCAAAATGTGAAACTGACCTCAAATTCGAAATGTATGCATATACTCAGGTTCCCCACAGGTTGGGGAACCCGAAAAAACATGTGTTTTCCGTAACTGACCTTTCCTTCAAAAGCTATGCCTGGGGCTATATCGTATTTTTTTGCAAATGGCCAGTTAAGCATGAAAACTCAAAATGTGAAACTGACCTCAAATTCGAAATGTATGCATATACTCAGGTTCCCCACAGGTTGGGGAAGCCGAAAAAACATGTGTTTTCCGTAACTGACCTTTCCTTCAAAAGGTAGGCCTGGGCCAATATCACAATTGTTGGCAAATGGCCAATTAAGCATGAAAATTCAAAATGTGAAACTGACCGCACATTCGAAATGTATGCATATACTCACGTTCCCCACAGGTTGGGGAACCCGAAAAAACATGTGTTTTCCGTAACTGACCTTTCCTTCAAAAGCTATGCCTGGGCCTATATCGCATTTTTTTGCAAATGGCCAATTAAGCATGAAAACTCAAAATGTGAAACTGACGTCAAATTCGAAATGTATGCATATACTCAGATTGCCCAAAGGCTGGGGAAGGCGAAAAAACATGTGTTTTCTGTAACTGACCTTTCCTTCAAAAGGTAGGCCTGGGCCAATATCACAATTGTTGGCAAATGGCCAATTAAGCATGAAAACTAAAAATGTGAAACTGACCTCAAATTCGAAATGTATGCATATACTCAGGTTCCCCACAGGTTGGGGAACCCGAAAAAACATTGTTTTCCGTAACTGACCTTTCCTTCAAAAGCTATGCCTGGGCCTATATCGTATTTGTTTGCAAATGGCCAATTAAGCATGAAAACACAAAATGTGAAACTGACCTCAAATTCGAAATGTATGCATATACTCAGATTGCCCACAGGCTGGGGAACCCGAAAAAACATGTGTTTTACGTAACTGACCTTTCCTTCAAAAGGTAGGCCTGGGCCTATATCACAATTGTTGGCAAATGGCCAATTAAGCATGAAAATTCAAAATGTGAAACTGACCGCAAATTAGAAATGTATGCATATACTCAAGTTCCCCACAGGTTGGGGAACCCGAAAAAACATGTGTTTTCCGTAACTGACCTTTCCTTCAAAAGCTATGCCTGGGCCTATATCGTATTTGTTTGCAAATGGCCAATTAAGCATGAAAACACAAAATGTGAAAGTGACCTCAAATTCGAAATGTATGCATATACTCAGGTTCCCCACAGGTTGGGGAACCCGAAAAAACACGTGTTTTCCGTATCTGAATTTTCCTTCAAAAGCTAGGCCTGGGCCTATATCGCATTTGTTTGCAAATGGCCAATCAAGCATGAAAACTCAAAATGTGAAACTGACCTCAAATTCGAAATGTATGCATATATTCAGGTTCCCCACAGGCTGGGGAACCCAAAAAAACATGTGTTTTACGTAACTGACCTTTCCTTCAAAAGGTAGGCCTGGGCCAATATCACAATTGTTGGCAAATGGCCAATTAAGCATGAAAACTAAAAATGTGAAACTGACCTCAAATTCGAAATGTATGCATATACTCAGGTTCCCCACAGGTTGGGGAAGCCGAAAAAACATGTGTTTTCCGTAACTGACCTTTCCTTCAAAAGGTAGGCCTGGGCCAATATCACAATTGTTGTCAAATGGCCAATTAAGCATGAAAATTCAAAATGTGAAACTGACCGCACATTCGAAATGTATGCATATACTCACGTTCCCCACAGGTTGGGGAACCCGAAAAAACATGTGTTTTCCGTAACTGACCTTTCCTTCAAAAGCTATGCCTGGGCCTATATCGTATTTTTTTGCAAATGGCCAATTAAGCATGAAAACTCAAAATGTGAAACTGACGTCAAATTCGAAATGTATGCATATACTCAGATTGCCCAAAGGCTGGGGAAGGCGAAAAAACATGTGTTTTCTGTAACTGACCTTTCCTTCAAAAGGTAGGTCTGGGCCAATATCACAATTGTTGGCAAATGGCCAATTAAGCATGAAAACTAAAAATGTAAAACTGACCTCAAATTCGAAATGTATGCATATACTCAGGTTCCCCACAGGTTGGGGAACCCGAAAAAACATGTGTTTTCCGTAACTGACCTTTCCTTCAAAAGCTATGCCTGGGCCTATATCGTATTTGTTTGCAAATGGCCAATTAAGCATGAAAACACAAAATGTGAAACTGACCTCAAATTCGAAATGTATGCATATACTCAGGTTCCCCACAGGTTGGGGAACCCGAAAAAACACGTGTTTTCCGTATCCGACCTTTCCTTCAAAAGATAGGCCTGGGCATATATCGCATTTGTTGGCAAATGGCCAATTAAGCATGAAAATTCAAAATGTGAAACTAACCGCAAATTCGAAATGTATGCATATACTCAGGTTCCCCACAGGTTGGGGAACCCGAAAAAACATGTGTTTTCCGTAACTGACCTTTCCTTCAAAAGCTATGCCTGGGCCTATATCGTATTTGTTTGCAAATGGCCAATTAAGCATGAAAACACAAAATGTGAAACTGACCTCAAATTCGAAATGTATGCATATATTCAGGTTCCCCACAGGCTGGGGAACCAAAAAAAACATGTGTTTTACGTAACTGACCTTTCCTTCAAAAGGTAGGCCTGGGCCAATATCACAATTGTTGGCAAATGGCCAATTAAGCATGAAAACTAAAAATGTGAAACTGACCTCAAATTCGAAATGTATGCATATACTCAGGTTCCCCACAGGTTGGGGAAGCCGAAAAAACATGTGTTTTCCGTAACTGACCTTTCCTTCAAAAGATAGGCCTGGGCCTATATCGTATTTTTTTGCAAATGGCCAATTAAGCATGAAAACTCAAAATGTGAAACTGACGTCAAATTCGAAATGTATGCATATACTCAGATTGCCCAAAGGCTGGGGAAGGCGAAAAAACATGTGTTTTCTGTAACTGACCTTTCCTTCAAAAGGTAGGCCTGGGCCAATATCACAATTGTTGGCAAATGGCCAATTAAGCATGAAAACTAAAAATGTGAAACTGACCTCAAATTCGAAATGTATGCATATACTCAGGTTCCCCACAGGTTGGGGAACCCGAAAAAACATGTGTTTTCCGTAACTGACCTTTCCTTCAAAAGCTATGCCTGGGCCTATATCGTATTTGTTTGCAAATGGCCAATTAAGCATGAAAACACAAAATGTGAAACTGACCTCAAATTCGAAATGTATGCATAT
Source organism: Crotalus adamanteus (assembly GCA_039797435.1). Classification (NCBI taxonomy): domain Eukaryota; kingdom Metazoa; phylum Chordata; class Lepidosauria; order Squamata; family Viperidae; genus Crotalus; species Crotalus adamanteus. The sequence goes on from CM077928.1 coordinate 23,982,729, forward strand.
ACTCAGGTTCCCCACAGGTTGGGGAGCCCGAAAAAACACGTGTTTTCCGTATCCGACCTTTCCTTCAAAAGATAGGCCTGGGCATATATCGCATTTGTTGGCAAATGGCCAATTAAGCATGAAAATTCAAAATGTGAAACTGACCGCAAATTCGAAATGTATGCATATACTCAGGTTCCCCACAGGTTGGGGAACCCGAAAAAACATGTGTTTTCCGTAACTGACCTTTCCTTCAAAAGCTATGCCTGGGCCTATATCGTATTTGTTTGCAAATGGCCAATTAAGCATGAAAACACAAAATGTGAAACTGACCTCAAATTCGAAATGTATGCATATATTCAGGTTCCCCACAGGCTGGGGAACCCAAAAAAACATGTGTTTTACGTAACTGACCTTTCCTTCAAAAGGTAGGCCTGGGCCAATATCACAATTGTTGGCAAATGGCCAATTAAGCATGAAAACTAAAAATGTGAAACTGACCTCAAATTCGAAATGTATGCATATACTCAGGTTCCCCACAGGTTGGGGAAGCCGAAAAAACATGTGTTTTACGTAACTAACCTTTCCTTCAAAAGATAGGCCTGGGCCAATGTCACAATTGTTGGTCAATTGCTCAATTAAGCATGAAAATTCAAAATGTGAAACTGACCTCAAATTCGAAATGTATGCATACACTCAGGTTCCCCACAGGTTGGGGAACCCGAAAAAACATGTGTTTTCCGTAACTGACCTTTCCTTCAAAAGCTATGCCTGGGGCTATATCGTATTTTTTTGCAAATGGCCAGTTAAGCATGAAAACTCAAAATGTGAAACTGACGTCAAATTCGAAATGTATGCATATACTCATTTTGCCCAAAGGCTGGGGAAGGCGAAAAAACATGTGTTTTCCGTAACTGACCTTTCCTTCAAAAGGTAGTCCTGGGCCAATATCACAATTGTTGGCAAATGGCCAATTAAGCATGAAAACTAAAAATGTGAAAGTGACCTCAAATTCGAAATGTATGCATATACTCAGATTGCCCACAGGCTGGGGAACTCGAAAAAACATGTGTTTTACGTAACTAACCTTTCCTTCAAAAGATAGGCCTGGGCCAATATCACAATTGTTGGCCAATTGCTCAATTAAGCATGAAAACTCAAAATGTGAAACTGACCTCAAATTCGAAATGTATGCATATACTCAGGTTCCCCACAGGTTGGGGAACCCGAAAAAACACGTGTTTTCCGTATCTGAATTTTCCTTCAAAAGCTAGGCCTGGGCCTATATCGCATTTGTTTGCAAATGGCCAATCAAGCATGAAAACTCAAAATGTGAAACTGACCTCAAATTCGAAATGTATGCACATACTCAGGTTCCCCACAGTCTGGGGAACCCGAAAAAACATGTATTTTCCGTATCCGACCTTTCCTTCAAAAGGTAGGCCTGGGCCTATATCGCATTTGTTGGCAAATGGCCAATTAAGCATGAAAATTCAAAATGTGAAACTGACCTCAAATTCGAAATGTATGCATATACTCAGGTTCCCCACAGGTTGGGGAACCCGAAAAAACACGTGTTTTCCGTATCCGACCTTTCCTTCAAAAGGTAGTCCTGGGCCAATATCACAATTGTTGGCAAATGGCCAATTAAGCATGAAAACTAAAAATGTGAAAGTGACCTCAAATTCGAAATGTATGCATATACTCAGATTGCCCACAGGCTGGGGAACCCGAAAAAACATGTGTTTTACGTAACTGACCTTTCCTTCAAAAGGTAGGCCTGGGCCAATATCACAATTGTTGGCAAATGGCCAATTAAGCATGAAAATTCAAAATGTGAAACTGACCGCAAATTCGAAATGTATGCATATACTCAGGTTCCCCACAGGTTGGGGAACCCGAAAAAACACGTGTTTTCCGTATCCGACCTTTCCTTCAAAAGATAGGCCTGGGCATATATCGCATTTGTTGGCAAATGGCCAAATAAGCATGAAAACACAAAATGTGAAAGTGACCTCAAATTCGAAATGTATGCATATACTCAGGTTCCCCACAGGTTGGGGAACCCGAAAAAACACGTGTTTTCCGTATCTGAATTTTCCTTCAAAAGCTAGGCCTGGTCCTATATCGTATTTGTTTGCAAATGGCCAATCAAGCATGAAAACTCAAAATGTGAAACTGACCTCAAATTCGAAATGTATGCATATATTCAGGTTCCCCACAGGCTGGGGAACCCAAAAAAACATGTGTTTTACGTAACTGACCTTTCCTTCAAAATGTAGGCCTGGGCCAATATCACAATTGTTGGCAAATGGCCAATTAAGCATGAAAACTAAAAATGTGAAACTGACCTCAAATTCGAAATGTATGCATATACTCAGGTTCCCCACAGGTTGGGGAAGCCGAAAAAACATGTGTTTTCCGTAACTGACCTTTCCTTCAAAAGGTAGGCCTGGGCCAATATCACAATTGTTGGCAAATGGCCAATTAAGCATGAAAATTCAAAATGTGAAACTGACCGCACGTTCGAAATGTATGCATATACTCACGTTCCCCACAGGTTGGGGAACCCGAAAAAACATGTGTTTTCCGTAACTGACCTTTCCTTCAAAAGCTATGCCTGGGCCTATATCGTATTTTTTTGCAAATGGCCAATTAAGCATGAAAACTCAAAATGTGAAACTGACGTCAAATTCGAAATGTATGCATATACTCAGATTGCCCAAAGGCTGGGGAAGGCGAAAAAACATGTGTTTTCTGTAACTGACCTTTCCTTCAAAAGGTAGGCCTGGGCCAATATCACAATTGTTGGCAAATGGCCAATTAAGCATGAAAACTAAAAATGTGAAACTGACCTCAAATTCAAAATGTATGCATATACTCAGATTGCCCACAGGCTGGGGAACCCGAAAAAACATGTGTTTTACGTAACTAACCTTTCCTTCAAAAGATAGGCTTGGCCCAATATCACAATTGTTGGCCAATTGCTCAATTAAGCATGAAAACTCAAAATGTGAAACTGACCTCAAATTCGAAATGTATGCATATACTCAGGTTCCCCACAGTCTGGGGAACCCGAAAGAACATGTATTTTCCGTATCCGACTTTTCCTTCAAAAGATAGGCCTGGGCATATATCGCATATGTTGGCAAATGGCCAATTAAGCATGAAAATTCAAAATGTGAAACTGACCTCAAATTCGAAATGTATGCATATACTCAGGTTCCCCACAGGTTGGGGAACCCGAAAAAACATGTGTTTTCCGTAACTGACCTTTCCTTCAAAAGCTATGCCTGGGGCTATATCGTATTTTTTTGCAAATGGCCAGTTAAGCATGAAAACTCAAAATGTGAAACTGACGTCAAATTCGAAATGTATGCATATACTCAGATTGCCCAAAGGCTGGGGAAGGCGAAAAAACATGTGTTTTCCGTAACTGACCTTTCCTTCAAAAGGTAGTCCTGGGCCAATATCACAATTGTTGGCAAATGGCCAATTAAGCATGAAAACTAAAAATGTGAAAGTGACCTCAAATTCGAAATGTATGCATATACTCAGATTGCCCACAGGCTGGGGTACCTGAAAAAACATGTGTTTTACGTAACTAACCTTTCCTTCAAAAGATAGGCCTGGGCCAATATCACAATTGTTGGCCAATTGCTCAATGAAGCATGAAAACTCAAAATGTGAAACTGACCTCAAATTCGAAATGTATGCACATACTCAGGTTCCCCACAGTCTGGGGAACCCGAAAAAACATGTATTTTCCGTATCCGACCTTTCCTTCAAAAGGTAGGCCTGGGCCTATATCGCATTTCTTGGCAAATGGCCAATTAAGCATGAAAATTCAAAATGTGAAACTAACCTCAAATTCGAAATGTATGCATATACTCAGGTTCCCCACAGGTTGGGGAACCCGAAAAAACACGTGTTTTCCGTATCTGAATTTTCCTTCAAAAGCTATGCCTGGGCCTATATCGCATTTGTTGGCAAATGGCCAATTAAGCATGAAAATTCAAAATGTGAAACTGACCTCAAATTCGAAATGTATGCATATACTCAGGTTCCCCACAGGTTGGGGAACCCGAAAAAAAACGTGTTTTCCGTATCCGACCTTTCCTTCAAAAGATAGGCCTGGGCATATATCGCATTTGTTGGCAAATGGCCAATTAAGCATGAAAACACAAAATGTGAAAGTGACCTCAAATTCGAAATGTATGCATATACTCAGGTTCCCCACAGGTTGGGGAACCCGAAAAAACACGTGTTTTCCGTATCTGAATTTTCCTTCAAAAGCTAGGCCTGGGCCTATATCGCATTTGTTTGCAAATGGCCAATCAAGCATGAAAACTCAAAATGTGAAACTGACCTCAAATTCGAAATGTATGCATATATTCAGGTTCCCCACAGGTTGGGGAAGCCGAAAAAACATGTGTTTTCCGTAACTGACCTTTCCTTCAAAAGGTAGGCCTGGGCCAATATCACAATTGTTGGCAAATGGCCAATTAAGCATGAAAATTAAAAATGTGAAAGTGACCTCAAATTCGAAATGTATGCATATACTCAGGTTCCTCACAGGTTGGGGAACCCGAAAAAACATGTGTTTTCCGTAACTGACCTTTCCTTCAAAAGCTATGCCTGGGCCTATATCGTATTTGTTTGCAAATGGCCAATTAAGCATGAAAACACAAAATGTGAAACTGACCTCAAATTCGAAATGTATGCATATACTCAGGTTCCCCACAGGTTGGGGAACCCGAAAAAACACGTGTTTTCCGTATCCGACCTTTCCTTCAAAAGATAGGCCTGGGCATATATCGCATTTGTTGGCAAATGGCCAATTAAGCATGAAAATTCAAAATGTGAAACTGACCGCAAATTCGAAATGTATGCATATACTCAGGTTCCCCACAGGTTGGGGAACCCGAAAAAACATGTGTTTTCCGTAACTGACCTTTCCTTCAAAAGCTATGCCTGGGCCTATATCGTATTTGTTTGCAAATGGCCAATTAAGCATGAAAACACAAAATGTGAAACTGACCTCAAATTCGAAATGTATGCATATATTCAGGTTTCCCACAGGCTGGGGAACCCAAAAAAACATGTGTTTTACGTAACTGACCTTTCCTTCAAAAGGTAGGCCTGGGCCAATATCACAATTGTTGGCAAATGGCCAATTAAGCATGAAAACTAAAAATGTGAAACTGACCTCAAATTCGAAATGTATGCATATACTCAGGTTCCCCACAGGTTGGGGTAGCCGAAAAAACATGTGTTTTCCGTAACTAACCTTTCCTTCAAAAGATAGGCCTGGGCCAATATCACAATTGTTGGCCAATTGCTCAATTAAGCATGAAAACTCAAAATGTGAAACTGACGTCAAATTCGAAATGTATGCATATACTCAGATTGCCCAAAGGCTGGGGAAGGCGAAAAAACATGTGTTTTCTGTAACTGACCTTTCCTTCAAAAGGTAGGTCTGGGCCAATATCACAATTGTTGGCAAATGGCCAATTAAGCATGAAAACTAAAAATGTAAAACTGACCTCAAATTCGAAATGTATGCATATACTCAGGTTCCCCACAGGTTGGGGAACCCGAAAAAACATGTGTTTTCCGTAACTGACCTTTCCTTCAAAAGCTATGCCTGGGCCTATATCGTATTTGTTTGCAAATGGCCAATTAAGCATGAAAACACAAAATGTGAAACTGACCTCAAATTCGAAATGTATGCATATACTCAGGTTCCCCACAGGTTGGGGAACCCGAAAAAACACGTGTTTTCCGTATCCGACCTTTCCTTCAAAAGATAGGCCTGGGCATATATCGCATTTGTTGGCAAATGGCCAATTAAGCATGAAAATTCAAAATGTGAAACTAACCGCAAATTCGAAATGTATGCATATACTCAGGTTCCCCACAGGTTGGGGAACCCGAAAAAACATGTGTTTTCCGTAACTGACCTTTCCTTCAAAAGCTATGCCTGGGCCTATATCGTATTTGTTTGCAAATGGCCAATTAAGCATGAAAACACAAAATGTGAAACTGACCTCAAATTCGAAATGTATGCATATATTCAGGTTCCCCACAGGCTGGGGAACCAAAAAAAACATGTGTTTTACGTAACTGACCTTTCCTTCAAAAGGTAGGCCTGGGCCAATATCACAATTGTTGGCAAATGGCCAATTAAGCATGAAAACTAAAAATGTGAAACTGACCTCAAATTCGAAATGTATGCATATACTCAGGTTCCCCACAGGTTGGGGAAGCCGAAAAAACATGTGTTTTCCGTAACTGACCTTTCCTTCAAAAGATAGGCCTGGGCCTATATCGTATTTTTTTGCAAATGGCCAATTAAGCATGAAAACTCAAAATGTGAAACTGACGTCAAATTCGAAATGTATGCATATACTCAGATTGCCCAAAGGCTGGGGAAGGCGAAAAAACATGTGTTTTCTGTAACTGACCTTTCCTTCAAAAGGTAGGCCTGGGCCAATATCACAATTGTTGGCAAATGGCCAATTAAGCATGAAAACTAAAAATGTGAAACTGACCTCAAATTCGAAATGTATGCATATACTCAGGTTCCCCACAGGTTGGGGAACCCGAAAAAACATGTGTTTTCCGTAACTGACCTTTCCTTCAAAAGCTATGCCTGGGCCTATATCGTATTTGTTTGCAAATGGCCAATTAAGCATGAAAACACAAAATGTGAAACTGACCTCAAATTCGGAATGTATGCATATACTCAGGTTCCCCACAGGTTGGGGAGCCCGAAAAAACACGTGTTTTCCGTATCCGACCTTTCCTTCAAAAGATAGGCCTGGGCATATATCGCATTTGTTGGCAAATGGCCAATTAAGCATGAAAATTCAAAATGTGAAACTGACCGCAAATTCGAAATGTATGCATATACTCAGGTTCCCCACAGGTTGGGGAACCCGAAAAAACATGTGTTTTCCGTAACTGACCTTTCCTTCAAAAGCTATGCCTGGGCCTATATCGTATTTGTTTGCAAATGGCCAATTAAGCATGAAAACACAAAATGTGAAACTGACCTCAAATTCGAAATGTATGCATATATTCAGGTTTCCCACAGGCTGGGGAACCCAAAAAAACATGTGTTTTACGTAACTGACCTTTCCTTCAAAAGGTAGGCCTGGGCCAATATCACAATTGTTGGCAAATGGCCAATTAAGCATGAAAACTAAAAATGTGAAACTGACCTCAAATTCGAAATGTATGCATATACTCAGGTTCCCCACAGGTTGGGGTAGCCGAAAAAACATGTGTTTTCCGTAACTAACCTTTCCTTCAAAAGATAGGCCTGGGCCAATATCACAATTGTTGGCCAATTGCTCAATTAAGCATGAAAACTCAAAATGTGAAACTGACGTCAAATTCGAAATGTATGCATATACTCAGATTGCCCAAAGGCTGGGGAAGGCGAAAAAACATGTGTTTTCTGTAACTGACCTTTCCTTCAAAAGGTAGGTCTGGGCCAATATCACAATTGTTGGCAAATGGCCAATTAAGCATGAAAACTAAAAATGTAAAACTGACCTCAAATTCGAAATGTATGCATATACTCAGGTTCCCCACAGGTTGGGGAACCCGAAAAAACATGTGTTTTCCGTAACTGACCTTTCCTTCAAAAGCTATGCCTGGGCCTATATCGTATTTGTTTGCAAATGGCCAATTAAGCATGAAAACACAAAATGTGAAACTGACCTCAAATTCGAAATGTATGCATATACTCAGGTTCCCCACAGGTTGGGGAACCCGAAAAAACACGTGTTTTCCGTATCCGACCTTTCCTTCAAAAGATAGGCCTGGGCATATATCGCATTTGTTGGCAAATGGCCAATTAAGCATGAAAATTCAAAATGTGAAACTAACCGCAAATTCGAAATGTATGCATATACTCAGGTTCCCCACAGGTTGGGGAACCCGAAAAAACATGTGTTTTCCGTAACTGACCTTTCCTTCAAAAGCTATGCCTGGGCCTATATCGTATTTGTTTGCAAATGGCCAATTAAGCATGAAAACACAAAATGTGAAACTGACCTCAAATTCGAAATGTATGCATATATTCAGGTTCCCCACAGGCTGGGGAACCAAAAAAAACATGTGTTTTACGTAACTGACCTTTCCTTCAAAAGGTAGGCCTGGGCCAATATCACAATTGTTGGCAAATGGCCAATTAAGCATGAAAACTAAAAATGTGAAACTGACCTCAAATTCGAAATGTATGCATATACTCAGGTTCCCCACAGGTTGGGGAAGCCGAAAAAACATGTGTTTTCCGTAACTGACCTTTCCTTCAAAAGATAGGCCTGGGCCTATATCGTATTTTTTTGCAAATGGCCAATTAAGCATGAAAACTCAAAATGTGAAACTGACGTCAAATTCGAAATGTATGCATATACTCAGATTGCCCAAAGGCTGGGGAAGGCGAAAAAACATGTGTTTTCTGTAACTGACCTTTCCTTCAAAAGGTAGGCCTGGGCCAATATCACAATTGTTGGCAAATGGCCAATTAAGCATGAAAACTAAAAATGTGAAACTGACCTCAAATTCGAAATGTATGCATATACTCAGGTTCCCCACAGGTTGGGGAACCCGAAAAAACATGTGTTTTCCGTAACTGACCTTTCCTTCAAAAGCTATGCCTGGGCCTATATCGTATTTGTTTGCAAATGGCCAATTAAGCATGAAAACACAAAATGTGAAACTGACCTCAAATTCGGAATGTATGCATATACTCAGGTTCCCCACAGGTTGGGGAGCCCGAAAAAACACGTGTTTTCCGTATCCGACCTTTCCTTCAAAAGATAGGCCTGGGCATATATCGCATTTGTTGGCAAATGGCCAATTAAGCATGAAAATTCAAAATGTGAAACTGACCGCAAATTCGAAATGTATGCATATACTCAGGTTCCCCACAGGTTGGGGAACCCGAAAAAACATGTGTTTTCCGTAACTGACCTTTCCTTCAAAAGCTATGCCTGGGCCTATATCGTATTTGTTTGCAAATGGCCAATTAAGCATGAAAACACAAAATGTGAAACTGACCTCAAATTCGAAATGTATGCATATATTCAGGTTCCCCACAGGCTGGGGAACCCAAAAAAACATGTGTTTTACGTAACTGACCTTTCCTTCAAAAGGTAGGCCTGGGCCAATATCACAATTGTTGGCAAATGGCCAATTAAGCATGAAAACTAAAAATGTGAAACTGACCTCAAATTCGAAATGTATGCATATACTCAGGTTCCCCACAGGTTGGGGAAGCCGAAAAAACATGTGTTTTACGTAACTAACCTTTCCTTCAAAAGATAGGCCTGGGCCAATGTCACAATTGTTGGTCAATTGCTCAATTAAGCATGAAAATTCAAAATGTGAAACTGACCTCAAATTCGAAATGTATGCATACACTCAGGTTCCCCACAGGTTGGGGAACCCGAAAAAACATGTGTTTTCCGTAACTGACCTTTCCTTCAAAAGCTATGCCTGGGGCTATATCGTATTTTTTTGCAAATGGCCAGTTAAGCATGAAAACTCAAAATGTGAAACTGACGTCAAATTCGAAATGTATGCATATACTCATTTTGCCCAAAGGCTGGGGAAGGCGAAAAAACATGTGTTTTCCGTAACTGACCTTTCCTTCAAAAGGTAGTCCTGGGCCAATATCACAATTGTTGGCAAATGGCCAATTAAGCATGAAAACTAAAAATGTGAAAGTGACCTCAAATTCGAAATGTATGCATATACTCAGATTGCCCACAGGCTGGGGAACCCGAAAAAACATGTGTTTTACGTAACTAACCTTTCCTTCAAAAGATAGGCCTGGGCCAATATCACAATTGTTGGCCAATTGCTCAATTAAGCATGAAAACTCAAAATGTGAAACTGACCTCAAATTCGAAATGTATGCATATACTCAGGTTCCCCACAGGTTGGGGAACCCGAAAAAACACGTGTTTTCCGTATCTGAATTTTCCTTCAAAAGCTAGGCCTGGGCCTATATCGCATTTGTTTGCAAATGGCCAATCAAGCATGAAAACTCAAAATGTGAAACTGACCTCAAATTCGAAATGTATGCACATACTCAGGTTCCCCACAGTCTGGGGAACCCGAAAAAACATGTATTTTCCGTATCCGACCTTTCCTTCAAAAGGTAGGCCTGGGCCTATATCGCATTTGTTGGCAAATGGCCAATTAAGCATGAAAATTCAAAATGTGAAACTGACCTCAAATTCGAAATGTATGCATATACTCAGGTTCCCCACAGGTTGGGGAACCCGAAAAAACACGTGTTTTCCGTATCCGACCTTTCCTTCAAAAGGTAGTCCTGGGCCAATATCACAATTGTTGGCAAATGGCCAATTAAGCATGAAAACTAAAAATGTGAAAGTGACCTCAAATTCGAAATGTATGCATATACTCAGATTGCCCACAGGCTGGGGAACCCGAAAAAACATGTGTTTTACGTAACTGACCTTTCCTTCAAAAGGTAGGCCTGGGCCAATATCACAATTGTTGGCAAATGGCCAATTAAGCATGAAAATTCAAAATGTGAAACTGACCGCAAATTCGAAATGTATGCATATACTCAGGTTCCCCACAGGTTGGGGAACCCGAAAAAACACGTGTTTTCCGTATCCGACCTTTCCTTCAAAAGATAGGCCTGGGCATATATCGCATTTGTTGGCAAATGGCCAAATAAGCATGAAAACACAAAATGTGAAAGTGACCTCAAATTCGAAATGTATGCATATACTCAGGTTCCCCACAGGTTGGGGAACCCGAAAAAACACGTGTTTTCCGTATCTGAATTTTCCTTCAAAAGCTAGGCCTGGTCCTATATCGTATTTGTTTGCAAATGGCCAATCAAGCATGAAAACTCAAAATGTGAAACTGACCTCAAATTCGAAATGTATGCATATATTCAGGTTCCCCACAGGCTGGGGAACCCAAAAAAACATGTGTTTTACGTAACTGACCTTTCCTTCAAAATGTAGGCCTGGGCCAATATCACAATTGTTGGCAAATGGCCAATTAAGCATGAAAACTAAAAATGTGAAACTGACCTCAAATTCGAAATGTATGCATATACTCAGGTTCCCCACAGGTTGGGGAAGCCGAAAAAACATGTGTTTTCCGTAACTGACCTTTCCTTCAAAAGGTAGGCCTGGGCCAATATCACAATTGTTGGCAAATGGCCAATTAAGCATGAAAATTCAAAATGTGAAACTGACCGCACGTTCGAAATGTATGCATATACTCACGTTCCCCACAGGTTGGGGAACCCGAAAAAACATGTGTTTTCCGTAACTGACCTTTCCTTCAAAAGCTATGCCTGGGCCTATATCGTATTTTTTTGCAAATGGCCAATTAAGCATGAAAACTCAAAATGTGAAACTGACGTCAAATTCGAAATGTATGCATATACTCAGATTGCCCAAAGGCTGGGGAAGGCGAAAAAACATGTGTTTTCTGTAACTGACCTTTCCTTCAAAAGGTAGGCCTGGGCCAATATCACAATTGTTGGCAAATGGCCAATTAAGCATGAAAACTAAAAATGTGAAACTGACCTCAAATTCAAAATGTATGCATATACTCAGATTGCCCACAGGCTGGGGAACCCGAAAAAACATGTGTTTTACGTAACTAACCTTTCCTTCAAAAGATAGGCTTGGCCCAATATCACAATTGTTGGCCAATTGCTCAATTAAGCATGAAAACTCAAAATGTAAAACTGACCTCAAATTCGAAATGTATGCATATACTCAGGTTCCCCACAGGTTGGGGAACCCGAAAAAACATGTGTTTTCCGTAACTGACCTTTCCTTCAAAAGCTATGCCTGGGCCTATATCGTATTTGTTTGCAAATGGCCAATTAAGCATGAAAACACAAAATGTGAAACTGACCTCAAATTCGAAATGTATGCATATACTCAGGTTCCCCACAGGTTGGGGAACCCGAAAAAACACGTGTTTTCCGTATCCGACCTTTCCTTCAAAAGATAGGCCTGGGCATATATCGCATTTGTTGGCAAATGGCCAATTAAGCATGAAAATTCAAAATGTGAAACTAACCGCAAATTCGAAATGTATGCATATACTCAGGTTCCCCACAGGTTGGGGAACCCGAAAAAACATGTGTTTTCCGTAACTGACCTTTCCTTCAAAAGCTATGCCTGGGCCTATATCGTATTTGTTTGCAAATGGCCAATTAAGCATGAAAACACAAAATGTGAAACTGACCTCAAATTCGAAATGTATGCATATATTCAGGTTCCCCACAGGCTGGGGAACCAAAAAAAACATGTGTTTTACGTAACTGACCTTTCCTTCAAAAGGTAGGCCTGGGCCAATATCACAATTGTTGGCAAATGGCCAATTAAGCATGAAAACTAAAAATGTGAAACTGACCTCAAATTCGAAATGTATGCATATACTCAGGTTCCCCACAGGTTGGGGAAGCCGAAAAAACATGTGTTTTCCGTAACTGACCTTTCCTTCAAAAGATAGGCCTGGGCCTATATCGTATTTTTTTGCAAATGGCCAATTAAGCATGAAAATTCAAAATGTGAAACTGACGTCAAATTCGAAATGTATGCATATACTCAGATTGCCCAAAGGCTGGGGAAGGCGAAAAAACATGTGTTTTCTGTAACTGACCTTTCCTTCAAAAGGTAGGCCTGGGCCAATATCACAATTGTTGGCAAATGGCCAATTAAGCATGAAAACTAAAAATGTGAAACTGACCTCAAATTCGAAATGTATGCATATACTCAGGTTCCCCACAGGTTGGGGAACCCGAAAAAACATGTGTTTTCCGTAACTGACCTTTCCTTCAAAAGCTATGCCTGGGCCTATATCGTATTTGTTTGCAAATGGCCAATTAAGCATGAAAACACAAAATGTGAAACTGACCTCAAATTCGGAATGTATGCATATACTCAGGTTCCCCACAGGTTGGGGAGCCCGAAAAAACACGTGTTTTCCGTATCCGACCTTTCCTTCAAAAGATAGGCCTGGGCATATATCGCATTTGTTGGCAAATGGCCAATTAAGCATGAAAATTCAAAATGTGAAACTGACCGCAAATTCGAAATGTATGCATATACTCAGGTTCCCCACAGGTTGGGGAACCCGAAAAAACATGTGTTTTCCGTAACTGACCTTTCCTTCAAAAGCTATGCCTGGGCCTATATCGTATTTGTTTGCAAATGGCCAATTAAGCATGAAAACACAAAATGTGAAACTGACCTCAAATTCGAAATGTATGCATATATTCAGGTTCCCCACAGGCTGGGGAACCCAAAAAAACATGTGTTTTACGTAACTGACCTTTCCTTCAAAAGGTAGGCCTGGGCCAATATCACAATTGTTGGCAAATGGCCAATTAAGCATGAAAACTAAAAATGTGAAACTGACCTCAAATTCGAAATGTATGCATATACTCAGGTTCCCCACAGGTTGGGGAAGCCGAAAAAACATGTGTTTTACGTAACTAACCTTTCCTTCAAAAGATAGGCCTGGGCCAATGTCACAATTGTTGGTCAATTGCTCAATTAAGCATGAAAATTCAAAATGTGAAACTGACCTCAAATTCGAAATGTATGCATACACTCAGGTTCCCCACAGGTTGGGGAACCCGAAAAAACATGTGTTTTCCGTAACTGACCTTTCCTTCAAAAGCTATGCCTGGGGCTATATCGTATTTTTTTGCAAATGGCCAGTTAAGCATGAAAACTCAAAATGTGAAACTGACGTCAAATTCGAAATGTATGCATATACTCATTTTGCCCAAAGGCTGGGGAAGGCGAAAAAACATGTGTTTTCCGTAACTGACCTTTCCTTCAAAAGGTAGTCCTGGGCCAATATCACAATTGTTGGCAAATGGCCAATTAAGCATGAAAACTAAAAATGTGAAAGTGACCTCAAATTCGAAATGTACGCATATACTCAGATTGCCCACAGGCTGGGGAACCCGAAAAAACATGTGTTTTACGTAACTAACCTTTCCTTCAAAAGATAGGCCTGGGCCAATATCACAATTGTTGGCCAATTGCTCAATTAAGCATGAAAACTCAAAATGTGAAACTGACCTCAAATTCGAAATGTATGCATATACTCAGGTTCCCCACAGGTTGGGGAACCCGAAAAAACACGTGTTTTCCGTATCTGAATTTTCCTTCAAAAGCTAGGCCTGGGCCTATATCGCATTTGTTTGCAAATGGCCAATCAAGCATGAAAACTCAAAATGTGAAACTGACCTCAAATTCGAAATGTATGCACATACTCAGGTTCCCCACAGTCTGGGGAACCCGAAAAAACATGTATTTTCCGTATCCGACCTTTCCTTCAAAAGGTAGGCCTGGGCCTATATCGCATTTGTTGGCAAATGGCCAATTAAGCATGAAAATTCAAAATGTGAAACTGACCTCAAATTCGAAATGTATGCATATACTCAGGTTCCCCACAGGTTGGGGAACCCGAAAAAACACGTGTTTTCCGTATCCGACCTTTCCTTCAAAAGGTAGTCCTGGGCCAATATCACAATTGTTGGCAAATGGCCAATTAAGCATGAAAACTAAAAATGTGAAAGTGACCTCAAATTCGAAATGTATGCATATACTCAGATTGCCCACAGGCTGGGGAACCCGAAAAAACATGTGTTTTACGTAACTGACCTTTCCTTCAAAAGGTAGGCCTGGGCCAATATCACAATTGTTGGCAAATGGCCAATTAAGCATGAAAATTCAAAATGTGAAACTGACCGCAAATTCGAAATGTATGCATATACTCAGGTTCCCCACAGGTTGGGGAACCCGAAAAAACACGTGTTTTCCGTATCCGACCTTTCCTTCAAAAGATAGGCCTGGGCATATATCGCATTTGTTGGCAAATGGCCAAATAAGCATGAAAACACAAAATGTGAAAGTGACCTCAAATTCGAAATGTATGCATATACTCAGGTTCCCCACAGGTTGGGGAACCCGAAAAAACACGTGTTTTCCGTATCTGAATTTTCCTTCAAAAGCTAGGCCTGGTCCTATATCGTATTTGTTTGCAAATGGCCAATCAAGCATGAAAACTCAAAATGTGAAACTGACCTCAAATTCGAAATGTATGCATATATTCAGGTTCCCCACAGGCTGGGGAACCCAAAAAAACATGTGTTTTACGTAACTGACCTTTCCTTCAAAATGTAGGCCTGGGCCAATATCACAATTGTTGGCAAATGGCCAATTAAGCATGAAAACTAAAAATGTGAAACTGACCTCAAATTCGAAATGTATGCATATACTCAGGTTCCCCACAGGTTGGGGAAGCCGAAAAAACATGTGTTTTCCGTAACTGACCTTTCCTTCAAAAGGTAGGCCTGGGCCAATATCACAATTGTTGGCAAATGGCCAATTAAGCATGAAAATTCAAAATGTGAAACTGACCGCACGTTCGAAATGTATGCATATACTCACGTTCCCCACAGGTTGGGGAACCCGAAAAAACATGTGTTTTCCGTAACTGACCTTTCCTTCAAAAGCTATGCCTGGGCCTATATCGTATTTTTTTGCAAATGGCCAATTAAGCATGAAAACTCAAAATGTGAAACTGACGTCAAATTCGAAATGTATGCATATACTCAGATTGCCCAAAGGCTGGGGAAGGCGAAAAAACATGTGTTTTCTGTAACTGACCTTTCCTTCAAAAGGTAGGCCTGGGCCAATATCACAATTGTTGGCAAATGGCCAATTAAGCATGAAAACTAAAAATGTGAAACTGACCTCAAATTCAAAATGTATGCATATACTCAGATTGCCCACAGGCTGGGGAACCCGAAAAAACATGTGTTTTACGTAACTAACCTTTCCTTCAAAAGATAGGCTTGGCCCAATATCACAATTGTTGGCCAATTGCTCAATTAAGCATGAAAACTCAAAATGTGAAACTGACCTCAAATTCGAAATGTATGCATATACTCAGGTTCCCCACAGTCTGGGGAACCCGAAAGAACATGTATTTTCCGTATCCGACTTTTCCTTCAAAAGATAGGCCTGGGCATATATCGCATATGTTGGCAAATGGCCAATTAAGCATGAAAATTCAAAATGTGAAACTGACCTCAAATTCGAAATGTATGCATATACTCAGGTTCCCCACAGGTTGGGGAACCCGAAAAAACATGTGTTTTCCGTAACTGACCTTTCCTTCAAAAGCTATGCCTGGGGCTATATCGTATTTTTTTGCAAATGGCCAGTTAAGCATGAAAACTCAAAATGTGAAACTGACGTCAAATTCGAAATGTATGCATATACTCAGATTGCCCAAAGGCTGGGGAAGGCGAAAAAACATGTGTTTTCCGTAACTGACCTTTCCTTCAAAAGGTAGTCCTGGGCCAATATCACAATTGTTGGCAAATGGCCAATTAAGCATGAAAACTAAAAATGTGAAAGTGACCTCAAATTCGAAATGTATGCATATACTCAGATTGCCCACAGGCTGGGGTACCTGAAAAAACATGTGTTTTACGTAACTAACCTTTCCTTCAAAAGATAGGCCTGGGCCAATATCACAATTGTTGGCCAATTGCTCAATGAAGCATGAAAACTCAAAATGTGAAACTGACCTCAAATTCGAAATGTATGCACATACTCAGGTTCCCCACAGTCTGGGGAACCCGAAAAAACATGTATTTTCCGTATCCGACCTTTCCTTCAAAAGGTAGGCCTGGGCCTATATCGCATTTCTTGGCAAATGGCCAATTAAGCATGAAAATTCAAAATGTGAAACTAACCTCAAATTCGAAATGTATGCATATACTCAGGTTCCCCACAGGTTGGGGAACCCGAAAAAACACGTGTTTTCCGTATCTGAATTTTCCTTCAAAAGCTATGCCTGGGCCTATATCGCATTTGTTGGCAAATGGCCAATTAAGCATGAAAATTCAAAATGTGAAACTGACCTCAAATTCGAAATGTATGCATATACTCAGGTTCCCCACAGGTTGGGGAACCCGAAAAAACACGTGTTTTCCGTATCCGACCTTTCCTTCAAAAGATAGGCCTGGGCATATATCGCATTTGTTGGCAAATGGCCAATTAAGCATGAAAACACAAAATGTGAAAGTGACCTCAAATTCGAAATGTATGCATATACTCAGGTTCCCCACAGGTTGGGGAACCCGAAAAAACACGTGTTTTCCGTATCTGAATTTTCCTTCAAAAGCTAGGCCTGGGCCTATATCGCATTTGTTTGCAAATGGCCAATCAAGCATGAAAACTCAAAATGTGAAACTGACCTCAAATTCGAAATGTATGCATATATTCAGGTTCCCCACAGGTTGGGGAAGCCGAAAAAACATGTGTTTTCCGTAACTGACCTTTCCTTCAAAAGGTAGGCCTGGGCCAATATCACAATTGTTGGCAAATGGCCAATTAAGCATGAAAATTAAAAATGTGAAAGTGACCTCAAATTCGAAATGTATGCATATACTCAGGTTCCCCACAGGTTGGGGAACCCGAAAAAACATGTGTTTTCCGTAACTGACCTTTCCTTCAAAAGCTATGCCTGGGCCTATATCGTATTTGTTTGCAAATGGCCAATTAAGCATGAAAACACAAAATGTGAAACTGACCTCAAATTCGAAATGTATGCATATACTCAGGTTCCCCACAGGTTGGGGAACCCGAAAAAACACGTGTTTTCCGTATCCGACCTTTCCTTCAAAAGATAGGCCTGGGCATATATCGCATTTGTTGGCAAATGGCCAATTAAGCATGAAAATTCAAAATGTGAAACTGACCGCAAATTCGAAATGTATGCATATACTCAGGTTCCCCACAGGTTGGGGAACCCGAAAAAACATGTGTTTTCCGTAACTGACCTTTCCTTCAAAAGCTATGCCTGGGCCTATATCGTATTTGTTTGCAAATGGCCAATTAAGCATGAAAACACAAAATGTGAAACTGACCTCAAATTCGAAATGTATGCATATATTCAGGTTTCCCACAGGCTGGGGAACCCAAAAAAACATGTGTTTTACGTAACTGACCTTTCCTTCAAAAGGTAGGCCTGGGCCAATATCACAATTGTTGGCAAATGGCCAATTAAGCATGAAAACTAAAAATGTGAAACTGACCTCAAATTCGAAATGTATGCATATACTCAGGTTCCCCACAGGTTGGGGTAGCCGAAAAAACATGTGTTTTCCGTAACTAACCTTTCCTTCAAAAGATAGGCCTGGGCCAATATCACAATTGTTGGCCAATTGCTCAATTAAGCATGAAAACTCAAAATGTGAAACTGACCTCAAATTCGAAATGTATGCATATACTCAGGTTCCCCACAGGTTGGGGAACCCGAAAAAACACGTGTTTTCCGTATCTGAATTTTCCTTCAAAAGCTAGGCCTGGGCCTATATCGCATTTGTTTGCAAATGGCCAATCAAGCATGAAAACTCAAAATGTGAAACTGACCTCAAATTCGAAATGTATGCATATACTCAGGTTCCCCACAGTCTGGGGAACCCGAAAAAACATGTATTTTCCGTATCCGACCTTTCCTTCAAAAGGTAGGCCTGGGCCTATATCGCATTTGTTGGCAAATGGCCAATTAAGCATGAAAATTCAAAATGTGAAACTGACCGCACGTTCGAAATGTATGCATATACTCACGTTCCCCACAGGTTGGGGAACCCGAAAAAACATGTGTTTTCCGTAACTGACCTTTCCTTCAAAAGCTATGCCTGGGCCTATATCGTATTTGTTTGCAAATGGCCAATCAAGCATGAAAACTCAAAATGTGAAACTGACCTCAAATTCGAAATGTATGCATATATTCAGGTTCCCCACAGGCTGGGGAACCCAAAAAAACATGTGTTTTACGTAACTGACCTTTCCTTCAAAATGTAGGCCTGGGCCAATATCACAATTGTTGGCAAATGGCCAATTAAGCATGAAAACTAAAAATGTGAAACTGACCTCAAATTCGAAATGTATGCATATACTCAGGTTCCCCACAGGTTGGGGAAGCCGAAAAAACATGTGTTTTCCGTAACTGACCTTTCCTTCAAAAGGTAGGCCTGGGCCAATATCACAATTGTTGGCAAATGGCCAATTAAGCATGAAAATTCAAAATGTGAAACTGACCGCACGTTCGAAATGTATGCATATACTCACGTTCCCCCCAGGTTGGGGAACCCGAAAAAACATGTGTTTTCCGTAACTGACCTTTCCTTCAAAAGCTATGCCTGGGCCTATATCGTATTTTTTTGCAAATGGCCAATTAAGCATGAAAACTCAAAATGTGAAACTGACGTCAAATTCGAAATGTATGCATATACTCAGATTGCCCAAAGGCTGGGGAAGGCGAAAAAACATGTGTTTTCTGTAACTGACCTTTCCTTCAAAATGTAGGCCTGGGCCAATATCACAATTGTTGGCAAATGGCCAATTAAGCATGAAAACTAAAAATGTGAAACTGACCTCAAATTCGAAATGTATGCATATACTCAGGTTCCCCACAGGTTGGGGAAGCCGAAAAAACATGTGTTTTCCGTAACTGACCTTTCCTTCAAAAGGTAGGCCTGGGCCAATATCACAATTGTTGGCAAATGGCCAATTAAGCATGAAAATTCAAAATGTGAAACTGACCGCACGTTCGAAATGTATGCATATACTCACGTTCCCCCCAGGTTGGGGAACCCGAAAAAACATGTGTTTTCCGTAACTGACCTTTCCTTCAAAAGCTATGCCTGGGCCTATATCGTATTTTTTTGCAAATGGCCAATTAAGCATGAAAACTCAAAATGTGAAACTGACGTCAAATTCGAAATGTATGCATATACTCAGATTGCCCAAAGGCTGGGGAAGGCGAAAAAACATGTGTTTTCTGTAACTGACCTTTCCTTCAAAAGGTAGGCCTGGGCCAATATCACAATTGTTGGCAAATGGCCAATTAAGCATGAAAACTAAAAATGTGAAACTGACCTCAAATTCGAAATGTATGCATATACTCAGATTGCCCACAGGCTGGGGAACCCGAAAAAACATGTGTTTTACGTAACTAACCTTTCCTTCAAAAGATAGGCTTGGCCCAATGTCACAATTGTTGGCCAATTGCTCAATTAAGCATGAAAACTCAAAATGTGAAACTGACCTCAAATTCGAAATGTATGCATATACTCAGGTTCCCCACAGTCTGGGGAACCCGAAAGAACATGTATTTTCCGTATCCGACTTTTCCTTCAAAAGATAGGCCTGGGCATATATCGCATATGTTGGCAAATGGCCAATTAAGCATGAAAATTCAAAATGTGAAACTGACCTCAAATTCGAAATGTATGCATATACTCAGGTTCCCCACAGGTTGGGGAACCCGAAAAAACATGTGTTTTCCGTTACTGACCTTTCCTTCAAAAGCTATGCCTGGGGCTATATCGTATTTTTTTGCAAATGGCCAGTTAAGCATGAAAACTCAAAATGTGAAACTGACGTCAAATTCGAAATGTATGCATATACTCAGATTGCCCAAAGGCTGGGGAAGGCGAAAAAACATGTGTTTTCCGTAACTGACCTTTCCTTCAAAAGGTAGTCCTGGGCCAATATCACAATTGTTGGCAAATGGCCAATTAAGCATGAAAACTAAAAATGTGAAAGTGACCTCAAATTCGAAATGTATGCATATACTCAGATTACCCACAGGCTGGGGTACCCGAAAAAACATGTGTTTTACGTAACTAACCTTTCCTTCAAAAGGTAGGCCTGGGCCAATATCACAATTGTTGGCAAATGGCCAATTAAGCATGAAAACTCAAAATGTGAAACTGACCTCAAATTCGAAATGTATGCATATACTCAGGTTCCCCACAGGTTGGGGAACCCGAAAAAACACGTGTTTTCCGTATCTGAATTTTCCTTCAAAAGCTATGCCTGGGCCTATATCGCATTTGTTTGCAAATGGCCAATCAAGCATCAAAACTCAAAATGTGAAACTGACCTCAAATTCGAAATGTATGCATATACTCAGGTTCCCCACAGTCTGGGGAACCCGAAAAAACATGTATTTTCCGTATCCGACCTTTCCTTCAAAAGGTAGGCCTGGGCCTATATCGCATTTGTTGGCAAATGGCCAATTAAGCATGAAAATTCAAAATGTGAAACTGACCTCAAATTCGAAATGTATGCATATACTCAGGTTCCCCACAGGTTGGGGAACCCGAAAAAACACGTGTTTTCCGTATCCGACCTTTCCTTCAAAAGATAGGCCTGGGCATATATCGCATTTGTTGGCAAATGGCCAATTAAGCATGAAAACACAAAATGTGAAAGTGACCTCAAATTCGAAATGTATGCATATACTCAGGTTCCCCACAGGTTGGGGAACCCGAAAAAACACGTGTTTTCCGTATCTGAATTTTCCTTCAAAAGCTAGGCCTGGGCCTATATCGCATTTGTTTGCAAATGGCCAATCAAGCATGAAAACTCAAAATGTGAAACTGACCTCAAATTCGAAATGTATGCATATATTCAGGTTTCCCACAGGTTGGGGAAGCCGAAAAAACATGTGTTTTCCGTAACTGACCTTTCCTTCAAAAGGTAGGCCTGGGCCAATATCACAATTGTTGGCAAATGGCCAATTAAGCATGAAAATTAAAAATGTGAAACTGACCGCACATTCGAAATGTATGCATATACTCACGTTCCCCACAGGTTGGGGAACCCGAAAAAACATGTGTTTTCCGTAACTGACCTTTCCTTCAAAAGCTATGCCTGGGCCTATATCGTATTTTTTTGCAAATGGCCAATTAAGCATGAAAACTCAAAATGTGAAACTGACGTCAAATTCGAAATGTATGCATATACTCAGATTGCCCAAAGACTGGGGAAGGCGAAAAAACATGTGTTTTCTGTAACTGACCTTTCCTTCAAAAGGTAGGCCTGGGCCAATATCACAATTGTTGGCAAATGGCCAATTAAGCATGAAAACTAAAAATGTGAAACTGACCTCAAATTCGAAATGTATGCATATACTCAGGTTCCCCACAGGTTGGGGAACCCGAAAAAACACGTGTTTTCCGTATCCGACCTTTCCTTCAAAAGGTAGTCCTGGGCCAATATCACAATTGTTGGCAAATGGCCAATTAAGCATGAAAACTAAAAATGTGAAAGTGACCTCAAATTCGAAATGTATGCATATACTCAGATTGGCCACAGGCTGGGGAACCCGAAAAAACATGTGTTTTACGTAACTGACCTTTCCTTCAAAAGGTAGGCCTGGGCCAATATCACAATTGTTGGCAAATGGCCAATTAAGCATGAAAACACAAAATGTGAAAGTGACCTCAAATTCGAAATGTATGCATATACTCAGGTTCCCCACAGGTTGGGGAACCCGAAAAAACACGTGTTTTCCGTATCTGAATTTTCCTTCAAAACCTAGGCCTGGTCCTATATCGTATTTGTTTGCAAATGGCCAATCAAGCATGAAAACTCAAAATGTGAAACTGACCTCAAATTCGAAATGTATGCATATATTCAGGTTCCCCACAGGCTGGGGAACCCAAAAAAACATGTGTTTTACGTAACTGACCTTTCCTTCAAAATGTAGGCCTGGGCCAATATCACAATTGTTGGCAAATGGCCAATTAAGCATGAAAACTAAAAATGTGAAACTGACCTCAAATTCGAAATGTATGCATATACTCAGGTTCCCCACAGGTTGGGGAAGCCGAAAAAAAATGTGTTTTCCGTAACTGACCTTTCCTTCAAAAGGTAGGCCTGGGCCAATATCACAATTGTTGGCAAATGGCCAATTAAGCATGAAAATTCAAAATGTGAAACTGACCGCACGTTCGAAATGTATGCATATACTCACGTTCCCCACAGGTTGGGGAACCCGAAAAAACATGTGTTTTCCGTAACTGACCTTTCCTTCAAAAGCTATGCCTGGGCCTATATCGTATTTTTTTGCAAATGGCCAATTAAGCATGAAAACTCAAAATGTGAAACTGACGTCAAATTCGAAATGTATGCATATACTCAGATTGCCCAAAGGCTGGGGAAGGCGAAAAAACATGTGTTTTCTGTAACTGACCTTTCCTTCAAAAGGTAGGCCTGGGCCAATATCACAATTGTTGGCAAATGGCCAATTAAGCATGAAAACTAAAAATGTGAAACTGACCTCAAATTCGAAATGTATGCATATACTCAGATTGCCCACAGGCTGGGGAACCCGAAAAAACATGTGTTTTACGTAACTAACCTTTCCTTCAAAAGATAGGCTTGGCCCAATGTCACAATTGTTGGCCAATTGCTCAATTAAGCATGAAAACTCAAAATGTGAAACTGACCTCAAATTCGAAATGTATGCATATACTCAGGTTCCCCACAGTCTGGGGAACCCGAAAGAACATGTATTTTCCGTATCCGACTTTTCCTTCAAAAGATAGGCCTGGGCATATATCGCATATGTTGGCAAATGGCCAATTAAGCATGAAAATTCAAAATGTGAAACTGACCTCAAATTCGAAATGTATGCATATACTCAGGTTCCCCACAGGTTGGGGAACCCGAAAAAACATGTGTTTTCCGTAATTGACCTTTCCTTCAAAAGCTATGCCTGGGGCTATATCGTATTTTTTTGCAAATGGCCAGTTAAGAATGAAAACTCAAAATGTGAAACTGACGTCAAATTCGAAATGTATGCATATACTCAGATTGCCCAAAGGCTGGGGAAGGCGAAAAAACATGTGTTTTCCGTAACTGACCTTTCCTTCAAAAGGTAGTCCTGGGCCAATATCACAATTGTTGGCAAATGGCCAATTAAGCATGAAAACTAAAAATGTGAAAGTGACCTCAAATTCGAAATGTATGCATATACTCAAATTGCCCACAGGCTGGGGTACCCGAAAAAACATGTTTTTTACGTAACTAACCTTTCCTTCAAAAGATAGGCCTGGGCCAATATCACAATTGTTGGCCAATTGCTCAATTAAGCATGAAAACTCAAAATGTGAAACTGACCTCAAATTCGAAATGTATGCATATACTCAGGTTCCCCACAGGTTGGGGAACCCGAAAAAACACGTGTTTTCCGTATCTGAATTTTCCTTCAAAAGCTATGCCTGGGCCTATATCGCATTTGTTTGCAAATGGCCAATCAAGCATGAAAACTCAAAATGTGAAACTGACCTCAAATTCGAAATGTATGCATATACTCAGGTTCCCCACAGTCTGGGGAACCCGAAAAAACATGTATTTTCCGTATCCGACCTTTCCTTCAAAAGGTAGGCCTGGGCCTATATCGCATTTGTTGGCAAATGGCCAATTAAGCATGAAAACACAAAATGTGAAACTGACCTCAAATTCGAAATGTATGCATATACTCAGGTTCCCCACAGGTTGGGGAACCCGAAAAAACACGTGTTTTCCGTATCTGAATTTTCTTTCAAAAGCTAGGCCTGGGCCTATATCGCATTTGTTTGCAAATGGCCAATCAAGCATGAAAACTCAAAATGTGAAACTGACCTCAAATTCGAAATGTATGCATATATTCATGTTCCCCACAGGTTGGGGAAGCCGAAAAAACATGTGTTTTCCGTAACTGACCTTTCCTTCAAAAGGTAGGCCTGGGCCAATATCACAATTGTTGGCAAATGGCCAATTAAGCATGAAAATTAAAAATGTGAAAGTGACCTCAAATTCGAAATGTATGCATATACTCAGGTTCCCCACAGGTTGGGGAACCCAAAAAAACATGTGTTTTCCGTAACTGACCTTTCCTTCAAAAGCTATGCCTGGGCCTATATCGTATTTGTTTGCAAATGGCCAATTAAGCATGAAAACACAAAATGTGAAACTGACCTCAAATTCGAAATGTATGCATATACTCAGGTTCCCCACAGGTTGGGGAACCCGAAAAAACACGTGTTTTCCGTATCCGACCTTTCCTTCAAAAGATAGGCCTGGGCATATATCGCATTTGTTGGCAAATGGCCAATTAAGCATAAAAATTCAAAATGTGAAACTGACCGCAAATTAGAAATGTATGCATATACTCAGGTTCCCCACAGGTTGGGGAACCCGAAAAAACATGTGTTTTCCGTAACTGACCTTTCCTTCAAAAGCTATGCCTGGGCCTATATCGTATTTGTTTGCAAATGGCCAATTAAGCATGAAAACACAAAATGTGAAACTGACCTCAAATTCGAAATGTATGCATATATTCAGGTTCCCCACAGGCTGGGGAACCCAAAAAAACATGTGTTTTACGTAACTGACCTTTCCTTCAAAAGGTAGGCCTGGGCCAATATCACAATTGTTGGCAAATGGCCAATTAAGCATGAAAACTAAAAATGTGAAACTGACCTCAAATTCGAAATGTATGCATATACTCAGGTTCCCCACAGGTTGGGGTAGCCGAAAAAACATGTGTTTTCCGTAACTGACCTTTCCTTCAAAAGGTAGGCCTGGGCCAATATCACAATTGTTGGCAAATGGCCAATTAAGCATGAAAACTAAAAATGTGAAAGTGACCTCAAATTCAAAATGTATGCATATACTCAGATTGCCCACAGGCTGGGGAACCCGAAAAAACATGTGTTTTACGTAACTAACCTTTCCTTCAAAAGATAGGCCTGGGCCAATATCACAATTGTTGGTCAATTGCTCAATTAAGCATGAAAACTCAAAATGTGAAACTGACCTCAAATTCGAAATGTATGCATATACTCAGGTTCCCCACAGGTTGGGGAACCCGAAAAAACACGTGTTTTCCGTATCTGAATTTTCCTTCAAAAGCTAGGCCTGGGCCTATATCGCATTTGTTTGCAAATGGCCAATCAAGCATGAAAACTCAAAATGTGAAACTGACCTCAAATTCGAAATGTATGCATATACTCAGGTTCCCCACAGTCTGGGGAACCCGAAAAAACATGTATTTTCCGTATCCGACCTTTCCTTCAAAAGGTAGGCCTGGGCCTATATTGCATTTGTTGGCAAATGGCCAATTAAGCATGAAAATTCAAAATGTGAAACTGACCTCAAATTCGAAATGTATGCATATACTCAGGTTCCCCACAGGTTGGGGAAGCCGAAAAAACATGTGTTTTCCGTAACTGACCTTTCCTTCAAAAGGTAGGCCTGGGCCAATATCACAATTGTTGGCAAATGGCCAATTAAGCATGAAAATTCAAAATGTGAAACTGACCGCACGTTCGAAATGTATGCATATACTCACGTTCCCCACAGGTTGGGGAACCCGAAAAAACATGTGTTTTCCGTAACTGACCTTTCCTTCAAAAGCTATGCCTGGGCCTATATCGTATTTGTTTGCAAATGGCCAATCAAGCATGAAAACTCAAAATGTGAAACTGACCTCAAATTCGAAATGTATGCATATATTCAGGTTCCCCACAGGCTGGGGAACGCAAAAAAACATGTGTTTTACGTAACTGACCTTTCCTTCAAAATGTAGGCCTGGGCCAATATCACAATTGTTGGCAAATGGCCAATTAAGCATGAAAACTAAAAATGTGAAACTGACCTCAAATTCGAAATGTATGCATATACTCAGGTTCCCCACAGGTTGGGGAAGCCGAAAAAACATGTGTTTTCCGTAACTGACCTTTCCTTCAAAAGGTAGGCCTGGGCCAATATCACAATTGTTGGCAAATGGCCAATTAAGCATGAAAATTCAAAATGTGAAACTGACCGCACGTTCGAAATGTATGCATATACTCACGTTCCCCACAGGTTGGGGAACCCGAAAAAACATGTGTTTTCCGTAACTGACCTTTCCTTCAAAAGCTATGCCTGGGCCTATATCGTATTTTTTTGCAAATGGCCAATTAAGCATGAAAACTCAAAATGTGAAACTGACGTCAAATTCGAAATGTATGCATATACTCAGATTGCCCAAAGGCTGGGGAAGGCGAAAAAACATGTGTTTTCTGTAACTGACCTTTCCTTCAAAAGGTAGGCCTGGGCCAATATCACAATTGTTGGCAAATGGCCAATTAAGCATGAAAACTAAAAATGTGAAACTGACCTCAAATTCGAAATGTATGCATATACTCAGATTGCCCACAGGCTGGGGAACCCGAAAAAACATGTGTTTTACGTAACTAACCTTTCCTTCAAAAGATAGGCTTGGCCCAATGTCACAATTGTTGGCCAATTGCTCAATTAAGCATGAAAACTCAAAATGTGAAACTGACCTCAAATTCGAAATGTATGCATATACTCAGGTTCCCCACAGGTTGGGGAACCCGAAAAAACATGTGTTTTCCGTAACTGACCTTTCCTTCAAAAGCTATGCCTGGGGCTATATCGTATTTTTTTCCAAATGGCCAGTTAAGCATGAAAACTCAAAATGTGAAACTGACGTCAAATTCGAAATGTATGCATATACTCAGATTGCCCAAAGGCTGGGGAAGGCGAAAAAACATGTGTTTTCCGTAACTGACCTTTCCTTCAAAAGGTAGTCCTGGGCCAATATCACAATTGTTGGCAAATGGCCAATTAAGCATGAAAACTAAAAATGTGAAAGTGACCTCAAATTCGAAATGTATTCATATACTCAGATTGCCCACAGGCTGGGGTACCCGAAAAAACATGTGTTTTACGTAACTAACCTTTCCTTCAAAAGATAGGCCTGGGCCAATATCACAATTGTTGGCCAATTGCTCAATTAAGCATGAAAACTCAAAATGTGAAACTGACCTCAAATTCGAAATGTATGCATATACTCAGGTTCCCCACAGGTTGGGGAACCCGAAAAAACACGTGTTTTCCGTATCTGAATTTTCCTTCAAAAGCTATGCCTGGGCCTATATCGCATTTGTTTGCAAATGGCCAATCAAGCATGAAAACTCAAAATGTGAAACTGACCTCAAATTCGAAATGTATGCATATACTCAGGTTCCCCACAGTCTGGGGAACCCGAAAAAACATGTATTTTCCGTATCCGACCTTTCCTTCAAAAGGTAGGCCTGGGCCTATATCGCATTTGTTGGCAAATGGCCAATTAAGCATGAAAATTCAAAATGTGAAACTGACCTCAAATTCGAAATGTATGCATATACTCAGGTTCCCCACAGGTTGGGGAACCCGAAAAAACACGTGTTTTCCGTATCCGACCTTTCCTTCAAAAGATAGGCCTGGGCATATATCGCATTTGTTGGCAAATGGCCAATTAAGCATGAAAACACAAAATGTGAAAGTGACCTCAAATTCGAAATGTATGCATATACTCAGGTTCCCCACAGGTTGGGGAACCCGAAAAAACACGTGTTTTCCGTATCTGAATTTTCCTTCAAAAGCTAGGCCTGGGCCTATATCGCATTTGTTTGCAAATGGCCAATCAAGCATGAAAACTCAAAATGTGAAACTGACCTCAAATTCGAAATGTATGCATATATTCAGGTTCCCCACAGGTTGGGGAAGCCGAAAAAACATGTGTTTTCCGTAACTGACCTTTCCTTCAAAAGGTAGGCCTGGGCCAATATCACAATTGTTGGCAAATGGCCAATTAAGCATGAAAATTAAAAATGTGAAAGTGACCTCAAATTCGAAATGTATGCATATACTCAGGTTCCCCACAGGTTGGGGAACCCGAAAAAACATGTGTTTTCCGTAACTGACCTTTCCTTCAAAAGCTATGCCTGGGCCTATATCGTATTTGTTTGCAAATGGCCAATTAAGCATGAAAACACAAAATGTGAAACTGACCTCAAATTCGAAATGTATGCATATACTCAGGTTCCCCACAGGTTGGGGAACCCGAAAAAACACGTGTTTTCCGTATCCGACCTTTCCTTCAAAAGATAGGCCTGGGCATATATCGCATTTGTTGGCAAATGGCCAATTAAGCATGAAAATTCAAAATGTGAAACTGACCGCAAATTCGAAATGTATGCATATACTCAGGTTCCCCACAGGTTGGGGAACCCGAAAAAACATGTGTTTTCCGTAACTGACCTTTCCTTCAAAAGCTATGCCTGGGCCTATATCGTATTTGTTTGCAAATGGCCAATTAAGCATGAAAACACAAAATGTGAAACTGACCTCAAATTCGAAATGTATGCATATATTCAGGTTCCCCACAGGCTGGGGAACCCAAAAAAACATGTGTTTTACATAACTGACCTTTCCTTCAAAAGGTAGGCCTGGGCCAATATCACAATTGTTGGCAAATGGCCAATTAAGCATGAAAACTAAAAATGTGAAACTGACCTCAAATTCGAAATGTATGCATATACTCAGGTTCCCCACAGGTTGGGGTAGCCGAAAAAACATGTGTTTTCCGTAACTGACCTTTCCTTCAAAAGGTAGGCCTGGGCCAATATCACAATTGTTGGCAAATGGCCAATTAAGCATGAAAACTAAAAATGTGAAAGTGACCTCAAATTCGAAATGTATGCATATACTCAGATTGCCCACAGGCTGGGGAACCCGAAAAAACATGTGTTTTACGTAACTAACCTTTCCTTCAAAAGATAGGCCTGGGCCAATATCACAATTGTTGGTCAATTGCTCAATTAAGCATGAAAACTCAAAATGTGAAACTGACCTCAAATTCGAAATGTATGCATATACTCAGGTTCCCCACAGGTTGGGGAACCCGAAAAAACACGTGTTTTCCGTATCTGAATTTTCCTTCAAAAGCTAGGCCTGGGCCTATATCGCATTTGTTTGCAAATGGCCAATCAAGCATGAAAACTCAAAATGTGAAACTGACCTCAAATTCGAAATGTATGCATATACTCAGGTTCCCCACAGTCTGGGGAACCCGAAAAAACATGTATTTTCCGTATCCGACCTTTCCTTCAAAAGGTAGGCCTGGGCCTATATTGCATTTGTTGGCAAATGGCCAATTAAGCATGAAAATTCAAAATGTGAAACTGACCTCAAATTCGAAATG
Source organism: Crotalus adamanteus (assembly GCA_039797435.1). NCBI lineage: Eukaryota > Metazoa > Chordata > Lepidosauria > Squamata > Viperidae > Crotalus > Crotalus adamanteus. The sequence continues at coordinate 24,012,645 of CM077928.1, forward strand.
TATGCATATACTCAGGTTCCCCACAGGTTGGGGAAGCCGAAAAAACATGTGTTTTCCGTAACTGACCTTTCCTTCAAAAGGTAGGCCTGGGCCAATATCACAATTGTTGGCAAATGGCCAATTAAGCATGAAAATTCAAAATGTGAAATTGACCGCACGTTCGAAATGTATGCATATACTCACGTTCCCCACAGGTTGGGGAACCCGAAAAAACATGTGTTTTCCGTAACTGACCTTTCCTTCAAAAGCTATGCCTGGGCCTATATCGTATTTGTTTGCAAATGGCCAATCAAGCATGAAAACTCAAAATGTGAAACTGACCTCAAATTCGAAATGTATGCATATATTCAGGTTCCCCACAGGCTGGGGAACGCAAAAAAACATGTGTTTTACGTAACTGACCTTTCCTTCAAAATGTAGGCCTGGGCCAATATCACAATTGTTGGCAAATGGCCAATTAAGCATGAAAACTAAAAATGTGAAACTGACCTCAAATTCGAAATGTATGCATATACTCAGGTTCCCCACAGGTTGGGGAAGCCGAAAAAACATGTGTTTTCCGTAACTGACCTTTCCTTCAAAAGGTAGGCCTGGGCCAATATCACAATTGTTGGCAAATGGCCAATTAAGCATGAAAATTCAAAATGTGAAACTGACCGCACGTTCGAAATGTATGCATATACTCACGTTCCCCACAGGTTGGGGAACCCGAAAAAACATGTGTTTTCCGTAACTGACCTTTCCTTCAAAAGCTATGCCTGGGCCTATATCGTATTTTTTTGCAAATGGCCAATTAAGCATGAAAACTCAAAATGTGAAACTGACGTCAAATTCGAAATGTATGCATATACTCAGATTGCCCAAAGGCTGGGGAAGGCGAAAAAACATGTGTTTTCTGTAACTGACCTTTCCTTCAAAAGGTAGGCCTGGGCCAATATCACAATTGTTGGCAAATGGCCAATTAAGCATGAAAACTAAAAATGTGAAACTGACCTCAAATTCGAAATGTATGCATATACTCAGATTGCCCACAGGCTGGGGAACCCGAAAAAACATGTGTTTTACGTAACTAACCTTTCCTTCAAAAGATAGGCTTGGCCCAATGTCACAATTGTTGGCCAATTGCTCAATTAAGCATGAAAACTCAAAATGTGAAACTGACCTCAAATTCGAAATGTATGCATATACTCAGGTTCCCCACAGTCTGGGGAACCCGAAAGAACATGTATTTTCCGTATCCGACTTTTCCTTCAAAAGATAGGCCTGGGCATATATCGCATATGTTGGCAAATGGCCAATTAAGCATGAAAATTCAAAATGTGAAACTGACCTCAAATTCGAAATGTATGCATATACTCAGGTTCCCCACAGGTTGGGGAACCCGAAAAAACATGTGTTTTCCGTAACTGACCTTTCCTTCAAAAGCTATGCCTGGGGCTATATCGTATTTTTTTGCAAATGGCCAGTTAAGCATGAAAACTCAAAATGTGAAACTGACGTCAAATTCGAAATGTATGCATATACTCAGATTGCCCAAAGGCTGGGGAAGGCGAAAAAACATGTGTTTTCCGTAACTGACCTTTCCTTCAAAAGGTAGTCCTGGGCCAATATCACAATTGTTGGCAAATGGCCAATTAAGCATGAAAACTAAAAATGTGAAAGTGACCTCAAATTCGAAATGTATGCATATACTCAGATTGCCCACAGGCTGGGGTACCCGAAAAAACATGTGTTTTACGTAACTAACCTTTCCTTCAAAAGATAGGCCTGGGCCAATATCACAATTGTTGGCCAATTGCTCAATTAAGCATGAAAACTCAAAATGTGAAACTGACCTCAAATTCGAAATGTATGCATATACTCAGGTTCCCCACAGGTTGGGGAACCCGAAAAAACACGTGTTTTCCGTATCTGAATTTTCCTTCAAAAGCTATGCCTGGGCCTATATCGCATTTGTTTGCAAATGGCCAATCAAGCATGAAAACTCAAAATGTGAAACTGACCTCAAATTCGAAATGTATGCATATACTCAGGTTCCCCACAGTCTGGGGAACCCGAAAAAACATGTATTTTCCGTATCCGACCTTTCCTTCAAAAGGTAGGCCTGGGCCTATATCGCATTTGTTTGCAAATGGCCAATCAAGCATGAAAACTCAAAATGTGAAACTGACCTCAAATTCGAAATGTATGCATATATTCAGGTTCCCCACAGGTTGGGGAAGCCGAAAAAACATGTGTTTTCCGTAACTGACCTTTCCTTCAAAAGGTAGGCCTGGGCCAATATCACAATTGTTGCCAAATGGCCAATTAAGCATGAAAATTAAAAATGTGAAACTGACCGCACATTCGAAATGTATGCATATACTCACGTTCCCCACAGGTTGGGGAACCCGAAAAAACATGTGTTTTCCGTAACTGACCTTTCCTTCAAAAGCTATGCCTGGGCCTATATCGTATTTGTTTGCAAATGGCCAATTAAGCATGAAAACACAAAATGTGAAACTGACCTCAAATTCGAAATGTATGCATATACTCAGGTTCCCCACAGGTTGGGGAACCCGAAAAAAAACGTGTTTTCCGTATCCGACCTTTCCTTCAAAAGATAGGCCTGGGCATATATCGCATTTGTTGGCAAATGGCCAATTAAGCATGAAAATTCAAAATGTGAAACTGACCGCAAATTCGAAATGTATGCATATACTCAGGTTCCCCACAGGTTGGGGAACCCGAAAAAACATGTGTTTTCCGTAACTGACCTTTCCTTCAAAAGCTATGCCTGGGCCTATATCGTATTTGTTTGCAAATGGCCAAATAAGCATGAAAACACAAAATGTGAAACTGACTTCAAATTCGAAATGTATGCATATATTCAGGTTCCCCACAGGCTGGGGAACCCAAAAAAACATGTGTTTTACGTAACTGACCTTTCCTTCAAAAGGTAGGCCTGGGCCAATATCACAATTGTTGGCAAATGGCCAATTAAGCATGAAAACTAAAAATGTGAAACTGACCTCAAATTCGAAATGTATGCAAATACTCAGGTTCCCCACAGGTTGGGGTAGCCGAAAAAACATGTGTTTTCCGTAACTGACCTTTCCTTCAAAAGGTAGGCCTGGGCCAATATCACAATTGTTGGCAAATGGCCAATTAAGCATGAAAACTAAAAATGTGAAAGTGACCTCAAATTCGAAATGTATGCATATACTCAGATTGCCCACAGGCTGGGGAACCCGAAAAAAACATGTGTTTTACGTAACTAACCTTTCCTTCAAAAGATAGGCCTGGGCCAATATCACAATTGTTGGCCAATTGCTCAATTAAGCATGAAAACTCAAAATGTGAAACTGACCTCAAATTCGAAATGTATGCATATACTCAGGTTCCCCACAGTCTGGGGAACCCGAAAAAACATGTATTTTCCGTATCCGACCTTTCCTTCAAAAGGTAGGCCTGGGCCTATATCGCATTTGTTGGCAAATGGCCAATTAAGCATGAAAATTCAAAATGTGAAACTGACCTCAAATTCGAAATGTATGCATATACTCAGGTTCCCCACAGGTTGGGGAACCCGAAAAAAACACGTGTTTTCCGTATCCGACCTTTCCTTCAAAAGGTAGTCCTGGGCCAATATCACAATTGTTGGCAAATGGCCAATTAAGCATGAAAACTAAAAGTGTGAAAGTGACCTCAAATTCGAAATGTATGCATATACTCAGATTGCCCACAGGCTGGGGAACCCGAAAAAACATGTGTTTTACGTAACTGACCTTTCCTTCAAAAGGTAGGCCTGGGCCAATATCACAATTGTTGGCAAATGGCCAATTAAGCATGAAAATTCAAAATGTGAAACTGACCGCAAATTCGAAATGTATGCATATACTCAAGTTCCCCACAGGTTGGGGAACCCGAAAAAACATGTGTTTTCCGTAACTGACCTTTCCTTCAAAAGCTATGCCTGGGCCTATATCGTATTTGTTTGCAAATGGCCAATTAAGCATGAAAACACAAAATGTGAAAGTGACCTCAAATTCGAAATGTATGCATATACTCAGGATCCCCACAGGTTGGGGAACCCGAAAAAACACGTGTTTTCCGTATCTGAATTTTCCTTCAAAAGCTAGGCCTGGGCATATATCGCATTTGTTTGCAAATGGCCAATCAAGCATGAAAACTCAAAATGTGAAACTGACCTCAAATTCGAAATGTATGCATCTATTCAGGTTCCCCACAGGCTGGGGAACCCAAAAAAACATGTGTTTTACGTAACTGACCTTTCCTTCAAAAGGTAGGCCTGGGCCAATATCACAATTGTTGGCAAATGGCCAATTAAGCATGAAAACTAAAAATGTGAAACTGACCTCAAATTCGAAATGTATGCATATACTCAGGTTCCCCACAGGTTGGGGAAGCCGAAAAAACATGTGTTTTCCGTAACTGACCTTTCCTTCAAAAGGTAGGCCTGGGCCAATATCACAATTGTTGGCAAATGGCCAATTAAGCATGAAAACTCAAAATGTGAAACTGACCTCAAATTCGAAATGTATGCATATACTCAGATTGCCCACAGGCTGGGGAACCCGAAAAAACATGTGTTTTACGTAACTAACCTTTCCTTCAAAAGATAGGCTTGGCCCAATGTCACAATTGTTGGCCAATTGCTCAATTAAGCATGAAAACTCAAAATGTGAAACTGACCTCAAATTCGAAATGTATGCATATACTCAGGTTCCCCACAGTCTGGGGAACCCGAAAGAACATGTATTTTCCGTATCCGACTTTTCCTTCAAAAGATAGGCCTGGGCATATATCGCATATGTTGGCAAAAGGCCAATTAAGCATGAAAATTCAAAATGTGAAACTGACCTCAAATTCGAAATGTATGCATATACTCAGGTTCCCCACAGGTTGGGGAACCCGAAAAAACATGTGTTTTCCGTAACTGACCTTTCCTTCAAAAGCTATGCCTGGGGCTATATCGTATTTTTTTGCAAATGGCCAGTTAAGCATGAAAACTCAAAATGTGAAACTGACGTCAAATTCGAAATGTATGCATATACTCAGATTGCCCAAAGGCTGGGGAAGGCGAAAAAACATGTGTTTTCCGTAACTGACCTTTCCTTCAAAAGGTAGTCCTGGGCCAATATCACAATTGTTGGCAAATGGCCAATTAAGCATGAAAACTAAAAATGTGAAAGTGACCTCAAATTCGAAATGTATGCATATACTCAGATTGCCCACAGGCTGGGGAACCCGAAAAAACATGTGTTTTACGTAACTAACCTTTCCTTCAAAAGATAGGCCTGGGCCAATATCACAATTGTTGGCCAATTGCTCAATTAAGCATGAAAACTCAAAATGTGAAACTGACCTCAAATTCGAAATCTATGCATATACTCAGGTTCCCCACAGGTTGGGGAACCCGAAAAAACACGTGTTTTCCGTATCTGAATTTTCCTTCAAAAGCTAGGCCTGGGCCTATATCGCATTTGTTTGCAAATGGCCAATCAAGCATGAAAACTCAAAATGTGAAACTGACCTCAAATTCGAAATGTATGCATATACTCAGGTTCCCCACAGTCTGGGGAACCCGAAAAAACATGTATTTTCCGTATCCGACCTTTCCTTCAAAAGATAGGCCTGGGCATATATCGCATTTGTTGGCAAATGGCCAATTAAGCATGAAAACACAAAATGTGAAAGTGACCTCAAATTCGAAATGTATGCATATACTCAGGTTCCCCACAGGTTGGGGAACCCGAAAAAACACGTGTTTTCCGTATCTGAATTTTCCTTCAAAAGCTAGGCCTGGGCCTATATCGCATTTGTTTGCAAATGGCCAATCAAGCATGAAAACTCAAAATGTGAAACTGACCTCAAATTCGAAATGTATGCATATACTCAGGTTCCCCACAGTCTGGGGAACCCGAAAAAACATGTATTTTCCGTATCCGACCTTTCCTTCAAAAGATAGGCCTGGGCATATATCGCATTTGTTGGCAAATGGCCAATTAAGCATGAAAACACAAAATGTGAAAGTGACCTCAAATTCGAAATGTATGCATATACTCAGGTTCCCCACAGGTTGGGGAACCCGAAAAAACACGTGTTTTCCGTATCTGAATTTTCCTTCAAAAGCTAGGCCTGGGCCTATATCGCATTTGTTTGCAAATGGCCAATCAAGCATGAAAACTCAAAATGTGAAACTGACCTCAAATTCGAAATGTATGCATATACTCAGATTGCCCAAAGGCTGGGGAACCCGAAAAAACATGTGTTTTCCGTAACTGACCTTTCCTTCAAAAGCTAGGCCTGGGCCTATATCGCATTTGTTTGCAAATGGCCAATCAAGCATGAAAACTCAAAATGTGAAACTGACCTCAAATTCGAATTGTATGCATATACTCAGGTTCCCCACAGTCTGGGGAACCCGAAAAAACATGTATTTTCCGTATCCGACCTTTCCTTCAAAAGGTAGGCCTGGGCCTATATCGCATTTGTTGGCAAATGGCCAATTAAGCATGAAAATTCAAAATGTGAAACTGACCTCAAATTCGAAATGTATGCATATACTCAGGTTCCCCACAGGTTGGGGAACCCGAAAAATCACGTGTTTTCCGTATCCGACCTTTCCTTCAAAAGATAGGCCTGGGCATATATCGCATTTGTTGGCAAATGGCCAATTAAGCATGAAAACACAAAATGTGAAAGTGACCTCAAATTCGAAATGTATGCATATACTCAGGTTCCCCACAGGTTGGGGAACCCGAAAAAACATGTGTTTTCCGTAACTGACCTTTCCTTCAAAAGGTAGGCCTGGGCCAATATCACAATTGTTGGCAAATGGCCAATTAAGCATGAAAACTCAAAATGTGAAACTGACCTCAAATTCGAAATGTATGCATATACTCAGGTTCCCCACAGGTTGGGGAACCCGAAAAAACACGTGTTTTCCGTATCTGAATTTTCCTTCAAAAGCTAGGCCTGGGCCTATATCGCATTTGTTTGCAAATGGCCAATCAAGCATGAAAACTCAAAATGTGAAACTGACCGCAAATTCGAAATGTATGCATATACTCAGGTTCCCCACAGGTTGGGGAACCCGAAAAAACACGTGTTTTCCGTATCTGAATTTTCCTTCAAAAGCTAGGCCTGGGCCTATATCGCATTTGTTTGCAAATGGCCAATCAAGCATGAAAACTCAAAATGTGAAACTGACCTCAAATTCGAAATGTATGCATATATTCAGGTTCCCCACAGGCTGGGGAACCCAAAAAAACATGTGTTTTACGTAACTGACCTTTCCTTCAAAAGGTAGGCCTGGGCCAATATCACAATTGTTGGCAAATGGCCAATTAAGCATGAAAACTAAAAATGTGAAACTGACCTGAAATTCGAAATGTATGCATATACTCAGATTGCCAACAGGCTGGGGAACCCGAAAAAACATGTGTTTTACGTAACTAACCTTTCCTTCAAAAGATAGGCCTGGGCATATATCGCATATGTTGGCAAATGGCCAATTAAGCATGAAAATTCAAAATGTGAAACTGACCTCAAATTCGAAATGTATGCATATACTCAGGTTCCCCACAGGTTGGGGAACCCGAAAAAACACGTGTTTTCCGTATCTGAATTTTCCTTCAAAAGCTAGGCCTGGGCCTATATCGCATTTGTTTGCAAATGGCCAATCAAGCATGAAAACTCAAAATGTGAAACTGACCGCAAATTCGAAATGTATGCATATACTCAGGTTCCCCACAGGTTGGGGAACCCGAAAAAACACGTGTTTTCCGTATCTGAATTTTCCTTCAAAAGCTAGTCCTGGGCCTATATCGCATTTGTTTGCAAATGGCCAATCAAGCATGAAAACTCAAAATGTGAAACTGACCGCAAATTCGAAATGTATGCATATACTCAGGTTCCCCACAGGTTGGGGAACCCGAAAAAACACGTGTTTTCCGTATCTGAATTTTCCTTCAAAAGCTAGTCCTGGGCCTATATCGCATTTGTTTGCAAATGGCCAATCAAGCATGAAAACTCAAAATGTGAAACTGACCTCAAATTCGAAATGTATGCATATATTCAGGTTCCCCACAGGCTGGGGAACCCAAAAAAACATGTGTTTTACGTAACTGACCTTTCCTTCAAAAGGTAGGCCTGGGCCAATATCACAATTGTTGGCAAATGGCCAATTAAGCATGAAAACTAAAAATGTGAAACTGACCTGAAATTCGAAATGTATGCATATACTCAGATTGCCCACAGGCTGGGGAACACGAAAAAACATGTGTTTTACGTAACTAACCTTTCCTTCAAAAGATAGGCCTGGGCCAATGTCACAATTGTTGGCCAATTGCTCAATTAAGAATGAAAACTCAAAATGTGAAACTGACCTCAAATTCGAAATGTATGCATATACTCAGGTTCCCCACAGTCTGGGGAACCCGAAAGAACATGTATTTTCCGTATCCGACTTTTCCTTCAAAAGATAGGCCTGGGCATATATCGCATATGTTGGCAAATGGCCAATTAAGCATGAAAATTCAAAATGTGAAACTGACCTCAAATTCGAAATGTATGCATATACTCAGGTTCCCCACAGGTTGGGGAACCCGAAAAAACATGTGTTTTCCGTAACTGACCTTTCCTTCAAAAGCTATGCCTGGGGCTATATCGTATTTTTTTGCAAATGGCCAGTTAAGCATGAAAACTCAAAATGTGAAACTGACGTCAAATTCGAAATGTATGCATATACTCAGATTGCCCAAAGGCTGGGGAAGGCGAAAAAACATGTGTTTTCCGTAACTGACCTTTCCTTCAAAAGGTAGTCCTGGGCCAATATCACAATTGTTGGCAAATGGCCAATTAAGCATGAAAACTAAAAATGTGAAAGTGACCTCAAATTCGAAATGTATGCATATACTCAGATTGCCCACAGGCTGGGGAACCCGAAAAAACATGTGTTTTACGTAACTAACCTTTCCTTCAAAAGATAGGCCTGGGCCAATATCACAATTGTTGGCCAATTGCTCAATTAAGCATGAAAACTCAAAATGTGAAACTGACCTCAAATTCGAAATGTATGCATATACTCAGGTTCCCCACAGGTTGGGGAACCCGAAAAAACACGTGTTTTCCGTATCTGAATTTTCCTTCAAAAGCTGGGCCTGGGCCTATATCGCATTTGTTTGCAAATGGCCAATCAAGCATGAAAACTCAAAATGTGAAACTGACCTCAAATTCGAAATGTATGCATATACTCAGGTTCCCCACAGTCTGGGGAACCCGAAAAAACATGTATTTTCCGTATCCGACCTTTCCTTCAAAAGGTAGGCCTGGGCCTATATCGCATTTGTTGGCAAATGGCCAATTAAGCATGAAAATTCAAAATGTGAAACTGACCTCAAATTCGAAATGTATGCATATACTCAGGTTCCCCACAGGTTGGGGAACCCGAAAAAACACGTATTTTCCGTATCCGACCTTTCCTTCAAAAGATAGGCCTGGGCATATATCGCATTTGTTGGCAAATGGCCAATTAAGCATGAAAACACAAAATGTGAAAGTGACCTCAAATTCGAAATGTATGCATATACTCAGGTTCCCCACAGGTTGGGGAACCCGAAAAAACACGTGTTTTCCGTATCTGAATTTTCCTTCAAAAGCTAGGCCTGGGCCTATATCGCATTTGTTTGCAAATGGCCAATCAAGCATGAAAACTCAAAATGTGAAACTGACCTCAAATTCGAAATGTATGCATATACTCAGATTGCCCAAAGGCTGGGGAACCCGAAAAAACATGTGTTTTCCGTAACTGACCTTTCCTTGAAAAGGTAGGCCTGGGCCAATATCACAATTGTTGGCAAATGGCCAATTAAGCATGAAAACTCAAAATGTGAAACTGACCTGAAATTCGAAATGTATGCATATACTCAGGTTCCCCACAGGTTGGGGAAGCCGAAAAAACATGTGTTTTCCGTAACTGACCTTTCCTTCAAAAGGTAGGCCTGGGCCAATATCACAATTGTTGGCAAATGGCCAATTAAGCATGAAAACTCAAAATGTGAAACTGACCTCAAATTCGAAATGTATGCATATACTCAGGTTCCCCACAGGTTGGGGAAGCCGAAAAAACATGTGTTTTACGTAACTGACCTTTCCTTCAAAAGGTAGGCCTGGGCCAATATCACAATTGTTGGCAAATGGCCAATTAAGCATGAAAACTAAAAATGTGAAACTGACCTCAAATTCGAAATGTATGCATATACTCAGATTGCCCACAGGCTGGGGAACCCGAAAAAACATGTGTTTTACGTAACTAACCTTTCCTTCAAAAGATAGGCCTGGGCCAATGTCACAATTGTTGGCCAATTGCTCAATTAAGAATGAAAACTCAAAATGTGAAACTGACCTCAAATTCGAAATGTATGCATATACTCAGGTTCCCCACAGTCTGGGGAACCCGAAAGAACATGTATTTTCCGTATCCGACTTTTCCTTCAAAAGATAGGCCTGGGCATATATCGCATATGTTGGCAAATGGCCAATTAAGCATGAAAATTCAAAATGTGAAACTGACCTCAAATTCGAAATGTATGCATATACTCAGGTTCCCCACAGGTTGGGGAACCCGAAAAAACATGTGTTTTCCGTAACTGACCTTTCCTTCAAAAGCTATGCCTGGGGCTATATCGTATTTTTTTGCAAATGGCCAGTTAAGCATGAAAACTCAAAATGTGAAACTGACGTCAAATTCGAAATGTATGCATATACTCAGATTGCCCAAAGGCTGGGGAAGGCGAAAAAACATGTGTTTTCCGTAACTGACCTTTCCTTCAAAAGGTAGTCCTGGGCCAATATCACAATTGTTGGCAAATGGCCAATTAAGCATGAAAACTAAAAATGTGAAAGTGACCTCAAATTCGAAATGTATGCATATACTCAGATTGCCCACAGGCTGGGGAACCCGAAAAAACATGTGTTTTACGTAACTAACCTTTCCTTCAAAAGATAGGCCTGGGCCAATATCACAATTGTTGGCCAATTGCTCAATTAAGCATGAAAACTCAAAATGTGAAACTGACCTCAAATTCGAAATGTATGCATATACTCAGGTTCCCCACAGGTTGGGGAACCCGAAAAAACACGTGTTTTCCGTATCTGAATTTTCCTTCAAAAGCTGGGCCTGGGCCTATATCGCATTTGTTTGCAAATGGCCAATCAAGCATGAAAACTCAAAATGTGAAACTGACCTCAAATTCGAAATGTATGCATATACTCAGGTTCCCCACAGTCTGGGGAACCCGAAAAAACATGTATTTTCCGTATCCGACCTTTCCTTCAAAAGGTAGGCCTGGGCCTATATCGCATTTGTTGGCAAATGGCCAATTAAGCATGAAAATTCAAAATGTGAAACTGACCTCAAATTCGAAATGTATGCATATACTCAGGTTCCCCACAGGTTGGGGAACCCGAAAAAACACGTATTTTCCGTATCCGACCTTTCCTTCAAAAGCTAGGCCTGGGCCTATATCGCATTTGTTTGCAAATGGCCAATCAAGCATGAAAACTCAAAATGTGAAACTGACCTCAAATTCGAAATGTATGCATATACTCAGATTGCCCAAAGGCTGGGGAACCCGAAAAAACATGTGTTTTCCGTAACTGACCTTTCCTTGAAAAGGTAGGCCTGGGCCAATATCACAATTGTTGGCAAATGGCCAATTAAGCATGAAAACTCAAAATGTGAAACTGACCTGAAATTCGAAATGTATGCATATACTCAGGTTCCCCACAGGTTGGGGAATCCGAAAAAACATGTGTTTTCCGTAACTGACCTTTCCTTCATAAGGTAGGCCTGGGCCAATATCACAATTGTTGGCAAATGGCCAATTAAGCATGAAAACTCAAAATGTGAAACTGACCTCAAATTCGAAATGTATGCATATACTCAGGTTCCCCACAGGTTGGGGAAGCCGAAAAAACATGTGTTTTACGTAACTGACCTTTCCTTCAAAAGGTAGGCCTGGGCCAATATCACAATTGTTGGCAAATGGCCAATTAAGCATGAAAACTAAAAATGTGAAACTGACCTCAAATTCGAAATGTATGCATATACTCAGATTGCCCACAGGCTGGGGAACCCGAAAAAACATGTGTTTTACGTAACTAACCTTTCCTTCAAAAGATAGGCCTGGGCCAATGTCACAATTGTTGGCCAATTGCTCAATTAAGAATGAAAACTCAAAATGTGAAACTGACCTCAAATTCGAAATGTATGCATATACTCAGGTTCCCCACAGTCTGGGGAACCCGAAAGAACATGTATTTTCCGTATCCGACTTTTCCTTCAAAAGATAGGCCTGGGCATATATCGCATATGTTGGCAAATGGCCAATTAAGCATGAAAATTCAAAATGTGAAACTGACCTCAAATTCGAAATGTATGCATATACTCAGGTTCCCCACAGGTTGGGGAACCCGAAAAAACATGTGTTTTCCGTAACTGACCTTTCCTTCAAAAGCTATGCCTGGGGCTATATCGTATTTTTTTGCAAATGGCCAGTTAAGCATGAAAACTCAAAATGTGAAACTGACGTCAAATTCGAAATGTATGCATATACTCAGATTGCCCAAAGACTGGGGAAGGCGAAAAAACATGTGTTTTCCGTAACTGACCTTTCCTTCAAAAGGTAGTCCTGGGCCAATATCACAATTGTTGGCAAATGGCCAATTAAGCATGAAAACTAAAAATGTGAAAGTGACCTCAAATTCGAAATGTATGCATATACTCAGATTGCCCACAGGCTGGGGAACCCGAAAAAACATGTGTTTTACGTAACTAACCTTTCCTTCAAAAGATAGGCCTGGGCCAATATCACAATTGTTGGCCAATTGCTCAATTAAGCATGAAAACTCAAAATGTGAAACTGACCTCAAATTCGAAATGTATGCATATACTCAGGTTCCCCACAGGTTGGGGAACCCGAAAAAACACGTGTTTTCCGTATCTGAATTTTCCTTCAAAAGCTGGGCCTGGGCCTATATCGCATTTGTTTGCAAATGGCCAATCAAGCATGAAAACTCAAAATGTGAAACTGACCTCAAATTCGAAATGTATGCATATACTCAGGTTCCCCACAGTCTGGGGAACCCGAAAAAACATGTATTTTCCGTATCCGACCTTTCCTTCAAAAGGTAGGCCTGGGCCTATATCGCATTTGTTGGCAAATGGCCAATTAAGCATGAAAATTCAAAATGTGAAACTGACCTCAAATTCGAAATGTATGCATATACTCAGGTTCCCCACAGGTTGGGGAACCCGAAAAAACACGTGTTTTCCGTATCCGACCTTTCCTTCAAAAGATAGGCCTGGGCATATATCGCATTTGTTGGCAAATGGCCAATTAAGCATGAAAACACAAAATGTGAAAGTGACCTCAAATTCGAAATGTATGCATATACTCAGGTTCCCCACAGGTTGGGGAACCCGAAAAAACACGTGTTTTCCGTATCTGAATTTTCCTTCAAAAGCTAGGCCTGGGCCTATATCGCATTTGTTTGCAAATGGCCAATCAAGCATGAAAACTCAAAATGTGAAACTGACCTCAAATTCGAAATGTATGCATATACTCAGATTGCCCAAAGGCTGGGGAACCCGAAAAAACATGTGTTTTCCGTAACTGACCTTTCCTTGAAAAGGTAGGCCTGGGCCAATATCACAATTGTTGGCAAATGGCCAATTAAGCATGAAAACTCAAAATGTGAAACTGACCTGAAATTCGAAATGTATGCATATACTCAGGTTCCCCACAGGTTGGGGAAGCCGAAAAAACATGTGTTTTCCGTAACTGACCTTTCCTTCAAAAGGTAGGCCTGGGCCAATATCACAATTGTTGGCAAATGGCCAATTAAGCATGAAAACTCAAAATGTGAAACTGACCTCAAATTCGAAATGTATGCATATACTCAGGTTCCCCACAGGTTGGGGAACCCGAAAAAACACGTGTTTTCCGTATCTGAATTTTCCTTCAAAAGCTAGGCCTGGGCCTATATCGCATTTGTTTGCAAATGGCCAATCAAGCATGAAAACTCAAAATGTGAAACTGACCGCAAATTCGAAATGTATGCATATACTCAGGTTCCCCACAGGTTGGGGAACCCGAAAAAACACGTGTTTTCCGTATCTGAATTATCCTTCAAAAGCTAGGCCTGGGCCTATATCGCATTTGTTTGCAAATGGCCAATCAAGCATGAAAACTCAAAATGTGAAACTGACCTCAAATTCGAAATGTATGCATATATTCAGGTTCCCCACAGGCTGGGGAACCCAAAAAAACATGTGTTTTACGTAACTGACCTTTCCTTCAAAAGGTAGGCCTGGGCCAATATCACAATTGTTGGCAAATGGCCAATTAAGCATGAAAACTAAAAATGTGAAACTGACCTCAAATTCGAAATGTATGCATATACTCAGATTGCCCACAGGCTGGGGAACCTGAAAAAACATGTGTTTTACGTAACTAACCTTTCCTTCAAAAGATAGGCCTGGGCCAATGTCACAATTGTTGGCCAATTGCTCAATTAAGAATGAAAACTCAAAATGTGAAACTGACCTCAAATTCGAAATGTATGCATATACTCAGGTTCCCCACAGTCTGGGGAACCCGAAAGAACATGTATTTTCCGTATCCGACTTTTCCTTCAAAAGATAGGCCTGGGCATATATCGCATATGTTGGCAAATGGCCAATTAAGCATGAAAATTCAAAATGTGAAACTGACCTCAAATTCGAAATGTATGCATATACTCAGGTTCCCCACAGGTTGGGGAACCCGAAAAAGCATGTGTTTTCCGTAACTGACCTTTCCTTCAAAAGCTATGCCTGGGGCTATATCGTATTTTTTTGCAAATGGCCAGTTAAGCATGAAAACTCAAAATGTGAAACTGACGTCAAATTCGAAATGTATGCATATACTCAGATTGCCCAAAGGCTGGGGAAGGCGAAAAAACATGTGTTTTCCGTAACTGACCTTTCCTTCAAAAGGTAGGCCTGGGCCAATATCACAATTGTTGGCAAATGGCCAATTAAGCATGAAAACTAAAAATGTGAAACTGACCTCAAATTCGAAATGTATGCATATACTCAGATTGCCCAAAGGCTGGGGAACCCGAAAAAACATGTGTTTTACGTAACTAACCTTTCCTTCAAAAGATAGGCCTGGGCCAATATCACAATTGTTGGCCAATTGCTCAATTAAGCATGAAAACTCAAAGTGTGAAACTGACCTCAAATTCGAAATGTATGCATATATTCAGGTTCCCCACAGGCTGGGGAACCCAAAAAAACATGTGTTTTACGTAACTGACCTTTCCTTCAAATGTAGGCCTGGGCCAATATAACAATTGTTGGCAAATGGCCAATTAAGCATGAAAACTAAAAATGTGAAACTGACCTCAAATTCGAAATGTATGCATATACTCAGGTTCCCCACAGGTTGGGGAAGCCGAAAAAACATGTGTTTTCCGTAACTGACCTTTCCTTCAAAAGGTAGGCCTGGGCCAATATCACAATTGTTGGCCAATTACTCAATTAAGCATGAAAACTCAAAATGTGAAACTGACCTCAAATTCGAAATGTATGCATATACTCAGGTTCCCCACAGTCTGGGGAACCCGAAAGAACATGTATTTTCCGTATCCGACTTTTCCTTCAAAAGATAGGCCTGGGCATATATCGCATATGTTGGCAAATGGCCAATTAAGCATGAAAATTCAAAATGTGAAACTGACCTCAAATTCGAAATGTATGCATATACTCAGGTTCCCTACAGGTTGGGGAACCCGAAAAAACACGTGTTTTCCGTATCTGAATTTTCCTTCAAAAGCTAGGCCTGGGCCTATATCGCATTTGTTTGCAAATGGCCAATCAAGCATGAAAACTCAAAATGTGAAACTGACCTCAAATTCGAAATGTATGCATATACTCAGATTGCCCAAAGGCTGGGGAACCCGAAAAAACATGTGTTTTCCGTAACTGACCTTTCCTTGAAAAGGTAGTCCTGGGCCAATATCACAATTGTTGGCAAATGGCCAATTAAGCATGAAAACTAAAAATGTGAAACTGACGTCAAATTCGAAATTAATGCATATACTCAGATTGCCCAAAGGCTGGGGAAGGCGAAAAAACATGTGTTTTCCGTAACTGACCTTTCCTTCAAAAGGTAGGCCTGGGCCAATATCACAATTGTTGGCAAATGGCCAATTAAGCATGAAAACTAAAAATGTGAAACTGACGTCAAATTCGAAATTAATGCATATACTCAGATTGCCCAAAGGGTGGGGAAGGCGAAAAAACATGTGTTTTCCGTAACTGACCTTTCCTTCAAAAGGTAGGCCTGGGCCAATATCACAATTGTTGGCAAATGGCCAATTAAGCATGAAAACTAAAAATGTGAAACTGACCTCAAATTCGAAATGTATGCATATACTCAGGTTCCCCACAGGTTGGGGAACCCGAAAAAACACGTGTTTTCCGTATCTGAATTTTCCTTCAAAAGCTAGGCCTGGGCCTATATCGCATTTGTTTGAAAATGGCCAATCAAGCATGAAAACTCAAAATGTGAAACTGACCTCAAATTCGAAATGTATGCATATACTCAGGTTCCCCACAGGTTGGGGAACCCGAAAAAACACGTGTTTTCCGTATCCGACCTTTCCTTCAAAAGATAGGCCTGGGCCTATATCGCATTTGTTTGCAAATGGCCAATCAAGCATGAAAACTCAACATGTGAAACTGACCTCAAATTCGAAATGTATGCATATACTCAGATTGCCCAAAGGCTGGGGAACCC
Organism: Crotalus adamanteus; assembly: GCA_039797435.1. Lineage (NCBI taxonomy): Eukaryota > Metazoa > Chordata > Lepidosauria > Squamata > Viperidae > Crotalus > Crotalus adamanteus. The sequence goes on from CM077928.1 coordinate 24,029,498, forward strand.
GAAAAAACATGTGTTTTCCGTAACTGACCTTTCCTTGAAAAGGTAGTCCTGGGCCAATATCACAATTGTTGGCAAATGGCCAATTAAGCATGAAAACTAAAAATGTGAAACTGACGTCAAATTCGAAATTAATGCATATACTCAGATTGCCCAAAGGCTGGGGAAGGCGAAAAAACATGTGTTTTCCGTAACTGACCTTTCCTTCAAAAGGTAGGCCTGGGCCAATATCACAATTGTTGGCAAATGGCCAATTAAGCATGAAAACTAAAAATGTGAAACTGACCTCAAATTCGAAATGTATGCATATACTCAGGTTCCCCACAGGTTGGGGAACCCGAAAAAACATGTGTTTTCCGTAACTGACCTTTCCTTCAAAAGCTATGCCTGGGCCTATATCGTATTTGTTTGCAAATGGCCAATTAAGCATGAAAACACAAAATGTGAAACTGACCTCAAATTCGAAATGTATGCATATACTCAGGTTCCCCACAGGTTGGGGAACCCGAAAAAACACGTGTTTTCCGTATCTGAATTTTCCTTCAAAAGCTAGGCCTGGGCCTATATCGCATTTGTTTGCAAATGGCCAATCAAGCATGAAAACTCAAAATGTGAAACTGACCGCAAATTCGAAATTTATGCATATACTCAGGTTCCCCACAGTCTGGGGAACCCGAAAAAACATGTATTTTCCGTATGCGACCTTTCCTTCAAAAGATAGGCCTGGGCATATATCGCATTTGTTTGAAAATGGCCAATCAAGCATGAAAACTCAAAATGTGAAACTGACCTCAAATTCGAAATGCATGCATATACTCAGGTTCCCCACAGGTTGGGGAACCCGAAAAACACGTGTTTTCCGTATCCGACCATTCCTTCAAAAGATAGGCCTGGGCATATATCGCATTTGTTGGCAAATGGCCAATTAAGCATGAAAATTCAAAATGTGAAACTGACCTCAAATTCGAAATGTATGCATATACTCAGGTTCCCCACAGGTTGGGGAAGCCGAAAAAACATGTGTTTTCCGTAACTGACCTTTCCTTCAAAAGGTAGGCCTGGGCCAATATCACAATTGTTGGCAAATGGCCAATTAAGCATGAAAATTCAAAATGTGAAACTGACCGCAAATTCGAAATGTATGCATATACTCAAGTTCCCCACAGGTTGGGGAACCCGAAAAAACATGTGTTTTCCGTAACTGACCTTTCCTTCAAAAGCTATGCCTGGGCCTATATCGTATTTGTTTGCAAATGGCCAATCAAGCATGAAAACTCAAAATGTGAAACTGACCTCAAATTCGAAATGTATGCATATATTCAGGTTCCCCACAGGCTGGGGAACCCAAAAAAACATGTGTTTTACGTAACTGACCTTTCCTTCAAAAGGTAGGCCTGGGCCAATATAACAATTGTTGGCAAATGGCCAATTAAGCATGAAAACTAAAAATGTGAAACTGACCTCAAATTCGAAATGTATGCATATACTCAGGTTCCCCACAGGTTGGGGAAGCCGAAAAAACATGTGTTTTCCGTAACTGACCTTTCCTTCAAAAGGTAGGCCTGGGCCAATATCACAATTGTTGGCCAATTACTCAATTAAGCATGAAAACTCAAAATGTGAAACTGACCTCAAATTCGAAATGTATGCATATACTCAGATTGCCCACAGGCTGGGGAACCCGAAAAAACATGTGTTTTACGTAACTAATCTTTCCTTCAAAAGATAGGCCTGGGCCAATGTCACAATTGTTGGCCAATTGCTCAATTAAGCATGAAAACTCAAAATGTGAAACTGACCTCAAATTCGAAATGTATGCATATACTCAGGTTCCCCACAGTCTGGGGAACCCGAAAGAACATGTATTTTCCGTATCCGACTTTTCCTTCAAAAGATAGGCCTGGGCATATATCGCATATGTTGGCAAATGGCCAATTAAGCATGAAAATTCAAAATGTGAAACTGACCTCAAATTCGAAATGTATGCATATACTCAGGTTCCCTACAGGTTGGGGAACCCGAAAAAACACGTGTTTTCCGTATCTGAATTTTCCTTCAAAAGCTAGGCCTGGGCCTATATCGCATTTGTTTGCAAATGGCCAATCAAGCATGAAAACTCAAAATGTGAAACTGACCTCAAATTCGAAATGTATGCATATACTCAGATTGCCCAAAGGCTGGGGAACCCGAAAAAACATGTGTTTTCCGTAACTGACCTTTCCTTGAAAAGGTAGTCCTGGGCCAATATCACAATTGTTGGCAAATGGCCAATTAAGCATGAAAACTAAAAATGTGAAACTGACGTCAAATTCGAAATTAATGCATATACTCAGATTGCCCAAAGGCTGGGGAAGGCGAAAAAACATGTGTTTTCCGTAACTGACCTTTCCTTCAAAAGGTAGGCCTGGGCCAATATCACAATTGTTGGCAAATGGCCAATTAAGCATGAAAACTAAAAATGTGAAACTGACGTCAAATTCGAAATTAATGCATATACTCAGATTGCCCAAAGGCTGGGGAAGGCGAAAAAACATGTGTTTTCCGTAACTGACCTTTCCTTCAAAAGGTAGGCCTGGGCCAATATCACAATTGTTGGCAAATGGCCAATTAAGCATGAAAACTAAAAATGTGAAACTGACCTCAAATTCGAAATGTATGCATATACTCAGGTTCCCCACAGGTTGGGGAACCCGAAAAAACACGTGTTTTCCGTATCTGAATTTTCCTTCAAAAGCTAGGCCTGGGCCTATATCGCATTTGTTTGAAAATGGCCAATCAAGCATGAAAACTCAAAATGTGAAACTGACCTCAAATTCGAAATGTATGCATATACTCAGGTTCCCCACAGGTTGGGGAACCCGAAAAAACACGTGTTTTCCGTATCCGACCTTTCCTTCAAAAGATAGGCCTGGGCCTATATCGCATTTGTTTGCAAATGGCCAATCAAGCATGAAAACTCAACATGTGAAACTGACCTCAAATTCGAAATGTATGCATATACTCAGATTGCCCAAAGGCTGGGGAACCCGAAAAAACATGTGTTTTCCGTAACTGACCTTTCCTTGAAAAGGTAGTCCTGGGCCAATATCACAATTGTTGGCAAATGGCCAATTAAGCATGAAAACTAAAAATGTGAAACTGACGTCAAATTCGAAATTAATGCATATACTCAGATTGCCCAAAGGCTGGGGAAGGCGAAAAAACATGTGTTTTCCGTAACTGACCTTTCCTTCAAAAGCTATGCCTGGGCCTATATCGTATTTGTTTGCAAATGGCCAATTAAGCATGAAAACTCAAAATGTGAAACTGACCGCAAATTCGAAATTTATGCATATACTCAGGTTCCCCACAGTCTGGGGAACCCGGAAAAACATGTATTTTCCATATGCGACCTTTCCTTCAAAAGATAGGCCTGGGCATATATCGCATTTGTTTGCAAATGGCCAATTAAGCATGAAAACACAAAATGTGAAACTGACCTCAAATTCGAAATGTATGCATATACTCAGGTTCCCCACAGGTTGGGGAACCCGAAAAAACACGTGTTTTCCGTATCTGAATTTTCCTTCAAAAGCTAGGCCTGGGCCTATATCGCATTTGTTTGCAAATGGCCAATCAAGCATGAAAACTCAAAATGTGAAACTGACCGCAAATTCGAAATTTATGCATATACTCAGGTTCCCCACAGTCTGGGGAACCCGAAAAAACATGTATTTTCCGTATGCGACCTTTCCTTCAAAAGATAGGCCTGGGCATATATCGCATTTGTTTGAAAATGGCCAATCAAGCATGAAAACTCAAAATGTGAAACTGACCTCAAATTCGAAATGCATGCATATACTCAGGTTCCCCACAGGTTGGGGAACCCGAAAAACACGTGTTTTCCGTATCCGACCATTCCTTCAAAAGATAGGCCTGGGCATATATCGCATTTGTTGGCAAATGGCCAATTAAGCATGAAAATTCAAAATGTGAAACTGACCTCAAATTCGAAATGTATGCATATACTCAGGTTCCCCACAGGTTGGGGAAGCCGAAAAAACATGTGTTTTCCGTAACTGACCTTTCCTTCAAAAGGTAGGCCTGGGCCAATATCACAATTGTTGGCAAATGGCCAATTAAGCATGAAAATTCAAAATGTGAAACTGACCGCAAATTCGAAATGTATGCATATACTCAAGTTCCCCACAGGTTGGGGAACCCGAAAAAACATGTGTTTTCCGTAACTGACCTTTCCTTCAAAAGCTATGCCTGGGCCTATATCGTATTTGTTTGCAAATGGCCAATCAAGCATGAAAACTCAAAATGTGAAACTGACCTCAAATTCGAAATGTATGCATATATTCAGGTTCCCCACAGGCTGGGGAACCCAAAAAAACATGTGTTTTACGTAACTGACCTTTCCTTCAAAAGGTAGGCCTGGGCCAATATAACAATTGTTGGCAAATGGCCAATTAAGCATGAAAACTAAAAATGTGAAACTGACCTCAAATTCGAAATGTATGCATATACTCAGGTTCCCCACAGGTTGGGGAAGCCGAAAAAACATGTGTTTTCCGTAACTGACCTTTCCTTCAAAAGGTAGGCCTGGGCCAATATCACAATTGTTGGCCAATTACTCAATTAAGCATGAAAACTCAAAATGTGAAACTGACCTCAAATTCGAAATGTATGCATATACTCAGATTGCCCACAGGCTGGGGAACCCGAAAAAACATGTGTTTTACGTAACTAATCTTTCCTTCAAAAGATAGGCCTGGGCCAATGTCACAATTGTTGGCCAATTGCTCAATTAAGCATGAAAACTCAAAATGTGAAACTGACCTCAAATTCGAAATGTATGCATATACTCAGGTTCCCCACAGTCTGGGGAACCCGAAAGAACATGTATTTTCCGTATCCGACTTTTCCTTCAAAAGATAGGCCTGGGCATATATCGCATATGTTGGCAAATGGCCAATTAAGCATGAAAATTCAAAATGTGAAACTGACCTCAAATTCGAAATGTATGCATATACTCAGGTTCCCTACAGGTTGGGGAACCCGAAAAAACACGTGTTTTCCGTATCTGAATTTTCCTTCAAAAGCTAGGCCTGGGCCTATATCGCATTTGTTTGCAAATGGCCAATCAAGCATGAAAACTCAAAATGTGAAACTGACCTCAAATTCGAAATGTATGCATATACTCAGATTGCCCAAAGGCTGGGGAACCCGAAAAAACATGTGTTTTCCGTAACTGACCTTTCCTTGAAAAGGTAGTCCTGGGCCAATATCACAATTGTTGGCAAATGGCCAATTAAGCATGAAAACTAAAAATGTGAAACTGACGTCAAATTCGAAATTAATGCATATACTCAGATTGCCCAAAGGCTGGGGAAGGCGAAAAAACATGTGTTTTCCGTAACTGACCTTTCCTTCAAAAGGTAGGCCTGGGCCAATATCACAATTGTTGGCAAATGGCCAATTAAGCATGAAAACTAAAAATGTGAAACTGACGTCAAATTCGAAATTAATGCATATACTCAGATTGCCCAAAGGCTGGGGAAGGCGAAAAAACATGTGTTTTCCGTAACTGACCTTTCCTTCAAAAGGTAGGCCTGGGCCAATATCACAATTGTTGGCAAATGGCCAATTAAGCATGAAAACTAAAAATGTGAAACTGACCTCAAATTCGAAATGTATGCATATACTCAGGTTCCCCACAGGTTGGGGAACCCGAAAAAACACGTGTTTTCCGTATCTGAATTTTCCTTCAAAAGCTAGGCCTGGGCCTATATCGCATTTGTTTGAAAATGGCCAATCAAGCATGAAAACTCAAAATGTGAAACTGACCTCAAATTCGAAATGTATGCATATACTCAGGTTCCCCACAGGTTGGGGAACCCGAAAAAACACGTGTTTTCCGTATCCGACCTTTCCTTCAAAAGATAGGCCTGGGCCTATATCGCATTTGTTTGCAAATGGCCAATCAAGCATGAAAACTCAACATGTGAAACTGACCTCAAATTCGAAATGTATGCATATACTCAGATTGCCCAAAGGCTGGGGAACCCGAAAAAACATGTGTTTTCCGTAACTGACCTTTCCTTGAAAAGGTAGTCCTGGGCCAATATCACAATTGTTGGCAAATGGCCAATTAAGCATGAAAACTAAAAATGTGAAACTGACGTCAAATTCGAAATTAATGCATATACTCAGATTGCCCAAAGGCTGGGGAAGGCGAAAAAACATGTGTTTTCCGTAACTGACCTTTCCTTCAAAAGCTATGCCTGGGCCTATATCGTATTTGTTTGCAAATGGCCAATTAAGCATGAAAACTCAAAATGTGAAACTGACCGCAAATTCGAAATTTATGCATATACTCAGGTTCCCCACAGTCTGGGGAACCCGGAAAAACATGTATTTTCCATATGCGACCTTTCCTTCAAAAGATAGGCCTGGGCATATATCGCATTTGTTTGAAAATGGCCAATCAAGCATGAAAACTCAAAATGTGAAACTGACCTCAAATTCGAAATGCATGCATATACTCAGGTTCCCCACAGGTTGGGGAACCCGAAAAACACGTGTTTTCCGTATCCGACCATTCCTTCAAAAGATAGGCCTGGGCATATATCGCATTTGTTGGCAAATGGCCAATTAAGCATGAAAATTCAAAATGTGAAACTGACCTCAAATTCGAAATGTATGCATATACTCAGGTTCCCCACAGGTTGGGGAAGCCGAAAAAACATGTGTTTTCCGTAACTGACCTTTCCTTCAAAAGGTAGGCCTGGGCCAATATCACAATTGTTGGCAAATGGCCAATTAAGCATGAAAATTCAAAATGTGAAACTGACCGCAAATTCGAAATGTATGCATATACTCAAGTTCCCCACAGGTTGGGGAACCCGAAAAAACATGTGTTTTCCGTAACTGACCTTTCCTTCAAAAGCTATGCCTGGGCCTATATCGTATTTGTTTGCAAATGGCCAATCAAGCATGAAAACTCAAAATGTGAAACTGACCTCAAATTCGAAATGTATGCATATATTCAGGTTCCCCACAGGCTGGGGAACCCAAAAAAACATGTGTTTTACGTAACTGACCTTTCCTTCAAAAGGTAGGCCTGGGCCAATATCACAATTGTTGGCAAATGGCCAATTAAGCATGAAAACTCAAAATGTGAAACTGACCTCAAATTCGAAATGTATGCATATACTCAGATTGCCCACAGGCTGGGGAACCCGAAAAAACATGTGTTTTACGTAACTAACCTTTCCTTCAAAAGATAGGCCTGGGCCAATGTCACAATTGTTGGCCAATTGCTCAATTAAGCATGAAAACTCAAAATGTGAAACTGACCTCAAATTCGAAATGTATGCATATACTCAGGTTCCCCACAGTCTGGGGAACCCGAAAGAACATGTATTTTCCGTATCCGACTTTTCCTTCAAAAGATAGGCCTGGGCATATATCGCATATGTTGGCAAATGGCCAATTAAGCATGAAAATTCAAAATGTGAAACTGACCTCAAATTCGAAATGTATGCATATACTCAGGTTCCCCACAGGTTGGGGAACCCGAAAAAACATGTGTTTTCCGTAACTGACCTTTCCTTCAAAAGCTATGCCTGGGGCTATATCGTATTTTTTTGCAAATGGCCAGTTAAGCATGAAAACTCAAAATGTGAAACTGACGTCAAATTCGAAATGTATGCATATACTCAGATTGCCCAAAGGCTGGGGAAGGCGAAAAAACATGTGTTTTCCGTAACTGACCTTTCCTTCAAAAGGTAGTCCTGGGCCAATATCACAATTGTTGGCAAATGGCCAATTAAGCATGAAAACTAAAAATGTGAAAGTGACCTCAAATTCGAAATGTATGCATATACTCAGATTGCCCACAGGCTGGGGAACCCGAAAAAACATGTGTTTTACGTAACTAACCTTTCCTTCAAAAGATAGGCCTGGGCCAATATCACAATTGTTGGCCAATTGCTCAATTAAGCATGAAAACTCAAAATGTGAAACTGACCTCAAATTCGAAATGTATGCATATACTCAGGTTCCCCACAGGTTGGGGAACCCGAAAAAACACGTGTTTTCCGTATCTGAATTTTCCTTCAAAAGCTAGGCCTGGGCCTATATCGCATTTGTTTGCAAATGGCCAATCAAGCATGAAAACTCAAAATGTGAAACTGACCTCAAATTCGAAATGTATGCATATACTCAGGTTCCCCACAGGTTGGGGAACCCGAAAAAACATGTGTTTTCCGTATCCGACATTTCCTTCAAAAGATAGGCCTGGGCATATATCGCATTTGTTGGCAAATGGCCAATCAAGCATGAAAACTCAAAATGTGAAATTGACCTCAAATTCGAAATGTATGCATATACTCAGGTTCCCCACAAGCTGGGGAACTCGAAAAAACATGTGTTTTCCGTATCCGACCTTTCCTTCAAAAGATAGGCCTGGGCATATATCGCATTTGTTGGCAAATGGCCAATTAAGCATGAAAACTCAAAATGTGAAACTGACGTCAAATTCGAAATGTATGCATATACTCAGATTGCCCAAAGGCTGGGGAAGGCGAAAAAACATGTGTTTTCCGTAACTGACCTTTCCTTCAAAAGGTAGTCCTGGGCCAATATCACAATTGTTGGCAAATGGCCAATTAAGCATGAAAACTAAAAATGTGAAACTGACGTCAAATTCGAAATTAATGCATATACTCAGATTGCCCAAAGGCTGGGGAAGGCGAAAAAACATGTGTTTTCCGTAACTGACCTTTCCTTCAAAAGGTAGGCCTGGGCCAATATCACAATTGTTGGCAAATGGCCAATTAAGCATGAAAACTAAAAATGTGAAACTGACCTCAAATTCGAAATGTATGCATATACTCAGGTTCCCCACAGGTTGGGGAACCCGAAAAAACATGTGTTTTCCGTAACTGACCTTTCCTTCAAAAGCTATGCCTGGGCCTATATCGTATTTGTTTGCAAATGGCCAATTAAGCATGAAAACTAAAAATGTGAAACTGACCTCAAATTCGAAATGTATGCATATACTCAGATTGCCCACAGGCTGGGGAACCCGAAAAAACATGTGTTTTACGTAACTAACCTTTCCTTCAAAAGATAGGCCTGGGCCAATATCACAATTGTTGGCCAATTGCTCAATTAAGCATGAAAACTCAAAGTGTGAAACTGACCTCAAATTCGAAATGTATGCATATATTCAGGTTCCCCACAGGCTGGGGAACCCAAAAAAACATGTGTTTTACGTAACTGACCTTTCCTTCAAAAGGTAGGCCTGGGCCAATATAACAATTGTTGGCAAATGGCCAATTAAGCATGAAAACTAAAAATGTGAAACTGACCTCAAATTCGAAATGTATGCATATACTCAGGTTCCCCACAGGTTGGGGAACCCGAAAAAACACGTGTTTTCCGTATCCGACCTTTCCTTCAAAAGCTAGGCCTGGGCCTATATCGCATTTGTTTGGAAATGGCCAATCAAGCATGAAAACTCAACATGTGAAACTGACCTCAAATTCGAAATGTATGCATATACTCAGATTGCCCAAAGGCTGGGGAACCCGAAAAAACATGTGTTTTCCGTAACTGACCTTTCCTTGAAAAGGTAGTCCTGGGCCAAATCACAATTGTTGGCAAATGGCCAATTAAGCATGAAAACTAAAAATGTGAAACTGACGTCAAATTCGAAATTAATGCATATACTCAGATTGCCCAAAGGCTGGGGAAGGCGAAAAAACATGTGTTTTCCGTAACTGACCTTTCCTTCAAAAGATAGGCCTGGGCCAATATCACAATTGTTGGCCAATTGCTCAATTAAGCATGAAAACTCAAAATGTGAAACTGACCTGAAATTCGAAATGTATGCATATACTCAGGTTCCCCACAGGTTGGGGAAGCCGAAAAAACATGTGTTTTCCGTAACTGACCTTTCCTTCAAAAGGTAGGCCTGGGCCAATATCACAATTGTTGGCAAATGGCCAATTAAGCATGAAAACTCAAAATGTGAAACTGACCTCAAATTCGAAATGTATGCATATACTCAGGTTCCCCACAGGTTGGGGAAGCCGAAAAAACACGTGTTTTCCGTATCTGAATTTTCCTTCAAAAGCTAGGCCTGGGCCTATATCGCATTTGTTTGCAAATGGCCAATCAAGCATGAAAACTCAAAATGTGAAACTGACCTCAAATTCGAAATGTATGCATATACTCAGGTTCCCCACAGGTTGGGGAACCCGAAAAAACATGTGTTTTCCGTATCCGACATTTCCTTCAAAAGATAGGCCTGGGCATATATCGCATTTGTTGGCAAATGGCCAATCAAGCATGAAAACTCAAAATGTGAAATTGACCTCAAATTCGAAATGTATGCATATACTCAGGTTCCCCACAAGCTGGGGAACTCGAAAAAACATGTGTTTTCCGTATCCGACCTTTCCTTCAAAAGATAGGCCTGGGCATATATCGCATTTGTTGGCAAATGGCCAATTAAGCATGAAAACTCAAAATGTGAAACTGACGTCAAATTCGAAATGTATGCATATACTCAGATTGCCCAAAGGCTGGGGAAGGCGAAAAAACATGTGTTTTCCGTAACTGACCTTTCCTTCAAAAGGTAGTCCTGGGCCAATATCACAATTGTTGGCAAATGGCCAATTAAGCATGAAAACTAAAAATGTGAAACTGACCTGAAATTCGAAATGTATGCATATACTCAGGTTCCCCACAGGTTGGGGAAGCCGAAAAAACATGTGTTTTCCGTAACTGACCTTTCCTTCAAAAGGTAGGCCTGGGCCAATATCACAATTGTTGGCAAATGGCCAATTAAGCATGAAAACTCAAAATGTGAAACTGACCTCAAATTCGAAATGTATGCATATACTCAGGTTCCCCACAGGTTGGGGAAGCCGAAAAAACACGTGTTTTCCGTATCTGAATTTTCCTTCAAAAGCTAGGCCTGGGCCTATATCGCATTTGTTTGCAAATGGCCAATCAAGCATGAAAACTCAAAATGTGAAACTGACCTCAAATTCGAAATGTATGCATATACTCAGGTTCCCCACAGGTTGGGGAACCCGAAAAAACATGTGTTTTCCGTATCCGACATTTCCTTCAAAAGATAGGCCTGGGCATATATCGCATTTGTTGGCAAATGGCCAATCAAGCATGAAAACTCAAAATGTGAAATTGACCTCAAATTCGAAATGTATGCATATACTCAGGTTCCCCACAAGCTGGGGAACTCGAAAAAACATGTGTTTTCCGTATCCGACCTTTCCTTCAAAAGATAGGCCTGGGCATATATCGCATTTGTTGGCAAATGGCCAATTAAGCATGAAAACTCAAAATGTGAAACTGACGTCAAATTCGAAATGTATGCATATACTCAGATTGCCCAAAGGCTGGGGAAGGCGAAAAAACATGTGTTTTCCGTAACTGACCTTTCCTTCAAAAGGTAGTCCTGGGCCAATATCACAATTGTTGGCAAATGGCCAATTAAGCATGAAAACTAAAAATGTGAAACTGACGTCAAATTCGAAATTAATGCATATACTCAGATTGCCCAAAGGCTGGGGAAGGCGAAAAAACATGTGTTTTCCGTAACTGACCTTTCCTTCAAAAGGTAGGCCTGGGCCAATATCACAATTGTTGGCAAATGGCCAATTAAGCATGAAAACTAAAAATGTGAAACTGACCTCAAATTCGAAATGTATGCATATACTCAGGTTCCCCACAGGTTGGGGAACCCGAAAAAACATGTGTTTCCCGTAACTGACCTTTCCTTCAAAAGCTATGCCTGGGCCTATATCGTATTTGTTTGCAAATGGCCAATTAAGCATGAAAACTAAAAATGTGAAACGGACCTCAAATTCGAAATGTATGCATATACTCAGATTGCCCACAGGCTGGGGAACCTGAAAAAACATGTGTTTTACGTAACTAACCTTTCCTTCAAAAGATAGGCCTGGGCCAATATCACAATTGTTGGCCAATTGCTCAATTAAGCATGAAAACTCAAAGTGTGAAACTGACCTCAAATTCGAAATGTATGCATATATTCAGGTTCCCCACAGGCTGGGGAACCCAAAAAAACATGTGTTTTACGTAACTGACCTTTCCTTCAAAAGGTAGGCCTGGGCCAATATAACAATTGTTGGCAAATGGCCAATTAAGCATGAAAACTAAAAATGTGAAACTGACCTCAAATTCGAAATGTATGCATATACTCAGGTTCCCCACAGGTTGGGGAACCCGAAAAAACACGTGTTTTCCGTATCCGACCTTTCCTTCAAAAGATAGGCCTGGGCCTATATCGCATTTGTTTGCAAATGGCCAATCAAGCATGAAAACTCAACATGTGAAACTGACCTCAAATTCGAAATGTATGCATATACTCAGATTGCCCAAAGGCTGGGGAACCCGAAAAAACATGTGTTTTCCGTAACTGACCTTTCCTTGAAAAGGTAGTCCTGGGCCAATATCACAATTGTTGGCAAATGGCCAATTAAGCATGAAAACTAAAAATGTGAAACTGACGTCAAATTCGAAATTAATGCATATACTCAGATTGCCCAAAGGCTGGGGAAGGCGAAAAAACATGTGTTTTCCGTAACTGACCTTTCCTTCAAAAGGTAGGCCTGGGCCAATATCACAATTGTTGGCAAATGGCCAATTAAGCATGAAAACTAAAAATGTGAAACTGACCTCAAATTCGAAATGTATGCATATACTCAGGTTCCCCACAGGTTGGGGAACCCGAAAAAACATGTGTTTTCCGTAACTGACCTTTCCTTCAAAAGCTATGCCTGGGCCTATATCGTATTTGTTTGCAAATGGCCAATTAAGCATGAAAACACAAAATGTGAAACTGACCTCAAATTCGAAATGTATGCATATACTCAGGTTCCCCACAGGTTGGGGAACCCGAAAAAACACGTGTTTTCCGTATCTGAATTTTCCTTCAAAAGCTAGGCCTGGGCCTATATCGCATTTGTTTGCAAATGGCCAATCAAGCATGAAAACTCAAAATGTGAAACTGACCGCAAAATCGAAATTTATGCATATACTCAGGTTCCCCACAGTCTGGGGAACCCGAAAAAAAATGTATTTTCCGTATGCGACCTTTCCTTCAAAAGATAGGCCTGGGCATATATCGCATTTGTTTGAAAATGGCCAATCAAGCATGAAAACTCAAAATGTGAAACTGACCTCAAATTCGAAATGCATGCATATACTCAGGTTCCCCACAGGTTGGGGAACCCGAAAAACACGTGTTTTCCGTATCCGACCATTCCTTCAAAAGATAGGCCTGGGCATATATCGCATTTGTTGGCAAATGGCCAATTAAGCATGAAAATTCAAAATGTGAAACTGACCTCAAATTCGAAATGTATGCATATACTCAGGTTACCCACAGGTTGGGGAAGCCGAAAAAACATGTGTTTTCCGTAACTGACCTTTCCTTCAAAAGGTAGGCCTGGGCCAATATCACAATTGTTGGCAAATGGCCAATTAAGCATGAAAATTCAAAATGTGAAACTGACCGCAAATTCGAAATGTATGCATATACTCAAGTTCCCCACAGGTTGGGGAACCCGAAAAAACATGTGTTTTCCGTAACTGACCTTTCCTTCAAAAGCTATGCCTGGGCCTATATCGTATTTGTTTGCAAATGGCCAATCAAGCATGAAAACTCAAAATGTGAAACTGACCTCAAATTCGAAATGTATGCATATATTCAGGTTCCCCACAGGCTGGGGAACCCAAAAAAACATGTGTTTTCCGTAACTGACCTTTCCTTGAAAAGGTAGTCCTGGGCCAATATCACAATTGTTGGCAAATGGCCAATTAAGCATGAAAACTCAAAATGTGAAACTGACCTCAAATTCGAAATGTATGCATATACTCAGATTGCCCACAGGCTGGGGAACCCGAAAAAACATGTGTTTTACGTAACTAACCTTTCCTTCAAAAGATAGGCCTGGGCCAATGTCACAATTGTTGGCCAATTGCTCAATTAAGCATGAAAACTCAAAATGTGAAACTGACCTCAAATTCGAAATGTATGCATATACTCAGGTTCCCCACAGGTTGGGGAAGCCGAAAAAACATGTGTTTTCCGTAACTGACCTTTCCTTCAAAAGGTAGGCCTGGGCCAATATCACAATTGTTGGCAAATGGCCAATTAAGCATGAAAACTAAAAATGTGAAACTGACCTCAAATTCGAAATGTATGCATATACTCAGGTTCCCCACAGGTTGGGGAACCCGAAAAAACATGTGTTTCCCGTAACTGACCTTTCCTTCAAAAGCTATGCCTGGGCCTATATCGTATTTGTTTGCAAATGGCCAATTAAGCATGAAAACTAAAAATGTGAAACGGACCTCAAATTCGAAATGTATGCATATACTCAGATTGCCCACAGGCTGGGGAACCTGAAAAAACATGTGTTTTACGTAACTAACCTTTCCTTCAAAAGATAGGCCTGGGCCAATATCACAATTGTTGGCCAATTGCTCAATTAAGCATGAAAACTCAAAGTGTGAAACTGACCTCAAATTCGAAATGTATGCATATATTCAGGTTCCCCACAGGCTGGGGAACCCAAAAAAACATGTGTTTTACGTAACTGACCTTTCCTTCAAAAGGTAGGCCTGGGCCAATATAACAATTGTTGGCAAATGGCCAATTAAGCATGAAAACTAAAAATGTGAAACTGACCTCAAATTCGAAATGTATGCATATACTCAGGTTCCCCACAGGTTGGGGAACCCGAAAAAACACGTGTTTTCCGTATCCGACCTTTCCTTCAAAAGATAGGCCTGGGCCTATATCGCATTTGTTTGCAAATGGCCAATCAAGCATGAAAACTCAACATGTGAAACTGACCTCAAATTCGAAATGTATGCATATACTCAGATTGCCCAAAGGCTGGGGAACCCGAAAAAACATGTGTTTTCCGTAACTGACCTTTCCTTGAAAAGGTAGTCCTGGGCCAATATCACAATTGTTGGCAAATGGCCAATTAAGCATGAAAACTAAAAATGTGAAACTGACGTCAAATTCGAAATTAATGCATATACTCAGATTGCCCAAAGGCTGGGGAAGGCGAAAAAACATGTGTTTTCCGTAACTGACCTTTCCTTCAAAAGGTAGGCCTGGGCCAATATCACAATTGTTGGCAAATGGCCAATTAAGCATGAAAACTAAAAATGTGAAACTGACCTCAAATTCGAAATGTATGCATATACTCAGGTTCCCCACAGGTTGGGGAACCCGAAAAAACATGTGTTTTCCGTAACTGACCTTTCCTTCAAAAGCTATGCCTGGGCCTATATCGTATTTGTTTGCAAATGGCCAATTAAGCATGAAAACACAAAATGTGAAACTGACCTCAAATTCGAAATGTATGCATATACTCAGGTTCCCCACAGGTTGGGGAACCCGAAAAAACACGTGTTTTCCGTATCTGAATTTTCCTTCAAAAGCTAGGCCTGGGCCTATATCGCATTTGTTTGCAAATGGCCAATCAAGCATGAAAACTCAAAATGTGAAACTGACCGCAAAATCGAAATTTATGCATATACTCAGGTTCCCCACAGTCTGGGGAACCCGAAAAAAAATGTATTTTCCGTATGCGACCTTTCCTTCAAAAGATAGGCCTGGGCATATATCGCATTTGTTGGCAAATGGCCAATTAAGCATGAAAATTCAAAATGTGAAACTGACCTCAAATTCGAAATGTATGCATATACTCAGGTTACCCACAGGTTGGGGAAGCCGAAAAAACATGTGTTTTCCGTAACTGACCTTTCCTTCAAAAGGTAGGCCTGGGCCAATATCACAATTGTTGGCAAATGGCCAATTAAGCATGAAAATTCAAAATGTGAAACTGACCGCAAATTCGAAATGTATGCATATACTCAAGTTCCCCACAGGTTGGGGAACCCGAAAAAACATGTGTTTTCCGTAACTGACCTTTCCTTCAAAAGCTATGCCTGGGCCTATATCGTATTTGTTTGCAAATGGCCAATCAAGCATGAAAACTCAAAATGTGAAACTGACCTCAAATTCGAAATGTATGCATATATTCAGGTTCCCCACAGGCTGGGGAACCCAAAAAAACATGTGTTTTCCGTAACTGACCTTTCCTTGAAAAGGTAGTCCTGGGCCAATATCACAATTGTTGGCAAATGGCCAATTAAGCATGAAAACTCAAAATGTGAAACTGACCTCAAATTCGAAATGTATGCATATACTCAGATTGCCCACAGGCTGGGGAACCCGAAAAAACATGTGTTTTACGTAACTAACCTTTCCTTCAAAAGATAGGCCTGGGCCAATGTCACAATTGTTGGCCAATTGCTCAATTAAGCATGAAAACTCAAAATGTGAAACTGACCTCAAATTCGAAATGTATGCATATACTCAGGTTCCCCACAGGTTGGGGAAGCCGAAAAAACATGTGTTTTCCGTAACTGACCTTTCCTTCAAAAGGTAGGCCTGGGCCAATATCACAATTGTTGGCAAATGGCCAATTAAGCATGAAAATTCAAAATGTGAAACTGACCGCAAATTCGAAATGTATGCATATACTCAGGTTCCCCACAGGTTGGGGAACCCGAAAAAACACGTGTTTTCCGTATCTGAATTTTCCTTCAAAAGCTATGCCTGGGCCTATATCGTATTTGTTTGCAAATGGCCAATCAAGCATGAAAACTCAAAATGTGAAACTGACCTCAAATTCGAAATGTATGCATATATTCAGATTCCCCACAGGCTGGGGAACCCAAAAAAACATGTGTTTTACGTAACTGACCTTTCCTTCAAAAGGTAGGCCTGGGCCAATATCACAATTGTTGGCAAATGGCCAATTAAGCATGAAAACTCAAAATGTGAAACTGACCTCAAATTCGAAATGTATGCATATACTCAGATTGCCCACAGGCTGGGGAACCCGAAAAAACATGTGTTTTACGTAACTAACCTTTCCTTCAAAAGATAGGCCTGGGCCAATGTCACAATTGTTGGCCAATTGCTCAATTAAGCATGAAAACTCAAAATGTGAAACTGACCTCAAATTCGAAATGTATGCATATACTCAGGTTCCCCACAGTCTGGGGAACCCGAAAGAACATGTATTTTCCGTATCCGACTTTTCCTTCAAAAGATAGGCCTGGGCATATATCGCATATGTTGGCAAATGGCCAATTAAGCATGAAAATTCAAAATGTGAAACTGACCGCAAATTCGAAATGTATGCATATACTCAAGTTCCCCACAGGTTGGGGAACCCGAAAAAACATGTATTTTCCGTATGCGACCTTTCCTTCAAAAGATAGGCCTGGGCATATATCGCATTTGTTTGAAAATGGCCAATCAAGCATGAAAACTCAAAATGTGAAACTGACCTCAAATTCGAAATGCATGCATATACTCAGGTTCCCCACAGGTTGGGGAACCCGAAAAACACGTGTTTTCCGTATCCGACCATTCCTTCAAAAGATAGGCCTGGGCATATATAGCATTTGTTGGCAAATGGCCAATTAAGCATGAAAATTCAAAATATGAAACTGACCTCAAATTCGAAATGTATGCATATACTCAGGTTACCCACAGGTTGGGGAAGCCGAAAAAACATGTGTTTTCCGTAACTGACCTTTCCTTCAAAAGGTAGGCCTGGGCCAATATCACAATTGTTGGCAAATGGCCAATTAAGCATGAAAATTCAAAATGTGAAACTGACCGCAAATTCGAAATGTATGCATATACTCAGGTTCCCCACAGGTTGGGGAACCCGAAAAAACATGTGTTTTCCGTAACTGACCTTTCCTTCAAAAGCTATGCCTGGGCCTATATCGTATTTGTTTGCAAATGGCCAATCAAGCATGAAAACTCAAAATGTGAAACTGACCTCAAATTCGAAATGTATGCATATATTCAGATTCCCCACAGGCTGGGGAACCCAAAAAAACATGTGTTTTACGTAACTGACCTTTCCTTCAAAAGGTAGGCCTGGGCCAATATCACAATTGTTGGCAAATGGCCAATTAAGCATGAAAACTCAAAATGTGAAACTGACCTCAAATTCGAAATGTATGCATATACTCAGATTGCCCACAGGCTGGGGAACCCGAAAAAACATGTGTTTTACGTAACTAACCTTTCCTTCAAAAGATAGGCCTGGGCCAATGTCACAATTGTTGGCCAATTGCTCAATTAAGCATGAAAACTCAAAATGTGAAACTGACCTCAAATTCGAAATGTATGCATATACTCAGGTTCCCCACAGTCTGGGGAACCCGAAAGAACATGTATTTTCCGTATCCGACTTTTCCTTCAAAAGATAGGCCTGGGCATATATCGCATATGTTGGCAAATGGCCAATTAAGCATGAAAATTCAAAATGTGAAACTGACCGCAAATTCGAAATGTATGCATATACTCAAGTTCCCCACAGGTTGGGGAACCCGAAAAAACATGTATTTTCCGTATGCGACCTTTCCTTCAAAAGATAGG